>OU026138.1:13405000-14005000 GCA_907269095.1 Blastobasis adustella | reverse complement strand
CTAGTCTCAACAACTATAGACCTGTCTCGTTGGGTACCGTAGTTGGCAAGGTGCTTGAAAGGCTTCTGCAACCCCACCTCTTGAAAAGCATTAGAATTGACGATGCGCAATTTGGATTACGTGCCGGTCTCTCGACAGAGTCTGCAATTCTTAGTGTAAAATATGCGGTGAACTATTATGTTAATAGAAACACATCAGTATATGCCTGTTTTTTAGACCTCAGCAGTGCGTTTGACCTTGTTAACTACGACAGACTGTGGGACAAGTTATCGCACTCTGACACTAAGACTGAAATTGTAGATTTGTTTAGGTACTGGTACGGAAACCAAGCTAATTGCGTAAGATGGGGTGACGCGCTCTCTAGTGAATATAGACTAGGGTGCGGCGTACGCCAGGGAGGGCTCACTTCTCCGGACCTATTCAATCTCTATGTAAATGGCCTTATTGAGGAGTTGAGAGGTTCCAGGGTCGGTTGCCACATTGGTAACGTGTGTGTTAACAATGTGAGCTACGCGTACGATATGGTTCTTCTCAGCCCCTCAATAAACGGCATTCGGAAACTTCTTGGAATATGTGAATCATATTCCAGAAGGCACGGTTTGAAATACAACGCGTCAAAAACTGAGCTTTTAGTTTTCAGAGCTGGGAGAGGTCCGGAGAGGGTGCCACCTGTGTACTTAGATGGGTCCGTGGTGCGGGTTGTCGATAATTTTAGGTACCTTGGGCATGTTCTCACAGACACGCTGTCCGATGATACTGACATCGAACGTGAGCGAAGGGCACTAGCAATCCGATGTAACATGCTTGCACGTAGATTCACGCGATGCACCGAAGACGTAAAAGTCACTTTGTTGAAGGCATTCTGACAATGCTTTTATATTTGTAGTTTGTGGACAAAGTACACAAAGCGGTCTATTAACGTGCTTCGCGTACAATATAATGACGCCTTCCGGATTTTAATGAAACTTCCTCGATTCTGTAGTGCAAAAGCCATGTTTGCCGATGAAGGCGTTCCCGATTTCTTCGCTGTCTTGAGAAAGAGAACAGCCTCTTGTTGGGAAAGGTTGAGGAATACGAAAAATATTATACTGGCGCGGGTCTGTGAGGACATAAGTAACCCTATTGTCAGCCATTGGCTAGCGCTGCACAGGTGCGAGAATCGTAACATAGTTTAAATCGTTATTTATACCTACTGTATTAACATAAATATGATGATGACTTGTAAGTATGTACGAATATGTACCTACTTACTTTAGTACACAACATTGTTAAATGTTCCGTGATAATGTAATTTTGTATTTCTGTATTATTGTATTTTTTGTTGTTATTTTAATATGGATGTAATTATCTGAAATAAATGCTTATAATTATTATTATTATGTCTTCTCATCTAATAAAGAAATTAACTTCGTACTATGAATACTTTATTTTTTATATTCAAAAAACAAAATGGTATTCCATATTTGGTTAATTTCCTCTAATAAAATTCTATACCTACAATAAATACAAAGTCCAACCATGTTAGCAACAAAATATTTTCATACCTATTTAGACACCGTAATATTGCTCAATTTGCCAATAATTTTAAATCTATCTAATGGCATGTTGTTTTAAGGTAAATTATTTCAATTATTGCAAATTCACACTATTACGATGCATAATTTTGTCACAGTTTCTTAAATTGATTTCCAATCGCCGCGACCACGAATGTTTACTTACCGGTGAAAGGATAATCGAGGTGTATTTCCATACTTTGCGCTTTCACATAAATGTGCACTAAATTGCACCGTCTTTTAAATGGTTTGATTTAAATTTTATTTATCCTCAATTATAAAATTTCCACCGATGTTTCAAAAGAAACGTCAGGTCTAAAGGAGCTACAGCAACATGTCGAACATTCAAAACATTGCGCACGTTATTTTCCGTCAACGTATTCCCATAGATGAAAAAACGGGATAACAAGATTTATAATCATTGTAGAGTGAGCGAACAGGGAATATTTGTGATTTGTGTCTAGTCTTTTATGTCTTTGACTAAACGCTACTATTCCTGACCTTTTTGTGTCCGGCAGAGAAGAATAACACTAAACAAAGATGTGAGTTATTGTGAGGCAAAGATGAGTCTTTGTAGGCTGCCTGTTGAGCAGCAGCGTTTTCCATTGTTATTTATTATTACACTGCGATCTCCGACCCGCCTGCCAAGCGTGGAGATTATGGGATTAATCTCCCCTGTCGTTGGAGAGGCCCTAAGTCCTGCAGTGGACTGTTATGGGCTGTCATGATGAAACTCTACGACCTCCAACCTGCCTGTCAAACGCTTAGATTACAGCGAAACTCCTCAGTCAGAGGTTCGTATCTAGCAGAAGGCAGGTTCCAGGCTTCCGGGGTCCCGACCGCTGAACAGCATTATTATACTGACGGCTGAACTCGAATGCTATCTCTGACGGCTTGCCATCTTGCTCGCTCGGGAAAGGCGCCGCGAATGGTGCGAGCGAGATGAAGTCTGAAAGCAATCTCAAATGTAGAGGTACGGATAAAATAAATAGGGCCGTATGATTTTGGATATAGAGTAGTAGGGCCCCATCATCAGTCTATACTAGTCTATTGCTGGGCGTGGACCTTCCCCAATGAGCGCCAATGCACACAGGCAAGCGGGCCACCTGATGGAAGGTGGTCACAGCCGCCTATGGACATGAGCAACACCAGGGAAGTTACTAACGCGTTGCCCGCCTCTGAAGCGATCTATAATATACCTCTTGAACGATCCCATGTCATAGTCCAAAGGAAACACTGTGGCTGGAAGCTCATTCCACATCCGAACGTACGACCATACGAATTTTTCTGTTCTTATAGGTTCTCCGTTTCTCAAACTTTCTCTTGTTTTTGTATGGGAACCTCGGCAATATCATAGACAACCTTGTACTGTTGACAGCAGCTTCACTTCTTTCGTATCTTGAAAGAATAATCGAGAATCTTGAGAACGGTTTCGATTCCGATTAAGCCAGCCACTCACCTTCATGCCGCTTGATCAAGTGGCATGACAAAAAGGCTTGTCAAGCCAAACTGACCGTGTGTGGGAAATTTTAGAAGGAATGAATTAATAAATTAATGAACACTTTATTGCACAAATACAGGATACAGTCGGTACATATCGTCGGACCTAAAATGGCAGCATTTACTTACACAACAGACTCTCAAGGATTTTGAGAACTCCATGAACTTCATGAGTAGAGGTTTCGAAGAAATGACAGATAAAGTTAAGCAAATGGAATGTGAGCGGAATAGCTATTTGGAAACTATAAGTAAATTAGAAAACCAAGTCCATGACCTACAAAACCAGTCCCGCTCGTCTAGGCTGGAAATCCGCAATATACCATCTAGTAAGGACGAAAAGCCAAATGATCTTCTAGGCATCGTGTCTAACATAGCCAATACCATACAAACGAGTGTCCATCCCGCCGATGTGAGAGATATCTACCGCATCCCCGCTAAATTGGGCGCCAACAAAATTATTGTAACTGAATTCTCATCGGTTGCAAAGAAGAGCATATTTCTAAATGCCGTCAGGCAATACAACAAATCTCATAAAGAAAATAAGTTAAACACCGAAAGTATTGACATCTCTGGTGATCGCCAACGTATATATATCGAAGAACACCTACCATTATCTGCAAAAAAATTGTTATTTCAAACCAGAAACTTTGCTGCCGATAACAAGTACGAGTTCTGTTGGATATCGAATGGGAAGATTTTTCTACGTAAAGAAGCAAATTCCAAACACATACTTATTAACTCAGACCAGTGCCTGCTCAAACTGGGAGATAGATAAATATATCCTAACTTTTCTCTTTGTGCTGTATATAGTACCTAGCTGTCTCAATACTTTCGTACTTAGGATAATCTTACACTCTGGGTCAAATGTAAACTTTATCTATACACTTTATACAATAAGTTACATTCATCTTTACACCATACAAATATGAAATCAAACATCACACAACAATATAAACAAACAAAACTGCATTTAAAACTTAAATATTCTAATCTCACTCTCAAACAAATATTTACACAAAACGTATATTTCATGACTAGTGGAACGACAAAAATACACTGTGAATCCCACCGCACATACAATAGGTATCTACTGTTCTTGGGAATCCTATATAAAACAAATGTCTATATATTAAATGGCTAATCCAATAAGTGTTATTTCAGATATAGATAATTATAATGTGTCACATTGTCTGACTAGTACCCCAGAAGATTGCGCAACAATAATGTCTATGAATAAAAATGCTTTAAAAATAATTCACATGTACATCCGCTCCATTAACAAAAACTTCGATCAATTTTGTATACTTTTGTCAAGAACCAAAATAACATTTGATATTATTATCTTAACAGAATGTTGGCTAAAAGTAGGGGGCCCGCCTCCGAATTTGGAGGGTTACTCTACATATTCCTCTACAAAAAAACCCATACAGAATGACGGAGTTGTCATTTTTACAAATAATCAACTTAAATGTACGGTAACTGAACCTTCTGTAATGGAGGCATACTGTCTGCAGTGCACAATGGGCGATACAGCAGTAATTTGTGTCTATAGATCTCCCTCGCATGAAAACCCCAAAAATTTTCTTAATAGTCTAGAAACTACAATAAACGACCTAAAAGCCTTTTTTCAATTCAATTATTTATTTGCGTTAAATATGGTACATACATTACAGGTCTTATAGTATAAATAACATTGAATCACATATTTAGTCATATAGGAAGCGACATGCAAAATATATTGTATGTTAATTACATAAAATAAATTTAGGTATAGTTATAATATAAACTCTATTCTGGCTTCTTATGCTCAAAAAATTCTTTAACTGTATAAAATACACTCTTCATCAACCAGTTATTCAAAGCTCTTTTGAATTTATGTATCGGTACTTCTCTTATATCGCTAGGTATTTTATTATAAATTTTAATACACATACTAGGACAATTTTTTAAGTAAAGTGTTGAGTGCGGTAACGTACTCATTACAAGCCTTTGCGCATGCCTGGTACTTCTAGGATATATTTCTTTTGCGGTTGTGAATAACTCTATGTTACATTTCACGAAATAGCACGTTTCTAATATATATAAGCATGCTAGCGGTAGTATATTAGACTTTTTAAATAAGGGTTTACAGGACTCGTATGGTGCCATATTGTATATAGCGCGCACACATTTCTTTTGTGCTAAGAAAACCTTTTCGACATCCGTACTGTTGCCCCAGATAATAATCCCATACCGCAAAATTGAGTGAACATACCCATAATAAGCCGATTTGCAAGTTGCTATACTAGATACCCGTTTTAGTTTGTATATAGGATAAGCGAATTTATTAATTTTTGTACATATATTCTCTACGTGTTGTTTCCAATTTAGATTTTTGTCAATTGTTACACCTAAAAATTTAATATATTCAGCTTCCCTAAGGATTTGTCCGTTATAATTAATATTCCAATCAATAATGTCATTTTTTAAATTATTAAAATTAATATATGATGTCTTTGTTAAATTTACTTTTAATTTATTTTCATTTATCCAATTTACTATTAATTTCAATGTATTATTTATGTCATTCTTATGTGATTCTAAATTATTATTCTTATTTGTCGTCACCGTTAATGCGATATCATCAGCATATAAAACACATTTGTGATGTGTCACTTTCGGAAGGTCGTTAATATATACTAAGAAAAGTAACGGACCGAGTACACTTCCTTGTGGGACCCCAGCTATATTATTTTTAAAATGGGACCGCGTTGCTGTGACAGATTTGTTATAGTCAAGTCTGTTAATTTCTACACATTGCTGTCTGTAGGATAAGTAAGATTCAACCCATTTCAAAGCTGGACCTCTAATTCCATACCTTTCTAATTTATCCAGTAGGATATCATGTCTTACCATGTCAAAAGCCTTTGTTAAGTCGAAAAATATCGTCGTTGTATACTTATTATTATTTTTGTTTTCTAGGATTGTATTAACTAATTCAAAAACTGCCTGTGCTGTAGATTTATGTTTCCTAAATCCAAATTGTTCCTTGCTTAGAACATTGTTTTTCTCAAAGAAATTCATTATTCTTCCATGCATGGCATATTCAAAAATTTTTGAGAATATTGGGATTAGTGTCACCGGTCTGTAATTACTTATATCTGTTCTTTCCTTCTTTTTATACAATGGTCTCACAACAGATGTTTTGAGTTTGTCCGGAAAAATACCAGAAGTTAGTGAAAGGTTAATAAGATAAACTAACACCTCACTTATTTCATCTATGCAAGCCTTTACCACCCTAGTACAAATACTGTCGTATCCCTCCGAATTTGTGTTATTCAATTTATTTATAACTTTACGTAGTTCTGCCTCGTCAATAGGTTTAGTGAATATCGTATTTGTAATTCGATTTGGTATTTTTACTTTATTTTGGCAGCTACTATCTGTGTGGGATACGATATCAACAAAATAATTATTAAATATATTTGCAATGCTTAATGGGTCCGAAATAATATTTGACTTGTGATTAATTTTATCTATATAATTTACCTTGTTTATTTCTCTTGTTTCTTGTTTAATTATATTCCAAGTGGCTTTTCCAATATTTTTACTACTCTTAATTATTTTATCATTATTATTCCTCTGTGACCACGTTATGCACCTTTTTAATAGTGCTGAATATTTTAAGTACTGTTGTTTGTTATGATCAGATCTGCATTTATAATATTTTAATCTTAGAGTTCTTTTCGTTTTACAACTAATGCGTAATCCCTTTGATATCCAATTTTGTGATTTGGTATTCTTTATTTTTATTTTATTTTAGGAAAATAAAGATTATATAACAAACAAAACTCATTATAAAAACCTTCAAAAGCCTTGTTTAAGTTTGTTTCATTAACGACCTCTGAAAAAGTTAGAGAAGCCAGTGACTTCCTGAACTTCTTGATATTTTCCTGAGAGTAGCATCGCCTGTAAATATAATGTTCGCTACTTAAAACTTTACTATTGGATTGAAACTTTAAAAACTGTGCCTTGTTATGATCAGACAAGCCTAATGGTATATTTGTCCCTTCTGCATTATTGATATTACTGACTATGTGGTCAATACATGATTCCCCTCTAGTAGGCGTTTCGATGTTCAGAGTTAAGTTGTAGTTATGCAGAATATTTTTAAATTTCTTTGTTGTGTTGTTTTGAATCAATGTATTAATATTCAGATCTCCCGCTAATATCACTTTGTGGTTTGGAAATTTAACTAATATTCTTTGTAAAATTATATCTAATTTATTGAAAAACCTTAGCAAATTGTTTTTTAGATTAATTGGAGTTCTGTACATACATACAAGCACAGTATTTTGTTCAGGGAGTTCTATTGAGCAGCATTCAAAAATGTTGTTCTCTTGTACATCCTTCTGAATTTGTAATACTTTAAAAGGGAGTCCCGCTCTTACTAAAATACACGATCCACCACTTCGTTTATTCCTAGAGTAAGAGCTTGCTAGTTGGTAACCTTTAATCCTTATATTATCTTCGTCACCTAACTTTACCTTTGTCTCCGTGATGCATATAACATCAGGCCAATCATATTTTAAATCTAAAAGTGTTAATTCTAATATTTCTTTTTTAGATAATAACCCATTCATATTTTGATGCATGATACAGAACGTTTGTTTATTAACGAAAAAGCCGACTATTTCTGTCAGTCGGTTGTTGAAGATCTTTTGGATGTAAAGTTCTTGGAAAATATTCTAAAATATTTGTTTGATTATTAGTGTTTTGTTGTGGATTCTTTACTTGTGTGTTCTTTGATTTTATAGAAAAATAGTCCAGAATTGTTCTTTGTATTTCCCTTCCTGTTTCTTTAATCATCTTAACGTAATTAGTTGCATGTTTTTTTCTATTATATCCTAAATACCTGATGTCATAATCTATATAGTCTATTGTTGAGTTTATTTCATTTGCCCATTTTATTAAATTGTCACCGAAACCAAAATTGTTTGAAATGTCAATAAAATAAGAATTAGAGAAATTATTACATATTAAATTAAGCATTTCATTAATCTTAAATTCATTAAGGTACTTGTTATTTGTTACATTTAACACTAAAACAGGGCAGTGAGATAACTTTTTTAAGATAGTAGAAAGTTCGGTCATCATTTTTATGGGGTTTTCATCGTGCTCTCCTACAGATAGTATTACACGATCTAGTGAATTAATGTCAAACAATTCACAGCTTCTGAGGATTTCTTCTGTCGACGCAAACGGCTTCAGTACTGCAGATACATTGTAGACTTCATGAAGACTATTAACTCGTGATTTTGTTAATCTCGTAGCAAGGTTTCGACATTGCTTTCCGCCGAACATATAAATGTTTTTCTTACTTTCCTTTTTCTCAGAATTCTTCGTTTTCACCTTGTAAGTAGCTTGGTTATTGATATATTTTGAATTAGTTTCTACTGGAGAAGAGCTACATAAACGACCCAACAAATTACATTTCATTGAATCGACTTTTTTCTTTTTCTTCATAGATGCCAGTTGCTTACTGTTCTTAATATTATTAGGGCTTACACATAACTCCTTTAAAGTATCTATTTTAAGTTTCAGTTTGGCGATTTCCCTTATCAATGAATTGTTTTGCAAAATTGAATCTTCTAATTCATTCTGGGTACTTTCTAGTTGGGATTTTAACTCTTCTATTTCAGTCTTTAAATCACGGATCTGGTATGATTTTATGTTGGTCGATAGATCAAGACTTTTTATTGATAAAAAGGAATCCTCGTGTGTCGATGAGCTATAGTCCGATCCAAGTTCTGGCAAACTTCTATTTGCTGACGGAGTTTTACATTTTTCAGATGACATAATTGTTTCTCTTTTACGGTGGATTTTCCTTCTTTTGGTTACAAACTTCGTTTCACAGCTTTGAAGTATTTTGTTGCCGTTATCATTATCATTCCCTAATGAAGACGTAGAAGAAGTGCTGGCTCCTTCAATAACGTTTTCAATTATTGGTCTATGTTTATTTCTCTTAGACTCTAGGCATGATCTACATTTCCAGTTAGTTTTGTTTTCTTTGGTCATTAAATTGAATCTTTTGAAGCTTACAATCGCACAGTCCAAGTCGTAATCATTTTGACATATATTACATGTCATAAAGTATTTATTTGTGTTTATTTTTTTATTGCATTTGATACAAACTTTTGCCTTTGTGCTTGACATGGCACCCTCTATGTCCAAAGTATTTAAATAGTGATTCAATTCAAGATATAATCGTATAGCGCTGTTCAGTGTTCAATTGTTCCGAGAATAAAATCCAGCTCCTTATGTCCAATAAGTAATTAAATGTCAAAATAATATAGAAAATATGTGAAATAGTTAATTATAATTTCAAAGTGAAAAAAAAAAAAAAAAAAAAAAAAAAAAAAAAAAAAAAAAAAAAAAAAAAAAAAAAAAAAAAAAAAATTATTTTCAAAATATTATTCTTATTGGGGACCTCAATGTGGATATTAAACCCTGTAATGTACACTAACGATCAAATGACTATCTCACATCTACAGCCTCGCTTGGTCTAATTCCCGCCCAACTGCTACCAACTCGCCACGGAAATTGTTTGGATCACGTTATGCTGAATAGTAAACTCCCATCGACAGTTATCGTTCTGCAGTCAGCAATAACTGATCATTATCCAGTGATAGCAGAACTCAGAACCAAAATGCCACATTATAAGACTAGAAGTTGCTACACAAAGAAATTAGATCTAATACAAATTCAAAAAGATCTCGAAAAAAACAATTTTGATAATGTAATCGGCTCTTCAGATCCTAATATAGCTACACAGCTGTTCGTGTCGTCCATTCAAAAAGTCATACAGAATAATACGCGTTCACTGCCTTTTTCATGTAGAAAAAACATCTTAAAGCCATGGATTACCCCCGGAGTATTGCGCTGTATTCGTAATCGAGACAAAATGCATCTCCAGTTAAAAGCGTCACCAAACAATATAATATTAAATATTACCTACAAGCGCTATCGAAACTTTTGCAATGTCATGCTTAAAAATTTAAAAACGAACTATGAAAAAAACGAAATCCTAAAAGCCAAAACAAACCCTAAGGCTACTTGGGATGTCATAAAAAAGATTACCCACGGGTATAACTCTGGCAAGTCTCATAACCAACTTCTTGACCTAGATCCTGATCTAATGGCAACCGCCTCCAAGGTAAATAAAACGTTTGCGAATACGGGCAGATTATTAGCGGAAAAAATAATAAATGACAGCCAAACTCCAAGACAAAGCCTACCTTCCGTGGGAACTAGATATCCTACAAATTCTATGGTTATACTACCTCCCGACCATGCCGACGTAGAAACAATCATTATGAACCTACGTAGCGATTGCGCAGCGGGATGGGATGACATCCCTGTGGTTGTATTGAAAGCAGCACGGAAGGTGCTTGTACCACCTATCACACACATATGCAACATCTCAATAATCTCAGGGACATTTCCTGAATTCTTTAAAAGGGCAATTGTTCACCCCATATACAAGTCGGGTAATAAAAGTCAAATTACTAACTACAGACCTATATCGGTCCTGTCTGTAATATCTAAAATTTTAGAACGCATTCTAAACAATGCATTAATGGAGTTTTTAGAAAGGAATTCCCTATTATCTAAAAATCAATTTGGATTCAGACGGGGTATATCAACTGAGGATGCTGTTCTCGGTTTCACCAGCTCAGTGGTTGGTAAACTTGATAAAAAACTTAAATGCTATGATATATTTCTCGATCTTTGTAAAGCATTCGACACTATTTCCATTCCTATTCTCGTGGCAAAACTGGAAGACATGGGGGTGCGTGGTGTTGTCTTAGATATTTTCTCCGACTATCTACGGGGTCGTACGCAACGCACTAAGGTTGGCACAGTGTTGAGTGATGAGGAAAGTGTGACTTTTGGGGTGCCCCAAGGCAGTATTCTTGGACCTCTTCCTGATCTACATCAATGACATGTGTGAACTAGCTCTCCAAAATTGTGAGATCTATGCCTATGCTGATGACACAGTAATGCTGGTTTATGGTCCGGACTAGAATGCTGTAAATGGGTCGGCTGAGTCATCTCTACGCGCCGTTATGCAATTTCTTGGAGACAATCTACTTACTCTCAATTTAAAAAAAACGAAATATATACAATTTTCGTTAAATAAAGGTAAAAATAAATTACCCCAAAACTTAGCTCCCATTATAGCTCACAGTTGTAGGAACTCAACCAGTCACTGTAACTGTCGGCCACTTGCCATGGTTAGCCATATTAAGTATCTGGGAGTTATCATAGACCAGCGGCTGGATTGGAGCCACCAAGTTGAAAGTCTTGCCGGGCGGGTACGAAAACTAATTTTTACTTTTAAAAACCTAAGATGTTCTGCAAACAGGGAGACTCTCCTTATGGTATATTCTGCCCTGTGTCAATCAATCTTATCTTACTGCATCCCCGCCTGGGGTGGAGCTGCTAAGACTCGATTCCTCCATCTTGAACGTGCCCAACGTGCTGTTCTTAAAGTCTTAACATCCAAACCTCGATTATATCCCACGACCTCACTATACTTGGAATGTCAGGTTCTCACAGTCGGAAAACTTTTTATCTTGCGTACAATATTGAAAAAACATTTGAAGCTGCCTCTTAATGATAATAATAAGTCGCAAGTAAAAGGCGGGGCATGCCCGTATGTGACATAAGCACATGTCGTACTGCCTTTGCTCGGAAACAATTTGAAATCTTAAGTTCAATACTATATAATAAATTAAACAAAAAAATAAATCTCTACACTCTGACTAGCTATCAAGTTAAGTCTAAGCTAAATTCCTGGCTATTAACTATATGTTATAATGATACGGAGACCCTAATAGAGTAGGCAATATCAATGTGGTCAGTAAATAACTTATGTGTATGAAAATATAACCTACATACGCACGCACACACACGCACACGATCACGCACACACACACACACACACACACACACACACTCACTCACACACATCCACACACACACACGCACACACAAACACACACAAAAATTCATATACATATACATATATGTATGTCGTTGCGTCAAGGAAAGTGGTGTATCAGGATCTTTGTCATCAGGGTGGTGATATCAGCATTAGATCGTATTCGTACAGATAAATTAAAGAAAGGGTTCACATTTACTCCACTGTATTTATTCCACTTCATTTTTGCACATCACTTATAATTTTACTTGAAATCAGAGAGGTATTACAATGTAGGCAGTTGAGGTAATTCACATTATTATTTCAAAGGTTATTTTAAAATCACTTTATTTTCAAACGTAAACAACACTTTCTATAAACGAAATGTGGAGACAGTTTCAAGACGTGTTCACTCCTCGGCGGTTGGGCCAAGACTGCCCGCCACTCCGCCCGAGTCGTGCCGTCGAGACTCTGTCAGCACGCCCCACCAGGTGGCGCACTCCCACTTCCGTTTTCTGCGTCATGAGTCCGTACTATTGACCACATGAGTCCGTACTATTGACCACATGATTCCATGCTATTGACCAGATCCGTCATATACAATAGATGTAACCTTATAAGTAAGAAGTTCTGTGTATATCCGCTCATGGCTAGAAACAAAAACACAATTCTAAATTGAGGAATTACTGTCTCCTGCAATACAGGTCATCCTAGTGCAGGAGTCAGGACATCCGCCCTAATGTGAACACAACTGCATTGTATTTTAATATATCTGAACTTAAAGACTGTTATAATTGTACCTTAATACTCTGTAAGGTTGTAATTTTGGTAAATAAATTATTATTATTATTATTATTATATCGCTAGCAACAGAGAGAACAACAACCAGCCTTATCGCTTAAAGCGATTTCTTCGAGGCAACCTTTGGGTAGCGAACTATTAATACGTAATAAAGGACGTCATTCTTAGAATACAAATCATAATGAACAGCGAATTTTATACCTTTGACTAATTTAATTATTTGATTTGGAATAATCATGTTTAATCGTTTAAATTTCTATTCAACATGTCATAACAAAGTAATTGATTAATTAAATTTTGTACCTTTGACTAAATACAATAATTTGATTTGACATGGATAATGTAATTAATAATTTCTTTTAAATTTCAATGCAACATGACGTCCATAGGTATAGGTTTAGGTAGGAAGATATTCTTTATTTAGTGGCTTTATTCAGTCTCGAATCTAATTTTATAATTAAAATGCCTTGACATGTTTTAATTTATTTATCATGGATAAACGCCTGAAAAGGTAGGATGGTGGAATAAAAAAAATCACTGATACTCGAACTATAAATAATGTAATCCAAACTCCTGTATTTAATAAATATAATTTCATTTCATTTCATGCCATTTGACGGTGTATAGTATAAAATGGGCGGGATAAAGCCGCACAATGACAAGTGACGGCCATAACACGAGTAAACACATTGATATAAAACTCTTATCTACTTCTTCATTATGACTACCCTATCCCTATAACCCTAGCACGAGTACAGCCAGCATAGACGCCATCACCACCGCGGGGGCGACCGCTGCTGCTGACCCTCGTAACCCGGTGATGTGGTACAACAGATAATTCATCACTGACCGCTTGACCGCCTCCAGTTCTTCAATATCGGTGCTGTATAGAGGCCTGTGGAGATGGAATGTTTTATTTATATTATTTATTAATTTAACTGTTTATTGTAATTTTGTGATACAGTAGTAATTGCCCCTAGGGGCAACTATTCGCAACTGTAAAATTATATGATAAGCAAAGACATTTTTTTTCTTATGGAGCTTTCCCAACATATATATAGTTCTTGCTGTAAATAAAATAAATTATTATCTGTCTCTGCTATCGTTCTAAGTGAGCAAATGCCACGCAAGTAAAAATCAGTCGTGCTGCCGATACATTAGCTGGTCAGAAGATAGTTTAAGGAATACCCTTATGGCGATCAAAGGGGGGGGCTAAAAATCAACCTGATCAGTTCAATGCTCTTCAGTCAGGCTACCGACACCGAAAAGACTGCTTTCTAGGGTATTCTCGAAGATTGTGGTTGGAATGGACCTCAATGGCCACATGGTCAGATGAAAACCCAAGGCCGCACGTAATGGCGAAGAATAAGCTGGAAAGCGGATCCTGACTGACAGACGCCAGGATAGTGATGATTTTATGGTTTCAGACATTAAAACTAAGAACTATATTTTTACAATAACTAATAATATTTTAATTTGTGCTTAATAAAGGGTGTCAGTAAATAATAAACATTGTTTCTATCCCACTAAATCTTAGTGAGGCGTCTATCCCCGCACGAGGCAACTATCCCCCGAACAATTTTTTCCGTTGGGCAACTATCCGCCACAGTAGGCAACTATCCCCCTTTGTAGAGGTCACAAAAAACAGGATTCACCTATTTTGTATGTTTACAAAATAGGCTATTATAGAAGATCAAAGACCTATGTCTTTCTCTAAGAACATATTTCTTCATAATAGAGCTTTTTTGAAAAATGGGGCATGTATTCGGCTTTTACCCGAGAGCCATGCAATGCGACGTCTCAGGCACGACGTAGACTGGCGCCAAGGTGGTCGCGTGGGTCGCATTGGGCCCCATCGGTGACCATGGGTCGTGACCGCCCTGCACCGTGATCACCCGGTCAGGTAGGAAGGTCAGGCCTCCAAACATTATGTTCGTGCGCTCTATGCCTCGGTGGAGGACGTCTTCGTCGAAACTGTGGACGAAAGGTTGAATAAATACTAGATAATTACAGGCATGAGGCATTTCATCTTAGTCCTCACAATGACATTCTGCCTGCGGTTCTGCATTTTTATTATCTGCAACCTAAATGTATGAATTTTAGATAATATAGGCGACAGTTACGACTTACCATCAGGTGGGTTGTCTACTCGTTTGTCACTGTGACGCATAAAAAACGTTTTATCAATCGATGGACACAGGTAAACGGATCACCTGATGGAAAGTGGTCACCGCTGCCTATGGGCATCAGCAACATCAGTGGTATCACCAATGCGTTGGCCATCTGTGAACCCCAGGGCACGTTGCTCTGGCATCAAACAACCTCCATTCCAAAGCCACGGTTCCCAAAGGAATACTGCAGACTAACGTAAGTAAATTTACGAAAGATGTCTAAATGTGAAAGGGGCAAAATAGGTATCACAGACGTTATCCTAATTTGCAACGGTCGTGCGACGATGGTCGTTCGACGGACGTCGCCCGTCCAATAGGAGACCTCGAAACCGCCCGTCGCACGACCACGGTCGTACGACCGGACAGGGCCGTAGGATCCTAGCTTGGCAATAGATAGTCTCTGTGTATGATTATATTGCACATCAGCGCGCTAACTCGCCATTAATTTTATTATCTAAGTAAAAGCTTACCTCGCGGTAGTTAGTTCCGAGTTCTACTTCGTACCTAATTGTATTAAGAAACAATAAATACTTCCTACCAATTTTATCAAGGTTTTATTCTATCAATAAAGTACAGCTCTGTATCAAGATTCATTTCAGTGAACTGAGAATACAAGTGCTCGTACATTAATGCCTACCCCTGTGGGGTGCGGGCGTTAGTTTGTATGTATATACAGTCAGAATGCAAAGAGAACGAACCCCCCTAGTAAACATTTAATGTATGCTAAAGGGACTCGTTCACTTTGCGGCTGACTGTACATATTAATGTAAGCCTAGACACTTACTAGTACGAGAAGAAATCACGGCACATTTGGTGGAAGTACTCCAGAGGCACGGACTCCAGGAACGGCTGCGCGCTGCTGTTGGTGGTCTGGTACCAGCCGAACTCCACGCAGGTCTGGTACGTCCACAGGCGCACTGCGGATTTAGATTTGACAGCTTATTAGTAGGTTTTGGCGACATCTGTGGCGCCTATAGGGACGCTCAATAATAAAAAAAAAAACATCTTATCGTTGTAGCCTGGGGTCCGACTTGACCACGATTCAGGATTTGGCAGATCAGGTAAATACAGTGGCGCGAATGCCATTTGACCTCCGTGACTCTGTTAACAGGGGCACCTGACCAGATTTGACCATGGTTACATATGTGACTGAATGTGCAGGTTTCATCACGATGTTTAGCATCACCCTAAGAGCATCGGTTAGTGTTCAACTAATGTGCATAATTCAGAAAAGAGTCATTGTTACATGGCGGCACTGGGGTTTGAACTCAGTACCTCCAGAATGTCTACTTACTACTCAGAAGGTACAGGCAGAAAATCCGAAGAGTTCGTAATCAGTGCGACATTTTTAATCGGCTAAGAATATGACTGCATATTTCACAAACAATGTCCTAACAATCTTTAAACTCAAGCACAAAACTGTTCAACAAGTTTTCAACTCGAGCAGTTGTAAATTATTTATGTATCTATGCTTAGCGATGTACGAAGTTAAGGAAAATCGAGTGTTTCCTTTAATATTACCTGTTGCTGTACTTTGTTTTAGTTAGGTTTCAGATGACTTTTGTATATGGCACTTGAGTACATTTCAAATGCCTACCAAGTGCTTTGTGTGGGCATAAGGCATCCTACAGACGTTCCATCTCTCTCCATTTTTGATCCGATCCCAACTACCAAATCTAACCAAAGCGCACTTACACCAGTAGGCTAAGTACGTAGCGCCGTTGCCAACAATTCTCTGCTTGCAATGATTGAAATTGTTATTTTTGCGATTCCGTATCATCCATTTCATGGGTTCAGTTGCTAACAAAGATCCAATTGGAATAAACTGAAACTATTAAATAGATCATACGTAATCGCAAAAGTAACAATTTCAATCATTGAAATCAGAGAATCGTTAGCTACGGAGTTACGTAATTAGCCTACAGACATGTACGAGCACCCCAGCCAGTGGACCCAGGAGCCCACGTCCTACCTAAATAAATAAATAATAAAGAAATGAATAAATAGTCATTTATTTCAGGTATTTTACACCCATATTAGACTAACCTACCTAAGCCTACCCGAGTGCTGGCGGGCCTAATCCCAAATAAAATCTACACCTAACGACCCAACCTGCTTTACCAACGCCGGCCACACTGTCGGGACGATAACCCATCCTAATAGCCTACCTATCCTAGAGCCCGCATATCGAAGGGGATTCGATCCCTCGATTCCCCCGATTTCGCCTAAACAAGCCCATCATACATCATACATTATCACGCCTATCCTAAAGCCCGACCTAACCTAAGGTCTGCCAGAGCACACATACTACATCACCGAGTGTGGACACAGGTTAACAACCTTTGTCACCAATAGAATAGGTACAGCCAACCGCATATCGACCTACACAAACCAATATAAGATGAGCTAGCGTCTCTATAGACGCGCATAGCAATGTTAGCTTTTATACTGGTTATGTGTAGGTCTAGCTGCCTTCACTGTATGCCTAGGTATACTACCTATCAGGCAATACAAACCTAACTCAAAGGTTGGGTTTCCTTTTGTGTCACGTCTTGTGACATAAACCGCATAATAATATTAGGCACACTACGTCGTTTGTCTAGGTAATAAATAGAGTTAGGTACAGTACAAAAGCATAAGCTCCTAGCCACAGTTTCCTTTGGTCTATGACATGAGATCGTTCAAGAGGTATATAAGAGGTCTCCTTAGAGGCGGGCAACGCATTCGTAGCGCCCCTGGTGTTGCTGATGTCCATGGGCGGCGGTGATCACTTTCCACCGTGGCCCGCATGCCTGTTTGTCAGCCGTATTACATAAAAATAATAAGTGCATTACCACTTCAAGAAAATTTTCCTCTGCAGCTACAGCAACATTCATGACATTTGGTGCATCTTCAGCCAAAACCATCTTGCTAAAAGAAGGGAGCATTAGCTGTCCCTTATGCCCAAAGGACTCGTCCTTTACCCCCAGGGTATTTTTTTATATAATAAGTAAACATTTGCTATAAAATGCCACAAAAAACATGACGTTAATGAGGGCGGTGAGTTCCTCTAAAAGCCTGAGACCGGCGTCCCCGCAGGACTTGTACTTGTACTTGTAGATCTTTTAGATGCTGTGGTGAAAGTCCATCGAGGCCACCGGCTGAGCCATTTTTAAAGGACATCACCGCCGACAAAACATCGTCACATGTAGCGGTGAGGTGAGTCGAGGAAAGGTCTGGGGCAGTCAGGTTGGACTGTGGTGCGGACGGGTGCTTTTCTCTCAGCGCGTCGAGAGTTTCCCTGGAGTCAGGGGCAAGGGAGTCTTGTGAGAAAAGAAGCTGTGCAGCCCCCTTTATGTCCCCTTCGCTGGCTTTTTCTTCAACTTTTCTTTCTTTATTGAAAATATGTCTGCGGTTAGGCCTGAAAAAACTTTTATTTGTGATATTACAATTTTGTTTAATTTTATTTGTTAGAGACGAGGAATTTTCTTTGTTGACATTTAAAATTTCGAATGGGAATGTAAATAATTTGGTCCAGGCGCGCTTTGAATTTTCTTTAACGTGTTTTTAATGATATTTGTTAAATTTTGTGCGACAGCAATACGAGCGCCCCGTGGTACCCTTTTTACAACAGGAACTGATTGTTTCAGTTCTGCCAGGTAAGACCAAAGGGGCTCGTCCTGTACAGTAGGAGATGAAGTGGTGCTATTTTGAACTGGACATGAAGATGGTATTGAAATGGATGGATTTTTCTTGTTTTTTTCCTATATGAATATTCAGACCGTGTTTGCTATTGAAAAAGCGCGCCTGGGAGCAAAGGGGACACTGAAAAGTTAGGACTCCGTCACTAATATTTCCTCGAACATCGTCAATTGAATACTAACCGATGCTCTTACGGTGAGGGAAAATATTGTGATGAAATCTGCAAATTCAGGCAACTGAATTTGTAACCATGATCCAATCTAGTCAGGTTCCCCTGGCAGCAGGGTCACGGAGGTCAGATGGTAGTCGCTCCACTGTAATTACCTGCTCTCCAAATCCTGGATCATGGTCACGGCGGACCCCGGGCCCTCGCTCTCGAGAGCACAACCGGGACCTTAACGACAAGATGATTATTATTTTTATTTAGTTTGTGTCAGCGTGGCGCTATTGCAGCGCTACGTGGCAATGCAATTATGATAACAGTTATCACCAAACTCGATAGATGGAGCTGACTTATTTATTGGATTAATGAATTTATTAGGTACTCATTGATAAAATATTAGCAATCAGAATAAAATGATATGAACAGACTTAATGCACCTAGTTCTCTCTGCTTGGTATTGTCGGACACAGTCCGGCCGTTGTCGGCGTGGGGTGGATGTGCTCCGGTCCCGGGGTGGCCAACATGTCACTGTGTGTTTCCTTTATACTTACGATTGAATAAGATATTAAATGTCCTACCCAATAAAGAAATTTTGATTTGATTTTATTAGTTGAATAATCCCAGGTGTAATAAGTAAACTATACGGATAATACCCATATGCCTTTAAAAACCTTTTGAACCCTCTCGTAAACGTCGCGTCTCCCTGGCGGTCACCCATCCAATTCCCGGACTCTGCGTGTATTGCTGGTTATGGGCTAGCAAGTACACTGCTACTTGACTAGGGTCGCTTGTCCGTATTACCGTTTACTTGTTGCCACCGTGCTGTTACTGCCATGCGATCCTGCCTACTCCATCTCATTTCCTTCATACCATTTGACTTGCAAAAGTGATTTAATAATAATATACAGTCTCAGGTCCGCAAAGGAAGATCTAAAAAGAACATACCGAGTTCAGGGACTGTATGGGTGAGTGTTTCGTACTGTGAAGCTAGTCGAATGTTCAACGCCACAACGAGTGCCTCTTAATACCGTTGGTGAAGCGAAGTAGGCCAAGATCTTCTGCTACCCAGAGACTTGTTGAACAGTCTCGGGAGCCGATTGTCACCTTGTGACAGTACCTATAGGTCATCATCATCATCATGTCCCCTAAAGATCTCAACAAAGGCCGGTCTTGTGCCTTCCGCATCCAACTCGTCAGTCCACCTAGTGGGAGGCCTACCCAAGTTGCGTATTGCGGTACGTGGTCGCCAGTCGAGAACTTTACTGCCTCATGGGCCATCTGTTCTGCGAGCTCTGTGCCCTGCCCATTGTCATATGAGCTTGGTAGTCCTCCGGGTTATGTCGGTGACATTAGTTCGCTTGCTGATCTCCTCATTCCTGATTCGATCGCGCAATGAGTCTCCAGTATAGCCCTTTCCATCGCTCTTTGGGTGACAGTGAACTTTCTTATAAGGCTCATAGTGAGCGGCCACGTCTTTGTTCCGTAGGTATTATTAATATAAAGTATCCTTAATACTCACTGTCCCTGTTAAACGCCAACAACTCATCTCTCCATAGCTTTTTGGGTCTGCCAGGATTTCGTTTCCGGGTATTGGGTGCCCAATCTGTAGAGGTTTTGGCCCATACCTCCGTTCGACAGCAAGTTATGGAAGAATAGGGGGGAGGCCTTTGCCCAGCAGTGCGATGTTTCAGGCTGATATAAATACAAATAATACTCACTGACGGCATCAGGAGAATCATAAGACGTATTCGTGTGTGCAGCCACCACCGCAGAGTATCGTGTCTCGATGCAGGGCTCCGGGAGCCAGGGTTGGGCTACACGCCACGCCGTCACCCACGCCGCTAGCCGCTGCAGCGCTGAGGTTGCTGTAAGGAAACTAGGGTTAGACAAGTTACTAATCATGATCGTCGGCAGCGACGGTGGCCTAATGGTTAAGGGTACGACTCGTAAGCGAGAGGTACCGGGTTCGAAATCCAATGTCGCCATGTATCAACAATAACTGATGTGAAGTTAAATAAAAATACGTCACGGCACCCAAAACTGTTAAGCCTCTAAGTCAGGGGTTACATTATTATGTATTTGTATATTATGAAGACTGAAGACTGAAGAATGATGAAGTTGTTGATGTTGATGATGTGCGCCATCCTAATGAAGTCTTTCCTTTGCACTATAACACCTGCGAGTGTGTTCCCTGATTATTATAATCTAAACGCCTTCAAGGCTAGAGTGAATAGGCTGTTCCTAGACAGGCATGCTCCATCATCGGCTGCATCGTCACTCACCACCAGATGAGATGGCGGTCAAATGCTTGACTTGCTTTAAAAAAAAATAACATAGGGGTTCTTCAAAAGCCATGTACCTACGTCAAAGGCCGGCACCGCATCCACTCCCCTTAGGTTGCAGATGTCCTGACCGACGGTGGCCACTTTCCATCAGGTAGACTATCCAGGCAATAAAAAAAAGAATTTTACATACACACAGAGGTGTCGGTAAGCGCAGCGCACGCCGCCGGAATGTCGCCAGGAGTCGCGTACTGGACGAGGTAAGCGAAGGTCTCCGTGATGCCGAACCAGTGCAGCGTGGCTACGTCGAGGGGCGTGTTTGCTGACAGTGGTGTGCAGGTGCTGTGGAAGATTTGTTATGATTCAGTGTAATGGTAGGGGCAAAGGGGAAGCGGGTCATTAAATGTAAGCTCGAACAAATGAGGTACAAGGGATGGTAAGGCTGTACCAGAACGCGTCATTTTTTTTTTATTCCCTGTCTAGCCTGTTTGTTGTTGGACTATTATGACGTCACCGCTGCCTATGAACATGAGCATCACCTGAAGTATCGCCAATGATAGACTGAGAGTTGGTCTAGCACAATTTTAATTCACTTTTCTTTTCGATAATTTCTTGTACTAGACGACGCAGGCTAACTTACAGTGTATGCGATTCCCGCCTTTAAGACCAAGGGATATGTTGCTCTGGCGGCTTAAAGGCAAATGCTAGACCGTTCCACGACAAAGATACAGTTAACTGGAGGCGTTAACGGCAGCACAATACTATTTACCAACACAACCTACAGAAAATGTCGGACTTCCCCAAGTTCTCCAAGGACCAAGTTTACAAATACTCAAATATTTGCCAAAGTACTGAACCGATTTTAATGAAACAAAGCTAATATCCATCTTGATTAAACTGGCTTTCAAACTTCATACAAATTGCCCCATCCGTTCGGGAGCTACGACAAACGAGCAGACAGCCCATCTGATGGTAAGTGATAACTTTCGCCTATTACATTACATCTACAAATCATACATTGGCGATACATTGTACGATGCTACAGACAGACACACAGATATACAGACACACGTCAAAATTATAACAGGCCTCTTTTCTAGTCGAGGGTTAAAATGTTATTGTGTAAGGCGGAGATACTTTTCTAGTCTGGCCAGTGGCCAGAAAAGTTGCGAACGGGATATTATGCTACGCGTCTCTTAAATTCTATTTTTCTCTATGGTAAACAAGCATACATCCCACCTTATGGTAAGCGGTAACTGTTAATTTACTTAGGTTGCTGGCAACAAAAATGCAGAACCGCAGGTCACTGTCACTGTGAGGACTAAGATGACATGCCCCAAGCCCGTAATCGCGCTGGCTACCTTGATCAACAACCTTACTTCACTCACTTGAACATAGTGCTGATTTGCTGCGCGCCAGCGGTGGTGTCCAGAAGATCGTCGAGCTGCCTCATGGCGTCTCCAATGCTGGTGAGGCAGGCCTCGCTACCCTGGCTGCGTAGGGCTTCGGTTACCACCTCCAGGTATTCTGGTCAAAGTGAATTCTACATTTTTAATTACGTTATACATCCAGTAGGGTAGGACAAAGTGTGAACGATTTGCGAAGGTTTTCAGGTGGATGCTGGATGCAGCCGACGTCAGGTGAGGTCTGAGGTCCAGCAGAGGTGAATAGCGTTGGCTTTTCACCATTTTTTTTATTAAGAAACATATTTTTTGACCCTAGAGGGGTAAGGGCAGGTAGATTATGATTAGGGATAAAAGACAGTTATGTTACGTTACGTCAGGTTAGGTTATTTAACCCCGTAACCAACATCATCTACAATGTTATTTAAATATTAAATGAGCATATTTTCATTGACGTTTGCAATACCAGGGGTATCACCAGCACGTTGTCGACCCTGTAAAAACCTTTTAACACTCTTCTGAAGTCATTCCACAACTTAAGAGTGCCTGGCTGGAAGAACGTTCCTCTGAAACTGAGCTTACCAGGGAAATCCTCCTGGGCATGCAGGGGTCCACTGTCCGAGAAGGCGACCTGCACCAGATGAGGGTATCTGATCCGCATCCAGGTGGCCATGGTGCCCGCGTACGAGCAGCCCATCAGCGCGACCTTGCCGTCCCTGTGGAGGTAGGCGGAGTACGGTAAGTACTTTAGAGGTGTATTGTATCTACGCATTTATTTGAACACGTCTCAATATGTTTTATTTATTATTTACTTGTGAACCCGGCGCGACTTCGTTCGCGTGGCGTCCTACCTCTAGATGCTGTGCCGACCCTAAATTAATGGGATAAGGCAGGCAAATGATAAGTACAAATAAAAGTAGTGAATTTTAAATCAGTTTATTGTAGTCAACCCTATTCCAAATTACAAACCACAGTAACCAACACTGATAGAAGTGTAACAAAGTATAATTTTCCCCTTTCAGTAGCGACCGCTAGCGGCAATACGACTACACCTTCGTACTTTGTTTGGCCAAACGAATGAGTCAGTAACCACAGAACGGATGTTATGGTATCTCGCTAGGTAGGAATAATACAATTAACGTCATAATAGTATTACGTATTACACACACGCAATCCGTTTTTTATATGTGCTTGGACAATTCACACAGTGCCATCTAGCCCCAAAGTAAGCAAAGCTTGTGTTATGCGTGCCAGACAACTGATAAACTACCTATATTTTTTGAAATACATACTTATTAAATATACAACACCCAGACTTGTAACAGACATTACAAGTCATAAATTTGAATTTCTGCTCGGTCGGGAATCGAACACGGGACCTCTGTGGTCAACGTATAACAATGACATGTAAAATATGGACTACTTTGTCTGAAATAATTGAAATTTATTTTATGGGGAATCAAGGTTCCCAAATGGCGATTCCACGGGTGACTGATGAGCTTGCTTAAATATATTCAAAGAATCGTTCAGCTTTTGGTTCCCAACGAGCTTTACTTTCGTCCTTATGCTCCATCGGCCAGCGCGTACTGCGAATTATATGGCTTCTCTATTGCCACTTCGCTTTTAAAACTACGTCTTAAACTATAACTTTTTCGTGTGGCAATGGATGTGTTAAAAACCTGTGTAAAAATCTACGTGTTAATTGTTTTGTCAACCTTTATTAGGTAATACGGCAGACAAACAGTTGCGCGTTGTGGCCATGAAGACTAAGCCGAAACTAGTCGATCTGCATTATTTTCCGGCGATTTAAAGTGGTACTCACTTGTACAATCCACTCGCGAACTGATCGCTCCTGATGTATTCGATGAACTGGGCCAGGTCCCCCAGAGCCTGGTCGATGGTCAGGTACCGAAGGTTATCCACGCTCGTATCTCTGTAATAGAATACATAATTATATGTATGTGATTATGACTTTTATTTATTATCATCATCACCATAACAGCCCATAACAATCCTCTCCCACGGGGCCTCTCCCACGAAAAGGGTGGTTATTGCCATAATCTCCACGCTCGGCAGGCGGGTTGGAGATCGCAGTGTTATAATATCATAATGTAAAACGCTGCTGCCCATTTTCCAGTGTACGGATGCGCTTAGAGCTTTTGTCTCGAAAACATTAGTCGCCTTGTGCGACACCCACGAGTGTAAGGGGTTGGTGCTATTCTACTCTGCCGGACATCACACGGCCACATATTTATAATAGTGGGAGGCAAACGAGCAAGCCGGTTGTCCTGATGGAAAGTGGTGAAAAGGAATCATCAGGTGGTAGGGCTCTGTCAAGCCTGCTCAGTCCGCCTGGGTGAATACCACCGCCTCAAATTCTGCCGCCAAGCAACAATGCAAGTATTTATATACAGAAGCAGAGAGTACAATCCGAGTTGAAATACGAGACAAAATGTCACACATCTCGATAACACACACACTAATGCAAATGCAGGGACAGAACAAGGCAGCCCATCTGCAGATGTTATATTTTGCTACGGCTTTCTACTAGTAACGTACACACAAAATCTGACTTGTTGGCGTATTTCGCTCCTGACTTCGTAATTTTTTTAAATTTGTACTTATAATTTAATTTTGTCATTATAATAAAAGGTAAGGTATCTAGAAAATCAAACCCACGCCCTGATACCTACCACCGTCTTTTCGATCTCCCGATTGTACATACCATGAATCGGCACTGCTTGCTTTTGCAAAAAGAAGGGTTATGATTTTGACCAGTATGAATGTTTATTTGTTGCCTCATAACTTCTAAACTAAGTAGGTACCTACTTACTTATAGTTAGAAGTGTCTTCATTGTTTACAGGTAGGCCTATGTGACTTCACAATAAATTGAATATGATGTCCTCTAGAGGACATAGTCATGAAAAAAAGAATAATAATGAAAAGGATAGGTACATTAATATATTAAACAGGCAGCATATTATGAACGCAGGGTAAAATATAATCATCTTGGCGTAAATATCCCGGATGTGCTCTCGAGAACGAGGGCCCGGGGTCCACCTTGACCATGATCCAGGATTTGGCGATCAGGTGATTACAGTGGAGCGACTACCATCTGACCTCCGTGACCCTGCTACCAGGGGAATCAAACCAGATTGGATAATGGTAACAAATTCAGTTGCCTGATATTGCAGATTTCATCACGATGTTTTCCATAACTCAGAAAGGAGTCATTGGTACATGGCCGCAGCGGGGTTCTAACCCGATACCTCTCGCATAAGAGTTGGATACTCACCCGCTTGGCTACCGACCCCCTTTTGCCATACAGTATTGCAGGTATAGCAAGAGAACTCAAACGGCCCGGTAAGCAGAACCTAAAAAAGATAAAAGTATCCTAGAGTATGTTTTGTTTTCTATGTGTCTAATGTTGCCTGCAAGAAATCGCTTTAAGCGCTGTGGCCGCCGGTTGCTTTTTATTTTTCTTGGGATAGGCACCACGAGGCCGAGGCCCCCCACGAAAAAGGGGGTGTTATAAGTTTGACGTGTGTGTCTGTGTATATGTATGAATGGCTGTGTGTGGCCGTCTGTGGCATCGTCCCTCCCGAATGGATGGGCCGATTTGAAAGCCAGTTTAATCGAGCTGGTTCTTAGCTTGTTCAGTATCCATTTTATCCATTTACATATTTAGTAAATAGTCAGAATTGAAATTGTATTGGTATTCACGTTACAGGTGAGCAGCATTGTCGATGCGCATGACATTACGTATCTGTCAATGCCACAGTGACAGGTGGCCGGCGTGCGGCGCTTGCGTCGCGGACAAAGAACAAACATTTAACGGCCATAGATTCTATTTAAATTTTACTTTTTTTATGGCCCTACATACTGGCTATGAAACCGTTGTCCGTTCGATGATGCTGTGGTGCCTAGTGTTCATTGTTTGTTACACGTATATTGAATGACGTTCATAAGTGTTTGTGAAAACCTAAATTAAATAAACGTATTTCGGTAAAATCGGTTCAGTAGTTTGGAGAATATTTGAGTATCCATAGTATTCGAGCATCCATAGGCTGCGGTGACTGCTTACCATCAGGCAGGCCGTAAGCTTGTTTGCCACCTTAATGGTGTAAAAAAAAGTATATTAGAACTTTGTCGGGGCTTATCCCACTTTTTCTGTCTAAATAATAACTGCATTCACATATTTTTCTACCTGTCATACTAATTCGTATTACAAGCTAATTTAAGGAATCGACGACAA
Organism: Blastobasis adustella; assembly: GCA_907269095.1. NCBI lineage: Eukaryota > Metazoa > Arthropoda > Insecta > Lepidoptera > Blastobasidae > Blastobasis > Blastobasis adustella. Next base: position 13,978,225 of record OU026138.1, on the reverse strand, counting down.
TATTTTTTGTAAAAATTTAGGCATTTCTGTCTAATATTTGAACAATGTTAGCAAAACATGTTCTCCTACTACAGTAACAACATTCCTTTTTTGTACAAAAATGAACTGGGTACCATTCTTGGCTGTTTAAGAGAGTTAAAAAAAACAGAATGCTGTTATTATACGAAACGCAAGTAACTGCCACTTTACGTAATTACTCCTCACTGTGAGAATTTTATTGGATGCGCATAGGGAATGCAATACCGGGATATCGGGTTAACGAAATACCGGGATCCCGCATACATTTTTCGGGAGTAATCTCGGTCGAAAATTTTGCGGGATCCCGCTGCGCTGGACTGATGGAATTACAGAGAAGCGTGGTGCACCCCACATTTTTTCAAATACTCTCATACATTTCCGACGTTTTAAAGTTTTCGAGGTTTGATAACCAATAAGACAATTATTACCTCTGTATTTAATTAATATTTGTAAGAGATTATCATCGACTATCTACTGGCTACTGATTCTACTGGCTATCAAATCGTGAAAATCGAATTAAAATTGATTAGATATTTATGAAATTAAAGTAAGTACATGAAACAATATGGAGTGGTTCGATAGTTATGCCTGTAACTTGCAAGTGTATTTCCAAAATAATGTTTAATTTGCTTACTCTGTTGTTTGTGGTGTGTACGTAATTATTTCAATTTATGTTGGTGTTGACGTGAGTATGTCAATTTATGTCTTAAAATACTAATAAGCCATTTCAAATGTATGTACCATGTAATACCATGAGAACAAGGTCTATAAAGTCTTTATTGAACTGTTGTAACTGTGCTGTCATAGAAATAGCACTGTATCTATTCTCCAGTATTCGGATCGGCTGGAGCTACCTCGGACCGGACTTTATCTCAGCTTCGGACAGCTGCAGTACGCAATTCCAGCTGTTCAATAACCCATACCCTAATCAATTCTGCCTAGATTCTATTTGTCCTTGCACGGTGTTTGCCCCGACATCGCATTAGGGGAGGGAAGGGGGGCGTGACGACGCATCGCTTGAAGCTAATTTTTACTGAGGCTCGGATATAACAGGCGACTGCTGTGGCTTCGGTCACGCAGGATATTGAGTTATACATATATACCCTGGTGTTATCATTAAACGTCCAAATTGACACCACTGGTGACCGGAGAGCTGGATCGTTCCTCGGGTAACGGATAGCAGGCCTTAAGTAGGTCGCGGAGGTCAGATGGCAGTCGCTCCACTGTTATTACCTGATCTGCCAAATCCTAGATCATGGTTAAGGCATACCCCGGGCCCTCGTGTGCGAGATCACAACCGGGACATTAACGCCAAGATAATTATTTTATTTTTTATTAAGAAAGAGGAAATCACCGAAACTACTGAATCGATTTTGAAAATTATTTTACTAATAGGAAGCTGGGCGGGTGAACTGAGCGAAACGAGTCACCGAATGGGTCCCAAATCTAATGCAAAAAGATGTCGTGGTCGGCTTAGAAAAAGATGGTGCGACGAATTAGCGGCGTATGCGAAAGAGTTGAGAGACCTGGCAACAAATAGGTCTACGTGACAAAAATTTAGAGAGGCCTTTGCCCTGCAGTGGGACACTGACAGCTCCTATAATAAAATAGGAAGTTACTTTATTCCCGACTTTTTATTCCCGGCTACTTTTATCCCAGAAAAGTCATAGGGGATACTTAAATGTTTACGGAGATCCAAACAGAGCGCGGATGAAAACCGCGTCGATCGCTAGTAGTGGTATAAGATGGAACAAATTAGACTTTCTCCAAAATAACTGAACTAGAAAATAGGTTCACTAAAATCTGCGTAAGTGCTCTGACTTTGGACAGGGCTGTCTCCTCCCACGGCTGGCTTGTCTACACTTGTCACTTTCAATTTGCTCTCAAGAGTTGGACAAACAAAAGTTTGTTTACCCGAAATTTTGTTGCTCTATCGGCTCTTAGCGAATTAGGAACATATTTCCGCTAATTCGGGAGTACTTGGAGAATGGCTAAGATCAGGCACTCGAAAATGACACAGGTTTACTTGTAGATACCCTAAATAAGGTTCGTTTTTAAATCGACAGTTTTAAAAATCAGTTGTCACTCTGTAACACTTGAGAATTTATGAGTTCTTGGAGAATCAGCCACTCCAAGATGACACTGGGTTACTTATACCCCGAATAAGGTTCGTTTTTAAATCGACAGTTCTAAAAAACACGTGTCATTCTGCGGCATCGTAACTATTAGATCATTATCAAGATTACGTCAATACGTATATCACAATTACACGTAATTATCAATATAATTACGCGTAATTATGAATGATAATATTATTAATAATTACAGGTTATTATAAATGGGAGAGACTTTCTAAAGGTACACTTAAAATATTTAGTTATAATAAAAATATACATGGTTATTATAAATGATAATAATAAATACGTAATTTTCTTAGGTGTATTCAAATGCCGTCAAACCTGCATGTTGCGTACGAATAACATATTTTGTTTGTTTGAACATTGAAGATAGGTTATTAAAATTACTTGACTACAGCTCGATGATATTGGATTATCAGGAAATTATCAGTAAAACTGATTATCCTGATATTTTGCTACAAAATTTTACCACTCGATAAAAAATACCTGTATTTAGAAATGTTACTATGATGTTTTATGCGCCCGAACGCACAGGATTTCAACCTAGAATCAAATACTCCCTACAGTTTCAACTAACAATACTTGAGCATTTTTTTCTCTATGTACTTGAGTGGCGATCAGCACTATGCGGCTGTCAAAATGAATGAAACTGACCAACCATGGAGCCGCATTGAACGCAGTGCGGGCACTTAGCAAACGAGCACTGTGAGAACGCATAGTACCTAACGCTACTTTACTTAGCTAAGTTTTGTTTGTAAATACGTTATAGATACTTGTTAGTATATTTTTGTAATATGATATATTTTTATAATAATATATTGTAAATACCTCTTAATATTTTTTAATTTAAAATACATAGATTTTTTTTTTTTTTTTTTGACTAGTCAGGCATTTAACCGCCACCTCACTTAGTGGTAAGTGTGTAAGTGACGATGCGGCCGATGACTGGTGGCGATTTGGTGCAACTATAACAACTACCTTTATATAGTGGGCTTCCTACAGGGCGCAATAATGTAAAAATGTGACCTACCTACAGAATGATTATTATATTATTTATTGTATACTCCTACATCCTTAATTAGATACATCAAACAAAAATTAGTACAATGGCGAACTTATCACTATGAGAGATTTCTACCAGCTAACCACAAATGATGTGAAGCAAATTGTATAGCGAGACAAGCAAAGCATACAAAGCTAGAACATACTTATACTGGTAGGTAGAGAACTGAAAACTTATTACCTATCTACTACAAAATACCCCCCCTAAAACATAATACAATAATAATACTAATAATATATAGGCTACTAAATGATTTAATAACACATAAAAAAATATAATATCTATACCTACAATAATATTATTACAAAGTCATGGAGAGATAGGCTCTTTTAAGCTTCTTTTAAATGTATGAAGTGATGGACACTCTTTGACGTGCTTTAAAAGTTTGTTCCACAACTGAGCAGCTCTGACTGTGAAGGAGTTGAGAAAAAATCTGGTATTGGCCAAAGGATAGACCAGAGTACTTGGTAGGCAAGAGTGTCTGGAGCGAGGACAGAGAGGGGAAAAGTGGAAACTGGACCGGAGATATTCAGGCATAGCGAATGTTGGGACATGTTGAATGTTGTACAGGAGGGACAGTATATGTATATTTCGACGATGCCGGATAGGGAGCCATTTCAGTTGAGAGCGACATTTAGACACATGGTCAAACTTTTTGGGGCCGAAAATGAAACGAATCGCGATATTTTGCAGCCGTTCCAATTGATTGAGAAGCTCCTCAGTGATGATTTACGGGAAAACTTGTATTTACATTTTGTTGCAATGTCACAATATTTTCATTACCTACTGGTGAAACCTGTAAATAGCTGTATGTTACCCACTTATCCAACAAATTATAAAACACAAATATAGCTGGAAGCTTTCCTAAAAAATAAAAAAAATAACATCATCGCAGCCCATAACAGTCCACTACAGGACTTAGGGCCTCTTCCCATGGAGGGGAGGTTGTTGACATAATCTCATCATTGGCAGGCGGGTTAGAGATCGCAGCGCTATACATAAAACAATGGAAAACGCTGCTGCCCATTTTCCAGTCTACGGAGGCGCTAGATCGTTTGCCTCGAAAACATCAGTCGCCTTGTACGACACGCACGAGTATAAGGGGTTGGTGCTATTCTACTCTGCCGGACACCACACGGCTAAAATAAATATATTTCAAGGTAAATAATAAATAAATGAACTATTAAACTACGAGGATGTTACTCAGTATCCTTCCTCCTAGATTTCATGCCCGACCGCCAAATTACAGCTTGCGGTTGGATATAGTGTTTGGGATTGTACTGCGTGGAATCCAATCAGTGTAGGGGTCATAATGGACCCCCGCCAATAACTCTCGCTCGTAGGGTGACAAACGGCCTGGGTTCGATTCCCGGCCATGACCGGCGAGGTTAATATCGGGGGATGTGATCAAGAAAGCCGGAAGGTTACGTTTGTGGTAGGTTTGTTAATAAATTAAGTGACTCTGTCTGCTTGTATCTTGTTTTAAAGCAACAGAACAAATTTGTATGAAATTTGGCTATTATTATCTTAGCGTCAATACCGGTTGTGCTCTATATTTTTAATCCCCGACGAAAAAAGAGCGGTGTATTTGTGGATTTGTGTTTATGTCTGTAGCGTCGTAGCTCATGAGATCCTACTGCGTGCAGATGTTTGGACAGGCACGATATGATATGAGCCATCATTTCGGTAACACGAGGCTCTTTGACGATTGAAAGAGCTGATTAATGTCCTACTCAATAAATACATTTTGAGTTGGGTTGATTTGATTTAAACATCCTCTGCGAAATAGAAAAGCAACTCACGTCGTAGGTCTAGTCAGTCCATAATATCGGTGCTCGGTGTAGAACAGGCCAGCTTCCAGTCTCGAAGCCAGGTCGTAAGGCAGACCAGCTTGCAGCCAGCCTTCGGATATGGCCCATTCCCCTCCAACGAAGATGATGATTTCGGACCTAGGAGCGAGCCGCCCGTTGTAGTAGTAGCGCTGAAATGGGCAGAGAAACAAAGGTTTATGGTTTTGAGTTTACTTGTACTTTAAAGGAGCGGGCATACGTTCCAGCCCTTTGTATGTATGTATGTAGAATAAGTATGTAATTAGAAAAAGTATATTAGTAGTTTATCAGTTAACTAACACCTATAACACAAGCTTTGCTTACTTTGGGGCTAGATGTCGCCGTGTGAATTTCTCCAGGCATATTTACATTTATTTCTTTATTTTATTTATGAATATAGTAGGTTTGGCCCGCGATTCCGTTCGCGTGGAAAAGTTTTAAGGACAGTTTAGCTTTTGTCCGCCACAATGGTTAAACGGCCATTGTAAATGACCTCCTCAGTGTAACGAGTTGTATCTCTTAAACCGCCTAAATTAGATGAAACAAGAACACCCCATCGAAATCCTAATTAATTCTCCTAATCCTAATTCAAAAAATACTTTTTTCATTACATTTTCTATACACCCACCATAGGAAACGTATCCGTATTCTGAGCATTGAAGTGGTCCAGTCTGACGTTGACGTAGCCTTCGGTAACCGCGTATTCGCTGGTAGCGGCGTCGCGGATCGGCGGCGGAGGCTCCAGGTCCCGGAAGGCCAGGCAGGCTGGTAGGAGGAGCAGGGGCCACCCTAGAAGATTTATTTACTTATTTATAGGATATTCAACAGCAATTTTATTCCAAGCCTTAATTACATACATTGTTACAATTTAGAAGCCATTAACAGGATAACACAATTACAGTAATATGGTTAACAAACGAATCTAGCAAAGTAGCAAATAACACAGAATAGTTGAATCTGGCTAATAAATAGGTTCGTAAAAAAAGGTATATTTGTATTGCAATAACGAAAGGTATTGGTTACAATTTACAATTACACTTTTCACAATGTCACTGTTCATCAAGTTGCAAAGGAAATATCCATGTGATTGTTCAAATGGATATTAGAGGTCTCCATAGAGGGCAACGCATTGGTAGAGCCCCTGGTGGTGCTGATGCCCATAGGCGGCGGTGACCACTTTCCATCAAGCATTTGTCTGCCTAAAAAACCTATAGCAGAGCGTCGGTAGGGGTCCGACTCGTAAGCAAGAGGTACTGAGTTCGTCCCCCAGTGCCACCATGTACTAAATAATTTCTGAGTTATGTAGTAGTTGAACACTAACCGACGCTCTTACGGTGAGGGAAAACTATGTAACCATGATCCAATTTGCCAGATTTCCTTGTTGACAGGGTCACGAAGGTCAGACGGCAGTTCCACTGTAATTACCTGATCTGCCAACTCTTGGATCATGGGCAAGGCGGACCCCGGGCCGTCGTTCGCGAGAGCACAACCGGGGCATTAACGCAACGATGTTATTTAAGTGTACTCGCAAGACCCCCACTTTAGGGCAGTAGAAACAACAATAGAATCAGACCACAGAAACCTTTAAATTTCTCTCCTTAATAGTTGGTGTTGCCAGAAATGGCAAAACCAGATTTTGCACGGAAACACACGAAAGACAATCTTATCTACCGGTTTTATCTTGAGTTAGGTCTATGAGTAAACGGCGAAGCCATTATTTTTGACCCCGATGTAGAATTGTGAGAACGATAACCAAAGTTAACCAACGCATGTAGTAGAGTTCGGGAACTGGATGGGTGACCGTTTCGTACTTTGAAGGTAGTCGGACGTTCAGAACCGCAACGAGCTCGTCACTCGTTAGGCGGGCCTCCTAACACTGTTGGCTCGGCGAGGTTGACTGAGGTCTACACTGGGGACCCTGAGACTGGTTGGACAGTCTCGGGAGACGATTGCCACTCTATGACGGTATAACTATGGTAGAGCTTGTAGAGTTAGGCATTATTAAGAGGTTTATGAGATCTGATAACCCCGCTCTGCCATGTACCAATGACTGTTTTCTGAGTTATGTACATTAGTTGAATACTAACCGATGCTCTTACGGTGAGGGAAAACATCGTGATGAAACCTGCACATTCAGGCGACTGGACGTGTAACCATGATCCAATCTGTGATCTTATGTTTTTATGAGATCTGATAACTTTTAGTAGCTTACGAGTCTTGGCAAACATAGTCTGCATAATTTATTGTGAGGATACCTATTGAAAAATATATACGTTATAACGAATTGATCTTCAGAACTCGAATACTTTTACCAAGTCCTACTTCCTCCTGCTCAACTACATTGCTCAACTGAGTTTAGCAGTTGCACGTAGTTTGTTTAATTACACTATTTTCACGTTCTATAATAGCTCAAATCTTTTACTTAACTTAGTTGATCAGTGGCTTAGTTGATATTACATATGACCTATTTAATGACAATTACAAATAAGCAGGAAAGCGGACCCTGGCAGAGGCGGGGATAAGCGCTAGGACGATGATGATGATATTGTAACAGCCCGCAACAGTCCACTGTTGGACTTGAGCTTCCACCACATTAGTGGAGGACATTGTCGTAAGGTGGCCGTGTGGTGTCCGGCAGAGTAGAATAGCACCAACACTCGTGGGTGTCGTACAAGCGACTTATGTTTTAGAGGCAAAAGACCTAGAGTGTTCTAGAGTCTCCGTAGGCTGGAAATGGGCAGCAGCGTTTTCCATTGTTATATTACAACACTGCGATTGTTAGCAACCACGCAATGTAAAAACATAAAGTACACATTATCACTATTTTAGCCGTTTGTAATATCATGGGGCAACCCGCAACCAAAAATAAAGAATTTACTTACACATGATTAATCTATTTATATGTATAATATTTAAATTAAAAATCAAACACCTCACTACACGCAGTAATCTTTGATAAATGATAAATTATCGTTCTAAATAATACTTATCTTCAGATATAGATACAGAAAAGCATTCCGGACGGCGCAACGTCACAACTTTAGTTTCAACATAATTGGAGTTTATATCAATTTAAAACTTATTCGTTGCTGTGTAAGTGTTGTCCGAAACGGTTAATTCGATTTAACTTTGTACGAGAGTACAATTTCACGTGTTGCCTATTTTACGTGTGGGGTGGGAAAGATGTCTTGCGGATTTTTATTTTTTAATTAACGTTCTTGTTTTAGGGTTCTGTGTCTCAAAGATGTCATACCTGATTTGCAGAATTTCTTTATTTCTGCACAAGAGTGCCTGCGACATAGCTCGCGCCGCGACAGGGTGTTTGTTTCTTTTTCTCAATACTCGTATGAAAGATATAGCAGTATCTATGTAGCGCCTTTTCTAGTTTATCTCGCGTGAGAGTACATTTGTGCTAAGCGTGCTGCTGTTGCCTTCTCTGTCTGTATTTTAATGAAGGGTGTCCAGCGGGAATTTTTGAACCTTAAATAATCGTTACTCGTTTATTAGAGGGGATAGGTGCAGGGGAGGGGTAGCGTTCGTTGCGTCGTCTTTGCGAATTTGTTAGTAACCATGAGTCATTAGGCGTGTGGGGAATCGTTGATTCGAGCGCATCGTGCTTTCTGTTCCCAGTTTGATATTAAGCCATAAAACGATGGTCCGAGCACGCAGCTTATATGGTCGTAGGTGCAAAGATTCCGACAAAATGGGACAACGGTTAATAGGCTGCCAACAGGACCGTCTACGTCAGCAGCAACGCCAGAACGTGTGGCACAGGTGCGATAAGAAAACGTTAGAAATCCAAGGAAATCTGTGAGAAAGATTGCGGCCTCTACAGGCATTAAGAAGTCGACTGTGCATGTGATTTTGAAAAAAATAATAAAACTGCATCAATATAAAATGCAAATGGTCCAAAAACTAAATGACAGCGATTATGTTTTAAGAGAAACGTACGCCCTAACGATGTTGGAACATTTTCGGATCCCCGGAACACTTGGCAACATATTGTTTAGCGATGATGCTCAATTTTACATCAGAGGCTATGTGAATAAACAAAACATGCGTTACTGGAGCCTCGACAATCCAAGGGAACGGCATCAAAAGAGTTTGCACTGCCCTAAAACGACGGTATGGTGCTCGATTTCAGCTCATGGAATAATCGGTCCATATTTTTTTCAATTAGAGAGAAACTGTCACTTCTTTGGTATACTGCCGTATGATTGATGAGTTTTTGGTACCGCAATTGCAAGTGTTTCACGGACGCAATAACAGAGCTCATTTTCAATAAGATGGGGCAACTCCACACACTGCCAGGGTGTCAATGTTGAGGTTAAGGAAAATTGTTCCTAGATAATTAATAAGCAAGTACGGAGTCATACCCTGGCCACCTCGATCGCCGGATTTGACGCCATGCGATTTTTTCTTGTGGGGTTACCTCAAGTCCAAAGTGTACTGCAAAAATCCCCGTACCATAACTGCCCTACAAGAAAATATCCGGCGTGAAATCGCTGCCATTCCCCCAGAGCTTTGTTCTTGCGTACTTGCCAATATGAGGGTTCGCTTACAAGAGTGTATTGCGAGAAATGGACGTCACTTGGAAGACATTATTTTTAAGAAGTGAAATTCGCAGACACTTGTTACATTTAAAAAATATAATATATATTCTAAACTTATTCTTTAATTTTTTATTTAATATTGAAATCAAAACAATTCCTACTGGACACCCTTTATTATTTCCGAAGAAATCAAGGATTTCCATATTTGGACCCTATCCCATATATGGTTACTTTCCTCTACTCAAATCTTGTAAATAGCGGTCCACAATTATTATGTATTAGGATTTCATACTAAAAATGTACCTAGATGACATTTTAAATGTTCAGACATATAATGAAACAACGGATTAATCGCTTATTTACGTTTATTTACATAAATATTTATTTTTCTAGGTTTCCTAAAGACCAGACATGGTGATGTCTGGGTTGCAAATTGGAAGTGCTGTGTTGTAAACATTTTGAAGAACAAGATAATAATTAGATGCAAGTCCCTTCTGTCCTGGTGCACTAGCATTATATGAATTTTTACTGAAAATAAAACATATGCCTTTCCATTATTAAAACTTTTTTCATGACTATGTCCTCTAGAGGGCATCATATTCAATTTATGAAGTCACATAGGCTAACCTGTGAACAATGAAGCTTCTAACGATAAGTAAGTAGGTTTTGCAATATAATAGTTTACAAATTTTTACAACTAATTACCAATTTAGTAAATAATGACACTGTTTTTAAGTATAACAAAACATATTTTTTATTTAATAATCATATTTTTAAGCATTTGTCGTACCTTTTTCTTACGGTCCATATTTGCGGTACCTATTCCATATTTGACTACCTTTTTAATTTCATGATTAAACTAGATTTTTGATACTGTATTTTTTTTTATGCTATTCGTCAGACAAACAGGCATGCGGGCCACCTGATGGAAAGTGGTCACCGCCGCCTATGGACATCAGCATCACCAGGGGTGCTACCAATGCGTTGCCCGCCTCTAATGAAACCTCTAATATATCTCTTGAACGATCCCATGTCATAGTCCAAAGGAAACACTGTGGCTGGGAGCTCATTCCACATTTTAGGAGTACAATTGTACGAGCGAGAAAAATTATAAGACTCTATTAAAATGAACATTCTCGCTACTAGTCATCAACGTAAAAACTTTGTCCAGTTCTGGAAGGCCTCGAAATCGCTGGAGTACAAATCTCTTCTTCCTAACTCAGTAAATGGGCTTGAGTCCCCAGCTGCAATCGTGAATATGTTCGCGGAGCACTTTCAGGTGAAGCCGCTGAGCGTGGAGCGTGTGGGCGATGCTGAGTCCAGCAGTGGGCGCGGCGAGGAGCCGTTGCGCTTCAGCCCGGCCGAAGTGGCCGAGGCGGTGCGCCGGATGCAGCGCGGGAAGTCGCCCGGCCATGATGGACTCAGCGTCGAACACCTACTCTACGCCGGTGATGAACTCTACCGCGTTCTGTCGATACTGTTTAATTTATGTTTAGAGTATAGTTACCTGCCACACGACTTGATGCGTACAGTAGTAGTTCCGATAGTGAAAAACAAAACGGGGGATCTATCTAGTCTCAACAACTATAGACCTATCTCGTTGGGTATCGTAGTTGGCAAGGTGCTTGAAAGGCTTCTGCAACCCCACCTCGTGAAAAGCATTAGAATTGACGATGCGCAATTTGGATTCCGTGCCGGTCTCTCGACAGAGTCTGCAATTCTTAGTGTAAAATATGCGGTGAACTATTATGTTAATAGAAACACATCAGTATGTGCCTGTTTTTTAGACCTCAGCCGTGCGTTTGACCTTGTTAACTACGACAGACTGTGGGACAAGTTATCGCACTCTGACACTAAGACTGAAATTGTAGATTTGTTTAGGTACTGGTACGGAAACCAAGCTAATTGCGTAAGATGGGGTGACGCGCTCTCTAGTGAATATAGACTAGGGTGCGGCGTACGCCAGGGAGGGCTCACTTCTCCGGTCCTATTCAATCTCTATGTAAATGGCCTTATTGAGGAGTTGAGAGGTTCCGGGATCGGTTGCCACATTGGTAACGTGTGTGTTAACAATGTGAGCTACGCGGACGACATGGTTCTTCTCAGCCCCTCAATAAACGGCATTCGGAAACTTCTTGGAATATGTGAATCATATTCCAGAAGGCACGGTTTGAAATACAACGCGTCAAAAACTGAGCTTTTAGTTTTCAGAGCTGGGAGAGGTCCGGAGAGGGTGCCATCTGTGTACTTAGATGGGTCCGTGGTGCGGGTTGTCGATAATTTTAGGTACCTTGGGCATGTTCTCACAGACACGCTGTCCGATGATACTAACATCGAACGTGAGCGAAGGGCACTAGCAATCCGATATAACATGCTTGCACGTAGATTCACGCGATGCACCGAAGACGTAAAAGTCACTTTGTTCAAGGCATTCTGTCAATGCTTTTATAGTTGTAGTTTGTGGACAAAGTACACAAAGCGGTCTATTAATGTGCTTCGCGTTCAATATAACGACGCCTTCCGGATTTTAATGAAACTTCCTCGATTCTGTAGTGCAAAAGCCATGTTTGCCGATGCAGGCGTTCCCGATTTCTTCGCTGTCTTGAGAAAGAGAACAGCCTCTTGTTGGGAAAGGTTGAGGAATACGAAAAATATTATACTGGCGCGGGTCTGTGAGGACATGAGTAACCCTATTGTCAGCCATTGGCTAGCTCTGCACAGGTGCGAGAATCGTAACATAGTTTAAATAGTTATTTATACCTACTGTATTAACATAAATATGATGATGACTTGTAAGTATGTATGAATATGTACCTACTTACTTTAGTACACAACATTGTTAAATGTAATTTTGTATTTCTGTATTATTGTATTTTTTGTTGTTATTTTAATATGGATGTAATTATCTGAAATAAATGCTTATTATTATTATTATTATTATGTCTTCTCATCTAATAAAGAAATTAACTTCGTACTATGAATACTTTATTTTTTATATTCAAAAAACAAAATGGTATTCCATATTTGGTTACTTTCCTCTAATAAAATTCTATACCTACAATAAGTACAAAGTCCAACCATGTTAGCAACACAATATTATAATACCTATTTAGACACCGAAATATTGCTCAATTTGCCAATAATTTTAAATCTATCTAATGGCATGTTGTTTTAAGGTAAATTATTTCAATTATTGCAAATTCACACTATTACGATGCATAATTTTGTCACAGTTTCTAAAATTGATTTCCACTCGCCGCGACCACGAATGTTTACTTAGCGGTGAAAGGATAATCGAGGTGTATTTCCATACTTTGCGCTTTCACATAAATGTGCACTAAATTGCACCGTCTTTTAAATGGTTTGATTTAAATTTTATTTATCCTCAATTATAAAATTTACACCGATGTTTCAAAAGAAACGTCAGGTCTAAAGGAGCTACAGTAACATGTCGAACATTCAAACATTGCGCACGTCATTTTCCGTCAACGTATTCCCATAGATGAAAAAACGGGATAACAAGATTTATAATCATTGTAGAGTGAGCGAACAGGGAATATTTGTAATTTGTATCTAGTCTGTTATGTCTTTGACTAAACGCTACGATTCCTGACCTTTTTGTCCGGCAGAGAAGAATAACACTAAACAAAGATGTGAGTTATTGTGAGGCAAAGATGAGTCTTTGTAGGCTGCCTGTTGAGCAGCAGCGTTTTCCATTGTTATTTATTATTACACTGCGATCTCCAACCCGCCTGCCAAGCGTGGAGATTATGGGATTAATCTCCCCTGTCGTTGGAGAGGCCCTAAGTCCTGCAGTGGACTGTTATGGGCTGTCATGATGAAACTCTGCGACCTCCAACCAGCCTGTCAAACGCTTAGATTACAGCGAAACTCCTCAGTCAGAGGTTCGTATCTAGCAGAAGGCAGGTTCCAGGCTTCCGGGGTCCCGACCGCTGAACAGCATTTTTATACTGACGGCTGAACTCGAATGCTATCTCTGACGGCTTGCCATCTTGCTCGCTCGGGAAAGGCGCCGCGAATGGTGCGAGCGAGATGAAGTCTGAAAGCAATCTCAAATGTAGAGGTACGGATAAAATAAATAGGGCCGTATGATTTTGGATATAGAGCAGTAGGGCCCCATCATCAGTCTATACTAGTCTATTGCTGGGCGTGGACCTTCCCCAATGAGCGCCAATGCACACAGGCAAGCGGGCCACCTGATGGAAGGTGGTCACAGCCGCCTATGGACATGAGCAACACCAGGGAAGTTACTAACGCGTTGCCCGCCTCTGAAGCGATCTATAATATACCTCTTGAACAATTCCATGTCATAGTCCAAAGGAAACACTGGCTGGAAGCTCATTCCACATCCGAACGTACGACCATACGAATTTTGCTGTTCTTATAGGTTCTCCGTTTCTCTAACTTTCTCTTGTTTTTGTATGGGAACCTCGGCAATATCATAGACAACCTTGTACTGTTGACAGCAGCTTCACTTCTTTCGTATCTTGAAAGAAAAATCGAGAATCTTGAGAACGGTTTCGATTCCGATTAAGCCAGCCACTCATCTTCATGCCGCTTGATCAAGTGGCATGACAAAAAGACTTGTCAAGCCAAACTGACCGTGTGTGGGAAATTTTAGAAGGAATGAATTAATTAATTAATGAACACTTTATTGCACAAATACAGGATACAGTCGGTACATATCGTCGGACCTGAAATCGCAGCATTTGCTTACACAACAGACTCTCAAGGATTTTGAGAACTCCATGAACTTCATGAGTAGAGGTTTCGAAGAAATGACAGATAAAGTTAAGCAAATGGAATGTGAGCGGAATAGCTATTTGGAAACTATAAGTAAATTAGAAAACCAAGTCCATGACCTACAAAACCAGTCCCGCTCGTCTAGGCTGGAAATCCGCAATATACCATCTAGTAAGGACGAACAGCCAAATGATCTTCTAGGCATCGTGTCTAACATAGCCAATACCATACAAACGAGTGTCCATCCCGCCGATGTGAGAGATATCTACCGCATCCCCGCTAAATTGGGCGCCAACAAAATTATTGTAACTGAATTCTCATCGGTTGCAAAGAAGAGCATATTTCTAAATGCGGTCAGGCAATACAACAAATCTCATAAAGAAAATAAGTTAAACACCGAAAGTATTGACATCTCTGGTAATCGCCAACGTATATATAAATAAATAAATAAATAAATAAAAATCATTTATTTCAGGCTCATGAATGCCCATAAAATAAGTACACTAATACGTTGATATACAAAATTAGGTACAATGTCAAATTAAATACAATATAAAATAACAATTACAATGTCAAGATATCAATGTCAAATACAATAGAAATTACAATGTCAATATCAATGTCAATTACAACACAAATTACAATGTCAATTAAACGAATTAAATTGAATTATTATAATCAACATTTGAATACTATCTTACTATTGAATAAACGGGGATGAACTAGCATGCAGCTGCATCCACCTCCGCATCATAAGCGAGTCCCAGCGGTCGGACAGCGCGACCAGGATTCCGTTGGTACTAGCCCGGAGACGAGCAAGCAATGAGGCGCTACGTTTCCGAATGACGGCATAGAAGTCGTCAATGTGGGCATCCGCAAACATTGCGGAGGCGCTACAAAAACGCGGCATTCTCAACAGAACCCTGAGCGCGTCGTTGTACTGTACGCGCAGTGCGCTGTACGCCCGCTGCGTGAAGTTGGTCCACAGGCTGCACGTATAAAAACTCTGACAGTATGCTCTAAAGAGCGTCAACTTGACCTCTGTCGTGCAACGCGCGAACCTGCGAGCCAACATGTTGCAGCGGACGGACAGCGCCCTGCGCTCCCTATCAATGTCCTCGCAATCACGCAAGTCGTCGGTGACCCAGTGGCCCAGATACTTAAATTTATGTACTCTGTTCAGAGGAATGCCGCAAAGAGTAATGGGTACGAAAGAGTAACATTTGGTACCAGCTTTAAATATCATACATTCACTCTTTTTGGCATTGTATCTGAGCCCATGTGCCTCCGCATATGTCTCGCATATGTGTAGCAGTTTCCTCATAGCAGACACCGATGGGCTCAGCAGCACCATATCATCAGCGTAACTGATATTATTTACGCTCACTCCGTCTATGGAGCAGCCGATGTTGGTGTTGCTGAGCTCAACAATGAGCTGATTCACATAAAGGTTGAAGAGACGGGGCGAGCTCAACCCCCCCTGCCTCACCCCGCACTCCAACCCATACGCGTCCGAGTACTCCCCTGCCCACCTTACAACGTTCTGCTGGTGATTGTACCAATACCTAAACATTGAAACAATTTCATAGGGTAATTTGGTTTCAGACTCTAGTTTTTGCCACAGCTTGTCAAGATATATCGAAGAACACCTACCATTATCTGCAAAAAAATTGTTATTTCAAACCAGAAAGTTTGCTGCCGATAACAAGTACGAGTTCTGTTGGATATCGAATGGGAAGATTTTTCTACGTAAAGAAGGAAATTCCAAACACATACTTATTAACTCAGACCAGTGCCTACTCAAACTGGGAGATAGATAAATATATCCTAACTTTTCTCTTTGTGCTGTATATAGTACCTAGCTGTCTCAATACTTTCGTACTTAGGATAATCTTACACTCTGGGTCAAATGTAAACTTTATCTATACACTTTATACAATAAGTTACATTCATCTTTACACCATACAAATATGAAATCAAACATCACACAACAATATAAACAAACAAAACTGCATTTAAAACTTAAATATTCTAATCTCACTCTCAAACAAATATTTACACAAAACGTATATTTCATGACTAGTGGTACGACAAAAATACACTGTGAATCCCATCGCACATACAATAGGTATCTACTGTTCTTGGGAATCCTATATAAACCAAATGTCTATATATTAAATGGCTAATCCAATGAGTGTTATTTCAGATATAGATAATTATAATGTGTCACATTGTCTGACTAGTACCCCAGAAGATTGCGCAACAATAATGTCTATGAATAAAAATGCTTTAAAAATAATTCACATGAACATCCGCTCCATTAACAAAAATTCGATCAATTTTGTATACTTTTGTCAAGAACCAAAATAACATTTGATATTATTATCTTAACAGAATGTTGGCTAAAAGTAGGGGGCCCGCCTCCGAATTTGGAGGGTTACTCTACATATTCCTCTACAAAAAAACCCATACAGAATGACGGAGTTGTCATTTTTACAAATAATCAACTTAAATGTACGGTAACTGAACCTTCTGTGATGGAGGCATACTGTCTGCAGTGCACAATGGGCGATACAGCAGTAATTTGTGTCTATAGATCTCCCTCGCATGAAAACCCCAAAAATTTTCTTAATAGTCTAGAAACTACAATTAACGACCTAAAAGCCTTTCAAAATATTATTCTTATTGGGGACCTCAATGTGGATATTAAACCCTGTAATGTACACTAACGATCAAATGACTATCTCACATCTACAGCCTCGCTTGGTCTAATTCCCGCCCAACTGCTACCAACTCGCCACGGAAATTGTTTGGATCACGTTATGCTGAATAGTAAACTCCCATCGACAGTTATCGTTCTGCAGTCAGCAATAACTGATCATTATCCAGTGATAGCAGAACTCAGAACCAAAATGCCACATTATAAGACTAGAAGTTGCTACAAAAAGAAATTAGATCTAATACAAATTCAAAAAGATCTCGAAAAAAACAATTTTGATAATGTAATCGGCTCTTCAGATCCTAATATAGCTACACAGCTGTTCGTGTCGTCCATTCAAAAAGTCATACAGAATAATACGCGTTCACTGCCTTTTTCATGTAGAAAAAACATCTTAAAGCCATGGATTACCCCCGGAGTATTGCGCTGTATTCGTAATCGAGACAAAATGCATCTCCAGTTAAAAGCGTCACCAAACAATATAATATTAAATATTACCTACAAGCGCTATCGAAACTTTTGCAATGTCATGCTTAAAAATTTAAAAACGAACTATGAAAAAAACGAAATCCTAAAAGCCAAAACAAACCCTAAGGCTACTTGGGATGTCATAAAAAAGATTACCCACGGGTATAACTCTGGCAAGTCTCATAACCAACTTCTTGACCTAGATCCTGATCTAATGGCAACCGCCTCCAAGGTAAATAAAACGTTTGCGAATACGGGCAGATTATTAGCGGAAAAAATAATAAATGACAGCCAAACTCCAAGACAAAGCCTACCTTCCGTGGGAACTAGATATCCTACAAATTCTATGGTTATACTACCTCCCGACCATGCCGACGTAGAAACAATCATTATGAACCTACGTAGCGATTGCGCAGCGGGATGGGATGACATCCCTGTGGTTGTATTGAAAGCAGCACGGAAGGTGCTTGTACCACCTATCACACACATATGCAACATCTCAATAATCTCAGGGACATTTCCTGAATTCTTTAAAAGGGCAATTGTTCACCCCATATACAAGTCGGGTAATAAAAGTCAAATTACTAACTACAGACCTATATCGGTCCTGTCTGTAATATCTAAAATTTTAGAACGCATTCTAAACAATGCATTAATGGAGTTTTTAGAAAGGAATTCCCTATTATCTAAAAATCAATTTGGATTCAGACGGGGTATATCAACTGAGGATGCTGTTCTCGGTTTCACCAGCTCAGTGGTTGGTAAACTTGATAAAAAATTTAAATGCTATGATATATTTCTCGATCTTTGTAAAGCATTCGACACTATTTCCATTCCTATTCTCGTGGCAAAACTGGAAGACATGGGGGTGCGTGGTGTTGTCTTAGATATTTTCTCCGACTATCTACGGGGTCGTACGCAACGCACTAAGGTTGGCACAGTGTTGAGTGATGAGGAAAGTGTGACTTTTGGGGTGCCCCAAGGCAGTATTCTTGGACCTCTTCCTGATCTACATCAATGACATGTGTGAACTAGCTCTCCAAAATTGTGAGATCTATGCCTATGCTGATGACACAGTAATGCTGGTTTATGGTCCGGACTAGAATGCTGTAAATGGGTCGGCTGAGTCATCTCTACGCGCCGTTATGCAATTTCTTGGAGACAATCTACTTACTCTCAATTTAAAAAAACGAAATATATACAATTTTCGTTAAATAAAGGTAAAAATAAATTACCCCAAAACTTAGCTCCCATTATAGCTCACAGTTGTAGGAACTCAACCAGTCACTGTAACTGTCGGCCACTTGCCATGGTTAGCCATATTAAGTAGGTATCTGGGAGTTATCATAGACCAGCGGCTGGATTGGAGCCACCAAGTTGAAAGTCTTGCCGGGCGGGTACGAAAACTAATTTTTACTTTTAAAAACCTAAGATGTTCTGCAAACAGGGAGACTCTCCTTATGGTATATTCTGCCCTGTGTCAATCAATCTTATCTTACTGCATCCCCGCCTGGGGTGGAGCTGCTAAGACTCGATTCCTCCATCTTGAACGTGCCCAACGTGCTGTTCTTAAAGTCTTAACATCCAAACCTCGATTATATCCCACGACCTCACTATACTTGGAATGTCAGGTTCTCACAGTCGGAAAACTTTTTATCTTGCGTACAATATTGAAAAAACATTTGAAGCTGCCTCTTAATGATAATAATAAGTCGCAAGTAAAAGGCGGGGCATGCCCGTATGTGACATAAGCACATGTCGTACTGCCTTTGCTCGGAAACAATTTGAAATCTTAAGTTCAATACTATATAATAAATTAAACAAAAAAATAAATCTCTGCACTCTGACTAGCTATCAAGTTAAGTCTAAGCTAAATTCCTGGCTATTAACTATATGTTATAATGATACGGAGACCCTAATAGAGTAGGCAATATCAATGTGGTCAGTAAATAACTTATGTGTATGAAAATATGACCTACATACGCACGCACACACACGCACACGATCACGCACACACACACACACACACACACACACTCACTCACACACATCCACACACACACACACGCACACACAAACACACACAAAAATTCATATACATATACATATATGTATGTCGTTGCGTCAAGGAAAGTGGTGTATCAGGATCTTTGTCATCAGGGTGGTGATATCAGCATTAGATCGTATTCGTACAGATAAATTAAAGAAAGGGTTCACATTTACTCCACTGTATTTATTCCACTTCATTTTTGCACATCACTTATAATTTTACTTGAAATCAGAGAGGTATTACAATGTAGGCAGTTGAGGTAATTCACATTATTATTTCAAAGGTTATTTTAAAATCACTTTATTTTCAAACGTAAACAACACTTTCTATAAACGAAATGTGGAGACAGTTTCAAGACGTGTTCACTCCTCGGCGGTTGGGCCAAGACTGCCCGCCACTCCGCCCGAGTCGTGCCGTCGAGACTCTGTCAGCACGCCCCACCAGGTGGCGCACTCCCACTTCCGTTTTCTGCGTCATGAGTCCGTACTATTGACCACATGAGTCCGTACTATTGACCACATGATTCCATGCTATTGACCGGATCCGTCATATACAATAGATGTAACCTAATAAGTAAGAAGTTCTGTGTATATCCGCTCATGGCTAGAAACAAAAACACAATTCTAAATTGAGGAATTACTGTCTCCTGCAATACAGGTCATCCTAGTGCAGGAGTCAGGACATCCGCCCTAATGTGAACACAACTGCATTGTATTTTAATATATCTAAACTTAAAGACTGTTATAATTGTACCTTAATACTCTGTAAGGTTGTAATTTTGGTAAATAAATTATTATTATTATTATTATTATATCGCTAGCAACAGAGAGAACAACAACCAGCCTTATCGCTTAAAGCGATTTCTTCGAGGCAACCTTTGGGTAGCGAACTATTAATACGTAATAAAGGACGTCATTCTTAGAATACAAATCATAATGAACAGCGAATTTTATACCTTTGACTAATTTAATTATTTGATTTGGAATAATCATGTTTAATCGTTTAAATTTCTATTCAACATGTCATAACAAAGTAATTGATTAATTAAATTTTGTACCTTTGACTAAATACAATAATTTGATTTGACATGGATAATGTAATTAATAATTTCTTTTAAATTTCAATGCAACATGACGTCCATAGGTATAGGTTTAGGTAGGAAGATATTCTTTATTTAGTGGCTTTATTCAGTCTCGAATCTAATTTTATAATTAAAATGCCTTGACATGTTTTAATTTATTTATCATGGATAAACGCCTGAAAAGGTAGGATGGTGGAATAAAAAAAATCACTGATACTAGAACTATAAATAATGTAATCCAAACTCCTGTATTTAATAAATATAATTTCATTTCATTTCATGCCATTTGACGGTGTATAGTATAAAATGGGCGGGATAAAGCCGCACAATGACAAGTGACGGCCATAACACGAGTAAACACATTGATATAAAACTCTTATCCACTTCTTCATTATGACTACCCTATCCCTATAACCCTAGCACGAGTACAGCCAGCATAGACGCCATCACCACCGCGGGGGCGACCGCTGCTGCTGACCCTCGTAACCCGGTGATGTGGTACAACAGATAATTCATCACTGACCGCTTGACCGCCTCCAGTTCTTCAATATCGGTGCTGTATAGAGGCCTGTGGAGATGGAATGTTTTATTTATATTATTTATTAATTTAACTGTTTATTGTAATTTTGTGATACAGTAGTAATTGCCCCTAGGGGCAACTATTCGCAACTGTAAAATTATATGATAAGCAAAGACATTTTTTTTCTTATGGAGCTTTCCCAACATATATATAGTTCTTGCTGTAAATAAAATAAAATATTATCTGTCTCTGCTATCGTTCTAAGTGAGCAAATGGCACGCAAGTAAAAATCAGTCGTGCTGCCGATACATTAGCTGGTCAGAAGATAGTTTAAGGAATACCCTTATGGCGATCAAAGGGGGGGGGCTAAAAATCAACCTGATCAGTTCAATGCTCTTCAGTCAGGCTACCGACACCGAAAAGACTGCTTTCTAGGGTATTCTCGAAGATTGTGGTTGGAATGGACCTCAATGGCCACATGGTCAGATGAAAACCCAAGGCCGCACGTAATGGCGAAGAATAAGCTGGAAAGCGGATCCTGACTGACAGACGCCAGGATAGTGATGATTTTATGGTTTCAGACATTAAAACTTAGAACTATATTTTTACAATAAGTAATAATATTTTAATTTGTGCTTAATAAAGGGTGTTGAGGCGTCTATCACCGCACCGAACTATCCCCCTTTTGAGAGGCTACGTAAAACATCATTTACTCAAAACAAATAATAATTATGTTTACAAAAATAGACTATTATAGAAGATCAAAGACCTATGTCTTGATATACATGTTGCATATTTCTTCATAATAGAGCTTTTTTGAAAAATGGGGTAAGTATTCGGCTTTTACCCTAGAGCCCTGCAATGCGACGTCTCAGGCACGACGTAGACTGGCGCCAAGGTGGTCGCGTGGGTCGCATTGGGCCCCATCGGTGACCATGGGTCGTGACCGCCCTGCACCGTGATCACCCGGTCAGGTAGGAAGGTCAGGCCTCCAAACATTATGTTCGTGCGCTCTATGCCTCGGTGGAGGACGTCTTCGTCGAAACTGTGGACGAAAGGTTGAATAAATACTAGATATTATTACAGGCATGAGGCATTTCATCTTAGTCCTCACACTGACATTCTGCCTGCGGTTCTGCATTTTTGTTATCTGCAACCTAAATGTATGAATTTTAGATAATATAGGCGACAGTTACCACTTACCATCAGGTGGATTGTCTACTCGTTTGTCACTGAGACGCATAAAAAACGTTATATCAATCGATGGACACAGGTAAACGGACCACCTGATGGAAAGTGGTCACCGCTGCCTATGGGCATCAGCAACATCAGTGGTATCACCAATGCGTTGGCCATCTCTGAACCCCAAGGCACGTTGCTCTGACATCAAACAACCTCCATTCCCAAAGTCACGGTTCCCATTGGAGTACTGCAGACCGACGTAAGTAAATTTACGAAAGATGTCTAAATGTGAAAGGGGCAAAATAGGTATCTCAGACGTTATCCTAATTTGCATTGGTCGTGCGACGATGGTCGTTCGACGGACGTCGCCCGTCCAATAGGAGACCTCGAAACCGCCCGTCGCACGACCACGGTCGTACGACCGGACAGGGCCGTAGGATCCTAGCTTGGCAATAGATAGTCTCTGTGTATGATTATATTGCACATCAGCGCGCTAACTCGACATTAATTTTATTATATAAATGAAAGCTTACCTCGCGGTAGTTAGCTCGAGTTCTACTTTGTACCTAATTGTATTAAGAAACAATAAATACTTCCTACCAATTTTATCAAGGTTTTATTCTATCAATCAAGTACAGCTCAGTATCGAGATTCATCTCAGTGAACTGAGAATACAAGTGCTCGTACATTAATACCTACCCCTGTGGGGTGCGGGCGTTGGTTTGTATGTATATACAGTCAGCTGCAAAGAGAACGAACCCCCCTAGTACACATTTAATGTATGCTAAAAGGGTTCGTTCACTTTGCGGCTGACTGTACATATGAATGTAAGCGTAGACACTTACTAGGACGAGAAGAAATCACGGCACATTTGGTGGAAGTACTCCAGAGGCACGGACTCCAGGAACGGCTGCGCGCTGCTGTTGGTGGTCTGGTACCAGCCGAACTCCACGCAGGTCTGGTACGTCCACAGGCGCACTGCAGATTTAGATTTGACAGCTTGTTAGTAGGTTTTGGCGACATCTGTGGCGCCTATAGGGACGCTCAATAATAAAAAAAAAAACCTCTTATCGTTGTAGCCTGGGGTCCGACTTGACCACGATTCAGGATTTGGCAGATCAGGTAAATACAGTGGCGCGAATGCCATTTGACCTCCTTGACTCTGTTAACAGGGACACCTGACCAGATTTGACCATGGTTACATATGTGACTGAATGTGCAGGTTTCATCACGATGTTTAGCATCACCCTAAGAGCATCGGTTAGTGTTCAACTAATGTGCATAATTCAGAAAAGAGTCATTGTTACATGGCGGCACTGGGGTTTGAACTAAGTACCTCCAGAATGTCTACTTACTACTCAGAAGGTGCAGGCAGAAAATCCGAAGAGTTCGTAATTAGTGCGACATTTTTAATCGGCTAAGAATATGACCGCATATTTCACAAACAATGTCCTAACAAACTTTAAACTCAAACAAAACTGTTCAACAAGTTTTCAACTCGAGCAGTTGTAAATTATTTATGTATCTATGCTTAGCGATGTACGAAGTTAAGGAAAATCGAGTGTTTCCTTTAATATTACCTGTTGCTGTACTTTGTTTTAGTTAGGTTTCAGGTGACTTTTGTATATGGCACTTGAGTACATTTGAAATGCCTACCAAGTGCTTTGTGTGGGCATAAGGCATCCTACAGACGTTCCGATCCCAACTACCAAATCTAACCAAAGCGCACTCACACCAGTAGGCTAAGTACGTAGCGCCGTTGCCAACAATTCTCTGCTTGCAATGATTGAAATTGTTATTTTTGCGATTCCGTATCATAAATTTCATGGGTTCAGTTGCTAACAAAGATCCATTGGAATAAACTGAAACTATTAAATAGGTCATACGTAATCGCAAAAGTAACAATTTCAATCATTGAAATCAGAGAATCGTTCGCTACGGAGTTACGTAATCAGCCTACAGATATGTACGAGCACCCCAGCCAGTGGACCCAGGGGCCAATACCCACGTCCTACCTAAATAAATAAATAATAAATAAATAGTCATTTATTTCAGGTATTTTACACCCAAATTGACTAACCTACCTAAGCCTACCCGAATACTGGCGGGCCTAATCCCAAATAAAATCTACACCTAACGATCCAATTCCTGCTTGCCCAACGTCGCTCTCCACGTCAGTGTGTCTTTCTATATTTCCGGTAACTCCTCTTAAACCACGCAACGGCTTTTGATTCGGTTTTCATCATCACATGGATAATTTCTTTTAGAAGGTTTATATGTATGATACATACATATTATATGCAAGAAAAGCGGAGAAAACCCGTACGAAGCCGGGGCGGGTCGCTAGTCATATCTAAAGAAGTAACAGAAGACCACCAGAATACTCCTATCCTCCTTATTCCAACTATTTCTATACATATAGTACCTAAATAGTCCCACTACTTATAAGTAATAAGTAAAGTATACGGATAATACCCATATGCCTTTAAAAACCTTTTTAACCCTCTCGTTAACGTCGCGTCTCCCTGGCGGTAACCCATCCAATTCCCGGACGCTGCGTGTATTGCTGTTTATGGGCCAGCTAGTACACTGCTACTTGACCAGGGTCGCTTGTCTGTATTACCATTTATTCATTTTTTTTTTTTTTTTTTTTTTAATAGTTTATTGCACACAAAAATGGTGGCACAGAGACATGGCAAATATATACATGACACAAAAGGCACTACTTATTTCTAAAAAGAAATTTCTTATAGCAAAGAGAATGTGATGACTGGAAGCAGTTTAAGACGTGCACAATAATAATAAATAATTACGTACATAAATATTTAATTATTAAAAGTAGACTATACTATCGATAAATTTACGTTTACTTGTTGCCACCGCGCTGTTACTACCATGCGATCCTTCCTCATCCATCTCATTTCCTTCATACTATTTGACTTGCAAAAGTGATTTAATAATAATATACAGTCTCAGGGTCCGCAGAGGAAGATCTAAAAAGAACTTACCGAGTTCAGGAACTGTATGGGTGCGTGTTTCGTACTGTGAAGCTAGTCGAATGTTCAGCGCCACAACGAGATAGCCATGCACTCGTTGGGAGTGCCTCTTAATACCGTTGGTGAAGCGAAGTTGGCCAAGATCTTCTGCTACCCAGAGACTTGTTGAACAGTCTCGGGAGCCGATTGTCACCTTGTGACAGTACCTATAGGTCATCATCATCATCATCATGTCCTCCAAATATCTCAACAAAGGCCGGTCTTGTGCCTTCTGCATCCAACTCGTCAGTCCACCTAGTGGGAGGCCTACCCACGTTGCGTATTGCGGTACGTGGTCGCCAGTCGAGAACTTTACTGCCCCATGGGCCATCTGTTCTGCGAGCTCTGTGCCCTGCCCATTGTCATATAAGCTTGGTAGTCCTCCGGGCTATGTCGGTTTCATTAGTTCGCTTGCTGATCTCCTCATTCCTGATTCGATCGCGCAATGAGTCTCCAGTATAGCCCTTTCCATCGGTCTTTGGGTAACAGTGAGCTTTCTGATAAGGCTCATAGTGAGCGGCCACGTCTCTGTTCCGTACTGTCCCTGTTAAACGCCAACAACTCATCTCTCCATCGTTTTTTGGGTCAGCCAGGATTTCGTTTCCGGGTATTAAGTGTCCAATCTGTAGCGGTTTTGGCCCATAACTCCGTTCGACAGGTACTGGCAAATCATAGCAAACGATCGCGAGTTATGGAAGAATAGGGGGAGGCCTTTGCCCAGCAGTGCGATGTTTCAGGCTGATATAAATATAAATAATACTCACTGACGGCATCAGGAGAATCATAAGACGTATTCGTGTGTGCAGCCACCACCGCAGAGTATCGTGTCTCGATGCAGGGCTCCGGGAGCCAGGGTTGGGCTACACGCCACGCCGTCACCCACGCTGCTAGCCGCTGCAGCGCTGAGGTTGCTGTAAGGAAACTAGGGTTAGACAAGTTACTAATCATGACCGTCGGCAGCGACGGTGGCCTAATGGTTAAAGGTACGACTCGTAAGCGAGAGGTACCGGGTTCGAAATCCAATGTCGCCATGTATTAACAATAACTGATGTGAAGTTAAATAAAAATACGTCACGGCACCCAAAATTGTTAAGCCTTTAAGTCAGGAATTACATTATTATGTATTTGTATATTATAAAGACTGAAGACTGAAGAATGATGAAGTTGTTGATGTTGATGGTGTGTGCCATCCTAATGACGTCTTTCCTTTGCACTATAACACCTGCGAGTGTGTTGCCTGATTATTATAATCTAAACGCCTTCAAGGCTAGAGTGAATAGGCTGTTCCTAGACAGGCATGCTCCATCATCGGCTGCATCGTCACTTACCACCAGACGAGATGGCGGTCAAATGCTTGACTGGTATAATTATAAAAAAAATAACATAGGGGTTCTTCAAAAGCCATGTACCTACGTCAAAGGCCGGCACCGCATCCGCTCCCCTTAGGTTGCAGATGTCCTGACCGACGGTGGCCACTTTCCATCAGGTAGACTATCCAGGCAATAAAAAAAAGAATTCTACATACACACAGAGGTGTCGGTAAGCGCAGCGCACGCCGCCGGAATGTCGCCAGGAGTCGCGTACTGGACGAGGTAAGCGAAGGTCTCCGTGATGCCGAACCAGTGCAGCGTGGCTACGTCGAGGGGCGTGTTTGCTGACAGTGGTGTGCAGGTGCTGTGGAAGATTTGTTGTGATTCAGTGTAATGGTAAGGGCAAAGGGGAAGCGGGTCATCAAATGTAAGCTCGAACAAATGAGGTAGGTACAAGGGATGGTAAGGCTGTACCAGAACGCGTCATTTTTCTTTTATCCCCTGTCTAGCCTGTTTGTTGTTGGACTGTTATGACGTGGTCACCGCTGCCTATGAACATGAGCATCACCTGAAGTATCGCCAATGATAGACTGAGAGTAGACGTTGGTCTAACACAATTTTAATTCACTTTTCTTTTTGGTAAGTTCTTGTACTAGACGACGCAGGCTAACTTACAGTGTATGCGATTCCCGCCTTTAAGACCAAGGGATATGTTGCTCTGGCGGCTTAAAGGCAAAT
Source organism: Blastobasis adustella (assembly GCA_907269095.1). NCBI lineage: Eukaryota > Metazoa > Arthropoda > Insecta > Lepidoptera > Blastobasidae > Blastobasis > Blastobasis adustella. The sequence goes on along the minus strand of OU026138.1, from coordinate 13,950,757 downwards.
GCTACACCGCCCCACGCCAAAGATACAGTTTCCCATGAAGCACTGGAGGCGTTTACGGCAGCACAATACTATTTACCAACACAACCTACAGAAAAAGTCGGACATCCCCAAGTTCTCCAAGGACCAAGTTTACAAATTCTCAAATATTTGCTAAAGTACTGAACCGATTTTATTGAAACAAAGCTAATATCCATCTTGATTAAACTGGCTTTCAAACTTCATACAAATCGCTCCATCCGTTCGGGAGCTACGACAAACGAGCAGACAGCCCATCTGATGGTAAGTGGTAACTTTCGCCTATTACATTACATCTACAATTCATACATTGGCGATACATTGTACGATGCTACAGACAGACACACAGATTTATTTATTTATTTATTTATTCAACAAACTTTACAGTATTACAGTTTAAGAACTAATACACTGTAAAATTAATATTAGGTACATCTTAAGATAATACAAATTTATAGTAGGACAAAAATATAATTTCGAATTCCTCATGCGTTCATCGTCTCACAGAACCTCAAACACTCCCTACACACATCCGCCCATCGACTTGCAAAAATATCACAGTCAGGCGCCGATGCCAGAAGCGAATTCAGCGTAGTTAACGCTCGAATGAGAGGTGCGTTGGTGCGAGACACAGTCCGAGCTGCAGGGGTCGCGAAGATATAATGTTGGCGTGGTCTCAGCAATAGCCTAGAGATATGTGGAACGGAAAGTCTCACAACCCTAGCAACGAGCTCCGAGCAGTCCGAGTCCCCACGCAAAATACGGCACACAAAAATAAGCAAGCCAGCACATATAGCAGATATACAGACACACGTCAAAATTATAACAGGCCTCTTTTTTAGTCGAGGGTTAAAATGTTATTGTGTAAGGCGGAGATACTTTTCTAGTCTAGTCTAGTCTAGTAGTAGAAAAGTTTCGAACGGGATATTCTTTTAAATTCTTTTTTATTTTTCTCTATGGTAAACAAGCATACATCCCACCTTATGGTAAGCGGTAACTGTTAATTTACTTAGGTTGCTGGCAACAAAAATGCAGAACCGCAGGTCACTGTCACTGTGAGGACTAAGATGAAATGCCCCAAGCCCGTAATTGTGCTGGCTACCTTGATCAACAACCATTCTTCACTCACTTGAACATAGTGCTGATTTGCTGCGCGCCAGCGGTGGTGTCCAGAAGATCGTCGAGCTGCCTCATGGCGTCTCCAATGCTGGTGAGGCAGGCCTCGCTACCTTGGCTGCGTAGGGCCTCGGTTACCACCTCCAGGTATTCTGGTCAAAGTAAATTCTAAATTTTTAATTACGTCATACGTCTAGTAGGGTAGGACAAAGTGTGTACGATTTGCGAAGATTTGCAGGTGAATGCTGGATGCGGCCGACGTCAGGTGAGGTCTATGTCCAGCAGAGGTGAATAGCGTTGGCTTTTCACCAATTTTTTTCAGAGAAAAATTTTTACCCTAGAGGGGTAAGGGCAGGTAGATTATGATTAGGGATCAAAGACAGTTATGTTACGTTACGTTAGGTTACGTTATTTAACCCCATAACCAACATCATCTACAATGTTATTTAAATATTAAATGAGCATATTTTCATTGACGTTTGCAATACCAGGGGTATCACCAGCGCGTTGTCGACCCTGTAAAAACCTTTTCACACTCTTCTGAAGTCATTCCACAACTTAAGAGTGCCTGGCTGAAATAACGTTCCTCTGAAACCGCACAATCCGGGACCATTGGTTCGAAGCTGTACGGATGAGGGAATACTATGATAAGAGCTTACCAGGGAAATCCTCCTGGGCATGCAGGGGTCCACTGTCCGAGAAGGCTACCTGCACCAGATGAGGGTATCTGATCCGCATCCAGGTGGCCATGGTGCCCGCGTACGAGCAGCCTATCAGCGCGACCTTGCCGTCCCTGTGGAGGTAGGCGGAGTACAGTAAGTACTTTAGAGGTGTATTGTATCTACGCATTTATTTGAACACGTCTCAATATGTTTTATTTATTATTTACTTGTGAACCCGGCGCGACTTCGTTCGCGTGGCGTCCTACCTCTAGATGCTGTGCCGACCCTAAATTAATGGGATAAGGCAGGCAAATGGTAAGTACAAATAAAAGTAGTGAATTTTAAATCAGTTTATTGTAGTCAACCCTATTCCAAATTACAAACCACAGTAACCAACACTGATAGAAGTGTAACAAAGTATAATTTTCCCCTTTCAGTAGCGACCGCTAGCGGCAATACGACTACACCTTCGTACTTTGTTTGGCCAAACGAATGAGTCAGTAACCACAGAACGGATGTTATGGTATCTCGCTAGGTAGGAATAATACAATTAACGTCATAATAGTATTACGTATGTCCGTTTTTTATATGTGCTTGGACAATTCACACAGTGCCATCTAGCCCCAAAGTAAGCAAAGCTTGTGTTATGCGTGCCAGACAACTGATAAACTACCTATATTTTTTGAAATACATACTTTTTATATATACAACACCCAGACTTGTAACAGACATTACAAGTCATAAATTAGAATTTCTGCTCGGCCGGGAATCGAACACGGGACCTCTGTGGTCAACGTATAACAATGACATGTAAAATATGGACTACTTTGTCTGAAATAATTGAAATTTAATTTATGGGGCATCAAGGTTCCCAAATGGCCATTCCACGGGTGACTGATGAGCTTGCTTAAATATATTCAAAGAATCGTTCAGCTTTTGGTTCCCAACGAGCTTTACTTTCGCCCTTATGCTCCATCGGCCAGCGCGTACTGCGAATTATATGGCTTCTCTATTGCAACTTCGCTTTTAAAACTACGTCTTAAACTATAACTTTTTCGTGTGGCAATGGATGTGTTAAAAACCTGTGTAAAAATCTACGTGTTAATTGTTTTGTCAACCTTTATTAGGTAATACGGCAGACAAACAGTTGCGCGTTGTGGCCATGAAGACTAAGCCGAAACTAGTCGATCTGCATTATTTTCCGGCGATTTAAAGTGGTACTCACTTGAACAATCCACTCGCGAACTGATCGCTCCTGATGTATTCGATGAACTGGGCCAGGTCCCCCAGAGCCTGGTCGATGGTCAGGTAGCGAAGGTTATCCACGCTCGTATCTCTGTAATAGAATACATAATTATATGTATGTGATTATGACTTTTATTTATTATCATCATCACCATAACAGCCCATAACAATCCTCTCCCACGGGGCCTCTCCCACGAAAAGGGTGGTTATTGCCATAATCTCCACGCTCGGCAGGCGGGTTGGAGATCGCAGTGTTATAATATCATAATGTAAAACGCTGCTGCCCATTTTCCAGTGTACGGATGCGCTTAGAGCTTTTGTCTCGAAAACATTAGTCGCCTTGTGCGACACCCACGAGTGTAAGGGGTTGGTGCTATTCTACTCTGCCGGACATCACACGGCCACATATTTATAATAGTGGGAGGCAAACGAGCAAGCCGGTCGTCCTGATGGAAAGTGGTAAAAAGGAATCATCAGGTGGTAGGGCTCTGTCAAGCCTGCTCAGTCCGCCTGGGTGAATACCACCGCCTCAAATTCTGCCGCCAAGCAACAATGCAAGTATTTATATACAGAAGCAGAGAGTACAATCCGAGTTGAAATACGAGACAAAATGTCACACATCTCGATAACACACACACTAATGCAAATGCAGGGACAGAACAAGGCAGCCCATCTGCAGATGTTATATTTTGCTACGGCTTTCTACTAGTAACGTACACACAAAATCTGACTTGTTGGCGTATTTCGCTCCTGACTTCGTAATTTTTTTAAATTTGTACTTATAATTTAATTTTGTCATTATAATAAAAGGTAAGGTATCTAGTAAATCAAACCCACGCCCTGATACCTACCACCGTCTTTTCGATCTCCCGATTGTACATACCATGAATCGGCACTGCTTGCTTTTGCAAAAAGAAGGGTTATGATTTTGACCAGTATGAATGTTTATTTGTTGCCTCATAACTTCTAAACTAAGTAGGTACCTACTTACTTATAGTTAGAAGTGTCTTCATTGTTTACAGGTAGGCCCATGTGACTTCACAATAAATTGAATATGATGTCCTCTAGAGGACATAGTCATGAAAAAAAGAATAATAATGAAAAGGATAGGTACATTAATATATTAAACAGGCAGCATATTATGAACGCAGGGTAAAATATAATCATCTTGGCGTAAATATCCCGGATGTGCTCTCGAGAACGAGGGCCCGGGGTCCACCTTGACCATGATCCAGGATTTGGCGATCAGGTGATTACAGTGGAGCGACTACCATCTGACCTCCGTGACCCTGCTACCAGGGGAATCAAACCAGATTGGATAATGGTAACAAATTCAGTTGCCTGATATTGCAGATTTCATCACGATGTTTTCCATAACTCAGAAAGGAGTCATTGGTACATGGCCGCAGCGGGGTTCTAACCCGTTACCTCTCGCATAAGAGTTGGATACTCACCCGCCCGGCTACCGACCCCCTTTTGCTATACAGTATTGTAGGTATAGCAAGAGAACTCTAACGGCCCGGTAAGCAGAACCTAAAAAAGATAAAAGTATCCTAGAGTATGTTTTGTTTTCTAGGTGTCTAATGTTGCCTGCAAGAAATCGCTTTCAGCGCTGTGGCCGCCGGTTGCTTTTTATTTTTCTTGGGATAGGCACCACGAGGCCGAGGCCCCCCACGAAAAAGGGGGTGTTATAAGTTTGACGTGTGTGTCTGTGTATATGTATGAATGGCTATGTGTGGCCGTCTGTGGCATCGTCCCTCCCGAATGGGTGGGCCGATTTGAAAGCCAGTTTAATCGAGCTGGTTCTTAGCTTGTTCAGTATCCATTTTATCCATTTACATATTTAGTAAATAGTCAGAATTGAAATTGTATTGGTATTCACGTTACAGGTGAGCGGCATTGTCGATGCGCATGACATTACGTATCTGTCAATGCCACAGTGACAGGTGGCCGGCGTGCGGCGCTTGCGTCGCGGACAAAGAACAAACATTTAATGGCCATAGATTCTATTTAAATTTTACTTTTTTTATGGCCCTACATACTGGCTATGAAACCGTTGTCCGTTCGATGATGCTGTGGTGCCTAGTGTTCATTGTTTGTTACACGTATATTGAATGACGTTCATAAGTGTTTGTGAAAACCTAAATTAAATAAACGTATTTCATTTGATTTGATTTGATCAATTAAAATCGGTTCAGTAGTTTGGAGAATATTTGAGTATCCATAGTATTTGAGCATCCATAGGCTGCGGTGGCTGCTTACCATCAGGCAGGCCGTAAGCTTGTTTGCCACCTTAGTAGTGTAAAAAAAAGTATATTAGAACTTTGTCGGGGCTTATCCCACTTTTTCTGTCTAAATAATAACTGCATTCACATATTTTTCTACCTGTCATACTAATTCGTATTACAAGCTAATTTAAGGAATCGACGACAATATTTTTTGTAAAAATTTAGGCATTTCTGTCTAATATTTGAACAATGTTAGCAAAACATGTTCTCCTACTACAGTAACAACATTCCTTTTTTGTACAAAAATGAACTGAGTACCATTCTTGGCTGTTTAAGAGAGTTAAAAAAAACAGAATGCTGTTATTATACGAAACGCAAGTAACTGCCACTTTACGTAATTACTCCTCACTGTGAGAATTTTATTGGATGCGCATAGGGAATGCAATACCGGGATATCGGGTTAACGAAATACCGGGATCCCGCATACATTTTTCGGGAGTAACCTCGGTCGAAAATGTTGCGGGATCCCGCTGCGCTGGACTGACGGAATTATAGAGAAGCGTGGTGCACCCCACATTTTTTCAAATACTCTCATACATTTCCGACGTTTTAAAGTTTTCGAGGTTTGATAACCAATAAGACAATTATAACCTCTGTATTTAATTAATATTTGTAAGAGATTATCATCGACTATCTACTGGCTACTGATTCTACTGGCTATCAAATCGTGAAAATCGAATTAAAATTGATTAGATATTTATGAAATTAAAGTAAGTACATGAAACAATATGGAGTGGTTCGATAGTTATGCCTGTAACTTGCAAGTGTATTTCCAAAATAATGTTTAATTTGCTTACTCTGTTGTTTGTGGTGTGTACGTAATTATTTCAATTTATGTTGGTGTTGACGTGAGTATGTCAATTTATGTCTTAAAATACTAATAAGCCATTTCAAATGTATGTACCATGTAATACCATGAGAACAAGGTCTATAAAGTCTTTATTCAACTGTTGTAACTGTGCTGTCATAGAAATAGCACTGTATCTATTCTCCAGTATTCGGATCGGCTGGAGCTACCTCGGACCGGACTTTATCTCAGCTTCGGACAGCTGCAGTACGCAATTCCAGCTGTTCAATAACCCATACCCTAATCAATTCTGCCTAGATTCTATTTGTCCTTGCACGGTGTTTGCCCCGACATCGCATTAGGGGAGGGAAGGGGGGCGTGACGACGCATCGCTTGAAGCTAATTTTTACTGAGGCTCGGATATAACAGGCGACTGCTGTGGCTTCGGTCACGCAGGATATTGAGTTATACATATATACCCTGGTGTTATCATTAAACGTCCAAATTGACACCACTGGTGACCGGAGAGCTGGATCGTTCCTCGGGTAACGGATAGCAGGCCTTAAGTAGGTCGCGGAGGTCAGATGGCAGTCGCTCCACTGTTATTACCTGATCTGCCAAATCCTAGATCATGGTCAAGGCAGACCCCGGGCCCTCGTGTGCGAGATCACAACCGGGACATTAACGCCAAGATAATTATTTTATTTTTTATTAAGAAAGAGGAAATCACCGAAACTACTGAACTGATTTTGAAAATTATTTTACTAATAGGAAGCTGGGCGGGTGAACTGAGCGAAACGAGTCACCGAATGGGTCCCAAACCCTTCTGTATATAAAATTTTTCCTCTATGCCCAAACCTAACGCAAAAAGACGTCGTGGTTGGCCTCGAAAAAGATGGCGCGACCTGGCAACAAATAGGTCTACGTGACAAAAATTTAGAGAGGCCTTTGCCCTGCAGTGGGACACTGACAGCTCCTATAAAAAAATAGGAAGTTACTTTATTCCCGACATTTTATTCCAGGCTACTTTTACCCCAGAAAAGTCATAGGGGATACTTAAATGTTTACGGAGATCCAAACAGAGCGCGGATGAAAACCGCGTCGATCGCTAGTAGTGGTATAAGATGGAACAAATTAGACTTTCTCCAAAATAACTTAACTAGAAAATAGGTTCACTGAAATCTGCGTAAGTGCTCTGACTTTGGACAGGGCTGTCTCCTCCCACGGCTGGCTTGTCTACACTTGTCACTTTCAATTTGCTCATAAGAGTTGGACAAACAAAAGTTTGTTTACCCGAAATTTTGTTGCTCTATCGGCTCTTAGCGAATTAGGAACATATTTCCGCTAATTCGGGAGTACTTGGAGAATGGCTAAGATCAGGCACTCGAAAATGACACAGTGTTGCTTGTAGATACCCTAAATAAGGTTCGTTTTTAAATCGACAGTTTTAAAAATCAGTTGTCACTTTGTGGCACTTCAGAATTTGTGGGGTCTTTGGAGAATCAGCCACTCCAAGATGACACTGGGTTACTTATACCCCGAATAAGGTTCGTTTTTAAATCGACAGTTCTAAAAAACACGTGTCATTCTGCGGCATCGTAGCTACGAGATCATTATCAAGATTACGTCAATACGTATATCATAATTACACGTAATTATCAATATAATTACGTGTAATTATGAATAATTACAGGTTATTATAAATGGGAGAGACTTACTTAAAATATTTACACATAAAATATTTACAGTTATACATGGTTATTATAAATGATAATAATAAATACATAATTTACTTAGGTGTATCCAAATGCTGTCAAAACTGCATGTTGCGTACGAGTAACATATTTTGTTTGTTTGAACATTAAAGATAGGTTACTAAAACTACTTGACTACAGCTGGATAATATTGGGTTATCAGAAAATTATCAGTAAAACTGATTATCCTGATATTTTGCTACAAAATTTTTACTACTCGATAGAAAATACCTGTATTTAGAAATGTTACTATGATGTTTTATGCGCCCGAACGCACAGGGTTTCAACCTAGAATCAAATACTCCCTACAGTTTCAACTAACAATACTTGAGCATTTTTTTCTCTATGTACTTGAGTGGCGATCAGCACTATGCGGCTGTCAAAATGAATGAAACTGACCAACCATGGAGCCGCATTGAACGCAGTGCGGGCACTTAGCAAACGAGCACTGTGAGAACGCATAGTACCTAACGCTACTTTACTTAGCTAAGTTTTGTTTGTAAATACGTTATAGATACTTGTTAGTATATTTTTGTAATATTATATATTTTTGTAATCATATATTGTAAATACCTCTTAATATTTTTTAATTTAAAATGAATGTATATTTGTTTTTTTACTTTTTTTATTTGACTAGTCAGGCATTTAACCGCCACCGCACTTAGTGGTAAGTGTGTAAATGATGATGCGGCCGATGATTGGTGGCGATTTGGTGCAACTATTACAACTACCTTCATGTAGTAGGCTTCCTTCAGGGCGCAATAATGTAAAAATGTGACCTACCTACAGAATGATTATTATATTATTTATTGTATACTCGTACATACTTCATTAGATACATCAAACAAAAATGAGTACAATGGCGAACTTATATCTATGAGAGATTTCTACCAGCTAACCACAAATGATGTGAAGCAAATTGTATAGCGGGACAAGCAAAGCATACAAAGCTAGAACATACTTATACTGGTAGGTAGAGAACTGAAAACTTATTACCTATCTACTACAAAATACCCCCCCTAAAACATAATACAATAATAATACTAATAATATATAGGCTACTAAATGATTTAATAACACATAAAAAAATATAATATCTATACCTATAATAATATTATTACAAAGTCATGGAGAGATAGGCTCTTTTAAGCTTCTTTTAAATGTATGAAGTGTGATGGACACTCTTGGACGTGCTTTAAAAGTTTGTTCCACAACTGAGCAGCTCTGACTGTGAAGGAGTTGAGGAAAAATCTGGTATTGGCCAAAGGATAGACCAGAGTACTTGGTAGGCAAGAGCGTCTGGAGCGAGGACAGGGAGGGGGAAAGTGGAAACTGGACCGGAGATATTCAGGCGTAGCGAATGTTGGGACATGGAGAATGTTGTACAGGAGGGACAGTATATGTATATTTCGACGATGCCGGACATTTCAGTTGAGAGCGAAATTTAGACACATTGTCAAATTTTTTGAGGCCGAAAATGAAACGAATCGCGAAATTTTGCAGCCGTTCCAATTGATTGAGAAGCTCCTCAGTGATGATTTACGGGAATCACAGTTACAATGTCACAATATTTTCATTACCTACTGGTGAAACCTGTATTGAGAGCATTTTAGGATTTTCTTTGTAGAAAAATTATATATATAGCCTTAGTAACGAAAAGCGAATTAGAGCCGCCTTATATATTACTGCTGCCACGCAATAATGCTTGCGTTGTTGTGTTCCGGTTTAAAGGATAAGCCAGCGCAATTACAGGCATGAGGCACTTCATCGTAGTCCCCACAGTGACAACGCACCTGCGGTTCTGCATTTTTGTTGAGTGAAACACAATGTAAGCCTGCATGCCTAAATGCCTGAATCGTAGATGTTATGGCCGACAGTTACCGCTTACCATCCGGTGCGCTGTCTGCTCGTTTGCCACTGCGTAGAATATCAGTAAACAAGGTCAGCGCAGACCAATGAAGTGTTGCGGAGTGGAGGTGGGTGCCATAGGTATGATGTTCTATTGTTGTGGTCCGAAATTTAGCCACATTAGCAGCACTATCGACGGTGGTCATGGGATCCTCTTGCGCGCAGATGTTTGGACAGGCACGATATGATATGAGCCATCGTTTCGGTAGCACGGGGCTCTTTGACGAGTGAAAAGCGATTAATGGCCTACTCAATAAATAAATTTTGAGTTGGGTTGATTTGATTTAAACATCTTCTGCGAAATAGAAAAGGAACTCACGTCGTAGGTCTAGTCAGTCCATAATATCGGTGCTCGGTGTAGAACAGGCCAGCTTCCAGTCTCGAAGCCAGGTCGTAAGGCAGACCAGCTTGCAGCCAGCCTTCGGATATGGCCCATTCCCCTCCAACGAAGATGATGATTTCGGACCTAGGAGCGAGCCGCCCGTTGTAGTAGTAGCGCTGAAATGGGCAGAGAAAAAAGGTTTAAGGTTTAAGTTTACGTGTACTTTAAAGGAGCGGGCATACGTTCCAGCTCTTTGTATGTATGTATGTAGAATAAGTATGTAATTAGAAAAAGTATATTAGTAGTTTATCAGTTATCTAACACCTATAACACAAGCTTTGCTTACTTTGGGGCTAGATGGCGCCGTGTGATTTTCTCCAGGCATATTTACATTTATTTCTTTATTTTATTTATGAATATAGTAGGTTTGGCCCGCGATTCCGTTCGCGTGGAAAAGTTTTAAGGACAGTTTAGCTTTTGTCCGGCACAATGGTTAAACGGCCATTGTAAATGACCTCCTCAGTGTAACTAGTTGTATCTCTTAAACCGCCTAAATTAGATAAAACAAGAACACCCCATCGAAATAATTTCAGTGATTTGCGTGAGTTGTGAAATTTTGCTTGTATTAAAATTGCAGCTTTAGCTAAAATGCTACAATCATCATTTGACAATTTGATGAGGGCGTGGGTATCAAACATAAATTCCAGATGTCTGTCAAAAGCGCGGCTTCACAAGACGGGGATATTAGTTCTTATTTCGGCCACGTGCCAAATGATCCTTGTAGCTCTTTAAGGCGTTCTAGGTTAGTTTCAAGATACTATTGACAAATGTATCAATGCAATGCAATTAAAATGTACCTGTGGGTTTCTTGCCGTTTCTTTCTCCAACAGATAGTCATTTTCCTATCTATGAAGCGGTGTACTGACAGACAGACGTTTTTTTACTAATTTGTTCCGAGCTCAGACTGATTCGCCAAGGTTATGTGCGTGGCGTGTATCGGTGCCTGGTGTCTTGCCGGGGTGGGTGCTCGCGCGCGCTGGTCGGTCTGCATGCGTCCCCCACACCCCTTTGCGCTCCATTAGATTTTTGACGTTTGTATCTTTTCAATTTACCGTAATCCTAAATAAACCTGAAAAGCCTTCCCGGCTACAGGTGCTCCCAGGGGGTGTATAGCTCGTAGGCGCCTAGGACCTTTTTTTTAGCGAGTCGTGTATAACCAGTCTGGCCGAGTTCACCTCCTCCCTCCCAACCGCTCCCGAAGGTTGCCCATTTCCTTTGTGTCGAGCGCAAAAAAATAATACCCTAATCCTAATTCAAAAAATACTTTTTTCATTACATTTTCTATACACCCACCATAGGAAACGTATCCGTATTCTGAGCATTGAAGTGGTCCAGTCTGACGTTGACGTAGCCTTCGGTAACCGCGTATTCGCTGGTAGCGGCGTCGCGGATCGGCGGCGGAGGCTCCAGGTCCCGGAAGGCCAGGCAGGCTGGTAGGAGGAGCAGGGGCCACCCTAGAAGATTTATTTACTTATTTATAGGATATCCAACAGCAATTTTATTCCAAGCCTTAATTACATACATTGTTACAATTTAGAAGCCATTAACGGGATAACACAATTACAGTAATTTTGTTAACAAACGAATCTAGCAAAGTAGCAAATAATACAGAATAGTTGAATCTGGCTAATGAATAGGTTCGTAAAAAAAAAGGTATATTTGTATTGCAATAACGAAAGGTATTGGTTACAATTTACAATTACACTTTTCACAATGTCACTGTTCATCAAGTTGCAAAGGAAATATCCATGTGATTGTTCAAATGGATATTAGAGGTCTCCATAGAGGGCAACGCATTGGTAGAGCCCCTGGTGGTGCTGATGCCCATAGGCGGCGGTGACCACTTTCCATCAAGCATTTGTCTGCCTAATAAACCTATAGCAGAGCGTCGGTAGGGGTCCGACTCGTAAGCAAGAGGTACTGAGTTCGTCCCCCAGTGCCACCATGTACTAAATAATTTCTGAGTTATGCAGTAGTTGAACACTAACCGACGCTCTTACGGTGAGGGAAAACCATGTAACCATGATCCAATTTGCCAGATTTCCTTGTTGACAGGGTCACGAAGGTCAGACGGCAGTTCCACTGTAATTACCTGATCTGCCAAGTCTTGGATCATGGGCAAGGCGGACCCCGGGCCGTCGTTCGCGAGAGCACAACCGGGACATTAACGCAACGATGTTATTTTGGTGTACTCGCAAGACCCCCACTTTAGGGCAGTAGAAACAACAATAGAATCAGACCACAGAAACCTTTAAATTTCTCTCCTTAATAGTTAGTGTTGCCAGAAATGGCAAAACCACATTTTGCACGGAAACACACGAAAGACAATCTTATCTACCGGTTTTATCTTGAGTTAGGTCTATGAGTAAACGGCGAAGCCATTATTTTTGACCCCGATGTAGAGTTGTGAGACCGATAACCAAAGTTAACCAACGCATGTAGTAGAGTCCGGGAACTGGATGGGTGACCGTTTCGTACTTTGAAGGTAGTCGGACGTTCAGCTCCGCAACGAGCTCGCCTCTCGTTAGGTGGGCCTCCTAACACTGTTGGCTCGGCGAGGTTGACTGAGGTCTACACTGGGGACCCTGAGACTGGTTGGACAGTCTCGGGAGACGATTGCCACTCTATGACGGTATAACTATGGTAGAGCTTGTAGAGTTAGGCATTATTAAGAGGTTTATGAGATCTGATAACCCCGCTCCGGCCATGTACCAATGACTGTTTTCTGAGTTATGTACATTAGTTGAATACTAACCGATGCTCTTATGGTGAGGGAAAACATCGTGATGAAACCTGCACATTCAGGCGACTGGATGTGTAACCATGACCCAATCTGTGATCTTATGTTTTTATGAGATCTGATAACTTTTAGTAGCTTACGAGTCTTGGCAAACATAGTCTGCCTAATTTATTGTGAGGATACCTATTGAAAAATATATACGTTATAACGAATTGATCTTCAGAACTCGAATACTTTTACCAAGTCCTACTTCATCCTGCTCAACTACATTGCTCAACTGAGTTTAGCAGTTGCACACAGTTTGTTTAATTACACTATTTTCACGTTCTATAATAGCTCAAATCTTTTACTTAACTTAGTTGATCAGTGGCTTAGTTGATATCACATATGACCTATTTAATGTCAATTACAAATAAGCAGGAAAGCGGACCCTGGCAGAGGCCGGGATAAGCGCTAGGACGATGATGATGATATTGTAACAGCCCGCAACAGTCCACTGTTGGACTTGAGCTTCCACCACATTAGTGGAGGACATTGTCGTAAAGTGGCCGTGTGGTGTCCGGCAGAGTAGAATAGCACCAACACTCGTGGGTGTCGTACAAGCGACTTATGTTTTAGAGGCAAAAGACCTTCTCCGTAGGCTGGAAATGGGCAGCAGCGTTTTCCATTGTTATATTATAACACTGCGATGTAAAAACATAAAGTACACATTATCACTATTTTAGCCGTTTGTAATATCATCGGGCAACCCGCAACCAAAAACAAAGAATTTACTTACACATGATTAATCTATTTATATGTACAATATTTAAATTAAAAATCAAACACCTCACTACACGCAGTAATCTTTGATAAATGATAAATTATCGTTCTAAATAATACTTATCTTCAGATATAGATACAGAAAACCATTCCGGGCGGCGCAACGTCACAACTTTAGTTTCAACATAATTGGAGTTTATATCAATTTAAAACTTATTCGTTGCTGTGTGAGTGTTGTCCGAAACGGTTAATTCGATTTAACTTTGTACGAGAGTACAATTTCACGTGTTGCCTGATTTACGTGTGTGGTGGGAAAAATGTTTTGCGGAATTATTTTTTTTAATTAACGTTCTTGTTTTAGGGTTCTGTGTCTCAAAGATATCATACCTGATTTGCAAAATTTCTTTATTTCTGCACAAGTGTGCCTGCGACACAGCTCGCGCCGCGACAGGGTGTTTGTTTCTTTTTCTCAATACTCGTATGAAACATATAGCAGTATCTATGTCGCGCCGTTTCTTGTTTATCGCGCGTGAGAGTACATTTGTGCTAAGCGTGCTGCTGTTGCCTTCTCTGTCTGTATTTTAATGAAGGGTGTCCAGCGGGAATTTTTCAAGTTTAAATAATCGTTACTCGTTTATTAGAGGGGATAGGTGCAGGGGAGGGGTAGCGTTCGTTGCGTCGTCTTTGCGAATTTGTTAGTAACCATGAGTCATTAGGCGTGTGGGGAATCGTTGATTCGAGCGCATCGTGCTTTCTGTTCCCAGTTTGATATTAAGCCATAAAACGATGGTCCGAGCACGCAGCTTATATGGTCGTAGGTGCAAAGAATCCGACAAAATGGGACAACGGTTAATAGGCTGCCAACAGGACCGTCTACGTCAGCAGCAACGCCAGAACGTGTGGCACAGGTGCGATAAGAAAACGTTAGAAATCCAAGGAAATCTGTGAGAAAGATTGCGGCCTCTACAGGCATTAAGAAGTCGACTGTGCATGTGATTTTGAAAAAAATAATGAAACTGCATCAATATAAAATGCAAATGGTCCAAAACTAAATGACAGCGATTATGTTTTAAGAGAAACGTACGCCCTAACGATGTTGGAACATTTTCGGACCCCCGGAACACTTGGCAACATATTGTTTAGCGATGAGGCTCATTTTTACATCAGAGGCTATGTGAATAAACAAAACATGCGTTACTGGAGCCTCGACAATCCAAGGGAACGGCATCAAAAGAGTTCGCACTGCCCTAAAACGACGGTATGGTGCGCGATTTCAGCTCATGGAATAATCGGTCCATATTTTTTTCAATTAGAGAGAAACTGTCACTTCTTTGGTATACTGCCGTATGATTAATGAGTTTTTGGTACCGCAATTGCAAGTGTTTCACGGACGCAATAACAGAACTCATTTTCAATAAGATGAGGCAACTCCACACACTGCCAGGGTGTCAATGTTGAGGTTAAGGGAAATTTTCCCTAGAAAATTAATAAGCAAGTACGGAGTCATACCCTAGCTACCTCGATCGCCGGATTTGACGCCATGCGATTTTTTCTTGTGGGGTTACCTCCAAGTCCAAAGTGTACTGCAAAAATCCCCGTACCATAACTGCCCTACAAGAAAATATCCGGCGTGAAATCGCTGCCATTCCCCCAGAGCTTTGTTCTCGCGTGCTTGCCAATATGAGGGTTCGCTTACAAGAGTGTATTGCGAGAAATGGACGTCACTTGGAAGACATTATTTTTAAGAAGTGAAATCCGCAGGCACTTGATAATTTTTTATTTAAAATTGAAATAAAAAAATTCCCGCTGGACACCCTTTATTATTTCCGAAGAAATCAAGGAATTCCATATTTGGACCTTATTCAATATATGGTTACTTTCCTCTACTCAAATCTTGTAAATAGCGGTCCACAATTTTATATGTATTAGGATTTCATACTAAAAATGTACCTAGATGACATTTTAAATGTTCAGACATTTTATGAAACAACGGATTAATCTCTTATATACGTTTATGTACATAAATATTTGTTTTTCTAGGTTTCCTAAAGACCAGACATGGTGATGTCTGGGTTGCAAATTGGAAGTGCTGCGTTGTAAACATTAACAAGATAATAATTAGATGCTAGTCATAAGATAATAGTTTAAGATAATATAGGCTAACAAGATAATAATTTTTAATGAAAATAAAGCAAATGCTGCCTGTTTAATATATTAATGTACCTAGCCTTTTCATTATTATTATTTTTTTCATGACTATGTCCTCTAGAGGGCATCATAATATATTCAATTTATGAAGTCACATAGGCCAACCTGTGAACAATGAAGACGCTTCTAACGTAGGGACCTATTTAGTTTAGAAGTTATAATTCTACACTACGTCATCTACGTAAGCCTTTGGCTATAGCGTCTACCAAATTAGAGCAGTGTAAGATCATTTTATGTCAAATTTATTTATTTATCTAAAACTTTATTGCACAAATTACAGCAATTGGCGGACTTAAAGCCATTGAGGCTTTGTCTAACAGTCAACCAGCAGACCATGCAGAGAGTGATTAAGTAGGTGCTACTTAACAGAAAAAAATTGATAAAAGTGAAAGAAATACATTTGAGATTAAATTAAATTAAAAAATTTCAGGTAACCACTGAGATAGCCAATAGCCCCCACAGGTAATGGTAATTCCACTAGATGGCGCCTCTGGTGAAGAAGGCCTCTTGTCAAAATACGTAGCGCCATTGGTTAGAATCAATCGCTTTAAGTTGGCAGTTGGATTACAGACAATAGGGCGCCATTATTTTGACAGGGACAATACTTTACTCGACAGTGGCGCCAACTGGTGAGCACAAACGATAGCTCTCATTACAGTTGAGTGACTGCCGTTTGACCTCCGTGATCCTGTTAACAGGGGAACCTGACCAGGTTTTATCATGGTTACACATTCAGACGAATGAATGTGTTGGTTTCCTCACGATGTTTTCCGTCACCGTAAGAGCATTGGTTAGTGTTTATATACCCAGAAAAATGAGTTAGTACATGGCGGCACTGGGGATTGAACTTGGTCCATCTCGCTTACGTGTCGGACCCGTTAATCCTCGACTCTTGTCGTGACCAAAACCCGCAAACTATACTTTAAAATCGTCGGGCTAGACTTGTTCCATCGTCGAACTTATAATTTCATCGATATAGGTCAAGAGCAACGTCATTATTTCATATTTCAAAAGAATAGGACACCAAACGGCCAAGCCGCAAGAACAAACACACAGTTATATATGTAACGGTATTTATTTATACCAATAACTATTACAGTATCTCGAGTCAAAAGCGTGGGAAGCATGGAATAGGATACATACATTCGTTTTATAGAGAATCCAGACGAGCTCACCTCATCCGATACGCTACTTTCCAAAGACAAAGTTACAATAAGAACGTTGTAGTTACACCTATGGCACACACATCTAGGAAGCATGGAACTCAATGAAGGCATTTACTAAGAAAAAAGGGGGTCCAATTCAATTGGAGTTAGCGCCTATCCAATTCCACTAAATGGCACTACTGGAGCGTGAGGTGGCGTCAAAATACTGTCGTGCTTTTGGCTGGAAGGAGGTGGTCAAAGTTGACAGATGCATTCCAACCAATGGCGTGGGTTTATTTTGACAGTTCGTCACAAGACCTAATAGCGCCATCTAGCGTTTCTAGTGATCGAGAGAAATTTGGATTTAACTATAAATGTAAGATTTGGGACCGAATTTTGCTTAAAACCAACCACTGTGTGATGTTCTTATTTTTAGTTGAAAGAGAAAAATCTAATAAAATGCGAATATAGATAATATAGATAGATGATTTCGTTATTCTATTGTAATAATAATGTACTATATATAATAATAACTTTAACATTTACTAACAAACACTACACCCGTCTCCCTAGATGTGAGTTACCAGCTCTGAATAAGAGTACAGAGACTTTTGTAAATCTATGTTTAAATAGTGTATGTATAGTATAATTTACCGACAACATGCATTACTGATTACCAGTTAGTGCCTTACAATCAAATGATAGATTACCGAGAAGTACGTGACAGCATATAAATAGGTACAATGATTCCTTCCATACCTTAAAACGTATCCATTTTACAATATAACGATTATAAAAGCTCACTGTTTATAAACATACAAATATATCTACTATGAAGAAAATGGATGGGACTCTCTTGGTCTAGGCTAGCCTACGGGATATATAATACATATAATTCCATTTTGTATATTATATATATAAGTTACACCGAAACTATACAGTCAATATAACAACTGGTCAGATACGACATATTGCTAGTTGTATGGCGACATAAAACGTTATACTGTATAAAATATTCATACATACTTTAGGTACACTGATAATATTTATAATTTCATAACTACGCTACATACAAGCTGTTTAAAATATAACTCCGAGTCTCTGTACAGAAGATATACTAACTACATACAATAAGTCCACATAAATAAAACTAAACATTAATCGAAGACGTTTTAACGGCTAGAATATATTACAAAAATTGATGCTTTCTCATGATACTGTCTTGGAAGTTGTGTGTTTTATATATTATGTATAAGCTTTATGTATAAGTTAAACAGCTTATATAACGGTTTGACGCGACCACTGGTGGTGTGGTGGCGACAGGTATATGGCATTACAAGGTACAGGGTTACCGGGCACAATACGTAAATCACATTTTCTTACATCTATACCAACGTAGAACGACCAAACAATATCACTGAAGGATTATCCGAATGCTCTATCAACTCTTAACGTTCAGAATCTGTAAATTCATTTATCTCAAATTATGTTATATACAAAATAATTTATATTTACTTATTTAGTTTTTTTTTTTCAAAATGACGAATATAATACTTCCAATATTGAATACAATAAGATGGATAACCATGGTTTTTATTTTTTTCAAATTTATTATACAAAATTTAAATTTTACACAGAAGCCACGTCGCACAGTCCTAAAACGTACATCTATTTACATAAAAAAACTAACGCAAATAACTTAAGACCGTTTAATTTTTGGAAATAAAGTTTTTTTTTTTTACAATTACACTGAGAGAAAATGAAAATAAAAAAATACATTTCGCTTCACTACCTTACCTGCTTCACTCACGATCACATTATAAGACTTACGTATGGAATTTCATAAACTCATGTATCATGTTTTCTTATAACACTAGGGATTAGTTCGTATATTACATGACGAGTAAACTAGGGGCACAAATATTACAAAATATACAAAGGTCCTTTTGTCTAATAGAAACACAAAATCCTGTGGAAAATACTACAAATCACCATTCGGAAACTATCGCCGCCATCTTTATCATTCATCTCCAACCGTCTCTTTCTAAAACCCGATCGATATTTTACCAAAAAAATTGGCGTTAAATCCCGGTCTGCCTTGCCCATGATCCAGGATTCGGCAGATAAGATAATATGTAATAAATTCCACCGAAAATTGTGACATTCGATTCGGATCACCGACATTTCGTGGCGTCACACACATGGTATAAGGTTGCCTTTAGGGTAAATGCTGTGATAGTGTCGGCTGTGGGCGTCGCGCGGCTCTCAAGGGGTCAGAGTGGCTGCGAAGCGCTGAGATCACCCTCCGTTGCTTGGTTGGTCCTGGGACACAAAACACGGGTGAAAATCGCAAGAGTTTGCGGGGGCCTAATTCTCGCGCTGTGACATCTCGAATTCGACATTTTTGAGCCAAATATGTCTATTAAAAATGTAATTTAAATCAATCTTCGACTATAAAGGATTAGCGGAAATCGTTGAGTATTAGTTTATGGCTTGCAATTGAGATTCAGTGACTTTTTAATAGACATTGTGGCTAGAGAAAATGTCGAAAGCGCGAGAATCGCCGCCCAATATTATTTTTGTAATTTTATTTATGGATAGAGATAGGGATGAATGGAGAAAGAAAACATACTGTGCCGACCCCAAATAAATGGGATAAGAGCAGGCAAATGATGATGATGGTGATGATTTAACCTTTGGTTTGCAAGTTGAAATAAAACAAAGAAAACTATATTTAATATCAGTGAAATTAGCGTTATTGGAAAGCTACTTTTATATTTGAATGTGATTTCAGCTATGTGGCCGCTGCATGTTTATTCTAACAATAGTCAAAACCCTTCAACCAAAAGTGAATTTTGTAACACGAAAAATTTTGTATGAAGGAAAAAGTTAACATCAGCGAATAATTTCACGTCGGTCATCGAAGTTGTGCGATCTAAGTCCATTAGAGTATGTTCTATGTCTACGCCGATAAACCACAGACCATAGACAACATTCGGTGAGTTATTAGCGAAATACGGCCGTTTGATGCGAAGGATGTGAAAATTGGACATCCCGGATGGGCCATCTATGGGCCAGTCGCGGCGGCCACATGGCCGAAATTATACTCAAACATAAATGGCACCTCATTATCTTTCCAATAAAGAAAGTCTCACCGATATTAAAACTGTTTTTATTATTCATCATCATCTTGGCGTTAATGTACCGGTTGTGCTCTCGAGAACGAGAGGTCCGCCTTGACCATGATCCAGGATTTGGCAGGTCAAGTAATTACAGTGGAGCGACTGCCATCTGACCTCCATGACCCTGCTACCAGGGGAACCTGACCAGATTGGATCATGGCTACACATCCAGTCGCCTGAATGTGCAGGTTTCATCACGATGTTTTCCCTCACCGTAAGAGCCGATGTTAGTATTCAACTAATGTACATAACTCAGAAAACAGTTTCTATTATTAAGGTAGTATTATTTTATTTTCATAGTGTAATAAGATTGTTAGTTACCTGTATCGTTTGGTCCCCGCCTTCCTTCGGGTAAGAGATCTCATCCGTCAACGCGAAACCTGCGACCAAATATTAACATGTGTTAAAAATTACAACAAATTGTTTGCATTGCAATGGTGACAACAAAATGTTCTAAATGATAGGCGAATGTGAATGATTTATTTGAATGATAAATTCGAACGGATACTTATTCCAATTATTCGATGGTAAAAAAGAGCTATTCGAAATATTCATATGAAAAAAGCATCCGAATGACTTTATAACAATTTAATAAAAATCGTTGTTTCAATGTGAAATAAAACTATTGATTCAGTATTAAATAACAGAAGGTGCCCAGTTTATATTTATGCCACGCAGGACTTTGGAAACTGAACCCTTCCCAAGCAATTCAATTTGATTTCTTTGTGAATAAAATTATTTGTTAGAAATTTTTTATTTCGTTTCTTCAAATAATGCGCGCAATACGTGTATACCTTTTGATAAATGGACTGATAAATGTGTCCAAAAAGCACACAATATGGCGAATTCGCCATATCGTGCGAGGCAGCGTACTGATCTAGATACTACTTACTCCCACCCTTACGCCAACCCATTCTAAAAGCTTATAATAAGACCACGCTAAGTCCGAATCACAAATTAAATTCTCTGTATGGCAACTAATGACAAGTAATAGGACGTCATTCATAAAAGTCATAACAAATAATTTGATTTCTGTAGCATTGTTTATTTTCGTGAGTTATGCAAAATATTATTAAATAATGGGCAAAACAATTAAAAAGAAAGTGAGAGTGATAATTTACAGCATGATTAATAATTTAGTCAAACTAAAAGTACAAGTTCAAGCCAAATATCTGAATGTTTACAAAAAGGACTGACAAGGACAGATCATCCCCAGATTATTGCCATGTCCACATTTTATAATTTTCACTACTGTCAGTCATTCGGACTTATCGTGGTTCTATTATATCCTTATCTTAGAGCCCATATAGCACACATGCTACAGTATAATAATAATAATAATAAAAGTATTTATTTCCATAAAAACCAGTTACAAAGACAGGTAGTATACATCATTTTTTTTCAAATCTTACAAAGGTTAACTTATTAGAAAGTGCAATCAGAGTAGACCCCTGACCCTGAGTATGTAGTCGTAATGCACTCACTTTCATAAGGCGGCGGCGCCTGTCCCTGCGTGGCGGATTGCAGCGCCGCCTGCAGCCGCGCGGCCCGCTGCCGGCTCGCGCACAGCTCGCTGCGGAGCGCGCGCCGCTCGGCCGCAAGGGCAGGCAGCGCGCACAGCAGCGCCGACACCGTGCCCTGCAGGCCCGACGAGAGCCCCACGAGGCGGCGGGCCAGCTGGGCCGCGGATACGTCGCATTCTGGGGAGAGAATCACGGTGTTAAGATTTCCAGGACGCATCAGGTGGGGGGACTCTGTCCAGCCTAGAGAGTCCGCCTGGGCGAGTACCGCCGCCTTATCTATTTATGAAATGACAGGCATGGGACTTAAAGACCACGGGGCGAAAATCGCATTACGAATCCGTCCGAGAGATCTGCGAACGTCCAAAGAGACTTCTGTACTTCTGGGGGGAGCTGGGCTGGCTAAATTAGCATGCCTTAACTACGAACAAATGACCAAATTTGAGTTTAAGTGCAGAAAAAAGATTATATATTATTTAAACATCGTTAAGTATCAAGTGAGTACCAAGTGAGTACCGAGTGAGTACAAATACTAACCCAAAGCTTCCAACGCGTCTGGTTCCACGGGCGTGGCCAACTCGCCTTCCGGAGTCGATAAGTCTTCTGTCTTCGGTGACGACGCGTCTGTGTTATCTGATGCAAAATATTTTTATTGTATATGCTTATCATTATCACTACACTTTATAAAATAAAGTTCCACGCCGCGTCTGTCTGTTTGTTTGTTCGAAATAATAAAAAAAAACAGATAATTAAAAATGTTGTTTATAGAATAAGACCACGCTAAGTCCGAATCGCTTATTAAAAAAATAAAACATAATCTCTGTATAGCAAATTTTTAAACGTCATAGAACGTCATTAATAAAAGTCATAACAAACAATTTGATTTCTATAGGATTGTTTATTTTCGTGATTTTGGTAAATTATGATTAAATAATGGATTAAAAAGGAAGTGCGGGAGATAATTTTCAGTATGATTAATAATTTAGACAAACTAAAAGTAGAAGTTCTAGCTAATGGTGACCAAATAACTGAATGTTTACAAGAAGGGCTGACAAGGACTGACAAGGACAGATTATCATGGATTAGGATTACATTATTGCCATATCCACACTTTATAAGTTTACCTATTGTCAGTCAATACGGACTTATCGTGGTCCTATTTTAATTGTAAAAAATCCTTTCAGAAGAGAAGATAATTAGATAAAAAAAAAGAGAAAAAATAAACCCTAAAATTGACAAAATCAGATACTAATAAGTGATCTGTTTTTTTAGGCTAGTCTATATAGTCAGCTAGTCAAATAATACAGTCCATACCACTATTCGGCCTATGTCGGTGCGGCCGACACTGGTCGCAGCGCCCTCTAGCTGTCGCTCCGACGACTGTCGCCGCGCTGGCCGACAGCGCGCCCGACAGACACTCCGACAGCTGGTTCACTGGAAGGACAACAAACATATTAATCATTGTTATAACATACATGCCTAATATCACAATAGGAAACGCGATCCGGGCGAGCGCTTCATTCTTATGTCGTGGATCTTCCAGCTATTCTCACGAGCCGCTTTGGCGAGGCTTTTATAATGCGTACGGCTAAAGAATGGAACGCGTTGCCTGCGAGTGTGTTCCCTGATCAATATAATCTGGACGCTTTCAAGGCTAGAGTGAATAAGCTGTTCCTAGACAGGCATGCTCCATCATCGGCCGCATCGTCACTTACCACCAGGTGACGTGGCGGACAAATGCCTGCCTTGTATAAAAAGAAATATTTCGGATCGGAAAGTGTTTGAGAGAAGCAATAAGGATTTTTTATACCACTAAGGTGGCAAAGAAGCTTCCGGCCCGCCTGATGGTAAGCAGTCGCCGCAGCCTTTGCAATACCAGGGGCATCACCCACGCGTTGCCGACCCCGTCAAAGACTACTAAAATAATCATCTTGGCTTTAATGTCCCGATTGTGCCCTCGCGTTCGAGGTTCCGGGTCCAGCCTTGACCGTAATCCAGGATTTAGCAGATCAGGTAATTACAGAGGAGCGACTGCATCATTTGCTATGGTGTTATTAATCTATGAATCATCATCATCACAGCCCATTACAGTTCACTGCAGGACTAAGGGCCTCTCCCAAGAAAGGGGAGGTTATTGCCATAATCTCCACGCTTGGCAGGCGGGTTGGAGATCGCAGTGTTATAAATATAGGTAACAATGGAAAACGCTGCTGCCCATTTCCCAGCCTACGGAGACTCTTAGATATCTTGCCTCGAAAACATTAGTCGCCTTGTACGACACCCACGAGTGTAAGGGGTTGGTGCTATTCTACTCTGCCGGACACCACACGGCCAATCTATGAATGTGAGGTAAATACTTCCATCCACACTCAATAGTCCATGTATTTATTGCATTCATGAGATTAAGGAAGCCTATAGAGTTTAAATGTACTAACATTATGAAACTCATCACGTTTATATTCCACAAACTGTGAGGTTTAATGTAAAAATAAAGCTCTGTCGTTTGCTGGAATCGATCCACCACTATATAAGCTGTTTCTGTCGTAATGCCATACTGTATTATGACAACAGACATTACTTTCTCATTGCAAAAATCTTCATTACCATTCCTATAAAAATGAAGCTAAATGGCCCATGAACATAGCAGCTTACATTGGTCAGGCTTTGTGCTAGGGCTAACTATTCCATTATTACATAATTAGTTGTGTCATGTTGTGCACGAGCAGGCAGCCATTTTGTGCGTCTCCTAATCCTCTATTATCGCTATAAAGTTTCATCATTATCGTCCTAGCGCGTATCCCGGCCTCTGCCAGGGTTCACTTTTCTACTCATTCTTCTCCACTTCGCCCGGTCCGAGGCATCCCTGCGTCGTAAGCCGTATCGCTATAAAGTGCAATATTTCTTGTACTCAATGAGAGCGTCGGTGGCCGAGCGGTTACAGTGTCCAACTCTCAAGCCAGAGGTTGCGGGTTCGAATCCCGCTTCGGCCATGTACCAATGACTGTTTTCTGAGTTATGTACATTAGTTGAATACTAACCGATGCTCTTACGGTGAGGGAAAACATCGTGATGAAACCTGCACATTCAGGCGACTGGATGTGTAACCATGATCCAATTAGGTCAGGTTCCCCCGGTAGTAGCAGGGTCACGGAGGTCAGATGGCAGTCGCTCCACTGTAATTACCTGACCTGCTAAATCCTGGATTACGGTCAAGGCTGGACCCGGGCCCTCGTACGCGAGAGCACAACCGGGACATTAACGTCAAGATGATTTCTTGTACTCAATCGCCTAGGATAACCTACGGCGCCCTGGCAGTCTAATCTTACCTTGTGCCTGAGCAGCCAACAGTAACTGGTGCATATCGGGCGGTGGCGCATTCGCAGCAGGGCTTGTCGTCGGTTCCTCTTCCACACTGCCCGTCCGGGACAGGCTGCCCGTCTGCCGGAGCTCGGTTGGCACGTCTGTGGGGGAAATGGGGTGGTTTAACAACATACACAT
Organism: Blastobasis adustella; assembly: GCA_907269095.1. NCBI lineage: Eukaryota > Metazoa > Arthropoda > Insecta > Lepidoptera > Blastobasidae > Blastobasis > Blastobasis adustella. Next base: position 13,925,545 of record OU026138.1, on the reverse strand, counting down.
TTACATCAGGTGGTAGGACACTGGTAAGCCTGAGGACTCCGCCTGGGTGAGTACCACCGCCGTATCTATTTCTGCCACCAAATTGTGTTCCGGTTTGAAGGATAAGGTAGCCAGCGCAATTACAGGCATGGTCCTCACAGTGACAATGCGATGAGTCGTACATGTTATGGGCGACAGTTACCGCTTACCGTCAGGTGGGCTGTCTACTTGTTTGTGATTGCGTAGCATGAGAAACATTTCAATTAACGTCTTATCTATAAAAATTATGGCGTTTATTAAATCTATTTTAGCTAAAATATGGTTTCTCACTTTCTTTGAAATTCAATCATTTCTGTGAGAGCTAGAGACAAAACATATTTTTACTTAATAAATTTTCACTAGGTGATTTCAGCCTACTTTCCTACCTCTCCTTTTTGACGATTGAAAGAGATATTGAATGTCCTGAATAAATTTTGACTAAGACTTGATTTGACTTAAATAAAACGGTTAACATATAATCTTATTAAAGCGACACAAAATAAATAAGTTTTCTAGAATTACCAGTAATCTCCACCAACAAATCAATTAATCAATGGGGATTGTTAATATTTTTTTTTCGAAAATCCCCGTTGGACAAATAAATACATCTTAATCCTAATGGAGATCTTGGAGAATAAAAAAATATTATCCCCACCTATAATTTTGTTTCTGAATGGAACAAAATGCGTTATCATTAATCCTTATTATTTATGTTTAATTATTGATGGATTGCTATAATTATTTTTATGATATTTTTTAATATTACGATATGATCATGATTGTTAAATTGAAGAAATTATTATGAAATGAGTATAAGTGCAATTAATTTAAATGACCTGTAAATTATTTTATCATTAAATCAATGTCTAAATGTCCAAGAATGCCCGAGGACAAACATGCTTTTTAATTAAGAATACGATAAGTAACAGAGGATTGCAAGCGGCAAGACTTAGATTTCAACTACGAACTCTCTTACTAATTAATCTAAGTAAGTATAGTGTCCTAACCGATGCCAGATTATGGATTGCTCAAATTTTGATTCTCATCTCAAACTAAATCATATAATTATCAAATGTGCCTAGCGTACAACATATAGCGAGAAGAATAAATATAAGTGATCACTCAGTTCACGTCGTACACAGCATATCGTGACATCGAGCAATATGTAACAGGACTAAATGTACTTAGTTATCCAGATACGGCCGCGTGGTGTCCGGCAGAGTAGAATAGCACCAACCGCTTACACTTGTGGGTGTCGTATAAAGCGACTATCTTTTCGAGGCAAAATATCTAAGAGTCTCCGTAGGCTGAGAAATGGGCAGCAGCGTTTTCCAATGTTATATTTATAACACTGCGATCTCCAACCCGCCTGCCAAGCGTGGAGATTATTGGTAATAACCTCCCCTTTCTTGGGAGAGGCCTTTAGCCCTGCAGTGGACTGTAATGGGCTGTGATGATGATCCAGATACGTACCGACAAGTCCCAGCGTATCTGCCACGGCCAGGTCCGCCAGATGCGCGTACCCGCCGGGCGGCAACCCTAGGGCGGCCGCCACGACGGCGCACTTGGCCGACAGCGCCGACGATATGCTCTCGTCGAGGCGGCGGAGGTGCTCTGGGAACGGTCCAAATTATATTTCATTATATATAGGGCCTATCGACGGTGGCCGAGCGGTTACGGTATCCAACCCGTAAGCCAGAGGTCCCGGGGTCGAATGCCGCTCCGGCCATGTACCAATGACTGTTTTCTGAGTTATGTACATTAGTTGAATACTAACCGATGCTCTTACGGTGAGGGAAAACATCGTGATGAAACCTGCACATTCAGGCGACTGGATGTGTAACCATGATCCAATATGTTCAGATTCCCCAGGGTCATGTAGGTCAGATGGCAGTCGCTCCACAGTAATTACCTGACCTGCCAAATTCTGGATTATGGTCAAGGCGGACCCCGGGCCCTCATGCGCGAGAGCATAACCGGGACATTAACGCCAAGATGATTATTATTTATTATTATATATAGGGCCTATCGTAGCAAGTGTAAGAATATGGTCTCTGTCCCTACTAGTGGCCACTCACCACTCTGCCTATACGTTCGGCATGACACAAATAGGCTTGATCCCGCCCATTTGGCAGGACGGCCTACATCAATTTCTCTCCTCACACTAAAGAGTTTACACACATACATACTTAGTTATAGAAACGTCTATGACTAGTCCTAGTCAAACTAGTATTTTTTTACCACTAAGGTGGCAAAGAAGTTTACTGCCTGATGGTAATGATCATTCTAATACGCAGCAATTGTCTGTGAAAGTGTACAGTAATTAAAGAATGCAAATAAAAGCACTTGATGTCTCAAAAAATTGCTGTTATTATCACACATTTTAAACATTTTATTACACAGTGTACGGGCTAATACCGCGTGCCTAGGTTCACGGTACCAGATTTATCATCATTTGCCTGCCCTTGTTCCATTCATTTGGAGTCGGCACGGTACCACGTTACGCGGTATAAACCCGTGAACTAAATTACGAAAAGCACTTGTATGTAAATATCTGCCATGTAAAATCGCCCAAAACTTTTCTTTTTTAGTTTGGTATTTCAATTTGTGAAATAAATCAGTTTGTATGTGTTGATATAGGTATGTAGCTTTTTCTTTTTTTGTTTATCTTATATTATGGCGTTTCTAATTATAATAAACGAGTTATTTTTTTTTTCTTTCTTACAGCTATCTTAACACTCACCCTGATGCGTGATAGCAGTCCTGGCGGTCTGTGCCATGGCGGCGGCGGGGGGGGCCACCCTCACGGCAGCCGGGGGTAGCAATGGCGGCGGGGGGGAAGAACAATGTGTGCTGATGCGGCCCACTGTTGGACGGCGGGCCCTGGGGGGGGGAAAGAGGGGAAGGGGGGTTGAATATCAGTCAGTGGAAAGTAGGGGCGCCGGTGGCCTAGTGGTGACGGGCCGCGTAGCCGACAAGATTCGACCAGGGTATCCGACTCGTAAGCGAGAGATCCCGGGTTCGCATCCCGCTACGACAATGTACCAATGATCTGTTTTCTTTTTTTGTATACTTTAGTTGAATACTTCTTCTTTTTATCGAGTTGATGGACTAAACTCTGAGTTACACTTTATTCGCCCAGTATTCGGCGACGCATACAGCGTTAGAACTGGCCTCGAACAAGTCCTCCATGGTACAAGTTTTAGGACACGCCGAGCATGAAACGAGGTGATAATCCCTTTGGATGGATTTCGAGCGGCAAGGTACAAACTCTCCAATGCAAGAAAGCGTCTTTCCGCAGTCCATACAACGAGTGACCACTTTATGTTTGATCGCTAATGGTTAAAGGATCCCACTAGCACTCCAAGGTGCCGGGTTCGAACCTCAGTACCACCGTGAACCGATGACTATTTTCTGAATTATTTACTTGCATCAGTTGAACACTAACTGATAGTCTTATGGATTCAATGTTCACCGATATTTCGTTTTGCTAGGGCAACCGTATATTGATGGCAATATAATATCTCCATGGCAACCCCATAGTTAGACCAGGGTAAGAATAGGCACCCATATTTTTTCTTACTTGACTCATATCCTCTCGTATAATGCACGATTTTTCTGAATAACAAATGAGCACAGATAAACTGGCTTTCATACAAAGCAAACTGCATCGAAATCAATCCATCCACATACACATACATGCCACTGTGTGTTTCCTTCCTACTTTCCTACCGTCTCCTCTTTGACGACTGAAAGAGATATGTAATGTCCTACTCAATAAAGAATTTTCAATTTTCCTATATTTACACGACAGTGCCACAGATACACACGTCTAATGCGCTTATTACATTTGGCTAAACTCAGTAGCCTAAATTCAAACCAAAGCAGACCAAAGTGGAATGAATTGCTCATGGAATGAAGTCCATTTTTGTTTCACTTATATTATGTCAGCGTCGCTCCGCTTTTCAAAAGCCGTGATACAAAAATTGACCTTATTTTATGAGCAATACATTCCACTTTGACTTGCTCTCATACTATTTGCTTCTTCATAAATTTAGTCAAATGTAATAAGCGCATTACTTATAATAGCCCTCTTTTTTCGTCAATGATATAAAAAAAAACATCAAAAACATACTTATGTTTCTCCTCCCTATCAGCCGTTTCTTCCTTATCCATGGACCGCCTCTCCTCCCTCTCGACAGACCTCTTGTCGTCCCTCTCCCTCTCGGTGGAGGTCCTATCCAGGGACTGTCTGTCCCGCTCGCTCTCGTTGTCTTCGCCCGGTATCGAGTTGGACTTCTCGGAGGCGTCTGAAGGTTTTCTCGATACGTTGGAACCTGAAATGGATTAAGATCATTAGCATTAGAATGAATGAATGAATGAATGAATAATGATTTATTGCACATGTAAAAGAATACAATGGGTACTTAAAATTAACAGCAGGAGAAGCAACAGGTGGCCTTATTGCTGGAGCTTATGGAACTTTGTTAAACCATGTACTCGATGATACGGAATCGCAAAAGTAACGATTTCAATCATTGAAATCAGATAATTGTTGGCAACAGCGTTACTAAATTTGCCTACTGGTGTTGCTAATGTCTATAGGCAATAGTTACCACTTTGCATCAGGTGGCCCGCTCACCTATTTGCCTACCGTATGACATAAGAAAATCCTTGATTACAACGTGCTGATGATAATGAATACACCAGACTCCCTCCTGATGGCTGATGGTAACTCACCGGGTTCGTCGATGGACCGCGAAGGCTGATGCAGCGGCGTCGGGATCGCCTGCTTCAGCTCGGGCTTGGCCAGCGGCAGCTCTTGGATGTGTTTCACCCATCTGAGGGGAGGATGGTAAAAGGTCAAAAGGTTGTTCAAGGTTTTTCGTGTGTATTTTATACTATACTCTATTTGTTTTAACTATAAAGTACTGAGGCTGAATACGACATGCTCATTGGTTCATTCAAATTAAGTACGCTAAGGCTTTCACGGCGTGGATTGATTGGTGGTTGATGTGAACGCCGGCTTGTAACCAATGAGAAAGGCGAACGTTATGCCAGTACTTTATAGTTAAAAAAAATAAAGTATAGCTGCTCGGTGCGACTTCGGTCGCGTGGTATCCTAACCCTACTCTACAAGGTCCCATCGTTTCCGTTTTCTGTTAAGGCCCCCTAGCCTACTACCTTCAAAGGTATCAGAAAGCTTAGAAAGTTCCCACGGGGAAATCCAAGGTCTTCAAATTATCATGATTGTATGAAAATTGTCCACGTGCCAGATTTTTTAGCAAATAAATTAAAAATATGTATATTCAAGAAGCTTAGGTCTAAAATTACACCAATACCTAAATAGTTAAATATAACCTATAATAAAATATGAATAGAATAACTTCAAATCTTTTACAACCACAGTAAATGAAGTAGGTAGATACATGCTATATTATCAATTAACAAGATGCCTAAACTAAGTAAACAATTAACCTGTATCTTAGGCATCCATGTCAGTAGGTCAATTAAATGTAGGTTAATGCTTATAATTGTACCTATTAATAAACAATAAAAGAGTTTTGATAACATCTCGTAAAAAAACAGTTAGTATTAATATCTTATACATATATAGTGTACAACAAAGTCGCTTCCCGCCTTGTCCCTATGTATCTATGTACGCTTAGATATTTTTAACTACGCAACGGATTTTACGTTTTTCAAGAATGGTTAAGATAATTTAAGAGGTAGATTTATAAGCCGGTGTTGGCGATTCCGTGGGCGAAACAGAATTTCCGGTGCCGCCGAACGACATTAAGTGTCAGTTATTTTTTAAGATATTAATAAATTCTATTTTTATATATTAGTTTACAATTTATAATAATTTGTATGTAGGTATAGGTTTTATCTTTGTCTGTATTTTGTATTACTTTATTTTGTATTTATGTTGTTTGTGTATTTATAAATATGGGCCTTAGTTGTCTGAAATAAATGAATAAATAAATAAGCAAGAAAAAAGGTATTTTTACTATTATTGGTTGCATAGTGCACGTCTTATCAAAGTCTTGCAGCATGAACAGTGAAGGAGTAGGAATAGAAATCGGAATGATGGATAGGAATTGCCAATGAGGATCTTACACTGGATCGACAGGGTATTACCTACTGTTTTAGATTAAAAAACTTTTATATACTAAAATATTAATATTGCCTATCACATATTATTAGTTTAAACCCTCAGCGAATACTTGGAGGATACTCACGTGGCATATTCGTTGTTGGTGCTGGTGGAGAGTTCGTGCATCTGCACTCCGTTTATGTTCATCAGGAAAAAGGTATTCCTGCATGCCGCGTTCGGGCGGAACAGCACCTGGGGGGTGGAAATGGTGGGGTTGGAATACGGGAAAATTTGACAAAAAAAAGTCCAAACCCGGAGTTTTTATATACCACTAAGGTGGCAAACAAGCTTACCGCCCGCCTGATTGTAAGCAGTCAACGCAGCCTATGGACGTTGGCAATACCAAGCATTGAGAGTAGTTTTTTGGGACTTTTAAGATATCAATCAGGTATATATTCTCTACATTTCCACAAATTTTCAGCTTGTTATTTCAAATATTCGGCTCAATGTCTAATTTTCCTATACTATTGTAGATTATAACTGACAGAAAAAGTCGGATAACCCCAAACTAAGTTTACAAAATTACAAAGTTTTTTCTAAACTACACAACCGATTTTAATGAAACAAAGCTAAGAGTTATGTCAATTAAACTGGCTTTCAACCGAAAAAAATTGCATCCGAATCAGTCCATCCGTTGGGGAGTTACGGTGTCGCAGAGTTGAGGTCAAATGCAAGCCTATGATAAAAAAAATGACATGAACCGGCATACAATTTTTTCGCACATATATTTAAAATATCATATATCCAATCTGGTCAGGTTCCCCTGGTAGCAGGGTCATGGAGGTCAGATGGCAGTCGCTCCCCTGTAATTACCTGACCTGCCAAATTCTGGATCATGGTCAAGGCGGACCCCGGGCCCTCGTGCGCGAGAGCATAACCGGAACATTAACGCCAAGATGATTATTATTATTTTATTTAAAATATCATATAATAATTGTCAATCCCTTACAATATAATATATATACCCGGTGACCGCGACCCATGGGTAGTTTACTTCACCGATTAACTTTGAAACCTATTGGTATTAAAAAAAATAGAATTGAAAAAAGCGCGGCGTGGCCGTGAGTTGAGACCAACCTTGTCCCAGCGCACGAGCGGCGCGAGCGGGTCGCGGCCGGCGCCGGCGGCCAGCGGCTTCAGAGCGAACCGCTCTCCTTCGCGCTGCAGCAGCACCAGGCAGTCCGACAGCATCAGGGCCTAAGGGTAAGGAAAAATAAAGGAATGAACAATATGTATTTATTGCGGTAGACAGAGATCCTTACATCAAAAGCGAAGTCATCATCTTATATTTAACGTTTCACATCCCAAGTATCCGCTAATCTATTGTTATCAATTGTTCCCGCGACCCACTATTGTGTCGCCGGGACGTGACGGGTTAGGAGTATGACTCTTGTCGGTGGAGCACTCGCCACTCCTCTCCCCTGTCCACCAACCTCTTCATCTCTTTATTTCCTTCACGTCCTTCCAATATTCAAATCATGGCCTTCCTCCTCCTCTCTTTCCCTCAACTTTGCCTTCCATTGTAACGTACGTAATACGTATAAAAATAAATTTAAAGTTAAAATTGTACATAAACGTAAGCAACACGCATTTGCTTCTGATTTATTTTATGTTTTGTCAAACCCATTAAGTACAATTTAGTTACTTAAAGCTATTTTTATTTACATTAATCCTACATCTAAACACCAGTTTTATATTCTGAAAATATTCCACGTACACCGAATGCCATCTCGTGACCAATTTCAGAACTAAATAATTGATATATAAAGGTGTGTCGACAAAATATATAGCTTTTGCTGCGATTTGTCCTGTTCAGCAAAGGCACCCTACCCTTTCTATGTTAAACAAGTCCAAAACCAAATCCTGGTTGCGCCGGCCGCGGCGGCGAACAATGCCTACGGCGAGAGGACAGCGGCGTTCCTCGTGCCGCGCTTTATAAACAATCTACCCTCCGATTTAATTCACTCAATAACAGAACTAAACATTAAGAATAAACTAAAAATACACTTTGCCCAAGAACTCGAAAGGCTAAAAGTATGATTGGAAATGCAGTCACGAGGTTCTTAACCTGGGAATCACCTATTACAACAAATTTATGAAATTGTAATACGTGCTTTTTCTACCTGTTTACATTTTGTTGTACGTCAGTTTTTACGCAAAGACTAACCTAGACCTAGAAATAAGTAATGTTGCCACAACACATTTATACGTTATTTAGATAAGACTCATTGCTATGTTACGGGCACAAACCTCTTTGGTTTTTCACGTAATTTTAGTAGTATAAGTTTTTTTGAAAAATGTGAAAATAATAAATGATTTAAAAAAAAAAAAAAAAACTTACCAGCACATTACTCTTCTTATTATTGTCGTTCCTCACAGCCAAATCGCCCTCCATCCTCAGCGTGTGCGAAGGCAGGTCCAGCCTGCGCGCCTCGTCCCACTCCCCGCCCGTGGCTGCGATGCGGATCTCTAGTTTGTTCTGGATGTTACGGAGTCTGGGGGATGTCGAATCGAATTACAATTTATTACGACGACGGTATACCATGGTATCCGTATTGGCCGTGTGGTGTCCGGCAGGGTAGAACAGCACCAACCCCTTACACTCGTGGGTGTCGGACAAGGCAAAAGATCTAGAGTCTCTGTAGTCTGGAAAATGGGCAGCAGCATTTTCCATTGTTATATTTGAACACTGCGATCTCCAACCCGCCTGCCAAGCGTGGAGATTAAGGCAATAATATCAAAAATAATAAGTCCTGCAGTGGACTGTTACGGGCTGTGATGATGATACTACAGTAAGCAGCACTACATAAACTTGTTGTGACTTCATGATGGAACTACATTATTCTGAATTAAAACACTTTTTGTACACTAGTTATACAAATTTTATTAAATTGCAGCCGGTTTCGAATTACTGACTAATTGCCTGAAGTTTAGTAATTCGAAACCGGTTGCAATTTAATATATATTTGTATAGGAAAGTGTAAGTAGTGTACAAAAGGTGATTTGGTTCATTAAATTTATTTGTTGAGTAGGACATTAAGACCGTATTTACGTAATGTAAAGCAGGATTTACAGACCTTCAGGTTTAACTGCCCAGTCTTAACTTAACAAACTGTTTAGTTAAAATCTAATCTAAAGCGGGCGACAGACCACCCCACGCCAAAGACGCCGCGACGGCGATAGAAAGTGGAAAGTGAAGCTTTGGTGGCCTAATGACTTAATTAACAATGACTTTTTCTGAGAAATTTTTGGGTAGAGACATTTTGGGGGAGGACCTGCACATTCGGGCAACTGAATGTGTAACCATGATCAAAAGTGGTCAGGTTCGGGTGGGAGGTCAGATGGCAGTCGCTCCACTGTAATTACTTGATCTGCCAAATCCTGGATCATGGTCTAGATGTTCCCCGGGCACCCCCGCGCAAACGGGACATTAACGCCAAAATTATTTTTTTAGATTTTGGGAAAGGACATTTATAGACGTAATGATCAGGGACCACACTCGCAGGCCTTCAAGGCTAGACCTATACCTGCCTAGACTGTTCCTAGACAGGCATGCTCCATCTTCGGATCAGCCTAGAAACTGAAAAAAAAATGCTTACCTGTGTTCATTCTCCGCAGTCCGTATAGCCATATCAACTCCCTGCAATACATCTTTCGCCGTGTCCAAAGCCTTGCGCAACCTCGCTATATCGTCCTCACTGTCGCACTCGCCGGAGCAGTCGTTGTCCGTCTCGCTCATCGTCTTCAGTATGCTCTCGAGGAGCAGCTGGTATTTCGTTAGCCTGTGGAGTGAGTGGTTATGTTTTGGATTATATAATATTTCAATAAAAATTTCAAAATTTAGGTTAAAACTATCGTCATCAATGCGTGTTTTTTTTTTCGATCATTCCCGTTTTTCTCCAAGCCTACCTTTCTCTTTCACACTTGTGGCAAGTTGCAACGAGTGCGAAAGAGGTAGGTAGATTTGGGGGACAACGGGAATGATTTGTTTTTTCTCATACCTGAAATTTGAGGTATTAGTATATTTTTATTAATGTAGTTGTCAAAAAGTACTTTTAATGTATGAAAAAAATAAGATAAGACACCAACTTTATATAAAAAATTTAAATTGATTTACTATTTTAATGTTTTAAAGATCGGTCAACTGCAGAATCGGTCAAATGCAGAATCAGTCAGATGTATGTATGTATGTCTTCTTGCCGTTTACACTAACAATATCATTGTTTAGTTGGTGAATTCGAGTGGTGGTAGATTTAGAGTTATTATTTTAATTAAGCACGATCGATTGTATTGTAAACGTAAGTTTGCCTGTTATTGGATTAACATTTAAGTGGTAAAGATCTTTCATGTAATATTTCAATGTAACAAAAAGTGTAAATCTGTCGGCAAATAAAATATATAAATGTAGAATCAGTAAAACATTGAATCGATCCAATGCAGAATCACTCAATAACAGCCTATGACATCAAAACTACAGTAAACTGTATCACCCACGTACCTCTGCCAAACGCAAGCCAGCAGGTCTTTAAGCTGCAACCTCCCGCACAATGGCAGCTGTTCCCTCGCCGCTAAGAACTGATGCAGCTCCTTGCTCTTCCTTCTGCGTTCCCGGAGGGCTTCCAACGCCATTCTCTGGCCGCGACAGAAGCGAGAGAGGTGGGTCGCGTAGTTCACTTCGCCGAGCTGGGGGAAAGGAAATTCAATAAATAATCATCTTGGCGTTAATGGCGTTGTGCCGAGCACGAGGGCCCGGGGTCCGCCTTGAAAATGATCCAGGATTCAGGGAAGAGAAATTCAATGTTGTCACTTAAATCGGGTTTGTCACCACAATTTTTTATAGCGATATTTCGGAACGTTTGCACGCTCCAGGGTCACGAAATTCAATATTGTAGGAAGATGGAATGATGGGTGATTGAAAGAGATGTTTAATGTCCTACCGACATATTAAAGAAATGGCAATGCCGGATTTATGTGAATGAACCAGTGGCGCCTTTTATTTAGTACTAATCTTCTAATTTTATAAGCTCACATGCAATTTCAATTGAGATTCAATTGCGACTCTTTTAGGATTCGAGACAAATTGGGTATTCTGCAAAAACTTTTATTAATAGAGTCGTAATTTTGGCTTAAATAATTAGCAGACGAGATGGTGTTCGACGTAAGGTCTGAGGATATTTAGCTGCGCTTGCGACCCAATTACAATTCAATCGATCCATTAGTATATTAGCGGCACTAGAGGCCCTAGTAATGCTACTGTCTAGACAGCGCTGACTGCTGATGGCCCGCTTGCCTGTTTTCCTACCGTATTCGATAAAATAACATGGGATCGTTCAAGAGGTACCTTTGTAGCCAACGCATTGGTATCACACCTGTTGTTGCTGAGGTCCACAGACGGCGGTGACAACTTTCCATCAGGTGGTCCACATGACGTATTACAAAAAAAAAACACCATTAACTCACAGTATTAAGCATAGCCTCGGCTAGCGGCTTGACAGGCACCACATGGTTATTGGCGTCCGTTCTCAACGCCCTCAGATCCATATACAGTCTCTGGTGCCTCTCCCTCACGGCTGGTAAGTTGGGGAACAGCGCCCGGAGTTCTTCGGGGGGTAGTAAGGCGCCTTGGGTCTCTAATGGGCGAAGGAACACGCCGCCGAGGACCTTCAGCCACCGCACGTGGGAGCCTTCGGAGACTATCAGTTCTGGGGAGGGAGAATGGAGGTTTTATAATAATAATAATAAAGAATAATAATAATAAATTTCTTTATTAAAATAATGGGGCAAAATACTCTTAGCCCGGTTCGCACCAATTTCTTAAACTCGTTTAAGAATGACATTTAATGTTTTTATTTGTATAAGTATCAACATTTAAGAATTTGGTGCAAGCCGCCCTTAACGTTACATTACATAATAATAATTAAAATTTTAAATACAATAATAAAATAGTATAAATTGTCCATCTAGCTGTAGAATATTAAACACAATTAAAACTTCACTAATAGCCATTATATTGTCCGTCAATCCATGGTGACTTTCGATTCGCGCTGCAGTGAGTTTTGTTTAGGTTGGCTAGGCGATATATTAAAATCTTTCCAGACTGACTTGTCTTATGTGGTACACAAACAACAACATTAACGCCCATATGTTTGTAATGATTCCAGTTTCATTGGAATGGGCCTCTTTTTCCTTTTTTATATTTTGTCCAAACCCTCCGGTTACGTAACTCGCTAGACTGGCACAATGTAAATAGGGCACAACACAAAAAAAACAAGACCCCCCCTATGTAATTCTGTAATTCTGTACAAACTGTAATCCTACTTCTAGTATCCCGTATCATTTAAATAACTATCTGCGAGCACCTGTTAATGGCCTCGCTTTTATATATGTTTGTAAGTATTACTTGTAACTTGCTGTTGGTGTTCTGAATAAAGTAAAATAAAATAAAATAAAATAAAAAACCCCAACATACCGTGTATGACCTCCTGCCGCTTCCTCAGCCGTGGCGACAGCAGCAGCGAGTCCAGCACGTGCGTGGGCAGGCTGTCCGCCCACTGCGCTGCCAACGGCTCGTCTTCCTCAGACCAGTCGGATTGGGAGGCTGCGGGGGGAACACGTGGTATTGTTAGTCATATGTCATATATTTCCTTTAACGGAGGATGCGGAAGGTACTGCCCGGTGTGCTCTCGCACGCAATAAGCGAGATAAGGCGCGGATATAGACACTGCTATCTCTTTCATCACAGTATTGAGAGAAGGAAACAAACGCTCTCTCGCGGCGCGAGCTGTGTCGCGGGCAAACTTGTGCTAACGGTGCTGGCCTAGAGTCAAGGGTGTCAAGAAATGCGTGCGCTCAAAATAGTAGGAACTTACACCCAATCACATATTCTCAATTGATTCAAACGATGAAATACATTTCTTCCACATTATCTCGCCAGAAGCTTGGCATCGCGAGCCTTTCAACCGCGCATGTACAAGATCCCCTTCCCACCCGAAGTCTATTCTTTGCACTACAACATGAGGTTCATCAAAATAACCCAAAGTATAACCTTAAGGTCTTCAAGTCAAGAGTGATTAGGTATCTTCTAGGCACGCATGCTGCCTCTTCGACTTCGTCGTCGCTTTCCATCAGGTGAGTTGAGGTCAAATGCAAGCCTATTGACAATAAAAAAAAAGTCGACAGGTACTTCAAAGGCCGTCACCGCATCGGCTCCCCTTAGCTTGCAGATATCCTGGACGACGATGACCGCTTTCTATCAGGTGTACAGTCCATCCATGTGTCTCCCTAAGCAATAACTCACCCTGATGGTCGGCGGGCGCAGCGGCTGTGTTGCTCTCGTTACTTCGCGATGAGAGGCTGGAGCTGCTCGAGCTGCCTGACGGCGCGTGGGCTGCGCCCGGCTCTAGGTCACTGTAAGGGGATAACAGGTTCATTAGAATATATAAACGATTAGACGTGTGGTGTCCGGCAGAGTAGAATAGCACCAACCCCTTACACTCGTGGATGTCTTACAAAGCGACTAATGTTTTCAAAGCAAAGAGAAACTCCAGATAGAGTCTCCTGGAAGTAGACTGGAAAATGGGCAGCAGCGTTTTCCATTGTTATTTTTACAACACTGCGATCTCCAACCCGCCTGCCAAGCGTTGAAATTATGACAATAACCTCCTCTTTCGTGGGAGAGACCCCAAGTCCTGCAGTGGACTGTTATGGGCCGTGATGATGATAATGATGATGATGATGATAAACAATGCGAGGGGATAAGGCGTTGATTAGCGCAGCACATCAAGGATTTACGACAGTCCACTGCTGAATTGGAGCCATCTTCACGTTAGTGGAAGGCATTGCCATCATCAGATGTTGTATAAGTACATATTTGTAAGGTTGCTTACCGCGCACCTTAAGTAGGAGTAGCCTGAATTCGATACAGCTCCATCAAAGGACGACGAAAAATCAGTATGTCCCGTGACAATAACGGTTGGTCGTAAAATGTCCAAATAGTCAAATGTCAAACGCTTGCAAAACGTCCAAGTCGCAAACGGTCCATGTCACATAAAGTCCACATCGCAAAATATCCGAAATGCTCTAAATTGTAAGTCAAAATATAAGCATACTAATACATTACCAATTCCTTTCAAAGGTGGTAGGTGTTGATGACTTCGCCGTCGTCAGCTACACGTATGTTGTCATTGTTACTCTTCGCTGCTTCGCTTACCTCAGTCAGTCTCCCGACAGCGTAAAGCTGGCGCCTGATCCATATTCAACAAAGTACCAGAGAATCTTAAAAGACAAAGTTTTACTGAAAGCTCTTTAATTTGAATAGCATCTAAATTAATTTTAAACGCCTGATTTGCTCATTTCGTAGATATTCGACTTGGATACAGATTTCTACGCAGACTGACTGAGTAACGCGCCCCGCAATTTGTTTTTTTAATCATAATTACATTTATGTAAAATACATACAACACCCATACCGGTGACAGAAATTAAATCTCATCATTTAAATTTCCGCTCGGCCGAGAATCGAACCCGGGACCAATGCGTGGCAGACTTATGTTAACCAACTGAACCACTCAGATCGTCAAACATGTACGAGTAGGTCTTATGAATTTCATAGCCGAATTAAACGCTGCACGTTTTAAAGCACGGTTCAAATTGGACATTCGGGGATCGTAAAAGAGCAATGACTGACATTGTTACGGTGGCAATTGGCAATATCACAGTGGCGGACTCGAGGGTAGTCCAATCACGTAAGGTCCCAATATGGGAGGGGGCGGCGGGTAACATCACTCTCAGTGCTGTCAACTTATCTAAGAAATAGCGAAATGAGGAACTACGAGTTGACGTTTCATTCTATTCTCAGTGTCTATGGTGTATTTTAAGGTGTAAGCTAAATATTTGAGATCCAATTACCCATGGAGACCCGCAAATCAACGCATGTAACCATTAGCTTGACATCAAGTAAAGTGACGTGCAAGTGACATGGTAATTTTTTACGAAATCATTATTAGTGGGAATAACGATATTCCATTTACCACTGTCCCAACTCTTGTACGACCTTTTTCTTTTTTCATAAAATACACTGATCATATTCAAGATTGTTATATACAACAAATGTTAGAGGCCTCGATAGACGTTTGCAATACCTTGGGCATCACCCACGCGTTGCCGACCCCGTAAAAACCTTTTCACTCCTTGGGATGTGCCCCAAAAGCGTGTCACTACAGTCCCTCAGAGTCAATCTAGCAGCCGAACCTAACCCGCAACCAATGTCCGCCAGCGTGTCGTAATCGCTCACCGAATTAGACCGCCTTTACAACTTCCTGCCAATGTTTGGACTGCAGTTTCCTCCGCGTCGCGGCGACCTTTGCGCGAGCGCGCGCCGATCGTCGATGATTCACGCCAATATTTCCTAAACACAACAAACGTGGCCCGAAAAAGAACACTCTCATACGTACAATGCTCACGCGTGCGTCCCACAGGTGAGGAGGCAGTCCTGACACAACTCCCTAGCCTCACATACAGGCCCACAACAGGGGCAAATATTAAAACTGGAGGTTTTATAGAGTATACCTAAGTAATTTCTCTGAAATTATTCCAATTACCTATTATTGCGTATAATTGCGTTTATCCACAATTCCTTTCATACGAACGAATCCAGAATACCCCTGGGTCATTAATGGGATAACAAAAAGGGGAAATTGAGAAAATTATTTTAAGTACTACGTAATAGTATGTAATTTATTAAATGTACTGTCTGAAGTAAAATTTATTGTTTATTGTCGTTGTTGTTGAACTCCCAATATGTGAATCCGTTTTAGTTCCGTACAAAGAGGTACTAAAAACTCGAAAGAATTGCAAATCACAGTTCATTTCATTACATCGTATAGTCACGGGGTGCTAATCGGCTCCCGAGACTGATCAACCAGTCGAAGCGAGGTTGATCAAGGTCCTCCGCTGGGGACCCTGAGACTGGTCTAACTACGATAAATGTTTTAATTGAGAGCGTGTCTTAAGTTAGACAAAATGCCTGAATTTTAAGTCACAATGCCTCCCCTATACACTAAATTAGATACACATTGGCAGTTACATCGAATCAAGCCAATTACTTCCCTACTTACTATTAATTTTGTAGTTTGCTTCTGTAATGAATTTTAGGTGACACACTTTTTAAAAGGAGATGCATGAAAAGAGTTATGGATATATGCGAGGCTAGGGAGTTGTGTTAGGACAGAGCAAAGTGGCGGTGCATGGTCTCTGCCTACCCCACCTGTAGGACACAGGCGTGAGCTTTACGTATGTGTATGTGTGTTCTGCAGATTTCAGAATGCTTTGTAGCGCATTCTCCTACGCTACACGCTAATGACAAGTTCCAGGTCAGAGTAAACAACCACGCCTCCTATTTACCGACAAACTGAGAAGTCCCCTGACTGACCTACAGAAACAGCGACATAATTGCTTCCGAAAAAGCGACAAAAGGCGACAAAGGAGCGACCTTTTCGACCTAAAAACAGTAGACGTTAGCGGAAAGTCGCGTAGCTCATTATCCGAGGCCGTCAAATGGCAAAGGATGGAATGAACCAGGCGGTATTAAGCTACGAGAGAAGAATGCCTACTAGTATAACCTAAGTGTCCTAAAGGGACTAGATTTAGAACACCTAAAATAAATTAATAAATTACTAACTGGCACAGTAGAGGCAGAGAAATTGGGACAAAGACCGAAAGAAAACGTGAAATCTGAATACAAAGTTCCGGTTGTTGTCTCGCGCACGAGGGCCCGGGGCCCGCCTTGACTATGGTCCAGGATTTGGCAGATCAAGTAATTACAGTGGAAAGACTACTATCTGACCTCCGTGACCCTGCTGCCAGGGGAACCTGACCAGATTGGATCACGATTATCTGAATGTACAGGTTTCCGATGTTTTCCCTCACCGTAAGAGCTTTGGTTAGCATTTAACTAATGTACATTACTCAGAAAAGAGTCAGAATAATAGTAGGTACAATCGATAATTGAAGTCAATGTCATCGTTTTTAAGTTATTGACCAAATTAGTAACAATAGATAAGCTATCCGACATAAAAAACATCGGAAAACCCACGACCAAGTAAACATTATATTTAAGCATATTTCCTTAACCCATTGTTATAAAACAAAGCTTAGAATCATGTCGATAAAACTGGCTTTCAAATAAAGAAAATCACATCCATTCATCCAGGTCTATCCGTTCGGGATCTACGATGCCACAGACAGACACACATATACATTCAAACTTATAACACCCCTCCTTTTTCGGGTTAAAAATAACAAACACAACTTGAGAACAATTTATTATAGCTTCTTGACATAAGATCACACTCTACTAACAAAATTCAGCATTAATTTTGTATTACTTGCAAACAAACAAAGAAGTTAGACACGTTATATGGGCAATAACAAAACCAAACGATGAAAGGACCTACAAACAGAGCGGACACATCTAACGACAGACGTGATGGCACATTTTGCCACCTAACTAGTCTAATTTCATCGGTACAAGTAACTGCAGCCGACTATACCGCGCCCATAACCCACTAACTCAATTAAACAAGGCACTCTACCCAGAAGTAAGTCCATTTAATAACCGGACCAGTTCACCAGAAGCACAGCGGTACGGTAACTATTCCCTTGACAAATCTACATAACTTAGTAATGGGCAAGTTAAATTATTCCAATTGGTTCGAACACGAAATGTTCGAGATGAGAGCTATTCGATTTTACATAGAACGAATAAAAACGATTGATTCGTTAAGAAATAATCAAAGACCAAATAATAGAAAATAATAGACGAATAGAAATAAAAGAAGCTGGGATTAACTATCTACAGGTACATTAAGTCGTCGAAAGTCACAAGATAAGCTAGCATATCATTCATTAGCCCTTTTCACTCGAATAAACTTGTAAAAACATGTCTCGGATGAAAAACATTTTTTCGATTGCCGAATCTCAATCATTCGAGTAATTCCGTTGTTATTTTTTTAAACAACCCTTGTTTTGGAAAAGCGGCCCCTAAGAGAACGACCAAGGAAAACATTCACTGATCAGATCAGTAAGGTTCTCAAAAAATCTGGGGTCCGAAGTGGCAAGAATAAGAGGAGATGTATGAAAAGAGTTGTGGATATATGCGAGGCTAGGGAGTTGTGTCAAGACAAAGCAAAGTGGCTGCCTACCCCACTCCTGGGACAGAGGCGTGAGCTCTATGAATGTTAAGTGTATTTATATTTTTTTAAACAATCACCCTTCACTAACACTCCATCAACTACACAGCCATCACGAGACCCGTGGGAGCTAATGGATTCTCTGAACTTACGAGTTTGCGGTAATTAAATGAGCCCGGGGTACGGAGGCGGTTGACGTTGCCTGGGGTCATGGCGTTTAAACGAGAGATACGGATAGAAAATGACACCAATATATCTTACGTAGTAAACTATGATGAAGCGACCCAAAATGAGTCTTGGACTCCGACACTGTAGCGGATTAGTATCTACGTTTAAGAATAATAATAACCCAACCGACCAAACTTTACTAAACAACTGGCCAGATTTTAATGAATTAAACATGATAACTATCTCGAATGAACTAGCTTTCATTGAACGAGAGGGCAACGATGCGTAACCAAAATTAACAGATCTTTAGTAAATGAATCAAAAATGAATTCACAATGCTTACCTTCAGATACGCGTTTCACCTGTGGCTGATTTAGCAAAAGATTACATCAAACCAAGTCCAATAGGACCATAAAGCCACAAAATGAAATGCGATAGTTCCAGTTCACAAAAATCAAGAACAACACTATAACCGTCAGACTGTATGAAAGTAATCACCACACGCAAACCATATGTCTTGTGATCTCAACCTGTAGGCCACACATTGACACCAACAGGCATATAGCTAGAAGTTATCCTAACATGTATGACCCACATTAGTTTAGAGAACATCAAAGCTGCACCCTGCCTTAAACGTAGATAACTAAATGACGCAAGCGGGAGGTATGCGGGACAAGATAAAGACTGTAGACTCCACACTGTAGACTATCCGTCTAACTTAATATATATATGTCTCAACAGACGTATTGTCGCCGCGGAGCAAGCTATTCATTCTAGACCAGCTGATACGTGGAAAACGCAATCTAAGGCAAGAGGTTTGCGGCAATAGCTTGTAGATGAAACATATTTGGAGTCCTAATTCCATTCGGGGATTCAAGGGCCTCTTGAGAGCATGACAGGAAGTTTAGAGTTACCTCAATACTTCATCAGAATTGATAATCAGAGTTAAAGAAATAGAGGACATCGCTACAGCACCGCTGGTCTTTGATCGATGGTTATCAGGTTTGTAATTTATTTTTATTTTATTTTTTTCCGATATTGTCAGATGTTTTGTGAAATAAATCTTGCGTACGTATAAACATTTTTCTTCTATTAGTAGGTGGCTAGGCAAGATAATCGTTGAGTTGGCGAACACTCCAGAGTATACAAATAGAAGCTGCACAAAAAATCCAATTACAACACACCAAAAGGGGCAGGAATATTCAAATCAGCATTATTTCAGGAGAATGTGATCACGGCAATCGGGGTTTGAGGGCTGAGCAATTTTCGTTTTCGGTAACGAGCGCTCCCCGAGGTATTCCGGCGACGTAGGCGTTTTAATAAAAGCAGAAATATTATACGCATATCTGTTACTTTGCTGACGAATAACTCCTGTACATTATCCGATCGATTTTCTGAGATACGGCTTTTGATGTCGTCGTTAATTGTAATAATCGGTTACCGTGAATCAGGGCCTTACGACAAATTTTAAACTTTTCAACACACTTCAACATACGACTCATTTGCAGGTGTTGTCACAAAAACTGAATTGTGGTAAAGATTTCAATAACTTTGTCGCATACCAAGTAGCAGAAACAATCATCATCATATCAGCTGAAAGACGCCCACTGCCTGGCCTCCCTTAGAGATCGCCACAAACCCCGGTCCTGTGCCTTCCTTATCCAACTGATACCTTAATTCATCGGCCATCTGTTCTTGAGCTATGTGTCCCGCTGGATATGTCGGGTGAACGGCAGAAACAGTACTTAGATGGTATTACCTCTCCGACATGGTGCGCCTGGCCAGCAGCCCAACAGCTGGCGGCTGCCGCCCCGCCGGCAGCGACACGTTGCGTGCCACCCGTGGTGGCGCCTGCGACGCCATCACACTCGATACCCACTCACATCACACTATGAACCGTCTCCACTATGTCACTGGCACTGGTTTTAGTTCCACTTTCAGCCGCAAGCAAAGTTATATATCTGACGAGCACCCGTCTAACCCAGATGATGGGTATTCACTCGTGCTCTTTAAGATCGAGTTATATTCACACTTATCAGTTAATGTTTACAAATGCCGTGCTACGATGTATAGTGGCCTACTCTGCGCTATTTCGCGTCTGAACAGATAGTCGAGTTATTTTCTGATTTCAGGCGGGATATCTCAAGGTTTTCAACTAGAACGTACGCATTGAGGGAACTATTCTCAGCATTGGATAAAAGAAGGTTGGGAAAGGAAGGTAGTATAAGCTTATTGATGTTAAAAACTCAGCGACAAACTAGCAGATATCTGTTTGCTCGGGATATCCACCATAACGACTCATACGCGTGCGGGTTGTATTCGCTCAGAAACACAGACGCAGAAAATCACGGAATTTATAATTACTCGAAATGCTATTAATATACAAATATATAATAAATAATATTTTATATTATAAAATTTAAAAAATATATTATTATCAATTAGTTTCTTTAAAAATAACAAAAATCCCAAATAATAATGGTAATGAAGCAAATAAAGTATAAAATAATAAATATATTGTACCGAGAGTCTAGGTATCTAGACTCAGATTCTAGGCCGTCTCAAATCCGTGCGCGTCTATCTCGTGGAGCGATCGCGACTGAAGCCGCGCCGACAGACGCCATGGCCTAAGTCCAATGCTAATACTCATCTAGAATTCAAAACCCAGACCTAGGTTTCCGCTACACTGCCCTTGCCGGCTATACTTAGCCGTGATTGGATCGGAGAAATTGAGCCGTATACTTGATCCTTGATTTACTATACTGATCGTAAAACTTAATGGGCGCTAAGGAACGCGCCAACAAAGTCGGAACGCGTAAAACAGGTATACCGCTCTAGTAGGAAGTCGTAAGGGTAACATGAGCCGAGTACATTAGTTAAACACCGATGCTCTTACGCTGAGCGAATACATCGTGAGGAATCCTGCATATTCAGACGACTGAATGTGTAACCATGATCAATCTGGTCAGGTCTTGTTAACAGGGTCACATAGATCAGACGGCTGTCGCTCCACTGTAATTGCCTGATCTGCCAAATTCTGGATCATGGTCAAGGCGGACATTCGTGCGCGAGCACAACCGGGACATTAACGCCAAGATGATTTTATTTTTATACGATAGTTATCTTGCTACTAAGGCTATGGTCAATGCCAGCAGTCACACGTAGTTAAACTCATAAACTTTACGTTTCACAGCTGCAGGTACTCTCACCAAAATACTACAGCAAAAATTACAACTGTAATAACATATTCGCATCTAATTGAATAAGAATCAAGCACAGCCCGCGTAGCATGACGGGGTATGTCGCGTGCGATACGAGTTTGTGTCTCGCTTACTTCGAAGCCAATCGAAAAAGCTAGCTAGAGTAATCTCACTCTGTGTTACCCTCGTTTGGGGAGCCGCTTCGAAACAAATTGTTTACCGTGGCCGTATTATGTTTTATTTATGAGGCGGCAACTCATAACGAAGTGTAAATTTCAGCCGCCGCTGTATATAGAGTGGGTATCTAGGAAAAATGAAATTTTAATAAGCACTCAGTGTTCATGAGATTAAGAATGCAAAGAGGCGAGTTAAAAGATTCAGTGTTAAGTGTGCTAATATTTCATAATCTAATACTATATATATATATTGTTACAAGTGACAGGACTGTATTGTGCGTTTCAAATAACTTGAATCTGTGCTGTAGTCGAATTTTAGGTGTGACGTCAAGCAGAGTGTAATTCCTGAAGTTGGCCTGCCTTGACCATGATGCAGGATTTGTCAGATCAGGTAAAATTACCTGTTACCAGGGGTACCCGACAAGATTGGATCATGATTACACATTCAGTCGCTTGAATGTGCAGCTTTCATCACGATGTTTACCCTCACTGTAAGAGCATTGATTTGTGTTCAATACTATACATAGTTCAGAAAAGAGTAATTGGTACAAAATTTCACCGTAAAAATATTAAAAACGAATCCTTTTGAACCAAAGATGAATGGTCAAACGAACTACAACATCGTATCCTTTCGGTATTTATAACGAATTCCAAAGGATTCCGAGCATTCGATGCGCGAAAATTTTATTGAAGTGGTAATGCACTTAAACTCTCGTACTATATGTCTGTCACATGCGTCAGGTATATCTCACAGTTGTCATGGCAACCTAACCGACAGATGGCGAAAAATAAGTAAATAAATAATAAATATGCTTGGACAAATTCACACAGCTCCAAAGTAAGAAAAATCCTCCGATAAAGTCTACATAAACCCAAACAATTCCCAAACTACTGCAGTAATTTTAACGAAACGAAGCTGACAACCATCGATCAAACGCGTTTCAAAATAAAAAGAAACTCATCGAAATCGGTCCATCCATTCCGGAGCTACGATATCACAACCAGATACAAACGCCACACTAACACCCCTATTTTAATTGCCTCCAATTTTAAACCGAACACGTTTAAGACAAGTGGGAGTCAACATTCGTAGTATCGGATCACGGGCTAAGAGAGTAGCGTCCGTACACAACCGGCCGTGAGGAGCGCTGCCACACAACTGGGGACCAACACGCCGTAACCACACGTCTTCCGCACGTAGACACAATTACTGAGGAGCGTAATTATATTAATTCTCACGTGTTCCCACAGATGACAGAGGCCTCTATACTTGTACAAATGTACAGGTGCATTGGAGAATGAAACGACAAAATATTCGTAATATATTAATGGTGAATAGAAGCGTATAATTTGCGTAAAGATATGTATTAGTCACGAGATAAATATTTTGCTCGATCGTGTAATTTTCAATGTCGGTAAAAGGCCAAGCAAAAAGGAGTCCTAAGGCGGTATAGTTGTTTGATCAGGCGTCAATATCCCGGCTGTTTCCCACGTGTGAGAGCCCGGGGTCAGCCTTGACCATGGCATTTTCAGATTTGGCAGATCAGCTGAGCGACTGTCAGCTGATCCCCAGGGGAACCAGATTGGTGCAAGTTTCCTGACGATGTTTTCCCTCACCGTAGGAGCATCGGTTAGCGATCAACTTATTCTGAAGAGACATTGTGTTCACTGGGGATTGAACTCGGTACCCGAGTCGGACCTGTTAGCCGTTATACCACCGACGCTCAACCATTTTCGAATTACATTATGTACGCTGTAACAGCTTTTCCCAAGGCAATCATTAACAAAGTTTGTTGGCTTTGTTCTTCGAAACTACTCAAGGGATGAAGGAAGCCTGAGAAAGCACCTCCGAAAGTTGTATTCAAGCCTTCCGGACCACTGAACCGATTTAAATGAAACGAGGTAAGAACCTTCTGGATTGAACTTGAATAAGGATTGAAGTTAAGAAATAAAAGGAGCTACTTTTATTTTAAGCTTCTTTGTATTTAAAAATAATAATTGGTGTTTTTTTTTATTCGAAGTTCACCATGGCGTCAGCTTTGCTTATATAGAATGCGTAAATATTAAAAGGGCTCATGTCATTTAGTTTTGCATAAGACATGTGCCCTTTTAGTATGTACGTAATCGTCGTCAGCATCTTTTTCTAGTCTGGCCTCAGAGGGGTGTCACTATAGCAATATTCTGGCAGCAAAGCTTGCTTACCTCATGCGGGGATTTCCCTTGTCCCATTGGCAATATCTCCTTGACGGGGTCAGCGTATTATCGTTTGCCCGAATTAAACCACCGCATTGTTAACATAGCCAATGGGGACAACCGAAAAAACACCTCAAGAGGCTCAAGCCAGAAACTACACTTTTTTTATACAAACTATCAGGCATTGGATCTACATCTCTCCTGGTGGTGACGATGTGGCTCAAGTTAGAGCATGCCTGTCCAGAAACTGCCTATTAACTCAAGCCTTGAAGGTAGACGCCTTCTTAAGATTATCAGATTATAATGATCAGGGAACACAATCTCAGGCAACGTGTTCCATTGCTTAGCACGCACGCATTATAAGGTTCGTGCGGATAGCTGGAAGATCCACGAGATAAAGCTGTTGAACCAAAGCTGGAAAATCGACGCCATAAGGTTAAAAATCGCTTATCACTCGATCAATGATCGACTCTAACCATTCTAACGCATCGCAACGTCCATTAAAAAGTTCCATACATTCTGTCAAACGCGATAACACGTTAGAGTGCACTCGGCGTCGGAAAGTTTTCAGCGGGGGCGGGCGGACTGCAAACAGACCGGGCCAGTGGAAAATTGCTATGTGCGTATTGAAACGCGTTCTAGTTTACGTGTTGCTAACGAATAGCCCTACTTGCTAGCTGATGGTCATGTGCCGCGTAAGCTACAGAGATACGTGGGGAATAGATGGCAAGCCTGACGGTTTAAGGAAAGAAGCTCCCTCCCGAAGCCTTCTCCTAAACTACAACATGGGGTTCTTCAAAAGGCATGTCTACAGGTAACTCGAAGGCCGGCACTGCAACCGCTCCCCTTAGGTTACTAATGTCATCGAAAACGACGGCCATTTTCCTTAAGGTGGACTGTCCGTCCGTGTGCCTCAATAGGCAAGAAATGAGGTCCAAGGAGGCCCAAGAATAAATAAATTGTTGGTATTGAGTTCAAGCGTTTTGAAAAGTAAAAAACCGAAATTGTCCGCTATAATAACGATAAATGAATACTCCTACCACAGAGCTCTCAGGACTCTCCTTTCCACTACTAATACAATAGGTATTTGCACTGTACTCCTACCCTTTCCCATCTCGGAAGGAAGCACCACTCACTTATACGACTTCCAGCTCTGCTGTAAACAGTCGAACCACTTGACACACACTTGGCCCCGTCTAGTTTCCGCTGCTCTATTGCTAGTCGATTCGAGGAGGAAGCCGTAGCATTATTCCCTTATACAACCTTAGATTTTCTGGGCGATTGTTACCACTTTTTTTATTGCCTACGGAGGCACACAGTCAGACGGTCCAGATGGAAAACGGCCATCGTATACATGCCTTTTGAAAAACTCCATGTTATAGCGCAAAGGCTTTGCAAAAGGTGGAGTTTAGCTCGTTTCGGCCTGTCTGACGGTATATGAACCCAACCTATGGCCGTTTATGGACTCATTTGTGGGCAATATTAATGGTTATAAAAACCACTAACCTTCCAACTTCTATAGCAGATACAAAATATAATGAAATGACAAACACGCCGAGGTCTAAGACTTGAAAGAAGAATGGAAAGTCGGGCGTCAATTTATAAAACTGTCAATGGCCTCGTCTATCCATCAATTTGCAAGAATCTGTCCGCCCGGCATCGCGGTTGACTACCGCTGTAAATCTCGCACCATAAAACACTGGGCGCGCGGAAATCAACGACGGATTTCCATATTTAAATTGTCAATCTGTGACACGTTTTAGGGCTGATTAAACGGTTTAAATTGGTAAGTAATTTGGTTAAAATATTAAGTCGTCGGTCAACTTATACTTCTTGTTTAACTGTCGTGTTTACACTGTTTAGTCAAACGAGAAGTAAATAGTAGTAAGTAAAGTAAAGTAACCGCACCGCCCGAACTAAGCGAAGATTAAGTTATTTAGTGGCCAGTAATTTAGTGGTTAGTAAGATATAAAGCACTGCCACTTACTACTTAACACTTCGCCCTACTAATACTCACGTCGCGTATAAAAAGGCCTTCGTATAAAACTACTACGCCGTTCAGTTTATCAATGTGGGCTGTCCGACAATGGGGTAGCCATAAGGTGCCCTGAGGGTGGGTTGCTGACGTCACGAAGGCGAGGTGTGCCCATTGCTAGTCGCGAATAGAACGCATTAAGATACACGGCCCATAACCCGTGCCCTGGTCTCCGGATAGGGATGGGCCTGTGAAGCCAGAATCCAGAGCTGGTACTGAGTGTTGTTTCTGGCCAGATTTTTATTCGACTCAGTGACAAACGAATAGACAGCCCACCTGGTTGTCAGCGGTAACTGTCGCCCATAACATTTACGATTGATGCAATCAAGTTTCATGTAAAAAATGGCCAACCGCATGCGCGGTGGCACTGTGAGGACTAAGATGAAATTGACCAGCGCAAGTACAGGCATTAGGTTGTAATTGCGCTGGCTACATTATTCTTCAAACCGGAACACAACAATGCAAACATTGTTGCTTGGAGGCAGAAATTGATAAGGAGATGGAGGCGGACTCTTCAAGGCTTGTGGCCTTGGTTGACGATCATATTGCAGAAAAAGAGCGTCAATGGCCTAATGGTTGAGGGCACAGAACACCATGGAAGTAGTGCTGAGGGTTTCGACGCGTAAGCGAAACCCTCAGCACATTATTTGAACACTAACCGATGCTCTTACAGTAAGGAAAAACATCTTGATGAAATCTGTACATTCAGGCGACTAAACGTCTAACCATGATTAAATCTGGTCAGGTTCCCCTGCTAACAGGGTCACAGAGGTCAGATGGCAGTCGCTCCACTGTAATTATCTGATATGCCAAATCAAGTATCATGGTCAAGGCGGACGCCGTACCGTCGAGAGCACAACCGGGACATTGACGCCAAGATGATTACACTTGGATATATCGAAAAGTTCATAGCAATCAATCACATTGGGTTCCACCACACCTGTGTGGCTGGCGCGTCTCTAAAGCTATTCCGGCGGGCGCGCCGCGTCGCCACAGAACAAAGCCACTGTTACGGTGTGTGTTTACGCCGCTGGAGGTATTTCTGTTTGTGAACGAGAGCCCACAAGGGCAAGACGCAATAGTGACAAATGGGAGCTATTTCCTCGCCGCGGGAGGGTCGCAAGTCGCAGTTCTTTTGGAGCTGAGTGTGGAATTCTCTAACTGTTAAACGTCGTATGGTTTTTTGTGCGAAGGGGTAGCCAAGCTGACGAAGAGCGAGTTTTGCGTTTAAAATAAACGATTCTTAGACATGACTCCACATAGACAGCACTTTGGTTTAGGTTTCACTAGGGACCCGGCCCGGCTTCAACGGGTTTTCTTGAATGTTTTTTAATGTCATACCTTAGGCAAGCGGGCCACCTGATGGAATGACATATAAATAAACCATTCGGAGGAAATACCCTAACTAATGGTGAAATCCGCATCAAAATCCGTTGCGTGGTTTAGGAGAAGTTAGCGAGAAAAAATGACAGACGCGGAATGCGATTTTATTCTATGCAATGTAAGGAGGAAAGGATATAACAAAAAAGGTACCTTTAGTACAAATATGAATGTAAGGGTCGGCAGAGGGTGCCCGAAAAGGACATTCACAGATCAAATCAATTACATTATCCATAAAAGGCAGGTCAGGAGTACTCTCAACTGTAAAAGTATGATAATAAGAAGCCTATGGCACACTATAGGATCTGCCTACACCTATGAGAGACGGGCGTGCGTGTGTGTAATTTATGTAAGTTTAACAAAAATGTGTGCCGTTCAGCATCGGCAGAATTACGTCTTTTCATGTCCACTCGTTTAGTCTACATTTCACTTTCTTTTGACCGATTCCGCATTTGACTGATTCTACATTTGCACGATTCTGCATTTCACCGATTCCACATTTGATAGTTTCTTTAAAACATTAAAATAGTAAATTGAAAGTAGAAAAAAGTGGTGTGTGGTGGGCTGCGCAAAAAGTAAGTTAACAAAAACGTAGATCGACAGGTGCGTCGTCACCTTGAGGACTGGATGCCTTATCGTCCAAAACACAACAACAAACAAATCGTTTCATGGCAGAAATAGATAAAGATGTCCTTCAAGCCATGGTTCGCCTGTTTGTCGACAGATTGACATAAAAACATGGTTGATAAACAGTAACGAGGCTGTTATTTTATCGCCAGATGTTTGACTATAATATAGTGATGAATGATACAATATTTTTATGCAAAACACGGGAAGGAAGGTGCTTTTCGAGTAAGATCATAGGGTTCTGAACCAAAATGTTAAAGGGCTTGCTTCTGAGTGTGTGAATTATACACCGTCCGATATATAGTTTTGTATAGATAAAGAGCTAGCTAGAGCATCGGTGGCCTACAGCATTGTACGCCGAGGTACCGGGTTAGAATTCCACTGTGGCCATATGGCCACGTACCAATTATTCTTTACGTACATTAGCTGAACACTAACCTATTCTCTTACGGTTAGGGAAAACAACGTGATGAACACACGTTCAGGTGACTGAATGATCCATTCTACAATCTAGTCAGGTTCCCCTGTTAATATCACGGAGGTCAGTCGGCAGTCGCTGGGCTGTAATTACCTGATCTGCCAAATCCATCCATGGCATCCACAACCGGGACATTAATGCCATGTTGAGACAACCAAGCTGGCTCACGTACCTGCCTGCGTTGTTCGCATATCTCTAAATTTGATTACGCTCCCTACTTTGTTTATCCACTAAATCTGTTTACTTTAAACGTCTGTTGGATATTCCGCTGAGATTTCCATTAGTGTCGCCCACGCGGTGGTAACGATTCGTCGAGGAATCAAATTAGATATACAAGTTATCCGAAATATTTGCTATAGATAGTCTTATTTGCGTATCGTTTCACGGTTAGCCGTTCGATGAACGTTGCACGCCGCGAAAATAAGGGAAATAAACAGGGTCTGTGGTACGATTACGTACGGTAGGCCGTGTGGTGTCCGGCAGAGTAGAATAGCACCAACACTTTACACTCGCGGGTGTCGTACAAGGTGAGTAATGTTTTCGAGGCAAAATAGATAGTCTTCGTGCGCTGGGAAATGGGCAGCAGCGTTTTCCATTGTTAAATTTATAACACTGCGATCTCCAACCCGCCTGCCAAGCGTGGAGATAATGGCAATAACCTCGTGGGAGAAGCTCTAATTCCTGCAGTGGACTGTTAAGGGTTGTGATGATGTGGTACTATTACGTACATCTGTAACAATCGGGAGCCTTTCGTTTGCGGTTCGTATCCGTTTGATTAAATTTGCCATCGGGTAAGCGACCCGACCCTTTCGGACGGACCCGAACGGAAAAATGCTCGTGTACTTTTTCAGATCATTGACAAATGAACCCACCACGTGGGTGTGGAAACGGAATTAATTTAGATGTGAGTGTTATATAGAAAATACAATGACGGCATTATCCCATCTATTTATTAAAACTTGGTTATATATATCCACATTTTGCCAATTCATGAGTCATTAAAACGTGTGGCAAATCCATCACCAATTGGAAAAACAAACAAGGCCTACACGAAAGAAGTCGCGGCAAAGCCCAGCTAAAATATATAAAATTAGAAAATCTTAACCTCGAATTTTATTTTATCTCACTCGCCTGGCTAACCCAGATTTCCTCCAATCGCCGGCGTATCGGGGAGAATTAACCTGGGACTGACCTCCGTTGTTAACATCTTTACACTGCGAGCCCCTCCCCCTTTCCCCCCTTCCCCCTCTGATACCTGCCCCTACGAATTAGGGTCAAGTATGTAGCCACAGCGGTCTTAACACACCCTGTTTTGCACACATTAACTAGTATGTAACAGCACCTGAGGGCAGACTGGAATGACCTAAGACTGGGCGTGGCAGGAACGCAAGAACAGCTGTTTGGGCACAGAATGGTCTAGGTAACTCATAGGCCGGCACGGTATTCGCTCCCCTTAGTTAGCAGATGTCCTGGACGAGTGGCCACGCACCATCAGGCGGAACGTCCGTCCGTGTGCCTGCCTCCGTGTATAAAAAAAATACATACATATCGTCACACCTTTTTCCCGTAGGGGTAGGTAGAGACAACGTTGTTCCACTTGCTACATTCATCAACCTTTTCATTTGACCCATTGACACATTCTGACCTGAAGTTTCTTTAAGAGATATCTCCGATTACGTCTCGGTCTTGCCCTTCCAACGCCTCCATTCACTTCTGCCACATATACCTTTTTCATGAATCTCCTCTCATTCATTCATGTCTACATGGGTCGGGGTTGGTGACATGGTGGTGATTTCACCATGTCACTTGTGTGTAGCATACATTCCAGTGTAACATATAGGCTATATTTATCTCGAATGGGGGAACGACACCGAATTTTATGCCGACGAAGTCGCGAGATAAAATTGATTGAACGTGCCACAGATATTTTCTTAACATTTGAATGTTAAATGCTACTCTCAGAACGAATTTTCCTCGAAACGGAAAATATATTATTATAACCTTTACGACAGTTCGTGCGTGGGGGTAAGTACCTAAATTTATGGAAAGGACTTCTAGAAACGAGTACGCGTGTGTTCCCCGATCATTATAATCGGGATGCCTTCAAGGCTAGAGTGAATAGGCTGGTCCTAGACAGGCTTTATCTTCGGCCGCATCGTCGCTTCCTACCAGGTGAGATGGCGGTCATGGGACTGGCTAGTTCTCATTATTAATTTGAGGGTAGTCGAACTTCAGCACCGCAACGAGCTCGCCACTCCTTAGGTATGCCTTCTAATACCAAGTTGTCCAAGTTCTTCCGGTAGGGACCGCGAGCAGATTGCCACCCCGTGACGGCACATTTGCATGTACAAATTTATACGACGTCTCTAACAGTGGGTGTTGATTTAACTACCTCTAATCCGCGCTTTGTTAGATCGAAATAGTGATTCCATTACAATTGGCACTTTGTTCAACGAGCTAGCCCGATTTACGACACACGTTTCCTTGCCAAAGACTGTGCCATTACATTATTACATTGATTTTGATAACGTTCCGCGTTACACGGACAGTGTTGGGAGCGAATCGAAACTACTGAACGAAAGCTAAGCGGAATGGTCGATTATAAAACTGTAAAAACGCAAATCTATTTAGTTTCTTTCACTTTCCGTCATTTGACAGCCACTTCACTTGGTCGAAGTTGGAGCTTAAAGTGACGATGTGCGAAAGGCTGCAGATGGATGCTTGGTGCGGGAAGCTGAGGACAGGGTGCATTGGGGACAGAATTTACTTGTGGCATCTTGTATTTGGCTGGTAGAAGTTATGATATGTACATATTTTATTGTTGTAAGCTGTGAGACATCTGAATAAAAATTAAATTTAATTAAAATTGGCGCCCGTAGGGGTGACCCATATCCAACAGTGGACTAATATAAGCTGATGAAATGACGCTGATGTACGTCGGCTACTTGAACGATACTTCGGCGGACTTTTTCGAGTATTAATAGGCTAGGAAGTAGGATAGTGGGTTATCCCGTTGGTAAATCGGCCGGGCACGCGCCTGCCATAATCATATTAGTTCAGGTCCAATTTGAACTGAAGCTGCCACGGCCTCATTATGTCAACTGCTAAACTCGTAATAAAAAATTATGTGGAAACGTATTCGAATGTGGAATGCCAGCTGCAGACCAAAGATTATATCATGGGATCCTTCAAGGGACCGAACACAAACCCCTGACAAATTACTAGCACGTACATACGTACGTTGGAATCTAAATTGGCACTAGTTAAAGAATTACAGACGTTCAAAAACTCCATTCTATGAAATCACTGCGACTTTTTTTATAAATCGGTACCGTTGTTTGGGAAAAATTTAAGTACCTACCTACATGCAGACTTCGTCAGGAGTCTGTAGGTTACTTAGGTTATCTATACATACATAAACACTCACATCCGCCAACCAAAACCACCACGCACAGGTACTCTTCAAAGCTTATTTACAGAAACGCGATTCTGTTTACAAAAGCTTAAACCCTAAATCACGTGGGAGAACAGCGACCGTTCAGCGGTCAGGGCGTGGGCTTCCGTCAGAGTGACAGCTGTCAAACCCAGAACCGCAAAACGGCGACGCCCGCTAATCGATGCGTAGGTACCCACATTACCAGGTTAGCAGACCGATTTGATGCGATTAAAAGGGATTTGGAGCTAAAATTAAAAATTTTAAAAGAGTCACCAGCGTTTATCGGTGTTATTGTCGCGTAGCAATCTAATTTGCGACTCTTAGGTGGTAGAAGACACTGATTTCTTTCTATTATATTGAAGAAAACCAACAGTAGCGATTACAATAAAAAATTATATACATATAATAAGAAACACAGAGGCAGAGGGTCTCCACTGACAAAAGTGATTGATGAAACTCTTAAAGATGCAGAATCTGCAGCTTAAGTAACTTTTTCAAAATTTTATGTTTTAAACTATCGCGGTTACTATCACACATTTCAAAAGGTATGTTTCGGGTTTCCTACCGCGTACCTTTGTTGACGAGTAGCCCGATATTTCGACGCAGTTGCATCGTGATCATGGAACGACTGGGGAGCTGCGAGCGCCGGGCGGTGTTTTTCAAAATGATTGTACGAGTTTTGAGACTATAACTCCGAGTTACCGTGTACTTGATCTCAACCGCAATTAGCTATAAAATACTATGCATCCCACGTCATATCCTAACCACGAAACGACTTGATTGATTCCCTGAAGATCAACAAATAACCCAATGATTAAATGCCATTTTATCTGACGATCTGAAGCCTCGATACATCTTTTGATCGAGTGCCAATTAGCATATCTAATATTGAACAGACAAAAATAGGCAAACGGAAGTCCTGAAGACGATCAAAGGAAAACCTAAACCTAAACAAATGCAATTAGATCCACAAGTACCCTTACGCGTGTGTGATGCCCCTGGTATTGCAAACGTCCATAGGCTGCGGTGACTGCTTACCATCAGGCAGGCCGTAAGCTTGTTTGCCACCTTGGTGGTATAAAAAACCCTTAGATAGACAAGAACAAGTCATTCTATATAATGACACTACTGCATTGGGTTTGATGCGGATATCTTACGCGTTGCCTATTCAGGAGACTGAATGTGTAACCATGATCCAATTTTGTCAAATTCCACTGTTAATAGGATCACTAAGAAGAGGTAGCAGTTGCTCCACTGTGATAACCCAATCTGCCATCATGGTCAAGGCGAACACCGGCCCAGACAACCGGGATATTGACGCCGAGGCTATTATTTACACGTATAGGTAGTAAAAAAAGCCAGCATTCGATCAAATACAAACAACGTGGAAACAAACGATGCGAACGCCCGAATTTATTGCCCGCAGTCGTGCCGGAGCGTGGGTTTACGAGATTTGTTTAACAAATTAAACTTCACTCTCCTGCGGAATGGAATGGCAACGAAAACATATCAACACCTAAATCGCGTTTCCATAAAAAAAGACAAAGCAATTGAACGAGACAACGAAAGAACGCTTATTAGAACATAATGTAACGTAACGTATCTTCCTTTTTTGTTTTTTTTATCAACTGTCACACCAAAGACGTTAATTTGTCACAATTTCAGGAATATGGATCAGACGCCATGCTGTTGAAGGGAACCAGAACACTCTAAACTCTTGGTCTAAACAGGTTTCCTGGACTCCGATCTAGGTCCTGGTTCAGATTTCAATATTTCAGACCCCTGTAGAATATTTTTTATCAGAATACAATATAACCAAACTTCACAGTAAAAGTCATCGTTCCATTTAAGTGCTTCCTATTTCCACTTTAGTGCTACAATTTTGAAACTGTGACAGATAAATCTCGGAACAAGGAAGCAACACCAATTCCCAGCAGAGATATAAATGTGATAGCTTTATACGTATCACTTCTAGCTTCTGTGGGACGCGTGAAACATCATTCCGGTAGTTTCAAAAATTATTCTTTGATCTTCACAATGGGTACTTTACATTTTTTACTGTACTGCGCCATAAATTATCCGGTACCCTTTATTGCTGGCGCGATGTTAGTTTTTATTTGACTGGTAGCTCTAAAATCTTTAGTATCAGCATTATTACTGCGAACTTTCCTTGATCACAAAAACATTATAAAAAGGTAAAACTTGTAATAGTAGGCTACATTATTCTATCTAGATTGACACGCTCCGAATTTTAAGAGTGACTATTTTTGATGAAACAAAGTTTACGGTGATTCAGATTAGAAGAGGTTACAAACAGCTAGTAATCAAACAATAGCAGCTCTGGTACAGCAGGTATACAAATCAAATCACAATTGATTTATTGACTAGGACATTAACGCCCAGTTCCTGAAACGCTTGTCAATGTTCCATAGATAAGGATGCCGAATTGTAATTGATTATTAACAATAGATTAACGTACGAGAGACTGGCCGTAAATATATCTTTCAATCGTCAAAAAGGGGGTAGAAAAGTAGGAAGGAATACCTATGGAGGATAACATTTGTTTCGTTAAACTACCGAATCGATTCCAAAAATAATAATACTAATAGGAAGCTACTCGTAATTACCCCGATTAACACAATCCTTTTGCCTTCCTCAAATATGAAAAACTAAATTACATTTTGATTGAAACAAGATATCAGTTCGAAATCTCGTCATTGCCAAACCAAGTCAGAGCTAACGGCTGGCTTGACAGTTTATCGGACTCAATGCTCGCAACAGAAGCTAGTATAAAATCGATTTAAAAAGATTTTACGTTCGTCCAATCAAAAAACGAGCCAGGAAATCGTTGCTGAGACGTGCCGTCTACAACGTCGGAGCCATTTCAGCCCGATTTATATCCGAAATGCGAATGTAGCGGCCAGATGGCGAATGACTGACCTGTAAGAATGCTATGCTCTTCACTCTTGGAGTATTAAAGTCCAGAGCAAGCAGGATGAAATCGTTATGGTTACAGAGATAGCCGGCTATGTATGAACCAGAGCCGATATCTGCTGGAGCGACGGCGAGGAACCGTATATTTATATATGGAACACACGGGAAATGTGTCTGCCAGATAATGTAGGTCTCCGTCACGTTGAAGTCCGCCTGGATGTGTACAACCGCCTTTTCACATAGAGGGAAGCGAACGAGACAACAATCCTGATGATAAGTGATCACCGCCTTATCGATTACAGACGCAGAGCAAAGACGTTTGCAGCATAACGTAGTCATTGCAATTAAAGGCGGAAGGCATAATAGGTAAGTATGAAATAATTGGCGATATTTAAAGCGATGCGAGCTAACAATGCCCTAGTTTCGCCCCAAACTCCGCACATGAACAAAGAATAGATGACAGCTAAAGATTCTAATATTTATGAGTACGCGTTTTCAATTAGGTAGCAGATTCTGTAGTACAAATTAGACTGTATTTCAATTACGTTCTGACAATACAGAGAGATCACAACTTAATAACCCTAAACATTATGGGCGACCATGTGTCGGTCACCATATTACTGATCAAGCCAAACTGACCATATATGGGATGCAAATTTCGGAAAGACATGCCACTTGCCAGAAAATGTCTTCCTACATACGGTGAGTTTGGCTTGATCAAACCTATTTTATCAAGCCTTTGGATCAGGCGGCAAGATGGTGAGTGGCCACCGTTATGTAGTGCACCGTTAGGGGGCCTACCTCTTAGCTTCAACAAGGGTAGCATATAAGAAAACAACTTCATATATTTCTGCCGCAACAAGCAACAATGCAATTACAGACGTGAGTTCTCGGTTCTCACAGTGACAACGCACCTGCACTTCGGCATTTTTGTTACATGAAATTTATGCTCATGCACGATTCATATCGTTGATGTTATGGACGACAGTTACCATTTACTATCAGGTGGGCTGTCTGCTCGTTTGTCACTGCATAGAAAAAAGAACCCTCCTCTGTTCGGACCCGACACCTACCCACTCGAACCGTGCTCGAATCGTCCCAAAATCCACAAACATCCACATACATACACAAGCCTCTATCACTGTTTCAACGGCTGTCACTTCTAATGTTATGACATTTCGTACTCGCCAACCGGGGTACCGCGTCCGAAGTTAATTCCGCGTGGAATACCGAGTCATGGCCGCTTTGGGATCGAAATAGATCGTGTTTCTGGATTACTAATATCATAGTCAATGGAAGGATAGCCGGGTTCGGGTTTCGAATTGCGATGCGCGTAAGCTTGACGAGTCTACATATACTTATCTCGAAGACGGACAACGCATTCGCGACACCCAGGGTGTCCATGAGCGGTGGTGATCACGTACCATCAGGTGACCTATCCCGACATTTCCCGATTCGACCGATCCGATGCCCGGCGTACGGGCATCGCGGGCCTTTCAACCGCGCAGTGTAGATGTGGAAATAAGCTCCATCTCGAAGTGTTTCCTTTGCAAAGGCCGGCACCGCGGCTCCCCTTAGGTTGCAGATGTCCTAAACCACGGTGGAAGCGCACCACCAGGTGGACCGTCCATCCGTGTGCCTGCCTAGACAATAAAAAAAACCTTTGTCTCGTCCGTTCGCTATACTCCCGAAGTTCCTGAATGGTCGATAAGCCTGGCGTTATCATAGGACAGGTGTTACATCATTCATTACACGTGACGGGGAATCAATTAACTATGGGACCTGCTTATCGCACTCGAGCGAGCACTCCAGATAGATACAGTCCATTTGGGATTGACGTTGTGTTGCTATCGTGATACGTGGGAAATAGAAAGAGCCGGCGTCAGCCAATAGCAACGAGAGGATACAGGAGACGGGACGAAGTGAAGGAAGAACAATAGGAAAGCGGACTCTGGCACAGCCGGGATAGACGCTGAGATGATGATGATAACTTGCAGATATCAGAAAACAGGTCCCGTAGGAGAACCAAGAAGCGATGGATTGACATCGCCGTGTCGGATACAAAAGCCAACGGCTCACGACTGGAGGAGTAACGTGATCTTAGTGATACAAGCCGAGGGAGGATTTATTGGAATATGAAGTGATATTGGTGTCTAGCAGAGTGGAATAGACTTTTTTTAAGAAATAGCCAGACATTTGACCGCTATGTCACCCGGTGGAGCATGCCTGCCTAGGAATAGCCTATTGACTCTAGCCTTGAAGGCGTCCACATTACAATGATCAGGGAACACACTCGCAGACAGCTAGTTCCATTTGCTGTAAAGCTGGTTGTGCGGTTAACTGGAAGATCCAGAGCATAACGAGAAGGAAGAAACATCCGCCCGGATCGAGTTTCCTGATTGCCAAAATGGGCCGGCCAAATTGGGGCTTGCAATGGCTTGCACAGTCCCATACCAATATTATAGAAAAGTATAATGTAAAAGACTCTTAAGCGGCTTTGTAAGGCGAATCCGCAAGCGTATACTGTAAGCCCAGATATTTGGACAGGCCCAAGGCTGTTTTCTGTTTGGGTAAGTTTCCATACCAGCCGACAACACCCACAGCCGAGTGTATTTCGCCGGTGAATTGTTTATTTGCGGAACAGTACGCTCTGTCTGCAAAGCTAGCTGCACTCTCTCGTATAGGTAGAGGTGTGGCATCCAGCGTTGTTATTCCACGTTTCCCGCAACATTTCGAACGCAATTTTTTTTTCCACTTCCTACAATAAATCATTGAACGTTGGCGGCGCGTCAAAGCTTGTTAAAACCTGGCGTTGTATAACAGTGGCGCCAGATGATAGTTCGACTTCCGCAAATACATTTTATTGAATCACATATGAAACTTTGCACGTCTGGCGAGCAAGGATTGTAGGCTATTTATTTTGTTAAATGTAAGCAAATTTGTTGAAAATAACGTGTTTCAATGTTAACGTGTTAAATGTATTTTGCATCGACGGCCTATAGCTGTCCATTTTTTAGTGATACATACTCATACAAAAAGTGAGCGCCGGAGATTATAAAGAGATGAAGAGGTTGGCAGATGGGAGAGAAGAGTGGCGATTGTTCCACCGACAAGAGTCATACTCTCAGATATGTGATGATGATGCTACTCATGTCTACTTTTGAGCCCGCAGAGTTCCTAAAATTTCTCCGAGACATCAGTCGCTTTGTACGACACCAGACTCGGGGCCACCAAAGTCTGCTGACAGGTGGCGGTGCGCCTGTGGGACAGAGGCGTAAGCTTCATGTTTGTGTATTTTAATATGTATAAATACATTAATTACCTTCATCTTATTTCCCGTCCGCCAATAAATTCACTAAACAGCTACATTCCTCTACAACAACTACTCCCATACCCATCACCACATCTTACAATCCAGAAACACATACCTGGCCGCCAACCGCGCCCATACAAGCGTGAACGAGTATAATATTAACTATTTAGTTCCAACAGTTTCGAGATTCGGTTAAATTATTTAATATAGAACCCGTTGAGGTATGGTGGCGCAACAGTGCGCTGGCGCATTGCCAGCGGGCCATCTCTTCACTCAATAACCTAACCGACATGCCACGACATGTCGAAAAACCCTAGGTCACTTAAAATCAAATATTTTCCAAACTACTGGAACCATTTGGAAGAACCAAAGCTAAGAACCGTGTCGATTACACACGTTTTCAAATGAAAGAAATCGCATCGAAGGCTGCAAAGCCACCAGCCAGATATAAACATCAAACTTATAGGCCGATTATTATAGCGTCAGGGGTTTAAAAAGTGAAGCTACAATTACTTGGCCTGGCTCCAAAGACACTACACATTAGTAAAAACGAGTTACTAATGTAAAAAAAAAAATACAAGTATCTTTATTGATATTGAATTTTCCATTAATATCTATGCGACTAGGTTCCAACCCAAGTAAATACGGGACGAACAGAGTCCGTAAGAGACGCCCCTTACCAGAATCATCTTATTCTGTGAATCAGTTTAGACTGTACGTTCGCTTGCAAATAATCTACTATAAAATCTAACAATACCGTATTCCTGAAAACCACATGCGAAGAATTCCGCGCCTGAAAACCGAACCCCAGGAGTCTACTTCGAACAGGCAACGTATGTAGCAATCTCATTCAAACACGTACGCCTGATAGAGTGTGGCAAACTGAACATTCACACTCGAACTCTTCGGGTAGAAGCA
Source organism: Blastobasis adustella (assembly GCA_907269095.1). Classification (NCBI taxonomy): domain Eukaryota; kingdom Metazoa; phylum Arthropoda; class Insecta; order Lepidoptera; family Blastobasidae; genus Blastobasis; species Blastobasis adustella. The sequence goes on along the minus strand of OU026138.1, from coordinate 13,886,324 downwards.
AGCGGCAGTCGGGCCATTGTCCCAAGGCGGTCGTTTTGCAAGGTAGGGCTGTCCAAGCTGCGGGGCTATTGGGTGAGTCAGTGGGCAACTGAATTTGATATTTAATGAATCTACACTAGGTAATATACGTTAGCCACTGCCCATACCGAATACCGAATTAGAACAGAATACCAGATTATGAAATGTCAAATTGAGTTGTCAACTAAGATAGTTAATAGCCCCGCTTCATCATCACAGCCCGTAGCAGTCCACTGCAGGACTTGGGGCCAATGGCCACGCTTGATCGCTATAAAATAAAATAGGAGGCAAACAACATTTTTTGTGAATAAACACTGTTATTTAAATGTGAGAGTGATGAGATAAATAAACATTTTGAAAGTATTCTCCGTGTTTTTACCGCGTACCTTGGTCGATTAATGACCGCGATAGTTTAAAATAGGTACTAAAAGTACCACTGCATACTACAATAAAGCTGAAGAGTTTGTTTTTGTTGTTTGTTTGATCGCGCAGATCTCCAAAACTACTAACTAAAATTATTCGCGACGTCTGCCCGCCATTTATTGTGCTGTCATGAAACGATATGATTTTTGTGAGATAAATTCAAAGCTTTACTGTCCGATTTGATTTATAGCCTGCGAAAATCATATCATTATAATCTTTACGTCATCCCGGCTTATTTATTTAAAACTGAATACACAGTTTATTTATTTATTTTTATATTAGACAAGTCAGGCATTTGACCGCCATCTCACCTGTTGGTAAGTGACGATAACAGCAGACTTATAAATCTACTAGGCCAGGGTCCATTTCTGTTTACTTTTCCTCCTCCACTTCGACCTATCACTTTTATTGCGGTCGGGGCATAGCCTCCTTGTCCAATAAAGGAGGCTATGTACGAGGCATCCCTAGTTCCCGGGCGGGGCGGAAGTGGGCGGGAGGGGGGCATTGCAATAGGAAATTGTATCTAGTCAGCGCAGTGAGAAGTGGCGCTTAGGTACAGGCTACCATACAGTAGTAGGTATAGCCTATGCTATGAAATGAGGTTCATTCGCGCGGTAGTGTCGATTTCCGATTGGGTAGTGGTGCTTCGTATACACGCCATAGGGCTTGGAATTGGTACTGACTAATATTATGAAGCAGCCCTGGTCTACTGGCAACGTGCTTGCGAAACCGATAATTAAAGTTGAGCAATGCGCGCTGTCCGGGGACTGGATGGGTGACCGTTTCGTACTTCGAGGCTAGTCGTACTCGTTAGGTGTGCTTTCATTGGCGAAGCGAATTTGATCAAAGTCTTCCGCTGGGACCCCGAGACTGGTTGAACAGTCTCGGGAGTCGACTGGCACCCCGTGACGGGGTATATACTTTAATAACTTGAGATCGATAACAGTCGATTCTGCAAGCACAATTTATTCCAAATCTTTCATCAATAACATCCCCACCGGTTGTATGGAATCGAAATTCCGAAAACTTTCCCGGTGTGGCGTAAATGGCCTTTTCAATCAATCTTAAGAACTCTAGACCTCCCGTTTGCCCGTTTCTTTTCTTGCAACAGAGTTATTATTTACTCACTGCCAACTCGGACGGTTACATAAATCTTCGCTAGCACTATTCGTCGATCTTAAAACGTGAGCTTTATGTCTGTATGTACGTAAAACGTTCTGCGCTTGTCTCTAGAACTGGGGCAAAGGATATTAGGCATGGTGGTCTGAATGTTCCCTCGTAAATTTGTAGTTTGGGAGCAGACTTTCTAGAGTGAGCAGAATTGATTTCCTGTGCCGCAATTCATGTCACCCCGTGTCATTCGGTGGCCTAGTGGTTAGAGGGTCCAACTCGTAAGCGAGAGGTCCCCGGTTCGAATTCCACTGCCCCCATGTACCAATGACTCTTTTCTGAGTTATGTACATTGTTGAACACTAACGAATGCTTCCACGGTGACCAGTGGCAACAATAAAGCATATAGCCTAGCGTAGCACATAGGCTATAATTAATCCCGAAATTCAACGTGGTTCCCGCGGGAGAGGGTCTGGATCGTTATAACCAAATTTTACGCGGACGAAGTCGCGAGTTAAAGTTAGTATATTAGATACCGTCAAGCGGTGCCAGCCAATTGGCTACCGAGACTAACCAGTCATATTTCGCAAGAGGTATACTGTCCACTGTACAAGGTACACTGTCACTTAACTCGAAAGGGTTGCTAGTGCCAGACGAGTAAAGTCGAAGTGGAATATGCCCACATTCAAGAGCATTGAATGAAGAGATAGCGCGTTCGCTGACGCCTGACGTCGGCTGGTTACCGACTGTCGAGTGTCGCTGAAGCCAGCCGCTGGCAGCGCGCCAGACCGCCGCATTGTTGCACCGACGAAGCTGACTGGGCTCTGTATTAAATAATTCTACCAATAGCCTAAGCCAACCGACAGAAAAAGTCGGATAGTCCCTGACCAAGTAAGTGTACACCAAAAAGAAAAATTACTTAAATGTGTCTGAAAAGCGAAACTGCCAAGAGGTTGTAAGGCACCCAGTTTTTTTTTACTTCGGGCTACCTGATGGAAAGTGGTCACTGTCGCCTATGGACATCAGCAACACCAGGGGAGTTACTTATACGTTGCCTGCCTCTGAAGAGACCTCTATTATACATCCTGAACGAGCTCATTCAACATCCGAATCGTATGAGCGAGAAACGTTCTTTCGAACCTTCGCGTGGTGACCAATAGCTATCGAGGTATCGTCTCAAATAATAATAATAGCTTTAGAAGAGACTACTTCAAAAATATTTATCTTAATACTCAATAGTATTCAGCACTCAAAGTAATTGTTGCTCGTCCTATCTCGAGTTTACAATGACCGTTCAAAGGAAATAAATACGTTGCCTTGAAACAATGCGACGTTTATATAACAGTATCTTAAAGTGTTCGATGTTACACAGGCTATTGCTAAGATGTCCCTAGGACGTCGGGGCACGTTTTGTTTCAGAATGTCATCATCAACATCTTAGCGTTAATGTCCCGGTTGTACTCTCGCTTGAGGGCCAGGGGTCCGCCTTGACCAGGATCCATGAATCAGGTAATTACAGTGGAGCGACTGCCGACCGACCTCCGTGACCCCGCTACAAGGGGAACCTGACCAGATTGGATCTTGGTTACCCATTCAGTAGCCTGAATGTGCAGGTTACATCTCGATGTTTTCCCTCACCGTAAGAGCATCGGATGTACATAACTCAGAAAAAAATAATTGGTCGCAAGGCCGCAACAGGATTCAAACCCGGTCTCCTCGCTTGCGAGTCCTCCTCTCTCCTTATAATTTTACACAATTCTTTTCATATACCTCCTTTCATTCTTTACACTTTCCATTTCCTTAACGTTGCTAATTTTAATCAGTTCCAGTGTTAAATTTTAACTACAGCTATATTATAATAAATTCTAACAAGGAAACAACTTTCTTAAAGAAAATAATGATTTACCGGTCCCTAAGGTGCGGTAAAAACAATGGGAAGGAATACTTTAATTTTCTTTGCTTTACTTGGCTTCTGAAAAAGGTCAAAATCAAGTTGTTTTTATGCTTCAACTGTACTTTGGTTTTTACATCCTTTTACATAAAACGCCAAACAATTTGTTCACCCGGGAAAAAGCTTGCTACAAATGTAAATGAAAACTCTTTTCTTATACATATGAAAATCCTTGAGAAAGATAAGTTATTTGAGCTACGACAGCAAAGTTTATATATACCTACGTCGTCGTTTTACGAAAAACAGAAAGCAGTAATGTTTGTTAGAATTTCTACAACCTCATAATGACAGCTTCGCAAAATGCCAAGCGCTCGCAAAATGCCAACTTTTCCTGAATGCCAACTTCTCCAATACCTATAGACAACTTTTTCCACGCCCACTACTCTATCTGAGCACATTAATGACAGAAAGATAAGAAGTATGAGTCAAACTTTGAATTCATCTATGCATAATCTCATTTACGTTTTTGTTATGTTTAAGAATGACCCCTTGTATATCTGCACTTACTTTATCATATATACTTTGAAGATATTCTGAATTACGTACTTATCATGAAACAGAGAAACCTTTAGGTACTTCGACTGATCTGTTTAGACGCAAAAGAATATACCGCGAACGTTGAAAAAATTAATTAAAATTGCGAACCCAAACTTATTGCTTCCTCTATAAGCGTATACGAAAACTCCTTTCACTCACAGTTACCTAGATACAACGGCGGAAGCGCGCCTGTTTCTCAACGTAACGCTGGTATTTACTTTAATAAATTAATTCCGTTCAAAAATAACAGTATCGGGCAACGGTGCCTGCCGCAAAGCGGTTGCGATCGCGGCTCGGATCAGACTGAAAACTGAAAATGCCTCTGAACGAATCCACCACCGGTCCTCCAGCTAACCGTGACCCTTGGTAACGCGTAACCAGCTCCTATGCACAGATCAGATTATATTGGCCACGATATGATGAGGGATCGACCAGACACCTAGAACCACAATGCAAGTGCCGATGCATTGGTGACGCAGGTCAACGCCGGTGGACGCATGCAAGAGGAACGAAATGTATCTCAAATAATTGGGCCTACGCATTCGTACATCAAGTTTTTTGTAATTGCGTGCATATTTTGGTAAGAAAATGAAACTAATCAATGTCACTAATGACATAGCTAATGGGTTGTAATTCTTATTTTGTCTAGACCTAGCCAAGCTGGCCAGCTGATGGAAAGTGGTCCCTGAAATTTATATGATGTTTGCATTAGTATGCGCTCTATCGGTCTGCATGCGTCACCCCAAAAGAATTTTTCAGCGTTACATAAACGAAAAACCATTCAAAATATTACTTTTCCCACTGATTACATTTCTGATCCAAAAACTCCACGGATTCAGACCGTAGCGGACGAGAATTACAAAGCCCGTCGCGTTACAAGCCACAGGTCAAAAGAAAGTAAAATTTTGGTCCGCAAACTGTAGCGGCGAATTTTCACAGTTCCGTGCCTTGGAATTGATTGCGTTGTGCCTTGCACCGTCGAGGGATAACCGGTCTTATCACATTGTAATAGAGTCTATAGCGATCGCGTGCAGTGTTAGGACATAGGACGTTACTAAGTCTACGCAGGCCGGACAGAATTAAGCCCCGCTATACATTTGGGAAAAGAGAAAAACGTTGATTCTAACGTCTGCTCCGTAGATGGCTATTCTTGGGGGAATGCTAGGAATGTCGCTTTTATAAACTTTTCATGCGCGTCGGCGACAAAAAACTGTTGAAATAAACTGTAAGCAGACGATATTTATCATAGTAGCAGATCCTACTAAATGCGAAATTATGTAAGGATGTATGTTTGGATGTTTTTTACTCCTTACACGCAAAAACAATTGAATGCGTTTTGATGATATTTGGAAGCAATATAGCTGATGGCCCATAATAGCACATAGTCTATAATATATGCTGAAATTTAACGTGGTTGCCGCGGTAACGGGTCTGGACCGTTATAACCGAATTGTAGGCAAACGAAGTCGCGGGCAAAAGCTGGTATAATAATTAACGGCATTTAACGTAATTTCAATTTATTTATTCAGACAACAGAGATCCATCTTTGTTCGTAGTACAGGTATCTTACAATCAATGTTAGCAAGACAATTTTACTGGAATATGAAATACGACAGATATCAACTACCTACTACTGAAAAATATCATCATCATTATCATTGGCCTTAGACATCGATGATTTAACGTCACTGTTAATGGTACAGCACTTTCTCTGATGGCTGCAGCGGCCAACATGGGAAAGACAGATTCGATCACACATTGAACAGACAAAATAATTACCATCCAGGTAAGGGATAGAAGAAACAAAACACATGAAATATTGTACTCAAGTCCGCATCACGCAAACCTACCGTAATTGAGATGACGTCCCAGCACCTCGCATGTTTTTTGTAGTTCGCCGTTCCTGGCAGCTGGTTCCTTCTTCGTTAATCCTATTTCAGCCTTCCTTTATCCATGTTGATGGATTGTCCTCTACAGTTGGATTTAATATAATAGATGGTACTTACTGGTAGTGGTGAGCGATAAGCTAGCTTGAACCCGCCTGATGAGACTTTCCATACAGTGCATTTGCACATCGCCACATTCGCAAAATAATATAATGTATATTATTATGTACCACGTAATATTTTTCGAATACGTCACTCTGCGTTAGGAGGTCGTTCAGGGTCAAGATTTAATTTTCGTTGAGACTTCATTTTTGTGTCAAGATGTCATTTTGCACCAAGGTCTCATTTTTCGTCAATAGGTACGTAATTTTGCGACGTGTCATTTTATGAAGATGTAAAATTTGCGTCAAGGTGTCATTTTGAGTTACGATGTCATTCTGGCCCAAGATTACTATTTACGTCATGGTGTCATGGTGTCAATACGTATTACGTCACTTGACGAATGTGTAATATTCAGACGTGTCATTTTATGAAGGTGTCATTTTGCAACAACCTGTCGTTTTACGTCAGGACGTCATTCTGGGTCTAGATTTAATTTTGCGTCAAGGTGCCATTTTACAAAGGCATCATTTTGCATCAAGGTGTCATTTTACGAAGGCATCCTTTTGTGTCAATGCGTCATATTCCCTCAAGGTGTCATTTTGCGCCAATGCGTAATTTTGCGAATGCGGCAGCGCGCTCCTTCTCCCCTACACATCTCCTGGTACCTGTTGGGCACTATCAACAGCCACAGTAGCTACAGTAGGTACTCACCGGTGATCCACATTGGCCCGCCGATTCGGGTCGGAGGCGTTGCGGTGCTTCCCACGGCGCGGCGCGTCGCGCTCGCGGCAGCTCTCCGCGCGGTTCACGCCGCGGACGCCGCCCGACGGTGAGCGCCAGCTGTGGGGAAAGAAGGTGGAATTGTTAGTTAGGTAGTTTACTAGCGACTCGTCTCGGCTGCGCACGATTTTCTCGGGGTTATTCTGTCTATAATCATCATCGTCTTAACGCTTATCCTGGCCTCCGCCAGGGTCCGCTTTCCTACTCATTCTTCTCCACTACGCCCGGTCTTCGGCATCCTCTCGTCGTAAACCGTTGGCTCAGCGATGTCAATCTATCATAGGGGATATTCTATTATAATATGCATGTCAAATACATTTATTCATTTTAGGTTTTATACTAACCGCTCATGAATATCAGAAAGTACTATACATTAAATACATTTTGTTAAAATTAAAATGTTTAGACGCCGCGGCACCCACCACCACAGGCCATAGACAACTGTCTATGGCCATAGACAACTGTCTATGGCCTGTCACTGTCACTATCATTGGATGATGTGATGGCGTTCGCTCGCAAATAGGTTAGGTACTACATGTATCATACACATAAACCTTAGCCATGAATCATTCCGTATATTGGTGAAAACCGTATGAAAATCCATGAACTAATGAACAGACAGACAGACAGACAGACGCCGTGTGGGACTTTGTTTTATAATAATAATATGTAGTGATGTCAATCGATAAGCAAGTGGGCCACCGCTGCTGTCTATGGACCTTAGCAATTTAATTAAATTTCTTCAAATTGATTATTTTGATTCATGATGTCAATTTTGCCTATTTTTGAACTTGAGCTTTCGGAATTGCCAATGTAATTATTAACAATATGAAATTATTCATGCCGAAAAATCAAAAGTGATAACCATTCATCTCGAGGCGGATGGTTCAGAAATAGAGCCCCAGAATTCCAAACATTGTCTGTACTTTATCCCTAAGTGCACCACTGTAACCGCCCTACGCGGCTCATCATCCATTTCCCGCTCCCATTTCTAGTTTTAGTAGAAATAGAGTTTCCACATTCGCTCCACCTTGCGGAGTTCTTGCGTAGCAATCCATGTATGATACAGAAGGGTTACGTACACAGCGACACCTGGCGGCGAGCGGCCAAAGTTCGTTCTAGTTACTCCAGGCGGCCGTAGATGGCGTTACGTGGCGAGAGTTGTGTTTGTTTTCGAGTATCGTATCGTATCCCTCCAGTTTTAGAAGCTCATTTTAAAACCGATTCATTGAGACTGATTCACACCACACCATATAACCCGATCCAAGGCTTGAAGATGAAAATTCTGCTTCACACACTTCATACACGCGAAGATTCGAAAGAACGTTTCTCGCTCGTACGATTCGGATGTGGAATGAGCTCCCAGCCACAGTGTTTCTATTGGGCTATGACATGGTATCGTTTAAGAGGTATACCAAAGGTCTCTATAGAGAGCAACGCATTGGTCGCGCCCCTGGTGTCGCTGATGTCATAGCCGGCGGTGACCACTTTCCATCAGGTGGCCTGCTTGTCTGTTTGTGTGCCGTGTTTTTTTTTTGATCCTTCAGTATCCCACTGCAGGGCAAAGACCTCTCTCCCATTTTTCCACTTAGACCTATTTGTTCTCTCTACTCTTTCGCATACGCCTCTAATTCGTCGTGCCATCTTTTTAGAGGCCGACCACGACGTCTTTTTGCGTTAGGTGGGATCCATTCGGTGATTCGTGCCGTGCTTATGACATAAAAACCCTAATAAAAATCCTAAGAAAAACAAACAATACAGATAGCACGGTAACTCACGCATGGTCCTTATCAGGCGTCTCCTTGGCGATGGAGTCCGCATCGCCGTCGACCTCCGCCGCCGCCGCCGTCTCGTCCGTGGAGCCTTCGCGACGAGGCTCGCCTGCGGGGACACAGAATGATCCATTACTATGCGTATATTCACATAAGATTATGGGCAAATGTACAGCACTACGTTACCTGTCTGACCACTTGGCGAGTAACTCACGCACTAACTGTAGAGCTAAGCTGAAAACCAGCGCTGTGGTCTCACTGCCTACAGCATAATGCTGAGCTGAGCTCTAGTTTGGCATTACTACTACACTACAATCTAATTTTGTGTTAGTAAGAAATATTTTGTTTATTGATATTATACAAATATTCAAACTAAATCGAAATCGCAGTCAAACAATACTTTTTTAGTAGCACTGTGTGCCGGTGAGTAAGGTATCCAGTATTCCACGTAGATTTAGCAGTGGAGGGGCTTTTTGCCTATTTACTGCCAGAGCAACGTGTGAGAGAGCGTCTCGGTGGCCGGTGGCCTAGTGGTAAAAGTGGACCCACAAGCGAGAGGTACCGGGTTCGAATTCCACTGCTGCCATGTACCAATGACTCTTTTCTGAGTTAAGTACATTAGTTGAACACTAACAGATGCTCTAGCGGTGGGGGAAAACATCGTGATGAAATCTGCACATTCAAACGGCTGAATGTGGAACCATGATCCAATATGGTCGGGTTCCCTTGTTAACAGGATCACGGAGGTCAGACGGTGGTCGCTTTACTGTAATTACCTGATCTGCCAAATCCTGGATCATGGTCAACGCGGACACCGAACGCTAGCGCGCGAGTGCACAACCGGTACATTGACGCCAAGATGATGACGATTGGTTTTACATCACATCAACAGCCAATAACAGTCCACTGATGGACTTTAGCCTCATCCACGTTATATCTCCACGCCTAAAAATAGGTGTGCGACGTGTACATTTGTTTTCCTTTCGCGAATTAAAACGAAAGACAGCGGTGAAACAAAGAAATGCTTTACCTACACTCAGACACAACAAAGCTAATCAAACAAGAACACAAAGGAAATTCTTCTCTGGATCTGAATCCACAATGGAACCTGAAACGCGAATCGATTTCTACCCTCAAAATTATCTAGAACAATAGCTTTACTTAAAAATATAGTGAACTACAGAGAGAACTAACCCCCTACCATACATTGAATATATGCTAGGAGGGTCCAGTCACTTTGCAGCTGACTGTACGATGGCAAAGCACAAAGACACAAGAAAATGCAAAGATTATCAACCGGAATAGAAGTTCAACGGAAGAAACAACGTTCAAATATACAAATAACAATGCTCCAAAATGACCAAAACATTCGCCGGAAGATTGAATTTTACTCTTTCCGAAATTGAAAAATGTTCTGAAATAAGTTCACTAGCGAGAGTGTAGCTCGGGTTTCTTAAAAGCCTATATTATCCACCCAACGGTCAGCCATCCAGTTCCCGTCCTCTGCGTTGCTTAACTCCGGTTATCGGTCTCGCAACCACGCTACCACTAGCCCGGACAGCTTCTACAAATTACACTATCACATTAGTACCTAATTTGTTACACAAATAAACATGCATGTCGTTTTCCTTGTTTCATACAAAAGCATAAATTGTAATTTACATTTGTATGTCCATTAGGTACAAGTTCAATGTCATATTATGATAAACTGTTGGCCTGGTGTCGCGCAGGAAACCATTGTATCCTGTAATGTGACTGGCTCAAATTTAGAATTATGATAGTGTTACAACCAAATATTATATTCCCGTTTAGGCTGATAAGAACAATTTTATAATAGGTATACTAACTAAAACCTATACGTTCATGTTTGAATCCCAAACTCGGCACAAAGGGCACAAAAGACCGAGCCCCGCAGAATAGTTCAACGTTTTTTGTGTAATACGGCAGACAAACAGGCATGCGGGCCACCTGATGGAAAGTGATCACCGCCGCCTATGGACATCAGCAACACCAGGGGCGCTACCAATGCCTTGCCCGCTACTAAGGAAACCTCTAATATACCTCTTGAACGATCCCATGTCATAGTCCAGAGGAAACACTGTGGCTGGGGAGCTCATTCCACATCCGAATCGTATAAGCAAGAGACGTTCTTTCGAATCTTCGCGTGGACACCACTAGAGGGTATACGTAATGGGGATGAGTACCCAGCCCGCGGCCTTGTTTACAAAGATCCGAACCGCGCGCGGGTGAAGCCCGCGGGGAACGTCTAGTAAAATTTAGCCCACGTAACTTGATACGGTTTTCAATAATAAATAAGCGTGTAAAGAAGGTGTCGGCATATAATTTGTACACGTGCGAATCCGAATTGGATCGTTTCTCGTTACAGAGGCTAGTTTTAATATTGAGTGGTTATAGTGACCCAGATTAAAATTTTACTAGTGGACCCGGCGCGTATTAGTTCGCCTAACCTAAACGTACCCTCCCTACCTAAAAGAGGGGTGGCTTTGTGTATCTGTCTGTGGCGAAAGGATGGACCGACTTGGATGCGGTTTTCTTTATCTAAAAGCCAGTTTAATGCTTTGTTTCATTAAAATCGGTTCATAAATAAACTTGGTCGGGGGTTATCCGACGTTTTCCGTCGGTTAGGTTATTTTTGGTATAATATATTTATGGTATTCTCTTTATATATTTAGTTATGTATTATTTAATTTTTCCCCTTATTTGCTCTTGCACTGCTATACGATAATGTGCTAACTTACCTCTTCCCAAAGGTTGTCTGGAAGAGATCGCTTAAAGCGATAAGGCCGCCTTTGCGCGCATATAAATTGTTATATTTTTCTTTTTATGTATCTTCTACTTTTGTGTGTGCAATAAAGAGTTTTTACTTACTTTTTACTTACTTATTTTCGACCTCGTCAACTATTATCAACATCGCCATATTTAATTCAGACCCCTCAGAAAACTGATACACCTAGTGAAAAGTCTACAACGGCGATTCAAATCAAAAGTCAAATCGCTCGCCACTCAGACAACCCTCAAAGACCATCTTCACAAAGACCACTTACGCGCTCAAGTAAACACCCGCAACACAAACAAACAGATAGCTCAGACACCTCACGGGTTGCCAAATCTACTATAGTATCCTACTATACCTTGGGTCAGTATACTATATACTGTTAGAAAAATACACATATACTATATTTTAACAATAAATGTGGCAACATTTTTATCGGGTATAATAAAAGGCATTTGGTCAAAAAAATACACTTTTACCTTAAAAGAAAATCTTACTTACCTACGTAATTAATTTTTGTTTTTAACTATTCTACATGTGTTGTTTTAAAATTTAAAAATGGTTAAAAGTTACCTTAAGCATAATTAATAAAGGATACTATATTGTTACAAAATGTTTCATACAATTTATTTATTATATGGATACAATATTTTTTAACACTCTAAATTGAAATCTCCTATTTTTTTTATGTCATACGGCAGACAAACAGGCAAGCGGGCCACCTGATGGAAAGTGGTCACCGCCGCCTATAGACAACAGCGACATCATATGTTATTTTTGTAATTGTTTGGCAACCCTACACGACCTATCCGCATAGCCTCTCCTATAACTGGAAAGCCAATCGGCTGCGTACAAATTAATGTACATAACCGGCGGTGATCTCACTCCTGCGCATCGGTGCGACCGGCCATAGAGGGATTACCCCGCCCCCCTCCGTTAGTAAGTACACGGATCTCCGAGGGGGGCTTGAATTGAGATCGAGTACGCAGTCGATACTATTGACGACACAGTGGACGAGTAGAGATGGGTATTTGTAGAGTCAATATAGTGGCTCAGGTGGTGAGTTAATGTTGGCGGCTCTTTGAGGTAACTCAAAAGTGCGCAAGACTGGGGTAGACAAGCAAATCGAGAATACTACGAAAAGAGAGCACTTTATAAAGTTTGTTCGCCAACTTGAATTTCGTTCACATTACCAACCTTACCAGCACGGTATTGTTTTTTAACCCCCGGCGCAAAAAGAGAGGTGTTACAAGTTAGACTTGTGAAGACTAAGAAAGAGGAAATATCATGGTCAATAGAAGAAAACTTCTGCTAGATAAACAAAACTTCCCTATTTTAATTCAAAGTACGAGTATGTCCATATGTATTTTTAAACACAGAATACTATAAGAAAGAGTTACTCTATCTTTTATACTAGAGTACTTTGAATTTAAATGGGGCAGTTTTGTTTGTACATCTAACAGAAATGTTCTATAATTGACTATAACTTTTTCTTCCCCCTTAGTCTTCTTATGTATCTATCTCTGTTTGTAGCATCGTACCTCCCGAACGGACAGACCGATTTCGATGTAATTTCTTTATTTGATAACCAGTTTAGCCTAGATTGTCGTTAAATTAAAATCGTAGTAGTTTGGGAAATACTTGAGTGGACTTTGTCGACGGGTTTCCGACGTCTGTCGTACAGGTTGTTTTATCTCGATATTTCGAAGCGGTTGTACGCTTGAGCACAAATGAGTCAACTCATTTCGCACTCACGTGATTAAATAACTCATATTACACATCTCTAGGACCTGCCGCTAAGCAAGGAGCTAGTGAGGTGTTAGTGGGGTAATTGTTTGTGCGGAATCCAAACCAGTTAGTTGCTAATTGAGTCACCTAGAGGAAATATTCAGCGAGTTCTCGGGTGATTTATGGAGGATGGACCGGTCGCTTTGTTTACTGTAGGCATTATTATGAGTATCAAAGCAGGGCAAGGTGGACCGACGACCTGGTAAAGGTCGCAGGTACCAGCTGGATGCGGAAGGCACAGGGCCGTCGTACGTGGAGATCTCTGGGGGCCTATGCCCAGCAGTGGGCGTCTTTCGGCTGATATTATGATGATGAAGGCAAAGTACCAATAATTGAACTTTAGGAGAACTTTAACTTTCGCTTTCGCATGCACACTGTGCTAGGCGAGCAAGATCGCTTCACTTTTAATTAGGTACTGAATATGACGTCGAGTTTAATCCGTCAATCGATAACGAACTGCTCATCATCATCATCATTACAGCCCATAACCCACTGCAGGACTTAAGGCCTCTCCCATGAGAGGGGGATGTTATTGCCATAATCTCTACGCGTAGCAGGCAGGTTGGAGATCGCAGCGTTATAAACATAACAATGGAAAACGCTGCTGCCCATTTTCCAGAGACTCCAGAACTTTTGCCTCGGAAGCATTAGTCGCTTTGTACACCCACGAGTGTAAGGGGTTGTTGCTATTCTACTCTGCCGGACACCACACATCGTATTTACTGCCAACATTTGTACACAACCTACTAGCTAACTATCGTAGCTAACTATGGTTTCTCAACGTCGCCACAGCGGGCGGTTTCGCTCGTTTCGTTTTGCATACAAAATCGTACCGTGACATGAGTCACTAATTACACAAGCCGCCATAAAGCCACCACGACTCCTTGACTGACGGCTGAAACTAAATAAACATGCTGGGCATATTTGTGAGCGATTCACAACGCGCCATCTACTACCAAAGAGAGCACAGTCTAGCTACTACACAAACAACTTACTAACATTTTTTTATATAATACGGCAAACAGGCATGCGGGCCACCTAATGGAAAGTGGTCACCGCCGCCTATGGACATCAGCAACACTAGAGGCGCTACCAATGCGTTGCTCGCCACTAATGAGACCTCTAATATACCTCTTGAACGATACCATGCCATAGTCCACAGGAAATACTAACTTGTAACAATTGGTAACCTAATCGTCGGAAAAGCACCGACAAAGTATCACTTTCCATCAGGTGGCCCGTATGCCTGTTTACCTATCGTAATTATGACTTTAAAAAGGCCTACATAACAATACGATCAAATTTTCTCAAAACTAACGAACCGATTCTAAAGAAGCAAACAAGTTCCCAAATGAAAGGAGTCGCATCGAAATCGACGGAGCCATTCGGGAGCAGCGATGCTACAGACAGACGCACAGATACACATTACACCCCCTCCTTTTCGTCGAAGGTTTATAAACTAAAAACATTCCAAAAGGCCACTGTAATAGTGGCTGTGAAAAGCTAGGCAAGTGTAGCGAATAACCATGAAAATCTGAAAACGGCTTAAGTACTATAAATGCGATTATTATCGTCGTACCCGCTGTTTACCCCAGCAAGGGTTATATATGTCAAGATTTGACCTGAAATCTTAGGATTCTTAGACTCATTTCAGGATTACGACTTAATTTTAGAAATCCAATTGGGTTTTTAAGATTTTTCCATAAAACAGAGTAAATTTTTAGATCAATTTATTGCAATGTTACAAAAAGAAAAAATAAGCTTCCATAGGCATATATCGCGTAATGCGACGCATGATTATGACCCGCAAGATGAGCAGTACACAAAATTAATAACAATATGTCTTTTTTAACTATAAATCACGCTTGGTAAAAAATACTGGAATTGCGACAAATTCCCAAGCCTTTTTCAAGAAAATCATGCTTTTTCTGCGGACTTTTAAATTTTAGATTCTGGTAACCCTACCACCAGGCCCTTGCCCCATATCACAGAATATTAATACTACTCCACTACTAAACCTAACCCATATCGACGCACACGTACACAAATAGCACAATAACGACCGCGAACGCCCCAACTACTGCCATTACACACTCGAAGTGCGTTCGAACTGCGTATTCAAATAACAGTAAAACAATCAGTAAGGTTAAATTAAAATACTACAGTTCTATATTGATTTTTAATAGTGGTTAATTGAATACTTAAGCTCTTGCTACGACTATTATATAGATCCATTGAGTTTCGGGATAAATGACAGATTATGTGTATTCTAAGTAATAAATGACTGATAAAAAATTTTAAAAGAAGGCCACCACTTTCTCAAAGTTTAAAAAAGATGACGAGTTAGGAAACGGTCAAGTATAAAAAATAACGTAAACGTCCGAAGCGAATGACTGTATTGTATTGTAAAATACTGAAACGAACATCCTTGCAAACATAAATCCTAACAAACTGTCGCATTTATAATATCAGTAGAATAGAATATTAAGTGCATTGAGTTATGGCAATCCCTCCTAGAAAGAGACGCAAGCCCAGCAGACTACTTGCTGAATGGGCCTCAAGCAGTCAAAACTCTCGACGCTGTGTTTCAAATCCTAAACGGAACTTTCAATTTATGGAAAAGCGAGAGTAACAAGGCGAGAGTAACACGATGAACATGAATGAAATAGCGCGCATTTTACAGTTCGATAAACATAACATTAAGATATCGTAAACAAACCTCATTATCGAGGACATAATCGCTTTTGGAACGGATTCAGAAAGGCTTAATGTAGGACCATAACTGTCAGAATCAATCATATTCATTAAAGGAACGGATCTCAATAACTCGAACAAAATAATGATGTTCTGTAAGCGTGTGAATTTAGTAATAATGTAAAGTTCCAGAAAGACGCTGAAAAACCTCTGCCAAGTAAATCTACTAATATTCAAGAACCTTACAATATAAACCAATCTCGACAATATTAGGAACCGCTAGCTTTAGTATCGTCCACCCGTTCGGAAGCTCCTCAGAAAAACATACAATGGTGTCAAACTTGACACTTAACACCATTCTTTTGGAGGAGTTTTAAATTATACTAGACTGTCTATCACTGTATTCACCGGTGTGCAGTCGTAACAATCCAAACCGATCGACTTTGACCATTTCCTAATTTGTTTATTTCCCAAGTTGTCCTCTTCCTACTTGTCCACTTCCTAACGACTATCACGCAGGATCTACTTATTTATTTGGGACCATAAGTACCCTATGCCACTCGGAAATAATGTGGCATCACATTACCGAAAGAATTTTCGAAATGAGTTCAATCTATAGCTATGGTTGTACATAGACAGTACACAAACACATATATTTTAAATTTAAATATTTAATTTAGCGCAGAATTAAATCCAAACGGAAGACACGCAGCGCCGAATGGGATGAAACGAGGCCGCCGACCAATCGATGTGATATGGACCATCACACCCTCCACATGATGAATCGGCCTCTAATGCAACTGTGCCAGATTCAATCCTTTATGTATAGCGATATGTATGATCAGAGAAGCGTTTCATATCAAAGCTAATCTATGTGTTTAAAACTGTATACACGTTATTTCTGGAGTTGCGTACACGCGGAGAGAAAAAGGGACCGTTTGATTTTTTTTGCGTTGTCAAAAAATTTTTCAAGAATCTCCATTTAGGGTGTCAAAAAATAGTATCCATTTATTTATTATTTTTAAGCAGATTTTTGTATGACACCCTGGTCAAAAAGGTTGGTGCTATTCTACCACTAACATTAAAATATGTTAAATACTTACGTTTTAAAATTGCGCCGGTACAATAACTGCATTTTATATACGGAAAACGTGTAATTATTGACCAAGAGGTTTTTAATACATCCGAAGTAAGCATTGCCACTGTATTAGAGACACAGCACGTAAGCGGCAAAAATACTTTTGACGCAAGTAAATTGGTATGAACCCAAGCATCCAGATGATAAGGATGAAATCTATTCCACCTCCGGAAATCAAAGCCGTATCAACTTCTACTTGGAAATTAACGCTCAAATAACAACCAAAAGATCAAATTTTGAAGTAGCAACATAATGTAATACAGAACTATGATGAACTTTAATCGACACTGACCCAAGGTTAGTCAGATAAGATAAATGCTCTGATTTCTTGGAATCGTCACCATTTATCTCACGATACTCTGAACTTTCGCCTTTCACAAGTATTGTGTCTACAATAAATTAAAAATACACAAAAAAAAAGATAAAAACTTATAAACAAAAGTGATAAAAATGGTTACATTAGTTCGCGGAATATTTACATAATGTAAATGTATACAAAACCTATTTATGAGTAATACGATAGTATCGAGATTTACAATCATATGAAGTTTTAGTAGGTACGAGTATAGTACCAAATCGAAATTCCTGCCACGTCCAGTGAAATAGATGAAGACGAAATAGAATGATGCTATTGAAATAAAATGGTTTAAACAAACAAAAGTATTTGCTTGGGGACAAACATATTTCTCTTTTTATTTTTAATTATTTCTCTTGGTTCCTGAAAATGCAGGGTACAATGCCTATAGATAATTTGTAGGTATTTATGTATTAGTATAAGATGTAGGTATATGTAGTTTATTATTTTAGTTTATTATGTGTGTATGTATATTTAGTTAGATATTGTGCATGTCTGATCTGCGACTACTTATCACATATCTCTTTGATAGGCCTGCTGGAAGAGATTTCTTTAAGAAATAAGTAGCGCCTGTTGTGTCATCTATAACTATGTATTTTTCCTCAATCTTTCTTGTGTACAATAAACTGAAAATAATAAATATTTGTCCTTGGGGTAATCTCGAGTGTAAAAATAGTGTGTCATTTTGGATGGCTGCAGCAGATCCCTGGCCGTTGTCAAAGTAAAGAGCAAAATATCCGAATAAAACACAACAACACAAAAAAAGTGAAAAAGACGTGACTTTGTACTAGAAAATTACATTTAGTTTTTGTACAACGACACAGTTTCTAATACCGAGGCTACGAAGTCGCGTACTAGAAGTAACTCCAGCAGAAGCATACGAATTATCCAAGCCCGCCCTAATTCCAGAAGAAACAATAGCTGGCTTACACCATTTATGCCGCGTTATCGATTTCCACCATAGGCTTGAGCAAACAATATCGATTATCGATAGTCGATATTTAGAAAACAATATCTATTATCAAGAGTCGATATTTATGAATCAAATTGTACGACTGCAGAAAATAAAAGTAGCGGACGTAACTCAATGGTTTGTTGTAAAAAGGATTTCTCGAGATATGTATGATATAGTAAATACTAAACTTGCTCGTCTGTGACACGTCATGTATCTCGATGGGGCGACAATCTGCACAAATGCAAATTTCTAGGAGCGACTGAATGTGGTCTAAGTAATGATCTAAGTGGCGCGCTATACTATAAGTTGCCCAGTGTAATTTTTTACATTTTGATGTTGGAAATCGTTGTATGCACAGCCCTGTCGGCATACGTTCTGCGAACTGCGAGCACTTCAGATTTGACACTCTAAAACCTACGTCGATGACCTGATATGCTATAGATGTTCCCGTTTGTCCACTTCTTATCTCATATTTCAATAAAACGGCAAGCATTCTTATGTGACGAGATCATTCCCATATATTTTATCACATAGAGAAATTCCAAGCAAAGATCGACACGACATGCACGGACGATCTTCCGCTTGTATATTGCTGTCACAGCATGTGACAGATGACAATAATCTAACCAAAGCCTAGCAGTTCGTCAATTAAACATCATAGGGGCCCGATGGATGTCAGAGTGATGCGGATCCTGCAGCTGAGGTGACGATTTGTCTTTAACTATAATTATGTAAATACTTTGTTTATCGATATATTTCTTCCCTAATCCATCCCTACCCTTCGCAACCAATGGCAGCGAAAGCAGCTGATCCGACGTGAGTCACGGCCCGCGAGGATGCTAGCACTATAAATAGTGACTTCCCGTTGGTGAACCGCATTGAATACTGATGTACAATACCATTTATCTGAGCCGGTGGCCAAAACTGGAACTAAGTGTCGCCAATTTAAAAAAAATTTTTTTTGTTGTCAACAACAGCGACCTCGTCACCGGGTCAGATAAGTTTGTGACACTTTAGGGGGGATGGGAAAACAATGGGACGACGATAGACTAGAGTCAACATCGATCGAAAATTGGCAAACGGATGAAATGTTCGGAACTGGTGTAGAATTGAATGCCACGGACCACATACCTACAATTAGCGAAACAATTTCGCGAACCCGTTACTGATGTGATGACAATGAAAGACTGACGGCAATAATTTGCTGGAACCCATCCAAATTACGATTCAACTAAAACTTTCATCGCCCCAAACGTTTCGGTGTCCAATAATATTACATAGCATTATAATGTAGACAAGCACGGGCCTATCAATAGAAATTGACGAAACGCAGGATTGAAAAGCGGACGACCGGCATATAAAAGTGTGCCGCGGCCCGGTCGCAGCGGGGCCGCGTCGATCAAATCAAACTGGATGACACCGCCCCAATATCAAATTAACCGAATGCATTGCGGTCGCGACGCGAAATCGAATTTCAAACATATCTTTGAAGCTATCCAACTGCCGCATAAGACTTCGCAGGCGTAAAATTCAGGTGTCTACAGCAAGTACTAGACGTGGGAACTGTTTTCAATTTTGGAAGAAGTTATAGTATATTTAACATTGTGGTTTATAAGCTACAATACCGTAATGTTTTATCAAACTACGTTCAATAGTTTTCCGTGAAGTAACAAACAGCTATCCAGTGGGTTTTGAGATTTCTATACCTAATATGTACATCCAAACTTACAATATTAGGAAATGCAAATTAAGACACCATTGGAACACATAACACAAAGTGTTAACAATTTAATTAGAGTTAATGTGATTTACAGCTCAACAATTACAAAATCCAATCCATTACACTCAATCCAACGACAGTGTCAATCGATTCATCGAAACAGGTACGGACCCAAGTTACAAGAAGGCATCGAGAGTGTATAGACAAAGAGGACAAATATGGCCTGGACAAGCACCCGTGTCCCATTGACCGTAGTCGGAATGAACCAAGCGGACATGAAACGATCTGATACAAATAGTTTACTATGTAGGTGGATGGTCGATCATTAGTGCCGGTATGTAGCGGGTTATGACTCCTAGCTATGAATGAGAGAACGTAGTACCCATCAATGAGGGCATTGTAGTTTACCGAGCTGACAGGTTGAGAAAAATGCGCGAACTAATAAGATAAACTACGTTCCATTATCGTGCCAAGACGACGCTAGCTCAAGCACGACTGTATCAGTATCAAGGTTGATAGTTGCTCTATTTTAGAACTTAGTTTATTTAAAACTTTATAATTAAGAAATGTCCTCGAGAAATTCACCTAAGGTGATATAGAAATCATATTTATCAAAAGTGTCTAAGCAGAAGTCGGCATACAACATTGTCTCCTACCTACTGTACCAAATTTTATCAACATAACATTATAATATCGTTTAACAACCTAAATAATATAAACGGCCCACATATTAAAATCAAATCACAGCGATGGCTTTTAAAATTATGTTGTAAGTAACTAAACTGGATCTAAATCATATAACTGACGAGACAAACATTCCCATTCAAACTACGTTACAGATTATTACGACCTAGAGCCATTGCGAAACGAATAAGGTAATTAAATCAACATCAATTTGCTTACCTCTTGACCCGCTGAACAGCCAAGAACTCTGTCGAAACGAGTCGCCATTCTTCTTTATATGCGCCGTGTGCTCCACAACGCTCGCCTGTCTACTCCTGGCTGCGAGTGGCGTTCCCATTTTGCTGCTCTTCTTCTTGCCTTTCTTCAACGTCCCACTGTGTGACTTCCTCAGCGTGTTCACTTTGACGGATTGACTCTTGCCTCTAGCTTTACTTTTACTTCTCGAGGTCTGCCTACTGAGTCTCCTCCTTTGTTCCGTCGGTTTAGGTACTGGCATCTCCTCATCGGAATCCGTCTCCACTACTGGTTTCTCGTCTCGAATGGCTGAATGCCGCTTCTCAGACTCCAAAAAGAGTTTAGTGGAATTCAGTAGTTCGTCAGTGCTGATGATTTTGTCGACAGCTTCGGCGACAGCCTCAACAGTCTTCATGCTTGAAGTTGGCGTTTTCTTCCTTCTGAGAAAGTTCAGAGCGCTGACCGACGATGTTTTGCTGCTCTTTCTCGATTTCGGTGGATCCACCGTGCTGCTTTTACGACTATTCGCTTGACTGCTGTCTCCTTTCTTGCTGTTTTCTTTAATCTGGTCAAGTTTCATCGTCGAGCCATGTAGTGAATCTTTGTCTTCTTCACTCCAAAGGCTTTCTCTGGACTTCTTTTTGTCCGAATGCTTCTCTGTATCCTTCTTCGTGCCATCGAACCATTCATCACCAAAATTCTTTACTATTTCCAACGGGTTCGATAGCGACATAGTTTTTCGATGTGACTTCTTTGGCCTCAGTTCTACTTCCTCGTCGGTGATTGCCAGCTTGAGCGACTCCTTGCTCATAGTTGGAGTTTTACCAAGTCTCGGCAACGCGTCGTCGCTCGCCGAGATCGCGTCGCTGTGACAATCGGCCGACTCGTACAAAGACTCGTCGCTCTCATCCCGTCGCTCTGTTAAAAATATCGCCTTATTTATATACGGACACACAATAAGGTATTGACGCTACACTTGTTTCCTTGCCGTTCGGGGTCATATTCTTATTAGTGCAATGATGTGACGGCGGCGTCGCATTGCAGTTCTTCTGTCATTGCGTATGATTGATGTTAACAATCACACAAAAAGTAAAACAACGGAACTCATGGCCAGTAAAAAGAATTTCAATGATCGATCGCACAATTAAGAGTGCGATTGTCGCAGTGATTGCCTAGTGAGTCATGTTAGCAACAGCAAGAAGCTTTAATTGAAATTAACATACAATAACGCCTGCAACGACATTGGATTAACTATTCTTTTGAACAGATCGCGTAACAACTTTCTACCTGGAAATATTTGAGAATTCAGAAATGTAGGAACTCAAGGTGTTAACTACTATTGTATCTTACCTATTTCAATATAATGCGTTTATTTTAAAGTAAGCTCTACCGTATTATGATCTTCAACCTGCTCTAGGTTTATCATGTACGTTTTCTCGCTTATCTATTACTCAATCACTAGACGTAACCAAACATAACCTAAAAACTTTTATATCTGTTGCTTAACTGGGTACGGGTTAATCTCAGCTTATCTTTTGTTTTTATTGTTATCTGTTACAACCTGAGCAAACATTTGAACGCCTACGTAGAGATTTCGTAGACTCGAGTTGCTATAACGCTGTAACTATATCTCTAGGCAACGTCTTGAAGCTGCCGATTACTGTTGGGTCAAATTTGTTGTAATCAATGAACTAAAACCTAGTCTAACGGCCCTTCTGAATTTCAATTTTCGATTTTGAAACTTTAAAAATTCCCCCTAGTCCAGTCAGTAAGTCGACGTTTTTTTATATGGCCTTACCCACTGGCCAAGAAACCGTTGTCCGCTCGATTATGCCGCGGTGCCTAGCATTATTATTTTGATTAGTTTGTGACAACCTAAACTGAATAAACGCATTTGATTTGATTCGACGTCCATCGTTTTTTGAACGAGCACCGTCTCAAAAAGTCCGTTGGTAACATTTCGGCGCAAACCGTTGGACCATGTCTCGGCTGGCGGTGACTAACTCGTATTAGAATGCACGACCGGGCCTGCCTTTTGCGCGAAAAAAAGCACAGTGAATGGACGACATTGCGTTTGCAAATGTACGCGAGGCGGCACAAGTTTCGACCTTAGATCGTCGTTGTTCCGGTGGAAGTAAGTTACAACTTACAATCGAACGAGTAAGTAAATATTGCTGCCGGGTATACAATAGTCGCCTATGATCTAATATTTGAGCTGATTAGCGCAATTGTTTGCCAGGCCTTGAATTTTCGCTATTCACATCGTAGCAAAATATAAATTTTTCATATAATGCTTGTGATGTTATTAGGTCATGATATTCACGATAATATCTAGCCTTAAACTTTTTTATACCACTAAGGTGGCAAACAAACTTGTAAGTTACTAAACAATAATCGACTCTACCGGACTTCCTGCGCACAAGGGATCGCTAAACTTGATTCGGCTCGATAAATTTCTTGCAACCGAGACGAGGCTGTCTCCCAGCTGGTTACTGGCGAGTGACGTCACCGCGAGGCGGTCTTACCCGCATTTTTTGCGACCGTCATTGTCTGACGCGCGGGAGAGACTTCCACCTCCATCGCTAATTCGTCTGGAATAACCGACTTCTATTTGAACTATGCATTCGTTTTATTCCATCAACAGCAAGGTCATGTCGCGTTATAAATTCAACGTTAGTCAGAGATTAAGGAAAACGTTTAAACCAAGTACCCATAATAATAATAATAATGTGTTTAATACTACCGTATATTTAATTGTAAATTTGAGCTGAATTGTAATTGTTGGCTGGAGCCAGATCGACTATTGCTAATCATTATCGTGTTCTCGGTCTACAAATTACACGTATTTAGATACTACGTCTGCATGAGGTTGAACTTAGACCCGGCATAACAAGAACGTATATCTCTATCTGAGCCTACTTTGACCTTGACCTTATGTATGATATTAGCATAACAAACACAACTGCTATACCTGGTTTAGTCGGTACATAGAATTGCCTATTCAATAACAGTTGTCGTAACAGGATACGTAATATATGAGAAAACCCGTTCTCCATCCCTAATAAATGTTCCGCTGTAGTAGTAAAACATAATTTAATCACCTAGCTCGTGTCAAGGCTGACTACAACAGGTTGACTTGAAGCCCACGACACACATGTAAACATGTGAATAACCATCCTTAACAACAACAACGGTGGGCATTGGCACGAACGCCTTTATGTTAGCCAAGTCGATCGTGTTTACTTTGGGACAATACTATTTCTTTATATCTCCCCCGATAAACTAACGCGTACCTACAGAAGGTGAAACCTTTCCACTTATCGTTGGCAAGTACAAACACTGTATTATACTCAGCACAATCGTTAACTTACAAAAGAGAATACACATTTAACGCTATGACTAATACTGCAAGCGATTCAATTAAACTTTCCAAATCTTGAACGGCAAGGAAACAAAGTCGGGAACGAGCCAAAATTCTACCTTGTGAGACTTTAATGTCAAGTATGTCTGAGTATCGTCTCTTCTCCTTGTCACTCTCCGTCGACGTCTCTCTTTCACTGGACTCCCTCGTCGGCATCAGGAGCACCGGCTTCTTCCTCCTGCGCTTCCCCACCACCCCATTCTCGGTCGGTTTCTCCGTAACCGACTTCGGTTCTCTCTTCCACATCCACATCATTTGGCCAACCATAGATTTTGCACCACTATGAAGCTACAGGTCTACCGTTGTAGACTCGGTCTCATTTTCTAGTCTATTATCACTGTCACTTTACACTGTTAGATCATCTCGCACTGTATAAACATCTCTATACACATATGTATATGGTTTATCTTTCTTTGTACACTGCACTCCTCCGACGTCAGCGGTCAGTCCAGCCAACACGGTGACTGACTGAGCAAATAAGCTGCAAATTGGTATTCAATCGGTTATGAGTATGACGTGCTTGGCATTGGGCGTTACAACGGTTAATGATAAACTAGCTATTTATATACGAGGATTGTCGCTCTGTGTCCGCGAGACGTATGCGCTGTGTCCACCTGTATAGTACTACACCTATTTGAGAGCAGTTGATTCATTACTCTAACCATTAACATCAGACTATGAATCACCATAGCTATATAGCAAATTGTGTGCGAAACCGTTTTATTTAGCAACAAAACGTTAATATAATTCCCTTTCGACAACACGGGTATTAGTAATAGGTTTCAGGTAGCAGGAATAACCACAGGAAAAATATAATTGTGGGTTCAAATTGCCTCTGTTATTAAGCGAGTCCATTGTTAGACTTGCGGATTCAAGTTAAACACAGAAGTTGTGGTGACACCGCGTACGGCATTAATTCAATTACTGTGTAAGTAGCTAATCATAATAAAGCTGAAAAGTATACGTGACCATGTGCATACAATCATCATCATCATCACAGCCCATTACAGGACTAAGGGCCTCTCCCGAGAAAAGGGAGGTTATTGCCATAATCTCCACGCTTGGCAGGCGGGTTAGAGGTCGCAGTGTTATAAATATAACAATGGAAAACGCTGCTGCTCATTTCCCAGCCTACGGAGACTCTTAGATATTTTGCCTCGAAAAGATTAGTCGCCTTGTACGACACCCACGAGTGTAAGGGGTTGGTGCTATTCTACTCTGCTGGACACCACACGGCCAATAATAATAATAATGTGCATACAATATTGGATGTTAATCTGAAAGATGCAAATCACACAACAGAAAATAATGAACTTGAGTCAGAATAATTTTCAATACCAGGCGCATAAGAATTGTATATGTAGATTAGCAAAAAAGTCAGCATTTTCATACATTTTGGCAGAATCAATTTTAAAATGTTGTATGAAACAGCTGATTGTTTTTCCGCGATTTCAGAATTGGTGCTATGATAAAAGATGTTTGGTACCACGAACAAATGCGTACTGTACCCCTTAGTATCATGAATTTAAAGTCAACCTGCAATACGTATATAGTGTATTAACAACCGCAGCACTAGAAGTCTCAGTGTTAGATAGCCTAATATATTTCGGTGGCAATGAAGAATACACAGAAAACGCTACAGGATACCCAACTAAACATCCGACAGCCATTACCAGTAAACGCACCGAACGGGACCGGCCAACATCTAGTATCGGCGCTGGCACTGCGGAAGCACGGCACGGATGCGGCCTCCACACTTCCGCACGCGCCCACCGGGCCCACGCAC
This sequence comes from Blastobasis adustella, assembly GCA_907269095.1. Lineage (NCBI taxonomy): Eukaryota > Metazoa > Arthropoda > Insecta > Lepidoptera > Blastobasidae > Blastobasis > Blastobasis adustella. The sequence continues at coordinate 13,860,176 of OU026138.1, read as the reverse complement.
TAACGCTACTAACTGCAAGTTACAAGCCAGTGGATAGATCAGCTGACGTCCTTAGAACTGGACTCGCTTTAAGGAAACGATTGGTGCTTGATAAGCGAAGGTGTTGACTCGGTATTGATTAGTGTTTGATTTATCGATGCGTTTAAATTTAATTCATATCTATACTCAAGACTCAATATATTTATTGCATTCCATATTTTTTATATACCACTTAAGTGGCAAACAAGCTTACGGCATATGTGATGGTAAGCAGTCACAGGTTACAGAGACATGTTATAATAATAACAGTTAAATAACATTTAGGTAACATTATTCAAGTCATATAGTTCTCTATGGATCGTGTCAAGGCACAGCAATACAAGAAAGAGACGCTACTTTTTCATAGTCAGCGTACAGTCACATATTAATTGTTTTGTCTGTTTTTTCGTTAAGAATTGAATCTACTGAGTAGTAGAATTTTGTAAGCAAGTGCTGTCTTAGTAATTAAATGACTTTCTTATCATTTGTTTCGTTCTTTAGTAGATCGATTTACTACTATAACATACTAGAGGGGAAAAATTTTAAAACCCCGTCGTTTTAACCCGCATGCATTAGGCACGAAACCTTATTAACATTCTCGACTATCACGCGGGATACTAATATTTTACTTCAATCAATTATACCGTTCTGTCTTCATCTAACTAACATTCAGTCAAGTCATTCTGCAGAGTGATACACAAAACTCATCCAATCGAAAAACGTAGCAAATACGCATCAAATAACTTCAGCTTCCGTCTAAAAGAGGCACAGCAATTTCAACGGGAGGAGGGAGATTAAAAAGCTTTCACGTTGCGTTGCACAAACTGCATTTACACAGAGACGGGGAGGCAGACAGGAAGGAGGGGAAGGAGGGGAGGGGGGTCACAGGGAGGCAGCTGGATGCACGAAACGCGGAAAAAATTCACTCGCAGGATAGTAAAGATTTAGTTTCGCGTTTCAAAAGATAATTAAAGGTTTCTACGGGTCGGCAACACGCACTCACTATGGTTACCATCGAGGGGACTATATATTTGTTTGTCACCTAAGTGGAATAAATAACTAATAACCTAACAGAAAAAGGTAGAAAAAAGGCGGATACTACCGACTAAGTATACATAATATTTCAATATTTACTAAACTTCTCGGTTAAACTGGCTTCCAAACAAAGAAAACCACAATCCGTTAGGGAGCTAAGATGCCACAGACAGATAAACAGACACACATACACAGAGCCACAGATACACACGTCTAACTTATAACACTTCTCGTTTTTTAAGGGTTTACCCTTTAGTGAGAATGGGAAGGTATTTCTGATATTGATAGTACTATTACTAGGACATTTCAACATGTGCCAATTAATTTCTTAAAGGAAAAGACTTACTCATAAAAGGAAAAACTTTTGTATGGCTTTAAAAACAAATGTCAATAACCTACACAAACTTCGGTTATAGCAGTTAATATAATACGTCTGAACAATCCAATTAGAGCCTCCTTACGCGTCAACGATGAGATCATACTTAAGTTAGAAATATGAAACCAATAGCGGTTAAGTTACTATTACATGTAACTGAAGTGTAAGTCGAACATCCCGATGTGTCTTGCCAGTACCCAATTAAATCCAAATTGGGAAACCAAACCGGTGAACGAATACTTGACGAATCGGATAATAGAGGAAGGAAAACAAACAAACATGCATATTACAATACATCTGTTCATAATAATAAGAGAGAAGACAATCCAGTTTTGTATAATCTACCAAACAATAAATACTCGGCAATGAGAAAACAAAATAATGACAAAACCGTCGAAATAGAAAGCAAAACTAATCGAGTCATCGGAGTAAAATCGATAGTCGACATTCGAGACGACACGCCACCGCCACGGTTCGGTGCACAAAATTAACCACGGAAGTGCATCCTGCCTGAAGCTGTTCGTTCAGAAACACCGACAAGGGCTGGGGGCTATCCTAAGACCTGTACAGACGAGCGAGAAAATTATAATGCTAAAAATCACTATCCCTTTACTACATATCATAAAACAAACTCCTACGCCGCGTCTGTTTGTTCGCGATAAATTCAGAAGCTATTGAACGGATTATCATGCGATTATCACCAATAGACAGAGTGATTCAGAAGTCATGAGGAAGGTTGTGTGAAGCCGAAACGGGTGTCGCTAGTAATAATATTATCATTATATTTAATGCTAACAAAGCAACTTGTCTCGCGGTTTTAGAGATAGGCAACGCATCAGTGATTACCTGATAGACAGCGGTGACCACTTGCTATCAGGCGGCTCGTTTGCCTGACTGTCTACAGATTAATATTTTAAAAATATAATATAATGACTTTCAGGTGAAATGGTAGTCAAAGAGCCAACTCTAGAATAGAAATCTTTATTTGCCTTTAGAAGTTTTTTCTAAAACCTCCGCGTTTGGAAGGCAGGTTGGAAATCGAAGTGTTTACAATACACAACAAATGCTACTTCCCAGGGCTGTTGCTGTCCTACTTATGGGTTGGTGATGCTACCAGGCCGGCCAACACTTGCCATAGAAGAGACAGAATAAAAATGTACGTAATACTTCAAACCCCGCAACTGTCCCCCGAGGACATCATCAGACTGGACCGCACAATAAGTACGCATACGAAAAAAATTTAAACATGCCAAGGCGTAACGCACACAGCTGATTTTAGCCCGCGTTAAGTGCTCAATTGATCCAACAAATGATCGCACACAGAATGCATTGAGTCCGAAGCAAATTCTCTGTGGATATTCTTGACATCGAGGACGTTGAGTTCGTGGCAAGTTCTTGTCGTAATTTTTAGACCATTTATTTCTAATAATTCATGAATTTATTACAACTGTTAAGGGAATAAATACGGTTAAATCAGATTTGAACCCTTAAGAAGTCAACTATTACAATAGGAAAGTATTTGATCGCCATCTCACCTGAAAGCACAGACTGATGGTAAGTCCGGACATACATGTCTAGAACTACTAACTCTAGCCTATTAACTCTAGCTGTGATGTGATTTATAAAATTCGACATTTCCTCTATCCAAAAACTGTATTAAAACATCACTGAAATTGATCTTCGACAATATACGACTGTCGAAGATAGTTGAGAAAATATTTTTTAGCTGCAATACACATTTCGATGTTTTTATTAATGGCGATATGTGGCTAGAATTTGCGAATTGAAAAAAAATTGCGAATTCTAGATGTCACAGCGCGAGAACTAGGCCCCTGATTGTTCGGAGAACACATTGGATTTCTATGCTCAGCATCCATGAATAAGTCTCCCGTCTGCCCAGCCCTTAGACGGAATGGTGATCTAAATATAACCCGCTACCCAAATACACAGCACCGCTTCATAGCACGCGACACGACCAACGGACATGCCGGATGGTGTCGTTATAGATATGTGGAGATGATTGTAAGGACCGCTCGTGAGGGGGCGCTTCCTTTATTAGTCTAAACGGTTCCCGTTTGGATGACGTATTAGCTGTGTGGATTATTAGTGACTTCAGTTTAGTGTCGCTGATTATTACAGTTCATATTGAGGACATAAATTTTGACCGCGTGGTATCCGGCAGAGCAGAGGAGCAGTAACCCCTTACACTCGTGGGTGTCGTACAAGGCGATTAATGTTTACGAGGCAAAAGATCTAGGTCTAGATGAAACGAAAGTTAAAAAAAAAGTTTGTAACTATAAGAGCAAACAAATTTTTGATATGGTCATAACAGTAACCGTTTGCAAATTTTGTGATTGATAAATTATTTGAGCCCCAATGCGGCATACGGGTAAAACAATGTTAACAGTCTTCCCAGCCGTTTTTGGCTACAGCGAGTGCAACGACGGTATTGGGTGCGGTTGTTTTGGCTGCTAAGTGTGCCCGAACTATTACTAGCACGGCCAATTTTGGCTTTAAATGTGCAGGAACAACAACAGGCAGGTCAGGACACCACCTTGACAATGGTAGTATATGAGTATGAGTATTTAAAAGTGTGCTATCAGATCGTCGCGTCTTTGATCGAGCTAAACGGTCCTTCGGTCTAAATAGTGTGGTAATTAGTCATATCTGTCGGCTTACTCGCTTTGTTCTACGCTAGGGCATTCAGTCGTTTGGATTGAATTTACGAGGACGGTAAGTATACTATGTTATGTAAGTATATTACAGTTTAGCTGTACAAAGCGAGGGCTGGCCCCTTGAAAATATGCAATTAAAATTAATGATTTTATCCAAAAGTGGCAAGTCACGCGTGTACCATGAAGCGGAAAAATTTACGTGTCAGGCTCGTACCCCTGCGGGAGTGTATACGTATGAACCGCAAAATTTGGAAAAATCCCAGTTTAATAATTTGAACTCCTGCACGAACTCCAGATAACTTACTGTACTGGGAACAAATCGCGCAGAATAGGGACCAATGGCAAATCTTTGTGTCGGAGGCCAAGATCCACTTCGAGTCGCTGAGCCAGCGAAATATTTAAATAAATAACAAATTGAAGATACAAGCGATGCAAAGGCCAAGAACTCTCATCAGGATACTAGAACAGAGCGATCGTCTCCCGAATAAACATACAGTATATCCCTCAACAAAAACAACCATATCGACGGTATCCCAGCCGCCGGATCAACAGTTACAACTATTTCAAGTGCGGCCAAGGCCGATGCGAGCACACGTCTGGTTTCTATTCGCAGTCAGCACAGATGGCCGGAGCGATCGCTATTGATGTTACCACCGCACCGAGGTAAATACGACGTGAATGCTACTGAAACGAGTGTACGTTATCTGGGATTTGTGGAGGTTTTTCTTCAGGCTACAAACTACAACATGAAGTTCTATGTGTATGTCTAAGTACTTCAAGTAAGGGGTGATAAAGTTATACAGGGTTGACGGCACGGGAGTGATAATCGTGGTATTGAAAACGTCCAGAGGCTGCGGAAATTGCTTACCGTCAGGCATGCTGCAAGCTTGTTAGCCACCTGAGTCGTGTAAAAAAATGACAGAAACCCCCCCACCAAATTTACATATACTCAAATATTGTCTAAACTACTGATCAAATTTTAATGTAATAAACTAAAAAAAGCATCTCGATTAAACTGCCTTTTTAATAAAGAAAGCCGTATCGAAATCGGTCCATTCGTTAAGGAGCTACGATCCACAGAGAGACACATTATGTTAGTTTTAAGTTTTTTTTAATGTGTTATTGGACCAAATAAAGATACGTCTATGTCTATGTCTATGTCTACACACCTACAACTTATAACACCCCTCTTTATTCGTGGGGGTTAAAAAAGTTCGTGCTCAAAGACGACAGCTATCGTTAAAAAGAAACTTCTGCTCTGCGACCGACGAAATCTTCCACAGGAAGAGAAAACGGTAAATAGCCGTTTGCATTACCAGAGGTACCACTGTCGTGTTATCGAACCCATAAATACAAAAATCAATCAATGAAGTTTATTTGCATGTATGAGCAACTCATATGTTTATTGATATACTGATTTACATACTGATTATTGATTCAGTCTGAACCAGGCCTTTCCACATTCAAAGTAATAGTAAATAAATATATTCCGTCGCTGGGTGCCAATCAGCTCTTGACATTATTCAAACAGTCTCAGGGTCTCCAGCGGGAGACCTTAGTCGGCCATCGGTATAAGTGACCGATTTCGGTCTGCACCAAAACAAGCTTTTTTTTACAATTTTGCATGGACGAATCATTTGCTTCAATTTTAAACAAAAATTAAACAATCTTTTCTATCATATCGTGTCATAACTTGTGGTTTTCGATAGTTTCAGAATCCCTGTACATGTGATGGGAGTACCTACAGTGGATATGAATCTATAAAATTATGACTCTGCTCGACCCAACAATCTACTTCAATAACAATTTAGACACGATTCGACATAATAAGGAGCAAAAAGAGGTATATCAGGAATTCAGTATCGTACCTTGTGGCACTCGATAGTTCCTGCCTACCCCTTTGCGATACGGACGTGGGTATATATGTGTGTCGAAATAATGTAGATGTCTCGAGTATCGCCAGCCTACAGTGGGTGTCGGTCTTCCAAAGTTAGCCGGCGAGGCAACGGCCGTTCGTAGAAGCCGACGGAGTGGATTCCCGCATTCAATCACGTTCCAACTCCACACAACAACGCCTAAACAGTATCGCCTGGAGCATTCTTTGACGGCACACCGCCAGTCGGGTTCACGGAACCACATTGGATCTTTGGGCTCGAATTTCCTATAGAGATATACAATTTTTTATGATTTGGTATGCCTAATATAGTTGATGATTGGGCGAATTTTCAACCCTCGACAAGAACAGAAGGGAGTTCTGTTTGCTATTTCATAGCTTCCAAGCGAATGAATAGATTTGAATTGCGATTGTTTATTCATTGAAAGTTCTTAGCCTTGTTTTGTGAAGAACTAATATCCAGTTATTATATGGGAATGAACCATTGCTAATTTACATCACTGGTGATGAAATCCAAGAGATAATACCAGGAGAAATCGGTTGGGTAATTTGGAAGCCTTGTTGCTAAATAATTGAGGGACTCAAACGAGCAAGTGGGTCGCCTGATGGAAGGTGATCAGGGCGCCGTGAGTGCGTAGCCGACCTTCGAGATATAAGTACAATTGTCAGGGGTATTTTACGACATTTATCGGTAACTATAAAGTATATATATATGGCTATGTAGTGACCGATGGAATCATATGGTAGAATATAGCAACCTCTACACGAATGCCTTAAGTGGCCTATGCCCAGCAGCGCACTAGTATATTATCAACAACGATGTTTTGAACTGAACGAACCCTGCTTATTCATGACTGATGTATAAACAAGAAGGAACATTCACCAATTGACCTGTGAATCCCGGAATCAGCCTACGCGTATACGAAATTGATGTCGAACAAACCTGGCGCACTAAACATTTGGGATCGAAAGAATGCGAGTAATTCGTATCGAGTTAATACTCTATTAAACGGGGCGTCTGACAACATACGGTGTGTTTCAAAAGTCTTATTTTCGTATATCCGCCACGGTTTCTAGCTTTTATCAGGGGGAATGTGGGTCAATTTATTGTGGGATAGGCATATTATATTCAGCCTGTTAGAAAAGATTTTTTTTATGCTACGCAGTCACAAACGGGAAGACAGCCCACCTGATGGTAAGCTGTAACTGTTGCTTGGCGGCAGAATATAATGCTCCTGCTCATCAGGGGCTTGAGGTAAATCTGCCAGTCAGGGTCCGCTCTTCCATTAAGTCAGCGCTTTCAGATTTCCTGCATGCGATTTCCTACCAGGATCGTTAGGTTAGGGATGTAATGTGGAACCGAACAAAGCGTTGTGTATGTCTATTTCTAATCCTTTAATTAAAATTTTGTTGTGTTTAGGCTTTTTACTTAGAGCGACTGCCGCCATCTGGCCCACACCACCCGAGGGAAAAACCGATTTGCCCGAGTCTCGTCCTTCTGTCAACATGGCAACCGCCAGCAGATGAGGTTGTTTTGGGCCCTCTGAGATGGTGCGGCCTCGGGGTACAGGGCCTCTTTCATAATGTAAACCGTAAATTCAGTCTGTTATACTATATTATAGCGTTAATAGATGACGTCACCAAAGCGTTTCTTTGTGAATGGAAAATGTTTAGGCTACGGAAATGTTTACGTTGGTTCAAAAATATATTGCTCCTCTTTAGATCGGTAGCTATACTGTACTGGTTCTTTGTTGTAATAAAAATTCGAAGAAATACAAAGTTTCAAATGCATTTTGGTGTTCACGTTTGATGTGGAAACTGTTCTAAACGTTTCTGCGGCGTGGGCTCCATGGACACAAATACAGGGAAACAACACTGAGTTGCTTAGAATGAGACCTACGCATAATCAGCTTCGAAGACATTTCATTAGGATCAGCTTCAACTTACAGCCATTTAGTCAGAGGTATTGTCGATGGATTAGACGTGACGGAACAAACGAGTCCAGCAGTGGACTGTACAGATAAGACATGGCCACGGTGGGAGTCTGTTACAATACGATGCGATCTCGAAATCCCCATGCAGTACTTACGAGAGCACATCAAATACAACCGAATTTTAGCCGTTTGAACCATCTAGCGGAAGCTAACGGTCTGTCACCGTCGGCTCTGGACACACAGATCTGTGCTACCCGTGCTCGCGTCGCGTGCTGTTTGTCAACACAGTGCAACTCTACCGGTCATTGTACGTCTACGCAGTACCGCGTCTATTGTGGCCTTTCCTCGTACGAGGGCGGCGGGGAGGTGACATTCCTCGCTGCGTGGACGCAGCGGTTCCGATTATGGTAGTTTTGGGATCTATATCTTCGATGCGAAGGCCCTCATCGTGCTAAATTTGACAGAATTTATTAAAACCTAACAGACAGAAAGTCGGTAGACCCTCGACAAAGTTTACATTTACTCAAATTTTTTCTACATTACTGAACCGATTTTAATGCAATTTTACTGAAGCTAAGAATTCATACTTTGTGTTAGAAAAAGAATAATAATCTTGATTGAGCTGGTTTTTAAATAAAGAAAACCGCATACAAATCGAGCCATCCTTTCGGGAGCTACGATGCCGCAGACAGACACACACCTCCTCAGATACACAGAGCCACACGTCAAACTTTAACCCTCTCTTTTCGTCGGGGGTTAAAAACTGAAGAGCAGCAGTTTTTCATTGTACAGTGAAAAAACAAAGACTGCATGTGACAACGACTGCGGTTCGATTTTGGTTCAGACGTAAAATTGAAAACGATAAGGGCCCTGGTCGGTGCTACCGCCAGCGGTTGGTTGCAGCGTCATCAGAACAGACTCAGCATAGCCGTATAAGAGGACTCGAGGGAGCTGTGTGTCACTGTGCCGCCAGCCTCTCGCTGTGATGAGGTCACCCCCTCAGCGACACATGTGCAAGCTATATTCAGAACACGAGCGCAGATGTGCTAATTGTGTACCAACTAGGCAAGTAGCAAGATTTAGGAACTATCCTTAGCAATTAGATGCGATCACTCCTATTCTGGGAACCGGAGGGCGAAGGATATTTCTAAAAACATTGGTCCGACGGGTTTTTTGTGTAGCCTCTGACGCAGGAAATGGTTGGATGCAACGACAGATGAATCCAACGCAAACACTCATGGCTGAATATATTGTAACCAAATTAAATAGAAAGTTAATTTATTTTATTTCCATTAAATTCTATCTACGGCAGAATCATTCAATCAGATGTTGGCGAAAGAAGGCTAAATACCATCTCTATTAAACTGCCTTCCTATAAATGGCTGTTTAAATTTTAGTAATAAAGCATGAGTGTATTGCAGATAGTGCATAAGTGTAAAGACATAGAATGAATGTAGACAATGTAGAAAAAGAAATATTGAACAATGAACATTCCAATGCAACAACTGAGTACAGAAAAACAAAGCGTACCAGTGAACAATTTGAAGATACAAAACGTTATCTATCCTTTTATGTTTATTGGTACATTTAGAACCGCTATCGAGACACTTAAGGGTCTAAAAGAACAATACAATAGAAAGAGTCAAGCGTCTTATGGACCATTACAAAGTATCGGTGTTAAAAGCACGGCTTGAAAAGACAAATTAGGATCGTTGGGGTTTCTAAATTGGTCATCGCAAGAAGAGTTAAAAGTGACAGTGGGCGTAGCAGATAATTCCAGTTCTGGGAAACAGTAATTGTTCCCAAACAATGTTGCTGGTGTGGCGACCGCGTCCTAGGCGGGGTTGATATCAGCAGATACCGTGTCACAGATTATACGCTTAAATGATGTAGTGGCCGAACTAGGATTGACAATTTGATATCCAAATTGAAGAAAGAAATAGTATCAAACTTTTCTTCTTGACACGACATGGAGAGTACGTTTTAAATATATATGAGAACCAATATTTTCGAAGAGGTATATACTTTTCTTTTTGCCAATGGAGGCACCCGGTCAGACGGTACACCTGATAGAATGCGACTACTGTCGACCAGGACATCACCAACGGAAGGGGAGCGGATGCGATGCACTTCCCACATATAGAGGAGGCTTAAGTCGGTTATTAAATTGACTCTTATGGTTTTTGGCAACACCTACCTTGATGGCATATGACCAACAGGAAACCATTACGGGCTGTATATGACAGAAGGCTTTGTGAAACCGCGGAAAATCGATCTACTTAGGTACTTAGAAATTGTTTTGGCAATTAATAAAATAGAAATTAAAATGTATATAACGACTTTCTCTATATCTAGTTCATGGGTCAAATTAATATTTCTGAATAACTTCCAGATAAAGAAAGAAACGATAACAGAACGAGACACAAAAGCTCTTAACAAATATATCCAGTTTCCCCTCTCCGTCGTTCCGAACGGACGTTACCGTGACCGCGTAATACAGTGAATGATATAATAATATACTTACACTAGTGGATCGTGTACAATGCGTGACAACAAAATCATCCGAAATGACGAGTGATGCGAATAATTCGATCATGATAGTGAATGAACTGTTGACATTTATCCAAAATAAAATAGACACGCTTGACGAAGTGAGTATAATACAAATCTGTACCTCTAATTATACCGACGAGGAAATAGAATCCGCTAAATCAATCCTTTTTGACGCTATTCCTGGAACGAGATGTGTTAATAGGAAGGGAGATGACAAGAAGAAGAAACACCTAACTGACATGCTGAAACTCCTTAAAGAAACTGATCCCGAAATTCATCCGACTTTCGTAGCAAAGGATCTCAACCGCCTACCTCCGGTGACCTTTGATCACGTGGATGTAACTCGACTGTTAAAAGATTTATCTATCCTTAAGTCTGAGATGCAGTGCATAAAATACGATCGTGTCACCAAAGACGATATTAAACAGATTAAGGAAGAATTATCACAGCTTCACATGTCACAATGTACAAAACGTGCATCCATATCGCCGCAAGAATGCTTAAACTCGGCCCATTTACAGCCGAGGTCTGCACCGCGATCACAACGCACGAGCGCCGCAAATGCCACCGATCGCCACACTATTGTCCGGCCGCCGCCGCCCGCGTCGAGAGACCGTTCTTTACCTGCGCGGGATTCGTCCCCACGTGCGCACGGCGATCAGCTGTTTACACCCAGCTATAGGGATATGACTATCGCCGGCCGATCCACGGATCATTCACAGTCGCGAACAATTTTGGACGCTGAGGTAATAAGCATTAAGGACGATAAGGAAACTGAGTTTATACCCGTTATGCGAAGACAGAAACGAAAGGTAAATAATAATATACGCGGGACAATGGAGAACTGTACTAGATTACGTGTGGCGGAGTCGACGAGCTACATTTATGTGTCTAGGTTCACTAAAGATGTGACGGAGAAGGAAGTTAAAGAGCATATTGCAGATATGGGCGAAGAGTGCCGTAGCGTTACGCTACTAAAATCTACTCGAGAAACTTCGTTCAACTCTTTTAAAATAGAGGTATTAAGCACTAAAAAAGACAACTTTTTAAATGAGAACTTCTGGCCAGTCGGACTCGTATTTAGGCACTATAAAGAACGATTTTTTAACCGTCCCAATAAAAACTAAACATGGACAGTACACCTACTTCCACAAATATTAACCTAGTAACCTACAATTGTAAGTCGATAAAGAGGTCGGTCTCATACGTGAAAGATCTATGTAAACATGCTGACATTGTTGCGCTTCAAGAGACATGGTTGTTGCCGCACGATCTGAATTTTGTCCATTCTATTGACTCCCAGTTCGGATGCATTGCCTACTCATCGGTTGATACCTCCACAGGAGTTCTGCGTGGAAGGCCGTATGGTGGGATCGCGATTATGTGGAGGAAATCGAAGTTTGACAAGGTGTCTGTGTTGTCGACAAATTCAAATAGAATGGCTGCTGTCTCCGTATGCGTGGGGCTAAGATCGTTTCTGGTGATTAATGTGTATATGCCAGTGGACCATCCAGACAATCTTACTGAATTTACTGACATATTGGCTAGAGCGAGTGCCATAATTGAGGACAGTGGCGTGCAGGCAGCGTATATCCTAGGTGACTACAATGCGCACCCTACGGCAGAATTCGGTCATGAGCTTCTCAAGTTCTGTGATGACCAGAGATGGACTTGCACAGATATTAAAAAACTGGGCTATGAATCGGACACCTTCACATTTGTGAGCGAAGCACACGGTACGTGCAGATGGCTTGACCACTGTGTGGTCACGGATGCGGCTGCAAGCACTGTGGTATCGGCTGGGGTCACTTATGATCCTGGTTGGTCCGATCATTGTCCTCTCTGGATTACGTTTGACGTAGCAGTGGTTACGGAAGAGAAAAAAAATCCAATATGCGAACGTAAGCCTGATAAAGTTATGTGGGGTGTGCGTAATGCCTCTCAAATAGAAAAATATTATGTATATTGTTGTAAGGAGTTAGCCAAAATAGAGGATTCATTGCAATGTGACGACTGTGATCATAGTTATTTAAGTGTATGTTCTAATTCACAATATCATAGAGAATTTATTGCCAATTTATATGATTGTATAGTCAATACTCTTCAGGCAGGAGCTAGTTTGTCTGCTGTTGAGTCTCGGTCAAATGCAAAGGAAAAGCATAGAGAGGTGCCTGGCTGGAACCATGAGGTCAGAAGGCTGCACCAGGTACACAGGCGCTGCTTTGAAAGCTGGGTTGCGGCGGGTAAGCCATCCACTGGATATATATACAATGAAATGAAAGTTAGTAAGAACTGTTTTAAAAATAAACTTAAGTGGGTACAAAGGAATGCAGAAACAGTTAAACTCAATATTTTGGCTACACATAAAAAGGAAAAATCGTTTGTAAAATTCTGGAAAGGGGTTAAAAAGTTTAATTATAAGCAAAGTCTGCCTTTGTCAGTGGATGGCCTACAAAGCCCCATCGAAATTGCGAACATGTTCGCGAATAAATTTCGTATTGATCCCTTACCCATACCTGATTGTACTCGCAAAGGTCACTCACAAAAGAGCGAAAACTGCAGCGCACTGGTAACAAGTATAATATTCAGCATGGACGACGTAGCACGTGCAATCAGGACTATGACAAGGGGTAAATCGCCCGGCCATGACGGACTAAGTTTGGAGCATATTCTTGGTGCTGGAGATATACTTGTTGCCAAACTGTGTAGCCTCTTCAACCTCTGCCTAAGACATACATTCTTGCCGTCTGACCTCATGACAACTAAAGTTGTCCCTATCGTAAAAAATAAAACAGGAGATATAGGTGCTGCAAACAATTATCGACCAATTTCATTGGGCACGATAATTGGAAAAATCTTAGAGCGACTACTGCAGCCTTATTTGCTTAACAATCTCAATATAGATGATGCTCAGTTTGGTTTTCGTGCCGGTCTCTCAACGGATTCTGCAATCCTAAGTTTAAAACACGTAGTAAACTACTATGTGCAACGTAAAACGTCTGTTTACGCATGCTTTTTGGACCTGAGCCGTGCATTTGACTTAGTGAATTATGGAATTCTCTGGAGCAAATTGCGCGGCTCAGGTGTGGCCGATAGTGTAGTTAATCTGTTGAGTTACTGGTACGATAACCAGACAAACTGTGTAAAATGGGGCGACGCGACCTCTAACACATATAGGTTAGAATGCGGTGTACGCCAAGGAGGGCTTACGTCTCCGGATCTCTTTAACGCATATGTCAACGGTCTGATCGAGGAATTGAGGGAGTCGAGAACTGGTTGTCACTTTGGTGGTGTATGTGTGAACAGCTTGAGTTACGCTGATGACATGGTTCTCCTCTGTCCCTCGATCAAAGGCATGAGAAGGCTGCTATCCATCTGTGAGCGGTATGCGCTGAGACACGGCTTAAAATATAATGCCCTCAAGACGGAAGCGATGGTATTCAGGGCGGGTGGGGGTCCGGAGCGTATACCTGAGATTAAAATGAATGGATGTGTGATTGGGATTGTTAAGCAATTTAAGTATTTAGGTCATATTCTAACTGAAAATTCCATGGACGACTTAGATATAGAAAGGGAAAGGCGGGCACTCTCGGTCCGTTGCAATATGATTGCACGCAGATTTGGCAAGTGTGACATTGAAGTCAAGAAGACATTGTTTAACGCTTTTTGTCAATGTTTATACACTTGCCAACTCTGGGCCAGCTTCCGGATGAGAACCTATGGAGCCATGAGGGTGCAATATAATGATGCATTTCGCATCCTCATGAGATTGCCAAGATTTTGTAGCGCATCCGGAATGTTCGCGGAGGCGAGGGTGCCCGACTTCTTTGCGGTTATGAGAGCGCGTGTGGCTGCATTTTGGGCTAGATTGAGGTGCTCTGATAACAGCATACTCAAAATAGTAAGTAATGACCTTGATAGTCCAATCTTTAGAAGATGGATGACTTTGCATTTGACCGAGAATCGAAAATGACATCAAAATGTTATAATTTTGCAATCATTATCATGTAACTTTTATTTAATTTTTTTACTATTGTATGTTTATGTAATATGGGTCTATTGCCTGGAATAAAGATTTATTATTATTATTATTATTATTATTATATCAATCAAGTTCCATTCGGACATTTGCTGCAAAGGTCGGCGACACTGCGAACGTGAATGCATTAAGCCCATCCGTGCGTCAGCATAACTTTCAAGCATTCTGGGTTTCATACCAACTATCAACAATTGCTATTATGAGAAATAGCAGCGAATGCAAACCGACCTTTGTTATTACCAAATCAATGTTAGCAATTAGAGAAAACCACGACATAACAGGTAACAAACGTTCTTGTACACACGTCCGGATTGTAACGATACTAATAAACGAGACCAACTCGACTGGGGAACATTAAAAACTGAATAAAACACCGAATCGTCACGAGTAAACGGCGTGAGCGATTACATTGCTTGTATCGCAGATTTTACGGCCAACGTAAATAAAGTATGAGGTCATACGATACTTTACGTGACCACCTTACGGTGACCTCTCGATTGTTGACTGCCGCAGGACCGAAGATATAAAACTAGCGGTAAAAAGCAATCACGACGACACCAACGCTCCTGGAGATCAAAGGGTTTCCGAAAATTGTGAAGAATATGTAGGTTTACGATACGGCTGTCTTGGAAAAATCAGGTCTAGAGAAAAAAATATAATTAGAAATGACTTGTGAGTCAATGGGAGCAATATTGTTCATGAAAGCTAGCTGGAAGGGACCGAGAATCCCAATAACAGAAACCAATGTATGTTGATCCGAGAATTCTTGCGAATACCATCCAAATGGAGATCTAAAAGCTTGACGTCTGGGTGGCCACAATTATTAAGCGCATCCTTGTGGTTTTATTTGTTGTGCGTCATTACTGGAGGATTAGTTGGACGCTTTAACTGGAAGAGTGATGATGTTATGGCCATTATCATTAAAGCAGTATGCAACTAATTGTTGCATCAACTCATTTCGTTGCTTACTTTTTAGTTAATGTATGTACAAATATAACATTTCACTTAAAAGCGACATCCACGCTACAAATTCTAAAGTAAAGAGCTCTAAATTTGAAGGCCAACATAACAATTGATATTTTATAAATCGTTTCCTTATTCTACAAGGAAAGTCCCTGTACTCATAGAGATTGTTTGAACTTTATTCCGTGTTTTTTTACGCTTTTCGATGACATCATAATTTGATCTCAGTGGATAAATTCGCTATCATTTGATTCACGTTAATTATTTTTGCGTCATATAATAATATGGGGAAACGCGTTCATTGGCTCTTCAACCTATACAGTAGATCTAATTTTTTATTTTTTTTGTGGTAAACCATAATATTAAAAGTTTTTGAAGTTTAACTTACTCGCGTCACGAGTAGTTATACAGGATAATATCAAAGGTTTTCTATCCTTGAAATTGTAACAAATAAGTGTACGTATTGATTCAGTTGTATGTGTAATGTACCATGTGAGATCATGGGAGGGAAAACTAATATATTTAAATTGTTTATTATGTGGCTTATTCATCATCGTAGGTTATGACTTAAGAATTATATGTATACGTCAATATATAGTTACAGAGAATACTAAGAAAAGAATATTCGATTCGAAAAATATGGGTATTGTCATTGGATAATGTGTAATTATGGTAAAATTACAGTCTATCCTATTAATATTTCTAATATGTATAGTATATTCGTTTGTCATTTTATGAAGCTGAATGGATTTGTATGATTTGATGTTTGATGCAGTATACTCTAGATTAAAATTAAAATGGTTTATGTATGAAGCCGCAGAGGAAACCAATAGTAATTCTTCATTGCAGGGACATGCCCATAATAAAGGCGTTCTTCCCGACATAAAAACACTATCTCCACGCTTCGTAAACAAACAAAATAGATTATGTATCAATAAGAGATAACAGTTCGTACTACAGCCATTAACTGGTATTAATGATATCGATAATGATGTACCTAGACATCGGTGGACAGAGCGACAACCTTCACATATTTGAACCGTTTAAGATTAAAATTTCATTAGAAACGCATAGAGCAACAAGTCGCAAACCCAACGCAGTCGCACGCCAAAAGGCATCCAAGAGTGGTCACAAAACTTAACACACCATGAGCCTCACTATTTCACTTGATAACATAAAGACACTACACTACAAACCGGTTTGTTGTGTGTTATTATCACAATATCATTGTCGCGTGCTTTCTCATATAAACAAAAGCGAGCACTTTCCAAAGGCTGACAACTTCACAGAGGTCCGGAGACACGCGCGCGGTCGGCGTCGATCGCTCGCCGCTCGGGCTGACAGACTGGCATACGAGAGGGCGAGAGAAAAACAACGCGCAGGAGCGAGACGGCACCACTCTGCACCTGTGCACTTAAAATTGAATAATTGCCGAAACGAGACGTAGAATAAAGCACGCAACAGGACCGAGAGAGACGCGAACAGCGGGTTGTATTCGTCAACGAAATGTAGTAACTGTCGTGGTTGTTTTGAATAAGTTGGCGTTATAAAATGGTTGGGCTTAAAGTAGGTTTTGTTGGGCCGGCCACTGCCAGTGCCAGGGTCAGCATATGGCGAAGACGGTCCGTTGGCCAAATTCCACGCAACAGCCGGAGTCGCAAGCCTCCAAGAACAATACGGCGTATATTCGAGCTAGCTGCGCGATTGTTCCACCATCAATGTGGAATGCCAATTATTTCCTGTCAAGTTTTTCTTTTGATCTGATTTATAGGTTTTTAGTTTCAGCGCAAATTCAGGGTCAACAACTCCTTTGTTCGATACAAAGGAGTTGCGTAAACTCCAGTCGGCATTGTCGGCGTCTACTCGAGCATGTGCGGGCTCCAATATCGTAGTAATGGGTTCTGCTGTGCTAAAACGGTCAGCCATTACTTCATCTTTGATTAACTATTAATCTCCTTCAATAATAATCATCATGGCGTCATATGAGCTTATCCCAGGTGAGCTCTCGCGCACGACGGCCTGGGATCCGCCTTGACCATGATCCAGGATTTGGCAGATTTATTTAATTAGACCTCCGTGACCTGTTAACAGGGGAACCTGGCCAGATTGGACAATGGCTACACATTCAGTCGCTCCAATGTGCAGGTTTCTTACTTCTTCCTTACATTCGGGTGTCATATAAAGCGACCAAGGTTTTCGAGGCAAATATTTAGATTCTGCGTAGACTGGAAAATGGGCAGCAGCAGACGACCTGAGTGGTTCAGTGGTCAACATGCCGGTCTGCCACGCAAGAGGTCCCGGGTTCGATTCCCGGCCGGGCAGAAATTGAAATGATGAATTTTAATTTCTGTTACGGGTCTGGGTGTTCTATGTATAATAAGTATGTATTTAAAAAATATTTAAGTAGTTTATCAGTTATCTAGCACCCATAGCACAAGCTTTGCTTAGTTTGGGGCTAGATGGCGCTGTGTGAATTTGTCCACGAATAGTTATTTTATTTTATTAATTTTCCATTGTTATATCTATAACACTGCGATCTCAAACCCGCCTGCCAACCGTGGAGATTATTGAAACAACCTTCCCTTCCGTGGGAGGGGCCCTAAGTCCTGCAAGACTGTTATGGGTTGTGATGACAGTGTCGTGAGAAGAGATCGATTCCCACATCTCGTTTCTGGGAACAATCTCGTATGGGTGCTGTAAATTGTAATCGAATTTTGTAAACACAGCACTTCCTCCGATTGAAGCTACGCGATGCCAAGGCATTCAGGCATTTGCAGTGCTTTTATCACACGTAAAGCGCAATGTTGAACACTAACCGTTGCTCTTACGGTGAGGGAAAATATCCTGTTGAATGTGTAACCGTGATCCAATCTGGTCGGGTCATTGTACTCCATTCCGATCGAGTGATTGAAAATGATGAACGGCTAATTTGATCCTGGAATGCAGGCTCTTTGTGCGCGCTTGTTAACACTCATATTCGCACTTAAATAAAAAATAAATATCCGCGTATAAATGAAAAAATTATCATAATTATGTTAATGTCCCTTTAACACCGACGCTCTCATTATTGACGACATGAGTGGTTCACATGCCAGTCTGCCACGCATAGGTCCCGGGTACGATTCCTGGGCCGGGCAGAAAATGAAAGAATGAATTTTAATTTCTGTTACCGATCTCGGTGTTGTATGTATTTAAAACAGATATAAGTAGTTTATCAGTTACCTGGCAACCATAACACAAGCTTTGCTTACTTTGGGGCTTCGCCATAGGATAATTATTTATTTTTATTTTAAGCGCCTTACAATTAGCACAGGAACAGTAATAATAGCAACTTTATTTAAACCACCAAAGATCGAACCAATAACAGAGAAACAAATCAACCGTCATCGGATACTTTTAGACAGATAACCTCAGGTTTTCTGCGTATTCTTCAAGCTTCACATAGAGAGTTAGGAGATCAGTAGAAATCTGCGAAGCGACTGTTTACGCGAAGGTGGGCGACGTCTTTCGACGGCTGGATAAACACCGCGCAGAGATCTCTATGAAACTGTGACTACGGCCCATTCATGCGGGATGGGTGGGTAAGTATTCGGCCATTCAACACGTGAGGTTTAAATAGAGAAGGGTAACGGGGGGCCATATTTCTTTTTTTACGACATTATATTTAGAAAGAAAGAAACATTTATTGACACAAACAATAACACCACACATATATTTGACTATATTACAACAATATTTAGGACATAAGTAAATGTATTGTAATGAATATATTATTTTCTTTGTTTGACATTCATAAGCGCTAAGAACTCAATTCAGTTCAGCTCAATTGAACGCCAGGAAATGGGTCAAATCAGGCTTGCAAGATATGCCAATATACAAAGTTAAAAGTTAAACCAAATCTTGTAAAAAAGAATACACCTGATGTAGCACAGATGGCGGAAAGGGGTATCTCAGATCTTCACCATGAATTGTTTTTTATTATGTTTTTAATTAGACTAGCCAACATTTGTCTGCCACCTCACCTGGTGGTAAGCGACGATGCGGCCGAAGATGGAGCTTGCCCGTCTAGGAACAGCCTCCTCACACAGCCTTGAATGCGTCCAAATTATAACGATCAGAGAACACACTCGCACGCAACGTGTTCCATTAGTACACAAAGGGGCAAGGGTCCAAAAAGTGGTTAAAAAGCGTCAGGCGGTCAATTAATAACCTCGGAGAACAGGTGGACTGGTTCGCAGGTTCACATTTATGTCAGCTTCGTTTGTCATCTTATTTGTGAGCTCTATAGTAGTTGCTATGGGATCTATATTGTAATATAATACTTGCTATTGTGTCGGTGGGACGAATACCTTTTAATAGATTTGGAGCTAAACACCTTTTGCATTACATTGTTGCTGGGTTGATCAATAGATTTGAATAGTTTTTTTAAGTACGTCGTTCACGTGCCAATTTTTATTTCTATCTTCTGTTATAGATGTGTAAGAAAAATTTATTTGCATATTTTTAGAGTCAGTAGTTTGAGGAGTTATGATCGATTTGGATGTGGATTTCTTTATTAGAAAGCCAGTTCAATCGAGATGGTTCCTACCTAGACGTTGCATTAAAATTGGTTCAGTACTTGAGAAAATATTTGAGTACCTATATGTAAACCCGACTTCTACTCCTACTCCTTCACTGAACTCCGCACGAAGTGCGCGATTGTCAATCTATAGCAATCTTTAAGAAGCGTGTAAAAGAACATTATCTTTCCTTATGTGCCTGAATCTTCTACAATACCTGTATATATTTTAGTATATATATATACTATTGTGTGTATTTAGAATCTTATTTATGATTTATGTAGTTTATATTTTTTTTTTTATTACAATTGCGCACGTCTCATCCCCCATACTCTACCACGTCTCTCTTCTATAGGCCTGCTGGAAGAGATTTCTTCTTAGAATATCAGACATATTCTGTCAGTTAGGTTAGTTAGTTGACATCATTAATATTGGTAGATATAATTATAATCATTTAATTTTGATTTGTTCTGTAATCATGCATTTTCAATTCAAATCCGTGGTATTCTGTACAAAATATTAAATTTCTGCACCGGCGGAAATGTCAGTTGCAAACTATCAAAATATCAGTCAAGTATTTCCGTTACGTTTCAAAACACCTTGCTTAACAACATCTTATACTAAACATTACAAACCGAAGCTTTATTTCTGCAAACATATAGCAATCTGCAATATTGATTCAACAAGCACTCATAATCAGTTTCATCTCCCATCAATTCCTGATTAATAAACAAACTTAGATTCGTAGAAACCGCCCGTTCATAGAACTGCGAACTGGATAAACAGTGAATTCAAACAAACCGTTCCTCTTTCGATTTTTCAGACTAATTCCTAGACTAGCGTTCAACTCTCAGAAATCAATACCGCGAAATGAAAATGTTAGAAGCAACGAAATTGTTTCGTTTACTAAATCAATCGCGTGTCTATTAGTCCTATCAACGAATGGCTCAGAAGGGGGTGTAGAGGGCGCGAGCGATTCCTTTAGTAACTTGTTTAGAATACTTAGGGAGTAACCATACTAAGAGTCCTCTCTTCTAGGAGGTGAGCCGTAGTGAGAGGAAAGGAATAAGATCTCACTTTTGGTTTCGATAGATTTTCAGTATAATAAAAAAAAACATCTTGTCGTTAATGCCGGTAGTGCTCTCGCGAGCGAGGGCCCGGGTTCCGCCTAGACCATGATCCAGAATTAGGCAGAGCAGGAAATTACAGTGGAGCGACTGCCGTCTCACCTCCGTGACCCTGTTAACAGGAGAACCTGGCCATTGGATCATAGTTACACTTTTTTTTTGTTCTTTTTGTTTTTTAACCTAGAATACACCAAGATTACTCGACCACTGTTCGCGTTGGGACGCTAGCCCTTAAGTTACAAGTGTTTTGCTTAGTTTAAGGGTTAGGGTCACATTATATAGATCAAACCTTATTGAATAAAGAACATTATTTATTTATTTATTCAGTCGCCCATCACCCATCGCCGTAAGAGCATTGGGTAATGTCCAACTAATGTACATAATTCAGAAAAGACTCATTAGTACATAGCTGCTCTGGGGTACGAACGCTCTTTCTCCTTAATCATAAGACCGCTGAGGCTTAAACGCCGTTTGTCTAACGATTGAGATATAAACTATGAAATCAAAATATATGAACCATAGATGTTAAGAGCCAAAACTACCACTCGCCATCAATAAATGGGATCTGCTTTTGGCATAAGAAACACTTCTCAAGAAACATCTCGTCCTAATCAGCGTTGCGTTGAATCGATTTAAACAACGAGTACCATCGAAATGGTCATCACAATGATCGCATTGTTTATGTCACGAGGTTTGTATCACCCTCATTACGCAATTCGGCACCGCACAATGGCCGATGACAGAGAAACCAACGTGAGATATAGAGTATAATGCTTAGAAATATCAAATCGTAAACGAAAGTATTAACTTAATTAGAAGCGTTTCCGATTGTTGCCATTGTCGGCCGCATTGTCTTCGAATATGCTGTTTGTGCAAAGAGTTTTCGTACAATTTCACCCAACCCTATCCTATCAAGAACAGAAAATGTACAAAAATATCACATAAAAAGTTGTGAGATCCATGTGAGAGCTTATGTACAGCCACGGAACTTCCATGCTCTATTTATTGACTAATATTTCTAGGTCTAAAACCTCTTTACTCCAAGCCAAAGAGTAGGCTATATTGAGCCTAAAATCGGTTACATAATGACTCATTTTCGAGCGTGTGTGTTGAAAAACAAATTGATATCATCTATGTTTTTGCAAATAAATCCACGGACGCGACGGTAGAGCCATCACGTAGAAAATAGGTACTTGAACGAAACACCAGGAAATCCTAAACCAAGGCTGGTGAGACCGGAGGCTGAACAGGAAAAAATTATAACACGACGCTATAAGTCACATACCGTGACTAAATACAGCAAAGATATTATCAATGTGATTTACATCAAATTTAATAAATAATAAATACTTAGAATTACATGGGATTGCTGAGGGTTTAGTGATGGTCCCGAGGGCGGCCTAAGAATGCGCGAATGCGCGAATGGGCGAATGGATAGATATTCGCTGAATCGGATGCGAGAGCCAACGGCTTACGACGCAAGGATGCCGAAGACCGCGCGAAGTGTATGAAACTTAATACCTACGGATATATATTTGTTGCACCACTGTACGATCCGTGGGTATATAAAAATAGTTTCAGACAGAATTTATTTTCAGAACATTACATTCCGGCCGACCGAAACTACCTGGAACAAGCACAACAGACCACCATGGTAACTACTACGCTGAATCAGGATCATGTAAATATCGCACTCAATCTTCAAATCTAATTTTCGCAATTGCGTACAAACAAAAGCTCACCTTCGTCCTTTAGCGATGTTTGCAAATTGCAAGACAGATTGCCTAACAGGCAAGCCTGCGAAAACCGGTCTGGCGCCGTATTGATCAATGTAATATCGCGACAATGACGCTTCGAGTGTCTCTCGGAAAACGTGCTCTAACATTAATGATGGAATAGCTTAAAATACATCCTCACGTAATACTCAAGTTGTTTTAAGCATAAACAAGTTGCCACGGTCGTATGTTCGGAATCGATGTGTCTAAATGACATCATGTCGTTGAGACTGTCACCTTCCATCCGCTGAGAGTGTTGGTGGGCTAGTGTTCCTAAATTTCGGCTGATACATGCAGCGGCTGAATGCAATCGTTTGGCCACATCTTGATTGTGGTACACGGCGCTATGGTAATCGATTAATCAGCGTCTATGTTTTTTTGTTCGTCTCTTAATCATACAGTTAACAAAAAGTGAAAATACATTGTTTGCTTTGGACTATTATATAGGATCCTCGAATAGGTATATTACAGATATTAATAGAGGAGCGCAACGCGTTGGTGATACCACTGGTGTTGCTGATGATATTAGTTAGGCGGTAGTAACCACCTTACCGCTTGCCTGTTTACCAATCATACAACATAAAAAGAGGTTTTATCGTTCGCCAGTTGCAAAATTTTGTGGCAATTTTGTTGCATCGTTGCATTTTTATAAAATCGGCCTGTTCAGAGCCTAAGTTGTATCCGGTTTAGAGTTTGCTGCTACAGTATACGCGACTAATTATGAAGATAAAACGTTACTGCGTCTCGTAAAATCGCCACATAACTATCATACCCTCACGTGTCACAGCACAGACCCTCACGCCACGCTGAATGCATTAGTTTTCCTCCATTACCGCGGTCTGGGATCGACATACCGAAAATTACTAATGATACTGGCATCTAGACCGGTGTAATTACGCCACAGACCTGTCCTTTGCGCGAATAAATATCGACAGTAATGCATGTTTCTTGTAGCAATATTTCAAATTCTATGTGTGTTCGCTCCCACGCCTCGAGTCATGATATCAATGATATCATTCTGAATTGCAATGTCTCGTGTTGTTTTATAACCACTCCATACCTATTTATTAGTAATAGTTAAAAAATTGTAGAGCACCAAATACCTCTAACAAAGTGTGGGTTTTGTCACCTTACTCTACCCGGAGGTCGAGGGCGGCCTAAGAAGCGATGGATTGCATCGCTGAGACGGATGCGAGATCCAGCGGCTTACGAGGCTAGGATGCCGAAGACCGGGCGAAGTGGAGAAGAACAAGTAGGGTCCTGGCAGAGGACGGGATAAGCGCGAAGATAATGATGAGTCTACCCGTGAAGTGAATCATATACCGTCACGGGATCAATCGGCTCTCGAGACTGTTCAACCAGCCTCAGAGTCCCCATCGGAAGACCCTGGTCAACCTCGCTTCGCCAACGGTATTACGAGGCGCACCTAACGAGTAGCGAGCTTGTTACGTTGCTGAAGTTTGGTGACTGATTGGCGACAAATGAGAAACGGTCACCCATCAGTTACCGGCGTCGCTGTGCGTTAGTTATCGGTCTCGAAGGCACGTTGCCACTATACCGAGGCTACTTCAAATAGTTGAACAATCAACGTGTGGTTTAGAAGCATCCTCAAAAAACTTTCGCGGTCATACCCAATATTATATTAGAAAGATTATCTCGACCGACGCGCTAAATTCAACAACAACCTGTCAGTTTACAATATAGTGAAACTAAATCTCAATATTGCATGCAAAAAGAATGCAAGGCCGTATTTTATATGATAAACATCGCTTCCTCAGTCATACGTTTCTCGATGGCGACGGCTCTAAGCGAATAAACATAATTTTTACTCGATACCGTCGGGACCTTGGCAGGTGCCACGGTCGAGGCAATTTCGTAAACAAACTTATAGGTGTCAGTAATGTTTATAGCGATCAAGTAGACTGACCACCTCTATAGAAAAAGAGGTCTTATTACTTAAAGACAGGTGCTTCGTCATACAGATGGTCATCGTGGCGTTGACGTCCCGGTTGTGATATTGCGCGCGAGGGCCCGGGGTCCGCCTTGACCGTGATCCAGGATTTGGCAGATCAGGTAATTTATTTATTTATTTAAAACTTCATGCGCATTACAGTAATTACATTGGAGTGACTGCCATCTGACCTCCGTGACCATGTTAACAGGGGAACCTGACCGGATTGGATCATGGTTCGCCTGAATGTGCAGATTTCATCACGATGTTTTGACCTCACCGTAAGAGCATCAGTTAGTGTTCAACTAATGTACTTAGGCACGCACTGGGCACGGCACTGGGTTTCCCACCCGGGACGTAACGCTTTCGAGTCGGACCCCTTAACCACTAGGCCACCGACGCCCAAACGCTATATACATACATAATCCGCCAGTCTACGTACACGAATCACTGTACACGATATTTTTAGCCTGTATCACGCACATACACACATAGATCGGACGCCGCTTTGCGTTGGCTAACAGCGGGGTATTTTTAATTGTTTTTATCGGCTGAAGCGCGGCCGTGCCAAAAAGGAGGGATCTTTACGCTAGGGGCTTCCAGGAAACCAAAATACTGGAATCGAAAGAGGGCAATCAATGTCGGCACCAATTGCGCGAATGGCCAGCGCAATTTGTTGGCATAAATACAAAAAATGTGTGCGGAATAGACTGGCGTCTGAGAACGTCTAGCATGATGGGAATCGATGAGTAGACGAAGGATGCTCGACTCAAATCATTAGATATTAGTCACCACACATCATCCTGGATGCGGAAGTAAACGCACAAGACCGGCCTTTGTGGAGATCTCTGGGGAAGGCCTATGCCCAGCAGTGAGCGTCTTCTGGCTGAATGATGATGATTTTATTAATTACAACGCAGAAATAGCTCTAAGCAAACTAGAATAAATGTATGAGAGGATGGGTGAATTAACGGCAAAAGAGGATTATCAGCACCCGCAGTTTGTGGTACAAAATATAAACAAGAATCAATATACGATAGCATTGATTAATATCAATTCGAGAGGATCTATAATGGCTATTGACGATGGTCAAGCCTGTCCAAGAAGCAGTGCCAGAATCGGCTTGTACGAAAATAGTTTCAAAACACGCCCCCCAACCCAAAGCATGAATGAAATAGCTACGAGACATACAATAGAACACTGCGAGTCTCTCAGCAATAACATATTACTTTGGAGCACGGCCAAGACGATCGTACGGACATTATAAACCGTTAAACAGATATAAACGTATGAGATTTATTAATTTTGACGAAGATGTCAGAAGGAAATTCTCCGAGATATAAAGAGATGAGAGTGATGCTGACATATTCATTGGAAGGCACAACGACACCGTGATAAGACAAAGACAACAGAAAAAGGAAATTTTATAGCCCTAGAAAACACGACAAATTCTAAGAACGATGACACTTTAGTCGAAATTACTCTACACTATACTGACACTGATTTTTAAATAACACTGCAACAGGTGGGCAACAAGCATACGGCCTGACTCATGGAAAGCAGTTACCGCTGCCTTGGACGTTTGGAATACCAAGGGTATCGCTCCAGAAATGCCGACCTCGTAAAGAACTTCTTATCCCATTCCTGAAGAACTCCATGTTGTACCCTCCAGGGAAAACCTCTCCACGGAGCTCATTTCACGCCCTTAGAGTGCGTGC
This sequence comes from Blastobasis adustella, assembly GCA_907269095.1. Taxonomy (NCBI): domain Eukaryota; kingdom Metazoa; phylum Arthropoda; class Insecta; order Lepidoptera; family Blastobasidae; genus Blastobasis; species Blastobasis adustella. Next base: position 13,833,559 of record OU026138.1, on the reverse strand, counting down.
GAGCGCGCTGGGACGGCGAGCGGAGCGATGATAGAACGTGGTTATGGGCATCATGACAAACAGCAACAAACAATTCATACATACATACACTTACGCCCGTATCCCATACAGCTAGAAAGGGTCTACGACTCTTGTCTGTTTACCGATTGAACCCGTCGTCGTAAACACGACAGTGCAACCCCGTCCCGTGACATTCGTGACATCGTAAGCTTGTTGCACGCGACATGAGGGCGTGGACCGTGACCGCTGATCATTACACCTTAGGGGTTACCCTCTAATGTGCCAAGGTTCTAACTGCGTTGTTATGGTTATGGTAGAAACATGTTTTACCGGCGTTTTATGGGCTTAGTCCTAGCAATTATAACGCACCTGTGGACATTAAGGTTTGAGAACTTAAAAAGTAAAAAGTATATACCGGTAGTCGGGTAGTCGTTGCAATGTCGTATTTCCGGATTATTTTTTTAGCAACATATTACACGAACGAAGTAAACTTATGCTGAGGTAACCGTTACATAATAATGCAAATACGTGAATAACTATACGTAAAAAAAATTTCCCAGCAAAGTTTTAGCAATCTATAATTTATGTCGAAGCACGATTACAGGATGCCATTCAGCCCCTCCCTCAGTTCTTAATCCTTATCATGGTTTATATAGCTTTGTTAATACAGCAATGTAATCCAGTTTCTGTTTTAAACGTGTAAATGGAGGGTTTAATCCCCTCCATTAGTGGAATCCATTAATTACAACAGAGGAATATTACTTTTCCCCATCCGTCATTGTCACAGGTGGTCATATTAATTTATAGTCTTGCATTTGACCTAATCTCACCTGATGGAAAGCGACGATGAGGGTCGAAGACAAATCATGTTTGTCTAGATGCCTATTCACCCTTGACTTAAGACCTCAAAATTATATTATTCGTGGACCAGTGACCCAGGCGTGAGGCAGATAGTTTCAATCCTTAGAAACATTTGTACGGATTTTGTATGTTTTAGAAAATGAGATATTTTTAGATTAAAATATATGTTGTCTCTGCACTCTTTCGCATACGTCGCTTATTCGTCGTACCACCTTTTTCGAGGCCGACAACGACTTCTTTTGCGTTAGGTGAGACCCATTCGGTGATTCGCCCGCAACAAATAGGTCTAAATGGAAAAATGTGAGAGGTCTTTGCCCTGCAATGGGACACATACGGCTCCTAAAGAAAAAAAATATATGTTGTGACGTCACAAAGCTTATGACCATGACTCCACGCTTCATTGACCCTCTCCCTAACCTTACCGCGTGACGTCCATGTAAGACCCCTACTCATGATATGCAAGACGTCTGGCCAGCGAAAAATGCCTGGGAAAGCTATGGCCTTTACATTTTTTGCAGTTTATGTTTTTACTATGAAATAAAACAGCAGCTTGCAATGAGCGAGTGTATGTCGGCACTAAAAATGTAAGTAGGTAATTCATTAGCGTATTTATGGCTGCGGTACTGTAGAGTAGGCGAGTTCGGCCTACTTGCAGACTATAGTACCTCAATCTATACTAATATCATAAAGAGAAAAGATTTCATTGTTTGTCGGTTTGTTTATTTTTTTGTACGTTTGTTTGTAATGGATAAAATAAAAACTACATAACCGATTTAAAAAATTCTTTCATCTATAGAATGCTACGTTATCAGCGAGTAACATAGGCTACATTTAATCTTTAAAAAATTGCAATAATATAACCCAAGGTGATTTCAGGATGGCTGCACCAATTTAAATAATGCTTTTTTGTTGTGTTTGTTTACTTTTAAGAGCTGTTGATTCTATGACCAATAAAATAAATTCATAAATGTTGCCATTTTTTTCAGCTTTCAATTTCGCGACTTCAATTAGCGTCATTTCCAGCACCAATTCACACCATATGGCACTACAATCCCAAAAATCATCACGTTCTTTGTCCCTATCCCTTCCAAAAGCGGCGTACTAACTTGCGATCTGAACCAACACTTCCTTCGAGGAAAGTTCGCTTCCTGTCACCTCCAAACGGCCCAACACAGGCGAGTCACTGACTCACCTTCACACCTCATCAGTATTAATCTTGCGAAATCGCACGTATAACTTATGAGGTATTTGGATGTGGATTTTCCTTGTGGATTTCGTTTCGGTATTGATCTAAATTAAATAAAGTAACAAAGTGGAGCGTCGGTAGCGGAGTGGTCACGGTGTCTGACTTTTAAGCAAGCGCTAGCTGGTTTGAATCCTACAGCGGCCATGTGCCAATGACTCTTTTCTGAGTTATGCACATTAGTTGAATGCTAACCGATGCTCTTACGGTGAGGGAAAACATCGTGATGAACCCTGCATATTTAGGCGAGTGAACGTGTAACCATGATCCAATCTGGTCAGGTCCCCCTGCCAGCAGGGTCACGGAAGTCAGATGGCAGTCGCTCCTCTATGATTACTCCTCTAATATTGTAAGATGATTATTGTGGAGAAAATAAAGATTTATTATTATTATTATTATTATTATTATTACCTGATCTGTCAAATACTGGATCATAGTCAGGGCGGACCCCCGGGCCCTCATGCGCGAGGGCACAACTGGGACATTAACGCCAAGATTATTATTAATATAACAAAGTGATCAACTGCGGCGATTGAGACCTAAGTGATAAACTGTGCGACCGAGTGCATCGGTGGCCTAATGGTTAGCGGGTCTGAATCCTAAGCGAGAGGAAACGAGTTCGATTCCCAGTACCGCCACGTACCCAATGACTTTTCTGACTTATGTACATTAGTTGAACACAAACCGATGCTCTCATAGTGAGGGAAAACCTGCACATTGCACCTGCAAATCTGTACATATAGGCGACTGAATGTTTGGGCAGGTTCCCCTGTTAAAAGTGTCTCGGAGGTCAGACGACAGTGGCTCTACTGTAATTACCTGATTTATCAAATCCTGGATCATGATCAAAGCCGACCCTGGGCTCTTGCACAACCGGGATATTGACGCCACGATGATTATTATTTTCATTTTCTTTTAGGATGATACCTCTCAATACATGGTACTGGTTAACTAATACCATCCACGGGTCTTTGAAAAAGGATTTGGAAAAGAAAAAAAGATTTTTATTTGATTACAAGAAGGGAAACGCACAAGCACCTGTTGGTTTTATAATATTAGTATAAAATCCAAAAATAATGCGTATTTTAAATTCGGGCTCAGTTGCAGTGATACGGACAGATGCTCTAAGGCAGGTGGAAGCCTATATTTAAACCAAACCTCGGCAGATGGTAGTGCGGATATTGACAGATGCTCGGTATGATATTGGCCTGTGCTTTAGCATGGTGAAAACAAAGTAATTTATGTACTTAAATGTTAATATTTTCAGTGCCTTAAATTTTATCTCAACCTACTTAATATTATAAATACAAAAGTTTATAAGGATGGATTTTTTTTTATGTTATACGGCAAACAAACAGACATACCTGATGGAAAGTGGCTGTGATGTTTGTTACTCCTTCACTTTTATTCTTTTACCATGGCCGCCGCGACACCGACGATGCCATTGAGAACGGTCCATGGGCACAATAATAATTGTTAATCCTTTGTGTGTTGTTTCTTCGAGATCTGTTTACCCAGTTTTTTACTAGTTTTTTTTTGTATTGTTGTGTTGTGACGTCTTTAATGTAATAAAACCTTCTATTCTATTCTATTCTAAAACCCACTGAAAGGATTTCAATGAAATTAGGCAGTAACATAGATTTATTTATTTATTTATTTAATACTTTATGCACAAAATAGTACAAAGGTGGACTTAAAGCTTCGTAGCTTTATCTACCAGTCTACCTCGAAAAACTGGTACACAAAAAAAAAAATTTTAGGCGGTGCACAGAAATGTACAACATTACACTTACGTACCAAATAACAAACACAATTCTACCCACTAGTATTCACATACCGAAACTCAAAAATGATATTTTATTTAATTAACTATTTAATACTAAAAACCAACAACAACAAGATAGCACAACGTACTTGAATATAAAACTAAATCAAGTGCCTACCTACCAAGATCATTCGCAAAAATAACAGGTGAAAATAAAAAAAAATAAAAAAAATAAAAATAAGTTAAAGTCGGGCATTACAAGGAATTTAGAAAATGCTCTCGAACAGCTTTTTTGAAGGAAGGTTTGTTGGAGCTTCGTCTGATATCGACCGGAAGATCATTCCACAGCCTTGCTGCCATTAAAGAAAAAGAGTTGGCGAGAAAACCAGTGCGGTGAAGTGGAAGATTTAGACAGAGAGTATCAGAAGAGCGAAGATTGCGCTCGTAGATTAGATTATAGTCGTAGTAGTATTTGTTTCAGAAATTCAATGTGGTTAACGCGGGAACGGGTTTGGAACGTTATATCTAACCGAATTTCACGCGGACGCATTCGCGGGCAAAAGCTAGTAGTTCATTTAATTAAATTTGCTACTTATATTTAGTTTTTTTTTTCAAAGTCTGCCAATAAACCTAGTCAACTTTTTAGTCCACCAGTGTAGTTCCTACAGAACCAGGACAATCGACTTTAACGCGGCCATACCCGAGGGCGGACGCCATACCCGAGGGCGGACGCCCATCACAATAAATTCTCAGAACAAACCCATGAATTAAACAAACTAACCAATCAGGCTGCCAGCCAACCGCAAACTAAATCAGGCCATTTACCAGTAACCACTAAAAACAGTAAGAATCGAAGCCCGACTGGAAACAAAAATAACACCATTGGCACAGACTACAAACCCAGTCCGATATCTATTAGGTCAGGATAATATTGTCGAACACCAAATTCCTTAACGATTCTAGGTTTACAGCCGTCAAAGACGGCTCCAACATGATAACAACGTGAACCCGTAAACATGGTTGAGTTGCGTACCACTTGAAAGAGGAAAAAACAACATAAATGTAGATTGGCACGACTACCATCATCCATCATATTGGCGTTAATGTCGCGGTTAAGCTCTCCCGCACGGGGGCCTGGGGTTCCGCCATGATCCAGGATTTGGCAGATCAGTGGAGAAAGAAAGAAATACATTTGTTATACATAGCACACCACGACACTCTGTTGCTACCGCGGCGGCCAACATAAATCGTACCCACTCAGTAAATGCTGTGAGGCGCAAGAAGCGACTCACAGCGCTGGTATTCTGGAGCGACTGCCACCTGACCTTCGTGACCCAGCTACCAGGGGAACCTGACCCGATTGGGTCATCGTTACACATTCAGTCGCCTGAATATGCAGGTTTCATCGCGATGTTTTCGCTCACCGTAAGAGCATCGGTTAATATTCCACTAATGTACATAACTCAGAAAAGAGTCATTGGCCGCAGTGGGATTCGAACCCAGAACCTCTCGCTTACGAGTCGTATACCGTAACCACTTGGCCACAAATGCTCAAGATAGATACGACTACGATCGGGGCTAAATAGTAGGGTTCGTTAGAAAATTTAATGGAGAATAAATACCACATACATACTTTTATTGCCACTGTAACAGTTTTCAAAAAAGAAAAAATACTGACGAAGGGGATACAAAAGCCCTCCCTGCTATAGAAGGAAACTTCTCGACGTGTTTCTAACTCTACATTTCATTATGTAAGTACATACGACGACCTGAGTGGTTCAGTTGGTTAACATGCCGGGCGCCACGCAGAGGTCCCGGGTTCGATTCCCGGCCGAGCAGAAATTTAAATGATAAATTTTAATTTCTATTACAGGTCTGGGTGTAGTATGTATAATAAGTATGTATTATAAAAAAAGTATATAAGTAGTTTATCAGTTATCTATCACCCATAATACAAGCTTTGCTTACTTTAGGGCTAGATGGCGCTGTGTGAATTTGTCCAAACACATTTAAGTACAAGCTACATACATGCCAAGTTTCATGCTTTCCTCCAGATGCATACTCGAAGCTAAGAAGTCGGGTTAAAGAGGAAAACACGACAATAAATGTAGATACGACTGCGTTTCCGGGCTATTTCGACATACAATTATAGTTTTCCTTCTCCGACGTTTATGTATGAAAAGGTTGATGAATGTGAAAGAAGCGAGAGAAGTAGGACCGTATCAAGTAGGATTGCCAAATGTACCATTTAATATAGTATTGACCGCGCCACTGCTGACCTGAATTGATCGTGAAGCCTTCCCAGAGTTGCAGTATGGGGTTTCTTTTTTATTGCTTCTTTGGTAATGGGGATCGATCGGTTGGTGTGCGCCGCGTGTGTCCGGCAGAGTAGAATAGCACTAACCCCTTACACTCGTAGGTGTCGTACAAGGCGACTAATGTTTTCGAGACAAAATATCTAGTCTCCGTATGCTGGAATTTCCATTCTTATATTTATAAAAAACTGCGATCTCCAACCCGCGTGCCAAGCGTGGAGATTATGGCAACAACCTCCCCTTTCGTGGGAGAGGCCCTAAGTCCTGCAGTGGACTGTTATGGGCAGTGAAGAAGAGGATGAATATAGTAGCCTACTATATTTTGGGTCAAGATACTGTTAGGAAAATATCTAGTAGCCAAATCTACTATATTTTAGCAATCAAATCAAAATTTCTTTATTGAGTAGGACATTAAATATCTCTTTCCATCGTCAAAAAGGAGAGGGTAGCAAAGTAGGAAGGAAACATACATTGACATGTTGGGCACCCCAGGACCGGAGCACATCCAACTCACGCCGACAACGGCTGGTCCGTGTCCGATAATACCAGACAGAGCCGGTTAGTGCCCGACAACTTGTCAGACGGTCCGAGCCGGACCGTGGCAATGCAGCGGCAACACTTTCTTCGAGTACAATAAGAGTTATTTGGTCAAAAACTACACTTTTTCGTTAAAGTACGTACCCATGTAATGTAACAAACAATATTCACTGATTTATTAGGTATGTCCAGTAGAATAGCGAAGGGATCTTTGACAAGGGTGTCATACATATAGTAAAAACTCTGCTTAAAAAAGTAAGTAAAGGATACATTTTTTATGTGGATACTCTGAATGGATTTGGACGAAAAATTGTTTATTTGTTATTTCGGAACTCCCAAAGCGGTAGCCCTAATCCGTTGTTAGATGTTTATAAATTACTCTAGATATTTAAAGCTGTAATAAAACTGTAATTTGTAAATTACCTCACGCAAGATGGTCTGTCGTGCCGCAAGAGAGCGTTTGTTTCCCTCTCTCAATATTAAAATGAAAGAGATAGCAGCATTTTGTCGTGCCTTTTTTCGCTTATTGGTAGCGAGAGCACACTTATGGTAGTCATGCTGAATATGTGCACTTTTATTCGCCAAATCGCACCTTAGCGCCATCTACCGTTGAGTGGCGGATTTAGATAGTCCTTCATAGCCTAAAAATATATGACATACACGTTACAAACCTTAGCTTCGCTATGTATGGAATCACGACACACAAGTATTTATAATGCAATAAAAACAAAAAACAGTAGCCAAAAAAAACGCGCCGAAAAAAGAACCGCCGACAACGCCGCCCTAGCGGCCAGTAGAAGAACTGCCACATGAAACATCTGACTCCACAACGCTGAGCGCTGGAGCTGGAACGCGCTGAATAAACCGACCGTTTTCGTACAGATGGCGCTATACCAACAGTAGACGTTTAGTAAACAAATACTGAAACGCATAAACGTTCAGAAGCAGAACTACAATTTGATCACTTTCACTTTGTAAGCCCCACGAGCTCAACAGAGTTATCCATGTGATACCTGGAAATTCGTACATAAAAATCCAAACAAATTGTAGCAGCTGTAGGTCTAACAGCTTAGGCGATGAACTAACGGGTCTAAGGGTCTAAAAAAACTAAACTTGCCAAGTCACTCTTAACTTTATGACACCGATATTGTGAAACCTAAATGCCTAAGTTTAGTGCAATCGGTAATTATAATCTACGCATACTCACTCGGTGTGGAGGGAAATTTCGCAGACACACACTTACCTGAAACAGAAATACGTAAATAAGTAAGTGTCAAAAATGCATAAACTAAGAAAAATGTAAGTACCAAAGTCAATACTAAAAAAGGCTCCCCTGTTAACAGGATTTTTGAATCGCTCTCCTCGATTCGAACGGTTTTCAAATTTGATTTTCGGCATGAAAAATTCCCTATTTTGAAGCATGATCCTATTTTTAACCGCACTCTTTCGGTATTGCCAATATAATTGAAAAAATATTGAGTATTTCAAGACGAAAATCAAAATCGAAAATTGTTCGAATCGAAGCGAGCAGTTTAAAAAATAGAGCCCTAGGTGGCAGTCGCTCCACTGTAATTACTGTATCCAGGCTGACCTCGGGCCCTCGCGCGTTGCACAACTGGGATATTGATGGCTAGATATTTTTTATATTGATACTGTAAGTTGTGGATATATGCGAGGCTAGTGACTTGTGTCAGGACAGAGCAAAGTGGCGGTCCATAGTCTCTGTCTACCCCACTTGAGGGGCACAGGCGTGAGCTTTATGTATGTATTTACTGTAATTGCAAGAACTACGTACCAACGCGCAACAGTTCCTGGTAGCTACAGTTAAGGAACCTGTTGCGTCGCACCCGCCTCTTCATGGCAGTGGTCGCCACCAGGATTATCATCAACACAGCCGGGCATCACTACGAACCGCGGACATATTATCTCTCGGAACACATCTTTGATTTTTATCATTCACTCAGATGACTATTCCAATACTTTACACGGTAGTGTGTTTTAAAAGTAGGATCAGCGGGTCTTGGACATTTGTCGTCATAGTACAAGTTGTCTATACTAATATTTTAAACAGAAATCATTTGTTTATTTGCTCCCCAGCGGGTGCAAACAAAAGTGTTGCCCATTGCTGGAAATCGCCAGCAGATAGCAACAGGAGAAATATTAAACAAAAACAAAGAAAAACAAAATTACTAAAATACGAAAAAAAAAAATGGTTTGTTTATAATAGATAAACTTAAAAACTACTTAATCGATTTTTTAAATTCTTTCACCTTTCGAAAGCTACATTAACAGTGAGTAACACACGCATTAGTTTATCCCGAAATTCAATATAGTTCCCACAGAAACGGGTCGGGAACATAATAGTCTAATTTTACGCGGACAAGGTCGCGGGGTCAAAATCAAGTATTTATTTATTTATTGAACAGGTTATTGTGCACAATAACAGGTATACAACATTGACAGGTATACAGTATCCGTCTCACAGCCTAAATTGTCTGCACAGTACTAATGCCCCGTTTCTGAAACGCTTGTCAATGCTAATCATCGATTTAACTCTTTCCGTCTCTGTCTACAACTCACCATAGACAAGGATGGCGAATTCTAATTGATGATTAACAATAGATTAACGTACGGGAAACTGCCCGTAATCGTGGCAACAAACCTAGGTATTATTGGCTTATATGTGATGAAATGGCCGTGTGGTGTCCGGCAGAGTAGAATAGCACCAACCCCTTACACTCGTGGGTGTCGTACAAGGCGACTAATGTTATCGAGGCAAAAGATAAAGAGTCTCCGTAGTCTGGAAAATGGGCAGCAGCATTTTCCATTATTTTATTTAAACACTGCGATCTCCAACCCGCCTGCCAAGCGTGGAGATTATGGCAATAACCCCCCCTTTCATGGGAGAGGCCCTTAGTCCTGCAGTGGACTGTTACGGGCTGTGATGATGATGTGATGAAAGTGTAAAATACGAAGTATTATTTTATTTGGCTATAACTTGAGTGTGTACCTAATCTATTCTATTGTATCCTAGCCTAACCATTACATGAATGGTTAGTCCATGTAGGTGACACTTGGTCATGGCAGAACAACACTGGCTGTTGGTCTTACTAACAGCCAGAGATGAGCCATGGACAATTTTGTTTTGTATAGTAGTTATATATGGGTATTTTTGGTCGAATTTTTTATGCAAAACGAATAACTATTTTCATTTCATTTTACTTGCCGGCAAAATCTCTCCAATGACACATCGCATAACGTTATTATTAGGTGTTACATATACATAGACTGGGTTCATACATTTGTGCCGGTTTTCTTTGTCACAAATCTACTATTGTCAATATAAATAGCAGTAAAAGAACGAAGTCGATTAGGCCTAAAACATATAATTTTCTGAAAGATATTTACCTAAAGTATACCGAAAGATATTTACAAAATTCGAGGGAAGACTTTTGGTCTTTTAATCCAAATATTTTCGTAAAGAAACTTCACGAAAACATCAAAACGTGTTTTTCTTCAATCCCGTAAGGAAAACAACTGAAAAGTCATGAAATTGCTTCAGGAACGCAATCTAACATAAGCAACAGAACTTGTGTGGGCTCAACCTAATTTCCCGCGAAAGTTTTTCATTCGCCTTGATTTGACTTTCAGAACTCTAATTTTTTCTCAAGAAATATACGCATCTTCACTTTTAAAACGAGAAAACTTAACGTACATAGACTTGATTTATTTTGACATTACAAAAATCCATAAGCGCAACCAACCATAACCTACCAGAAAACCTCCGCAAAATCTACGTATATCTACTCCATTTCTCAAACTACTGTACCGATTTCAATACAACAAAGCTAAGTGCCAGCTTCATTAAACTGGTTTCAAAATGAAGAAAACCACATCGAAATTACTCCCACCGTTCGGGAGCTAAGATGCCACAGACAGACACACAGCTACACACGTCAAACTTAACACCAGCCTTTTTCCGTCAGGTGTTTATTTATTTTACAGCTTAACAGCAATCTAATTCTATTTAAATAGATACATAATCAAGTTGTAGTGCCAATAACTAAACTGCAATTTATAATTTAGAACTTAATGGTATTTAGGGGTTAAGGGTATTTTTCAAGTAAGCGTGTTAGTGGTATAAAAAAAGAAACTAAGATGCCACAGACGCACAAATCTACACACGTCAAACTTGACACCCCACTGCAGGGGGTCCAAAAAGACACACGTGGCAATCGACACAGGCACCAGGCCCGACTGGGGCTGCAGATGATGGCGTCGCATTCAGAATCAAATGAAACTACCCCCTATACAGATGATAGGCGCCACAACCGACGGTGTATGCAAAAACTGGTATACGTATGCACATGCCTGCATGCGACGCTTCGGTGCCCACGGGTACGGTACTACGGGATCCTTCCGGCGTTTTTTTTCGTAGCTTACGCCATAATGCCAGCCTACGCCTACAGCCGTTTCAACGTACACAATATTTTCATAAAACAACATAAACCCTCCAGTTTTCTCTAAAAAGTTTGCAGCCAAAAATCAGGGCAACCTAAACAATAAAACAACTTCTGTCCGAATTTTCAACTCGTGGCCGTATATTCCTTAATTTAAAACCAGAGCTCTGAAGGTCAGTTCTCTAGGTACCGCATTGCGTCCAACTTGGCATTCATTACTGCACGCCATGAAAAATTTGGCTCGTGAAATGGATGAGTTCCGAAAGTTTGTGAAACATAATACAATAAACACCGGTTTGGTTCAACATCTGTAATGCGTACCGGTAAGGGATGGAACTCGTTGCCTGCGAGTATGTTTCCTGATCAATATAATCTGGACGCCTTCAAGGCTGTTCCTATACAGGCATTCTCCATCTTCCACTTACGAGGCGGTCTAATACTTGGTTAGTTCTTATAAAAAATTACGGTACAGTTAGATAGTTCAATGGAAGATACAGTCGGACCAAATCTTCAATCGGTAAGTCCTAAAGGCGATTCATCTGCGACTGCCAGACCTAATTTCAAAAGGTCTAAATGCTTGCTTCGCCTAATCTATACTAATAGGTATAACGAGGAAAATCCACAAAAATCCTACTCATAAATAATCCTATCCTAGATAATATTCACTCCTACTAATATTATACATGCGAAAGTTTGTTAAGATGGCTTTGTTACTGTTTTACGCAAAATATTATTTAACGGAATTTGATGAAATTCGGCATAAATGTAGCTTACAACCTAGAATAGCATACAGGCTATAATTTATCCCGAAATTCAATGTGGTGTATTTTATTTGTATTGTAATAACTGAATTTTACGCGGACGGAACCGCACAAGCTCGTATTTTTTTTTATTGTCAATAGACTTGCAGTTGACCTCAACTCACCTGCTGAAAAGCCACGATGAGGTCGAACATGTAGCATGCGTGCCTAGAAGAAACCTATTCACTCTTGATAATTATATAATTTGTCGCGCGACTATTCGTCAATCAAACAAAAGGGCAACAAATGTTTCAAGTAACTAACGTTCCCGATGAGGACAAACGCTAGCAGAACAGCAGAACCGCAGGTGGCAGTGTTGCCAGAGTGGGTTATTTTTTCGCCATATTAACGAAATTTGGAGACAACGTGGCGAAATTTGGAGATAACATGGCGAGATTTTTTAATGTGCTTTTAAATGTGCATACAAAGGTATCGGGACAAGCGCCCGGGAAGACGGCCCAGGTATCTATGGATAGACGACGTCCTGTAAGACTCTGCGCGAACTCCAGATAACTCATCTTGAACAAATGGCGCAGGATAGGGACCAATGGCGAATTCTTGTGTCGGAGGCCAACATCCACTTCGGGTCGCTGAGCCAGTTAAGTAAGGTATCACTTTGGCTTAAAATAAATTAAGAACTGCCCACATTTAAAATATTATTTTCATATAATTACATCCTGGTGAAAAATAAATTGAGAACTGGCGAAATTTTGATATATCTACCCGCCAACCCTGTAAGGTGTGTCGTTACTCTGACGACTAAGCCCCCTCCTTGCCTTTGATTACTCTGGCCCACCGAACCAATCTGTGTAATTACATCCCCGTAATTAGTTGACGTGTATCGGGTTTTAACAATGATGATAGAGACGCCTTGGAGGACAGGCCATACTGTGAAATAATTCGTATAATACCGAAAAACGATTTCCACGCGAACAAAGTCGCGAGCTAAAACTATTAAGTATAAAAATTGAAAAGACTGAAACACTCAATCAAAGCGAATAGGCCGCCTGTAAGTTTCTCTATTGTTACCGATATGTACCTACTTTACTGCGACGTTGCTACGAAAGCGTTCATTCCATCATTCATTCACTCACGGCAAAGTTTCAGATCTATAGAACTGCAACAATCTGACTAAACCAATCAAACAGATGTCCTCACACAATAATGTCAAGCGAGAACACAGCGACAACGCTACCGTGGTAGAGTTCAAGCATTTGACATACAGCGGTGGAACAATGGTGCCTCTTGAATAGCTCGAGAGAATGGCTAGCCTCAACGCGGATAGCCACAGAGCGGGTGACGTACAGTATTCTGTATTCTTACATAATTGGTGTAACACAAGCTTTGCTGACTTTGGGGCTGGATGGCGCTGTGTGAATTTGTCCAAACATGTTTATTTATTTTAATGCAATATACTAGCGATTCAATATCCTACCAATCCCAACGTTTACATAATCCGATATTCAATGTGGTTCCCGCGAATGGGTCCGGAAAGCAAAAATCGACTTTTAAGTGGACGAAATCGCTGGCAAAATCTAGTTATAAATAAGTAATATACGAGTACCATTTTTATTGAACCAATGCCACTTTCGTAATAGGCACTAACAATTGAACTAAAGCCGATCTGGACAAGATGTAATGAAATTTAAAACGAACTAAAGTTTATTAATAGGCTATAGAAAACAAAGTTAGGTATTAAAAAGAGATCTAGAACAGACCTAACTTAGAATGATTGTTCGTAACATGTACCGAAAACATCTGCCTAAGTCCTAAAACGTTTAAGTAACAGATACACTGTCAACGTACAGGTAACCTGACACACTGTCACATAGTCTCGACTGCGGCGCGACACTACAATAGTCCTAATTAAAACCTAGTCAGGTGGCAACACCTCTAATTGGAATCGGGCTTAAAAGAAGCCCGACGGAGGCTAAAATAAAAGCCCCACCACTTCTCTATCATCAAGTTGACATGCCATAGCCACGTTCCGTCATAACACTCTAAACCATCAGCAGCTCTTCCTCACACCTTGGAACTTAATTGGTCGCGAACCCTCCGGCACAAAATAGAAAACTAACAGAAGGTCCACTCCCGTCGTCTTCGAAAATTATTACCTAAACTTCCCGACTCACTAGGGTTGCTACTGTATTTATTCTGAATTTTGAAAATAGTATTTAAAAGATCGAATAGAATTTTAAAGATCGTTCACAATAACATGTCCCTTGCAAAGGACTAATATGTAATTCTTGCCATAATGTGATCATAATTGCTTCCCAAGCTGTTCAGATGTGTTCAAGTGTATTAGATTTTCCATACCAGCTTCAGACATTATGCCTTTAGTAGGCGTAATAATAATCTACTGTTTATTCACTTTTCAAAAATTCATCGCCACCTGATTATATCATCAGACTCTGAGAATAACCTTTCCCTGACCTGGGATTTGACCCACTTCCGGGTAATCAATTGAATTGAAAATTTCATACACATGTAAATTGATGAAAATGCAATATTATGGTATTAGTCAGTTGATCTGATGATGGAGAAGGAAAATGGTCCGCGATTTTTTTTTTATATTAGACTAGATAGGCATTTCCGACTAGAAACCATTAAGGTGGCCATTACGGTTCCTTATTCTGTTAAAAACTGTCACGTGGTGCCTGAAACTGTTCAATTCGAACTGACTATGGTCAACCTCGCTTCACCATCGGCATTAGAACTCGTAGCGGTGCTGAAGTTCGACTAGCCTCAAAGTCTGAAATGGTCACCCATCAGTTCTTGGACTCTGCGTGCGTTGCTAATATGTTATTAAGTAATCTTAGTTACGCACAAGTACTTTTATTTTATCAATAATAATATCGTATAATTAAATAATATTCAATTTAAGTCGAGAATACAACAAATTCTTGCGTAAACAATCGCGACCGAGCACTGCTTGAAACTGCGTGAGAATGCCTGTAAACGTAACGTCAATGTGTGCGTGACGGAAATGGCGCATTGTTTCCAGTGGACCTTCTGCTAGGGGCAGGCCGTTCTTTATTTTGTGCCTCCGGTTCCAAAAGAACTTTCTCCCACGAACACTAAGCCCCCTGGAGAGGCTTTCCCTGAAGAATTTCGTGGTTAACGCCTACACATAAATTATCACACAAATCGGGCTTGTTAAATATTTTTGTGTGATCACTTATAAACATGAAGTTCCTCAAGAAAAGTGTGCTACCACTGCTCTTGCAAACGGCCATAGGTTGCACTAACTAACTACAACACACGGAGGCAGTAACCTTGTTTGCCACCTTAGTGGTATAAAAACCAGGTCCTACAGGAATTATGACAAGGGGATTAGCCATTGATTTCGGCTTGTTATCCGCGGTATCTATATCTAAATTCGATTGACGCCGTGTCTGTAGATAATATGCCGAATAACGTGTACGTATAGGTACAATATCGATTCGACGTATCTGAGGTTCTAACCTGGTTATTTTGGTAATAGGACGGGCTCTTGACTAACTACTTACGTAATTTTAATTTCTTCGTAATAATAATTTACTGTACTCACCTTAGGTTAAGGATGTAATGTGGAACCGAATAAAGTGCTGTCTATGTCTATGGTCGGTCGGTCTCAGCACGGCCAAGGAAATGCGCTCGATGATGCCGCGGCGCCTAGCAGTTTAAAATGCTTACAGATTTTTATTTAATGTTACCTATGTAGGTATGACGTTCATAAGTGTTTGTTAAAACCTAATTTGAATTATGTCTATGTCTACACTTGAATAAGTGCTAGATATGGGTAATAAATTCACGAAGGAACTAGGACACACGATAATAAGAACCGCGACGCCCCCGTCAGCATCTTTTCATCAGTAGTTTCCCTAGCGGCATGTTAGGACAACAATGAATGTGGCGTAAAAAGGTACTATCATGCGGCCCGATACTACTCGTAGTTACTTACTTATTCGAGTGAAGTTAGCCAAGAGCCCGTCCTATTACCAAAATATTCAGGTAGTAATTTGATAAATTCAAGCGATGACACTCCAGGGGCAATTTCAGAATGAGACTGTTCACAATGGAGAAGTATTCGAAACTCATAAACCACTCATGTAGAGCTTCTAACCCGGTCAAAGTGATGCTGCTTCTTAAGAACCCAAAACTATGGGGTCATTCAAGTCCCATTTTATATTGGATAGAGCAAGAAGTTAAGGATGTAATGTGGAACGGAATTAAGAGTTACATCTGTCTTGTTGTCTATTATAGTTTACCATAACGAGACGAGACGAAGCGAAACTCTAACTTTGGACTCTATTTTACCTATCCGTCATTGTTAACAGCAATTGAAATTATCTTGTCGCGAACTGTGCGGTTCCAAAGGAACTTTCTCCCACGCACACTAAGGTTGTGGAATGAACTACCTGGAGAGGTTTTCCCTGGAGAGTACAACATCGAGTTCTTTAAGAAAGGGCTTAAAAGGTTTTTACGGGGTCGGCAACGCATGGGTGATGCCCCTGGTATTGCAAACGTCCATAGGCTGCGGTAACTGCTTACCATCAGGCAGGCCGTAAGCTTGTTTGCCACCTTGGTGGTATAAAAAGCAAAAGAAAACGAACTTTTCTAGCGTTATCAATTGCTAGTGGAACATGTTGCCTACGTGTATGTTACCTGATCATTAAAATCTTGACGCCTTCAAGACTAGAGTGAATAGGCTGTTAGGCATCCTCGGCTTCGACGCGTAGTTAAAATCGAAATAGCATAATATGGTACCATTCAAGAGCGCGGCGCGAATCAATATTTCGCATCCGCAGAAAAGCTGGCACACGTCAGTCGCACCCAATAAGGACGCAGTTGTACTACCGTAGTACGAGGTCCCACTACGCAACTTAAAATATAAAGTATTTGCCGTTTCGCACTCAATCTATTCGTGGAGTAAATATATCCGTAGCCAAAATGGTGAGAGTGGAGATGAGTTTATATTGTTAGCACCATCGAGAGTTCGTGTTAGTCCATATTGGTTGAGTGGTGTCCTAGCCGGCCGGTGTTGTCAGATATTAGTTACCTTGGTGTTGTTGTCGGACCATAAATTACTATATCTTATATCCTAACGGGTTGTAGAAAAAGTTTCGGTTTGTTTTGTTTTTTCACCGATTCTTTTATGTATGGAATGGATAGCTGGTTAAAAACAAATAATCATCTTGGCGTTAATGATCCAGTTGTGCTCTCGCGCACGAGGGTTTGGGGTCTCCAGGATTTCTCCATCTGACCTCCGCGACCCTGCTACCAGGGGAACCTGACCAGAATAGATCATGGTTACACATTCAGTCACCTGAATGTGCAGGTTTCATCACGATGTTTACCCTCACCGTAAGAGCATTGGTTAGCATTTATCTAATAAAATTATATAATAATCACATAACTCAAAAAAGAGTCATTGGTACATGGTCGCAGTGGGATTTAAACTTGATACCTCTCCCTTACGAGCCGAATACCTTACAACGACCAAACGCTATAAACATACCTAGGCTGCCAGTCTACGTACACGAATGGCTGATTCTTTTACTATAATTTATCCCAAAATTCAATCCCACAGGAACATACAAATTGTCCAATTTTAGGTCGCACGGGTCGGTTGCGGGTCGCAACTAGTTTTGAAGTAAAACTAGAAAGTAGGATTGGGATGGCCGTAAGGGACTCATTTCTCGATCTTATTTGGTGTAGCTACTTATGGGTTAAGTGGATTGGCATTGCGGTAAATGTTTTTAACCCCCGACGATAAAAAGAGGGTTATTATAAGTTTGACGTGTGTATCTGTTGCTCTGTGGCATCGAAGCGTCCGAATATATTTACGGATTTCGATGCGATTTTCTTTGTTTGAAAGGCAATTTAATCGAGATGGTTCTTAGCTTTGTTTCCATCAAATCGGTTCAATAGTTCATAAAATATTTGAGTATATATATGTCATCGACTTGATTTTCTTTTCTATAAAGATATTTACCCATAGAACAACCAGTTGAACCATGGGTAACTTTACTTCTCCGTAGTACAACCAGTTGGACATCACAGTTGTACCACGGGTCGGGAGCGATATTTTTTAATGTTGTGCCTTGTGCCTGAGCGCAATAAACGTGTTTTACTTTACTATACTTTAAACTTGGTCAGGGGTATTCCGACGTTTTCTGTCGCTTATATTACTTAGCCTTATTTGTAGCGCCGTAGGGTCACATGGCTAAATAGCTAGCTGTGTTTAGTTCCAGTGTATTTTATTCTAATGTTCTACCTTACCCCGGTGCATCGATCACATCCCGAGCAACGCACAGACGTCACAGCAAATCTGGTCTGCATGAGAGAGCTTTTAACAACCGCATTATAGACGGAAAACCACTGAGGTGGTGCCGATTTAGATTTCACTACTGTTTCTATTCAATTTTACTGCCCTCCAAGTGTTTGGCCTTCGGCTAACTGTTGTGGTGGCTAGTCTACTCAGGCGATTTATTATCTATAAAAATCGCGAGCGGCTCAGATTTAAATATAAATTCCGAGCCTAAACGATCGGGGAGCTACGTTCTAACCAGTAAATTGTAAAGGTTAGTGTTGGTCATGGAGGTCAGATGGTAGTCGCTCCACCGTATGCCAAATCCTAGATCACGGTCAAGGCGGACTCCGGGCTGTCTCGAAGGAGCTCAACCGGAGTATTTGATGTCAAGATGATTATTTGATGACATTAGCATTTTAGTGGCAGTATTCATTTAATATCGTTTCTAACATTAGTTAATTTTTTTTAAAAGGGACGGAAATTATTAAAAAAGAAAGGGATGATTGAGGCTATTAATAACCCCCGACGAAAAATAGGAGGTGGTATTAACCTGTGTACCTGTGTGTCTGTTTGTGGCATCGTAGCTCCTGAACGGATGGACCGACTTCGATGCAGATCCTTAGTTTGGAAGCCAGTTTAATCAGGACGATTTATAGCTTTGTTTCATTACAATCGGTGCAGAAGTTTTTTTAATGCTATTCAGTGACAAACGAGCACACAGCCCACCTGATGGTAAGTGGTAACTGTCGCCCATAACATCATACATTTATGTTGTAGGTAACAAAAATGCTGAACCGCAGGTGCGTTGTCACTGTGAGTTAGGAAATATTCGAGTGTATATATATATCAACATCATCACAGCCCATAACAGTACATTTCAGAACTTAGGGCCTCCCCCACGAAAGGGGAGGTATTGCCATAATCTCCACGCTTGGCAGGCGGGTTGGAGATCGCAGAATTATAAATTTAACAATGGAAAAAGCTGCTGCCCATTTTCCATCTTACGGAGACTAGATCTTTTGCCTCGAAAACATTAGTATATAGTATGTAGTATATGTATACTTTGTCGTTTTTCCGTTGTATTTCCATCGGTTTTGTTCATAAACATTACGTATTCAGTAGGTATGTAGCAAGTACCCAATTCGGCGTTCCCGCCGCCGTACTGGCGCCATCTGGTCTCACATTCACAACGCATATTACAGTTACAATTATTGTCGTTACGAAATTATTGCTTCAAAATGGTTTACGAGCCCGTAACGTTGGTATTCGTTCGCGTCTCTGTTATTGTCGAGTAGTGATGGGGGATTGTTTAATAGAATAACAATTGAATTCTTCGAATGATTTAGATTCAGAACGAATTCAGACGACTGAACGTGTAACAATGATCCCATCTGGTCAAGTTCCCCTGTTAATAAGGTCACAGGGTCAGGGTCATAGTTGTCAGATCAGCCAAATCCTAGATCATGGTCAAGGCGGATCTCGGCCGTCGCCGTAGTACGTCTGGGATTGGAACGCCTTGATAGTTATTACACGAATTTTTTTTTTTTTCACTCGAATAATTTATTTTCGAATTACAATGTAAAAGGCAGGCGAATGAATCGAATTAAAAACGATTCATTATTTAATAATGAAAGCTGTAACTTAAGGCGGTAAGTACGTTTTTACAATTGAATATATCATTCGAATGATTCATTCACATCGACACATCACTATTGCCAAGCTAAAATATTCCAGGCAACTATGTGAGGCGTGTTCGGAAAGGTCCCTTGTTTTCTGTGGAAATTGTCTACAATCATTACTTATATCGATTTCCTAGTTGGACGGTGGCCAACCTTTTCGATTGTGATGTTCTATTTGCCAGTGTTCGGGCGCTGCGTCACATCATAGCCCATAACAGTCCACTGCAGAGCTTAGGGCCTCTCCCATAAGTGTGGAGGTTGTTGCCAAGATATCCACGCTTGGCAGGCGGGTTGGAGATCGCACTATTGTAAATATAAATATGGAAAACGCTGCTGCCCATTTTCCAGCTGAGACTCTAGATATTTTGCCTCAAAAACGTTAGTCGCCGTGTACGACACCCACGAGTGTAAGGGGTTGATGCTATTCTACTCTGTCGATCACCACACGGTCGCTGCGTAACTTACTATAATAATTATATTTTCATACATTAAATGCGTCGGCGCCAGCGGGGGTTACTTTGAAATATGTGTATAAGTTTATCGTCCAATTTTAAATTGTTGGAAAAGTTTGGGTTATTTATTCGTAATAGCTTGCGCTTTAAAGTAGTTTCTGGACTGCAGTGTTAGTTCTTAATTTAATATTACTTCGAAGGTCATTCGCTTGAGTGGCCCGTGGGGAACCGTGACTTTGGCAGTGGAGGGCCTAGAAATTGCCTGTTTGGCAGCCAAAGCTACGTGTGCCGGGGGTAGGCAACGCATTTGTGATACCCCTGGTGGTGCTAATGTCCATTGGCAGCGGTGACCATTTTCCAGGCGGTGGCCCGCTCGCTAGTTTAATCGCTTTCTGCTGTACCACGACGCTACTTATTCCTTACTGTTCTGCTTTTTTAATGTAATTCGCCAAACAAACAGGCAAGCGAGCCAGCTGATGGAAAGTGATCACCGCCGCCTATGGAAATCAGCAAATCCAGAGGCGCTACCAATGCGTACCACGTTAAACCTTCCCGCCTCTGTGAAAACACATTCCAAACAAGACCTTGAACATTCCCCCTGCTGTTTAACAAGGACACGGAATTTCGAATATTTCGACTCTTCCAGCATTAAGAGAAAAGTTTGAAACTTGCAGAAAAATTACGTTTTGGATCACTGCCATTTGGATGCTGAACTCATGTACATAAATACAAATTGAATGATAACGGGGAATTGGGCGAACGGTGTAGAATTGATAGGTATTTGTTACCATGCGCACCACCTGAGAGCTCTGAGCTTGCCTAATATCTATTTCTTAGAACGTTCATAATACTCCAAACAAGGTTATTTCGGGCAAGAAAATAAGGATAAATTGAAAAAGAACGTCGGGCGGATAGCCTGTAATAATTAAATAGTAAAGCATTTTTGTGTAAATATTTACTTAAATATACCTACTAAAAACGACGTCTCAAAAAATATTTTAGTAATTATCACATTAAAAGTCTAAAATAAGTTCTCTCAAATGAAAACATTTTTTCATAACAAGCTTCTATCGCGCAGTATAGTACCTACCCATCAGGACCAATCCAAAGTACTCAAACACGATGGTGTTCATTACTTTTATATATGCATTTACATGCGTTCCACATTATTACATTGTCATCCAAGTTACCTAAGTAAACCAAATTTCATCTCAACACAACACCAGGAAGTGGGTCAAATTAGTCTTGCAAAATTCCAGAACAAACAAGTAAAATAAACGCTTGCAAAACGTCTATCCAATCCATCAACCGGAAAAGGAAGTCGACGAAACGCAAACAGAAAATCATAGGCGCGAGATAGACATTCCGAGATCGAAGCCATGCTCGAGACATCACTCACCAGCTAGTATATTTACACTAATGCTTGCTCGCATATTTACAGTTGCAATTTGTATCGAACACCTATGTGTTCATAACACCGTGAGCATGAATGAATGTGAAGGAATCTACGGCGACGGTTTCGCATAAACATTGATCATCACGATCTATTCTGCAGCTGATATTTCGATAGTAAAATCTCACAACAACTATAATAAGGTCAGCGGTGCGATCCTCCATCAGCGTTTATGTCTATCGGAACGATTTCGTTTTGTTTTCAGGCCGTTCTGGGATCGTTTGCCTGACGAGGTAATACAATTATGCGGTTAGGGATCCGAGTCCGAAGGCCAAACGGAGCTAATGCTATCGCATATTTATACTTCTTTATCTATTCTTCTTTTCAAATATTATAAAGAGCGTGGGTAGGCCTTCCACAAGGTGAACCGACGACCTGGTTAAGATCGCAGGTACCAGCTGGATGCGGAAGGCACAGGTCCGGCTTTTGGGGAGGTCTCTGGCGGAGGCCTATGCCCAGCAGTGGGCGTCTTTCGGCTGATACGATAACGATGATGATAATTATAAAGAGAAAAGATTGGGTTGTCTGTGAAACATAGGCTATAGTTTTTCCCGAAATTCAATGTGGTTCCCACTGGAACGGGTCTGCAATGTAGAAATAGAATTTTACTCGTAAAAAGTCTACAATCTAGCCCGACATAAACATAAAACTTTAGCAGCTAAACTATTGAAGCTACAGTCTTTATATTTGCACCAGGTACAAATGCCGTCCCAGGTGTCTCTTACCGATCCAAGCATAAAATATATTTTAAATATTTTAAGACGGGGTTACGACAAGTGAAGAGGGGAATGATTCTATTACTAGTTATTTTAAAAAAATTCCGCTATTTTTGTAACACATTACGGAACCCTAAACGTACGAAAACCGATACGCATCAGCCCGGCTTCTTGTCTTGACTAATGTGGAAAAGGTTCAAATACAACAAAGTTCTGTTTGGAGCTGTCAATAAGACTATCTCTGATCACAATCCATATGTAATTGTCCAAAATCTATTCACACGTTCACACGCTCGTGAACAAATGTAAATATGTTTATGAAGAGGAAGGGAAGGCCATCGCAAAAAGAAAAATATTGGAAGAAAAATATTGTAAACAACAACATGTATTGTGGACTGTACTCCTATCATTTAATACAAACAGGTGTGGACATTTTTAGGGTTCCGAACATTTAAAAGCAAAAACGGAGCAATTAATAGGATCACTTAGTTCTCGGTCTGTCTGGTTGTCTGTCGGACATTCGAGATACTTTTTAAACCCCCGATGAAAAAGAGAAGTGTTGAATGTTTGACGTGTGTATCTGTGACTGCGTATGTACTGTATGTGTGCCTGCCTGAGGCATTGTAGCCCCCAAACGGGTGGACTGGTATTATTTATTTGACAGAATAAACTAGTTTGTCCTTGATTCCTGGAGTAAAGTAGTTAAACGTTTACAAATATTGTTCTGAAAATGTCTACTGGTCATGCTTAGACACACTGTTCAGGAACAGAAATTTAACTTTTCTGAACAGGTTAACCTGATATACTACTTGATTGACAATTAAACCATTCGAACTAAGGTATATATTTGCTAAATTGAACTTTGGACTTTTAACATTTATACCAATCTGTAGTACCTACAAACTACCAGGCACTTATGCACACAGTTGGGCAATGCCGCCAGCGCGATGTAACCGACGCGCAGAGCTATCTACCGACACGTTAGGGAACTGAACACCGACCTGTCTGCAGCTTGTCAGCAGTGAGGCTCCGCAGCAGACGCTTGATACTCCTTCTCCGTCGCACGCCACCACCATCGTCCGGGGAGCTCATCTCACTCCTCACTCAGCTCACACACTCAACGCACTTGTTTCACACAGGTTTTGGTGCACTTTGTTGCGGTCATGTTTCGCTAGTGGATTCCGTTCTATAATAATAATGTACCGTCACACGGGGTGGCCATTGGCTCGCAAGAATGTTCGACCATTGTCAGGGTTCTCAGCAGACGACGTATAGTATTTGTTGCTGTAGTAGGCATTATAATGGCAGAATAGGGAAAGACTTATAAGTATGTTTTTTGTCTATACATAGTATAAAGTCGATTTGCGTGTCTGTCTGTATTTTCGCTACGCTCACAACGGATTTTGATTCGGTTTTCACCATCAGTTTGAGAATTTCTTCCGGAATGTGTTATACATGCATATGATAGTAAAGTCGAGAAAACCCCTGCGAACACGGGGCGGGTCGCTAATAGAGAAATTTGAAATGAGGCAATAGTTTTCGACGATAATCTACCCAAGAATCCCGTAATATTTACCGACAAACCGTTGTCTGAAATACGTAAGCGAAAACTCGCGAAACTTCAGCCACATCGCATCATCAACCTATCCTTTCCGGGCGGAAACACTTCTAAACTTGCTGTTTTAGTAACGAAATCTGGTGCCCTAAATCCTATTGTTTCTCCCGGCCAGTGCAAGATCGTCCCTCCTGAATATCAATCATCGTGGATTACGAGGGGGCAGCCGGGCGCTACCTGGGCCTAATCTCGTTGCCAGCCGACTAGAGATGGGTAACGCACCCAGCCGACAAGAGATCGGTGCGTTACTCATATCTATAGTCGGGTTACACGTACGGCGCGCTATCGCAATCGCGCCAACTCAGTGCCTGAGGCCAATAATTTTACCTGCTTTTAACGCCCGACAAAGAAAGAGAACTGTTGTAAGTTTGACGTGTGTGTGTCAGTCTGTGGCATCATAGTCACTCAATCCAATCCTAGGACCAATAATATCTGGAATGCACCCAGTGTTCCAAAACAAACTTACCGGCTCAATGTTGCCACGGGCCGTGGTTCCATTTTTCTCAAATGTATTTCTTGTGTTATTTGTATTTTCTATGACGTTCATAAGATTAAATTGCAAGACTTAAATTGAATAAAATTATTTGACTTTGACTTTGACATAGCTCCTGAACGTATGGACTGATTTGGATTGGGTTTTCTCTATTTAAAAGTCAGTTTAATCGAGATGGTTCTATGTTTTGTTTAATTAAAATCGGTTTAGTAGTTTAGAAAATATTTGAATAACTGTGAAATTGATCGGCGGTTATCTGACTTTTTCTGTCGATTACAATCTTTTAAGAGAAATATGCTTGCATTTGATCTGAACTCGAAAGTCGAAATGAAGCACGTTTACCTAGAAAATAGCTACACTGTAGATACTTAGCTACACTACAACTCACTTTATCGAAATAATTTGTCTCCGTTACCTTTCGAGGAATTTATATTTCTTGTAACTTTTCTAAATTGCAAATTATAACTCAGTCATTAAATTGAGATTGCGATAGCAAAATATGAAATACTGAAATACAATGGCGCGCGCCTGGACGCAATTTTGAGTTAAATCAAGAAACTGCTTCTAAGTTTTTACGGTATTTTGCAATGTTGCCCATCTCTAGTACTGACGCTTGGGACACCTTGCTCACCGGCTAAGCTGACGCTAACCATGCCGAACTTCTGCACAATTTTATTGCAAGATCCGCACACGACAAGGCCGAAGACATTTGGCCTCTTTGAGAATGGCATTACGACGATTAGGGGGTGAATCATGTGACTGTGTAACTTAGTTTTATTTACAACTTTATTTTATAAATTTTTCGTTAGCCTCCATATTGTATTGTTTTTAATTTACAAGGCATCTCTTGACTAATGAATATGATTTTCTATATTATTATGGACATAGCGTATCAGCAAAAACTAAATAAGACAGCTTACTCTGGGGTGGAGACAGGTTTCTCTATTTCAGGCACCGGTCTCCACAAATACCGTACTTTGTCATAATCAGTACAAGGGTTTCCAAGCAATTAGTCTTTCTAATCAAAATCAACTTCGAAATTCGGCTTGCCTTCCACGCCATTGTAACAATTGTAACCGCCATATTATACGACACAATATATTCACGTCTCGTCATAACCCCGTTTACAGCTCATATTTAACCAGAGTACCTATCAAATTCTAAACGACACTCCTCTAAAGGTTAGTGTGATCGATTGGGAACCTATTTTGGGAACCTCCAGGCCAGAACTGACAAGCCACCGGATTATTTCTGTAAACCAATATCTTCTGTGGGCGGTGTAATTATTTACCTATATAAATGAGAGGCTTTGCGAGCCTCGTGCTGACATTAAGGATTCATCCGATCAAACGACGACGAACCTTAAATAATTAATCCAGCATATCGGCTTAGTGGTTGCGGTGACAACGCAGCTGACGTTCTGCTTGTTTATTACAATAATAGACATCTTGGCGATAATATACCGGCTGTGAAATCGCGCGCGAGGGCCCGGTGTCCGCTTTGATCTGGGTCCAGGATTTGGCAGATCAGATAATTATAAAAGATCGACTGCCATCTGACCTCCGTGACTTTATTAACAGAAGATCCTGACCAGATTAGATTATGGTTAGACATTCAGTCGACTGAATGTGCAGGTTTCCTCACGATGTTTTCCCTCACCGTAAGAGCATCGGTTAGTGTTCAACTAATGTAATTTAGGCCAACCAACCTAAATTTGAGGAGGGTAAATGTTGTCAGCGAACGGCTTTCTATCACGTGTACTGGAGTATATTTACTGTGCGCAAATCATGCAACAAAGCCACAACTAGGTATACGATAAGAACGTAATGTTTGAGTTTATTTCAAAGAGGTATTTTCCAGACCTAGCGAGCTGAAAAGTCTTAGACAAGTCTAGATTGAACTGCATTGAGATGTACTTCACAAGCACGCTTCGTCGTTTATACCAATAGCCGAGATGGCGGTCAAAACGGATATATGTATATACCTTATGACCTTTTTTATACGAAATTAACAAAACAAGGATCAGAGCTTCTTAGTTCCCTTTCATGTTACGTTTATGACATCGTTGTCGCTTTCAAAACTATTTTTTCTTTATCCATTGAAACATCATAATCGTAGCTTTCGCAGTCGATATTCTCTGCCTATCCTTCATTTATGCATCAAAAATAAAGTTGCACTCTGTTTTGTGTGTTTTAATAAACAAATGTTTATTAAAACACACAATACGCAATAAGCGTAACGCCTACCTACCTCCGCGTACAAAAATAGCGGTCGCATCTAAACTGTAAACATGCACGGGCGTCAGTGATGGAATCGATATCCGCTATTACAACACCGATGTACGATCTGTACGTGAATATTATAATGGCGGATATCGGCGGCGGACGCTGATAATTAATTTATACCGACACGACGCGACGCGAGTCCCTCGTTGAGCGCCAATGTAAACGATCAGCTTCCTGCTAACGCAATCACCTGAACGGCGTAGGCTTAGGCGTCTATATATTTTGATACCACTCAGTGACAAACGAGCAGACTGCTCACCTGATGGTAAGCGGTAACTGTCGCCCATAACATCTACGCTACGATTTGCAGATAACAAAAATGCAGAACCGAAGGTGCGTGGTCACTGTGAGGACTACGATGAAATGCCTCATGCCCGTAATTGCGCTGGCTACCTTATCCTTCAAACCGGAACACAACAATGCAAGCATTGTTGCTTGGCGACAGAAATAATTTATACAGCAAAATGTATAGTCAGTCAATAGTTAGGTAATAGTTTAAAGTTTACATAAAGTAACTCAACCAGAATCCCTCGCTGAGCGCCAATGTAAATGATCAGCTACCTGCTAATGAATTCATCGGCATGGCGTAGGCGTAGGTATCTATAATGTTTCAATAGTAAAAAGGTATAGTCAGGTAATAGTTTAAGGCTAAATTAAGTAACTCAAGATGGTCCTTTGTTGGGACCCATATAACCATTGCCTTCATGTTAACGAAATTATCCAGCGCTAGAACAGCGTAGGCTTAAGTGTCTACATATTGTCTGTATATATAGTAGTATAGGTGGTAAGTGGCGGCACTGGGGTTCGGACCCGGTACCTCGGGGTACCAGTCGGACCCCTTAACCATTAGGCCACCGACGCTCAAAACTTACACTGAAAACCTGAGCGCCAATGCGCACAGCTTCCTGTTACATTACAAGTAACACAACGATATCAGTAACATTGCTGTTATGTACTGATTTACACTAGCTTTGTATTTATGTCTAGCTAAATGTTATGTTATGTTTATGTTTATGCTCACTCACTTTACGCATGGCCTACTGGTTGACTGGTAGATAAAGCCTGATGGCTTTAAGTCCGCCAATTGTAATAATTTTAGTGCAATAAAGTTTTTAAATAAATAAATAAATAGCGTTACAATATCGAATGCATCATTAGTTGCGACTTGTGGTGGGTGTCATATACTATCATACGCGAGGGAGATCTATGATAACTACGGCAACTAAGCAAGCGCTATCCAGGTAATGAGGTGCCATCGTTGAACGTAATAAGCGAAAATATAATATGGTAACAAAAGAGTCTCAAAGTATTCAAACGGTGGCAATTTGTTACTCGCACGCAATTATACTATAAAATATAGTACTATAATACTAGCAACATAGTGTGAATCTGTAACTGGCCTGTTTGCAAGTAACTTGTTCTTTGTTTACTTATAATGTAATGTGATTCTTGTTGAATAATGAAAATAAAATACTAAAATGTTCAGATACAAAGCACCACACCGCTGCAGCTACATTTAAAATATAGTCGGTTACAAGTTTTACGCTAAATTTGATCAGGCGTCACATGCCGTAACTCAAACTCGATTGGCGCCCACCAAGGGACCGCCCCATGTTGGGCGCCAAGTAAACTCTTAGTAATTAGCAACACATATTCTTTCTTTAACGGCGCGCAAACACCCGACGCCGTCCCCAGGTGATATTCCCCGGTGAGCTAACACCCCACGAGGCTGTATTCGGCCACACGGTACACGGCACACTTTGATCTCACGCCGGCCTGCACCGCGCGCTCCGTACAGGGCTGCCTCTAATGCACATCGCTACGTTATTTATCGATAATAATAATTGACCGAAAAACATCGTTTGATGACATGGAGAGACAAACATACACAGAGCCACAGATATACGCGTCAAACTTAAACATCCCTCTTTTTCCTTCCTTGTGCTCTTTCTTGTTTTTTCTTCGTGTGTTAAAGCGAAAAGTTTGTATGTTTGAAAGTTTACACGCTGAGGCTAATTTTCGAAACCAGTGAACCGTTTTCGAAGTTTCTGTCATTAACAGGAAGCTGCACTATACCCTTGTATCATAATAGGGTAGTTTGATCCCTGCTGAGTGAGGTCCTTTTATCGACCGGGAGGGCCGCAGCACGGAAATGAGATTTTTTGTGTTGATTTAATTTTGTGTTTTTTTTTTAATTATTTGACTAGCCAGGCATTTGACCGCCGCCTCACCTGGTGGTAAGTGACGATGCGGCCTGCCTGTCTAGGTGCAGAAAATGAAAGTGTGTGTTGAAATATGTATGTAATATATAAAAAAATATATAAGGACCCTGCGGGACAGTTGTATGTTTACGAGGATTCCAACTGCGTAATAGTGAAAATCACAGGAAATGGCTAGCCATTAATATCATAGTCCTACTTTTAATTGTTTCTAATTAAATGTAAATATTAGCCTGACCTCGACCGTTTCAGAGAAAGAATCTGCGTGTCTTTTTAAGAAAAGCACAATTATTATTTTTATAAGACCTAACACAGATTTTAATTTACCTAAACGCGGCATTGAAAACTGTAACTGCGGGCTGTAAGCTTCTTTACTATATCAGTGTTACCTTAGCCGTCCTCCGCGGTTTTCACCCGTGCGCAGTTTGGATCTTTGGAATCATTCAACTATTCCGCGCGGGATATTCCATTATTTATTATACGGATCAAATGTACCATATAACACTCAGAAATAGTGTAGCTTCCTGTTAGTGAAAGAATTTTCGAAATTATCTCAGTGGTTTCGATAATAGATAACCTAACTTACATAAAAAGTCTGACAACCCCCGACCAGCTAACATATACTCAAACATTTTCTAAATTACTGAACCGATTTTAATGAAATAAAGCTAATAACCATTAAATTGGCTTCCAAATAGGAAAAAACCGCACCCAATCTCGGCGCATCCGTTCGGGACCTACAATGCCATAGAAAGACACACAAACCCACAGATCACCCATCAAACTCAAACACCCCTCCATTTCCGTCGGGGGTTAAAAACACAGCCAACCCTAGCTCCACCCCGCCAACCGCCCCCCGCCCCCCCGTCCACTGTTCAATGACCCCAGTCTAAGCCCATCACCCAGCGGCCTATGGAATTACCGACCGAGGTAATTTCGGATATCGTTCAATTGGCTCGTGTTCTGCTGAGACCGTATGCAAATCATCATCACATCATCTCAGTGATAGAGCGTCGGTGGCCGGGCAGTTGAGTATCCGACTCGTAAGCGAGAGGTACCGGGTTTGTATCCCGCTGCGGCCATGTACTAATGACTCTTTTCTGAGTTATGTACTTTAGTTGAATTCTAACCGATGCTCGTACGGTAAGGGAAAACATCGTGATGAAACCTGCGAATTCAGGCAACTGAATTTGTAACCATGATCCAATCTGGTCAGGTTCCCCTGGTAGCAGAGTCACGGAGGTCAGATGGTAGTCGCTCCACTGTAATTAACTGATCGCCAAATCCTGGATCATGGTCAAGGCGGACCCCGGGCCCTCGTCCTCGAGAGCACAACCGGGACATTCACGCTAATTTGATTATTTCCTTTTATCATACAGCCCATAACAGCCCACTGCTGGACTTAGGGCCTCTCTCACGAAATGGGACGCGATTGCCATAAGCTCCACACTTGGCAGGCAGGTTGGAGATCGTTATAAATATAACAATGGAAAATGCTGCTGCCCATTTTCCAGCCTACGGAGACTCTTAGATCTTCTGTCTCGAAAACATTAGGCGCCTTGTACGACACCCACGAGTGTAAGGGGTTGGTGCTCTTCTACTCTGCCGGACACCACACGGACAAATGCAAATACTTAATGATATGTTTATAATGTTGGTATTAGCAAAAAACATGTTTGTATTTCTACCAGGCAGTGTTTAGTTAGTTTCAAATAAATTCTGTAAACGGCATACGGCTCTTTCATTTAATTGTCTATTAATTGGTAACAAATCACTTAACAATTAATTCAAACTGGGTTACGATCATAATCGAGACGTTGTCCATTGATGTCTTTGTAAATTTTCTTTTCTTTCGCAAACTTGCAAACGGGCCAACTGATGAAAAGTGATCACCGCCGCCCAAAGAAACCCCGCGACATCCGGGGAGTAGCGAATTCATTGTCGGACTTTTGGTTAATATATAACCCACGAACAGAAAACGTCGGATAAATCCAGACCAAATTTACATAAGCTCAAATATTTTCTAAACTGAACCAATTTTAATTTTTTTTTTTTTTATGTTATTCGGCAGACAAACAGGCATGCGGGCCACCTGATGGAAAGTGGTCACCGCCGCCTATGGACATCAGCATCACCAGGGGTGCTACCAATGCGTTGCCCGCCTCTAAGGAGACCTCTAATATACCTCTTGAACGATCCCATGTCATAGACCAAAGGAAACACCGTGGCTGGGAGCTCATTCCACATCCAAATCGTACGAGCGAGAAACGTTCTTTCGAATCTTCGCGTGGACACCACTAGAGGGTCCACGTAATGGGGATGAGTACCCAGCCCACGGCGGGTGGTGCGATAAGAACCATCTCAATCAAACTCGGTTTATTTGGTTGGATTATACCCCACCGGAAGACCCTGGTCAGCCTCGCTTTACCAACGGTATTAGGAGGCACACCTAATGCGTGGCGAGCTTGTTGCTGTGTTCAAGACCAACTAGCCTCAAAGTTCGAAACGGTCACCCATCCAGTTCCCGGCATTGCGAGCATTGCTTAACCGTGGTTATTGGTCTCGCAAGCACGCTGCCACTAGACCAGTAACGCAGTTTTGGTGTTACAATACACGAAAATTCAACATCATAACAATCCACAACGCTGACTTGACTTGAACCGACTCCACATTAGTGTAGGGTTATATATAATAATATTATAAAGAGTAAAAGTTTTGGAGGTAATCTCCGAAACTACTACACAGTTTTTTAAAAATCTTTCACTAATAGGACGCCACATTATAGCTGTATGTCATAGGTTGCTTTTCTTTCAGGAAAAAGAATAGGATTCCACGGGATAGTTGCAGTAGCGCTGGTGCAATCAGATACATGGGGAAAATTCTATATAAGTCTTATATTACTTTTGAACAAAACGATCTTAAGTCCAAATGGAAATCTGATGCGGTCGACTTTGCAATAGCCTGAAAATAGCCTCAGTGACATGGTAATAGTAAAAGTTTGTCTCAGTGACATGGTAATGGTAAAAAGACTCTAGGTTAAAGTATTTATGCGCTTTTAAAAAGAGATACAATATGTTATCACATATCACATACAGTACGTAATCCGTCATTATACACAATTCCTAGGAAATGTGTCCAATTCCTAGGTTTCACAAATGTTCACTAACATATACCTTCATACCGTATTGAAAGAGGCCGAAAGATTTTCTATATAAGTATACAAACAGACCGAGCTGAAATTATTTATTTACGTTGCCCTACGTACAGATGTAACCTCAGAACCAACATCGTAAACTCATACATTTTTGATCCCGGAAAAGTTATAAGAATACCGCGGTATCCACCGAAAAAGGAAACTTAACTCTCTAACTAACTCTCCAGACGCCTTGTAGTTATGACATGCGTCAATGGAAGAGCTTCGTATCGCACTATAGCTACACACTATCTGACATATATGCATCAACATTTTTTTTTATATTAGGCAAAACAGGCATTTGACCGCCATCTCACCTGTTGGTAAGTGACGATGCGGCCGAAGATGGAGCATGTCCTTCTTGGAACAGCCTATTCACTCTAGTTTAACTAACTAAACTGTCGATATCGTGCTGAATGCACGCTGCGCACTCCAAGCTGGGCCCACGGCCAAGTCCAAAACAATCGGAACCGATTCCAAGATCAAGTCCAGCTGGACACACTACGGCATCCACAGACGCACACCACGGCATCCATAGCCGCCAAATCCAACCGGGTCCAATGTCAAAGTCGCCGAACCATTTGATGTTTTCTAAAATATTTACATGTGCCCGGTGCGAGCCAGCGCCCCCTCGTAAACGTATCAAACGCGCGATTCCGTCCATGTTTCACAACAAAGTGCGATTATAACAAGGTTTG
Source organism: Blastobasis adustella (assembly GCA_907269095.1). NCBI lineage: Eukaryota > Metazoa > Arthropoda > Insecta > Lepidoptera > Blastobasidae > Blastobasis > Blastobasis adustella. The sequence goes on along the minus strand of OU026138.1, from coordinate 13,800,480 downwards.
TTAGCCATGTTGCCGCCATAAAAACGGCTACGGGGTGTACGCGTGGAATTTTTCGCATAGAATACCTTTCGCGATTGCCTATTCCCGACAGGAGTAGTCTTTATTGGTGCAATAAAACAACACCTGCGTGCTTATGGACGTGCGATGGAAGAAAAGATCCTACACGATTTTCTAAAACTAACAGCAGCCAGAGGCGCGATTGTAAACGGTTCCGCATTATGATATGTTTCTATTTCGGTTGATAAGAATGGCTTGCGGTATCATTTAAAGGGATCATAAGCTAATGGTGTGAGTCATCTAGAGACCGATACGACAACGAAGTGATAAACCCTAAATGAAACGAAAACATTTCAACTAAAATACCTTAGCCCATTATGAACCAACCCAAACGTGAGAACGAAGGTAGAGCTTGTCTAAGCTAAAATGACGCGCCCCACTACTTAATTAGTTGATTTCGATGTGTGAGTGCAAATATTAATAACGACACTTCATCTGTGTGGGAGCGTCGACTGCTCCGTGAACCGCGAATCCAACGACGCGTGCTCCTACGTTTGAGTCTCACCGGCAACTGAATGACCAATTACAACGGCATTTGTATATGCATTGCGTCCATATTTTAAATTTGCTTGTGTGCGTTAATGCGATAGTGAGGCGCGTCATTTCAGCTTAGACGAGCTTTACGCAGCTAAAGAAATGTTCACACCAAGAACATCAGAACGAGATAACAACTGATCTTACAGTAACCTACGACATATTATCAGCAAAGCGACGTAGAAGCTCTTGTAACGAAGTTAGATCATAACACAACTCGATAATATCGTTAAATGGAAAGGTTACTGGAAACAGTTATCTCAAGTGAAATTTTGAAAGGTTACACGTTGCTAGGCGAATATTGACTCGCCTTCGTTAATGACAAGGACAAGCAGCACATCTGTCTTCGAGGGTACAGTCGTCAGCTCAGATAACACATTAACCGATCATATACTCCTCCAGTCTGTGTAGCTAGCGCGCGACGCCTTCCGTACGCCGCGCTTTGCTCGTTCAATAACTGGCCTCCAGCCAAGTCATCGGGATTGTTTCTTGGCTTTATAGCTTGCGTGGATGAGGGTGTTTTGTCCGAGTAGGACAGAAATCCCTGAAACATATGTGTGTCGAGAATTCACAATGGACTCAACAAATAAGATTAGTAATCTATTGTTGACCGGAGCACTCAAAGGTTTGCCAATCCTATGTGTGTTGAAACGCCTTGCAGTATTCGTTCTATTTTTCGGGGATCCCCCTGAACTTTTAATGGGCCCTATCTCTTGATATCTTCCTTTACTGAAGTGAAAATGATAAACTGGGTAAACTTTATAGTCCCTCGTATAAATGTAAATAGATACAGTCCAAATAAGCGATATCCGTTGCAGTTGTAAGCTGTCTGGTCTAAAACGGCTACATTAGCGTTTCATAATATGATTCATATTAATTTGTCACAAACTTATCTGCAGCTCGCTGTTGTTGACACTGACATGACAATTCAAAATGGCGTCACAGTATTGGCCACCGGATCAGATAAGTTTGTGGCACTCTAATATGAATCATAATATGAAACGTTAATGTGGCCTTTTTAGATGGACAAAGTCAATTATCGAGGAGGAAAAGTCTCGTCTGCAAAAGCTAATATCGTCGCACTATCGAAGAGTTAGCTGCCGCTTGACAGCAAGTCTAACGGCCCAAAACATCGTCCCACGCTACACCAACTCGTAAATTCAATTACTGTTTACACACAGGTTTGGATCGACTCGTGTAAATCACTAGTTATTCATTATGCGCGTTAGAGAGTTTACGTGGAGATCTATTTGATTTGAGCGGTACTGGGGCAGAGTGCGTGCGAGACTGATATCTAAGATTAAGCAACGTTCGCAGAGTCCGGTAAATGGATGGATGACCGTTAAGAGGCTAGACGATCTTCTCGAGTGTCATAGGGTACTCTATGTCTAGGGAAAAGTTATAGGCTCCCACGGGACAGGCCATTAAATCACAATTTCAGACTGGACGCAGGTGAAAACTGCGGGGGCTAGTCTATAGGTACTTCCTTACAAATATTACAAAGAGAAAAGATTTATATTTTTGTTTATAATGAATAAAGTTTATATCTTTTTATCCCGCGAATATAATAGGGTACCACGGAAAAGTTCAAGAACTGAGAACGGCTAGTATGGTAAAAAACAGACGTGTTAGTTATTACTTAATTGCTGCGCAATGGTGTTTGTTTACCAATTATTCAAGTGAACGCTTGGGTATACATATCACACCATCATAGGCCACAACAGTCCCACTCTAGACTAGATAACCCTAACGCTATTGCTTTATGTCTAAACACTGCAACGACAGGTATGGAACCTAATACGTCCTAACGACACAGTAACAGATACCTCCACTTCCGAGCTCGAATCGAGCGAAACTAACGAACTCACTCAAACTTTCGGGTCCACCGAGGTGTTTCAGACTTTGACCGACGTGTGAGGAAAGCGGCATCTAGATCGAGATCACTTGACCCTTTCTGATATACGGATTTAGGAAAGGTCACGCTATATGTAGAACCGGAGCACGGCCAATGAGTCAGCTGCGCTACTTGAGGTAGGATAAACATTTACAAATTGTGTTGTGAAGCTGGCTACGATGCATTATGTGAAATACCTATATCGCTTTCTATCATAATCGTAAACAAGCGGGGCAGCGGTGGTCTAATAGCGTTTGGGTTTGGCGATCTGAGTGGTTCTGTAGCCGTTAACAAACCGCTCTGTCACGCAGAGGTCCCGAGTTCGATTCTCGGCCGAGGTGAAATGAGTTCTTGAATTTTATATTCTGTAACGGATCTGGATTGCTTTGGAGCTAGATGGCGCTGTAGGAATTGTCCAAGAATAGAAAAAAAATGGTGGGTCCGACTTGTACCTGGTACCGGGTTCGAACTACAGCCTGTCATGTAACAACGACTCTTTTCTGAGTTATGTACATTAGTTGAACACTAACCGATTCTCTTACGGTGAAGGGGAAGCATCGTGAGGAAACCTGCACATTCAGGCGACTGTCCTAGATCATGGACCCTGGGAACTCCGCAACTTCCGTGCAATAAGTCAACTCGCCGTCAATCGTTCTCAGTGCGAGTGATGTTAAACCTCTTGCGAACAATTGAAATGATGAATTTTAATTTCTGTTACGGGTCTGAGAACGTTATAACCGAATTTAACGAGGGCTAGAACTATTCAAAGAATAGTGTCACGTTAGTACGCCTCTGTGTAGAAGCCTTGTATATAGTTAAGTTGTGCGACAAGTCGACACACAAAGCACAATGTATACCTCACGGCTTTCAAGATTCTTCCGCCCAGTAACTTGGCGCTCCCAATGTCTCATCGCGAGTGATGTTAAACCTGCTGCCAACGCGGCGTATCCAGGTCGTCCGGCCCGTCGACGTCTGGAAGCTCAGTGGCTTAGTTCCCGCGTGAACTTGCCCGCTGAAAGGCGGTGGTGCAATTCTGTACTTCTGTCTTTAAAGACATACGACAAATATTTAATTTGTCCAAAGATAGAGACGCACACACTTACACACACACACGCACGCACACGATTTTATTGTGTTTATCATTATAATATTATTTTATCTGTGTCATTACTGATCAATACTTGTTTTGGTATAGGTACTTAGGTATATGGTACTCTTAGCTCCACTGATCCCATTTGTAAATTGCATTTTTGCAATTGGCAGTACTACTTATATCTGCATTTGATTAGAACCAAATATGATTGCTGTAAAACTGTAAAATAAATAAAAACAATATTCAAAAGTCTTAAATTAACAATATGATAAGAAGAAATTAGGGCAGTGCGATGTCACGTGTGAACAAACTGGGTTTTCGCGGACAACGCGATTGCGATGTACGTATGAATCGAAAACAAAAGACACACAATAGCACCCCAACGGCAGCCGGCATCGGGCCCCGTGCCAACTGACTCACTGACAGGCTTCCCCACTTCCAGTCCAGCACTTACTCGATGCAACATCGCACGTCCTCAACACTCACACTTTGACACTAAGCACCGACAAGACTTAACGTCACCCACCCAAAAGCCAGAACGGCGGAGTTACGAAACTAGACTTACCGAGTTGTGAGCTTACGTACGGCAGACAATTTCACACACGTGCAGCTACGTATAATTACAAAAGCTAGGCACGTCGGAGGCTGTTCAAAATTAAGCTTGTATTTTACTAGGTTGTGACCGCGACTTCAACTACATTGTATTTCGGGATAAAGAGTACCGGTCATCTTGGCGTTAATGTCCCGGTTGTGATCCGCCATGACCATGATCCCTGATTTGGCAGATCAGGTAATTACAGTGGAGCGACTGTCATCTGACCTCTGTGACAATGCTAACAGACCCTGATTAGATTGGATCACGGTCACAAATTCAATCGCCTGCAACTGCAGGTTTTGATCGATGTTTTCCCTCACCGTAAGAGCATCGGTCAGTGTTCAACTAATGTAAATAACACAGAAAAGTCATTGGTACATGGCAGAACTGCGATTCAATCCCGGTATCTTGGATCCCTTAACCATTAGGCCACCGACGCTCCAGAGTTATGCGTATAGGTACGTATTACGTCCGTCCTTCGTATATTAATCCAGCTTATAAATCCACTCATCCGTTTTAGTGTAATTAAGTAACATTCAAACAAGCAAACCTACCCATTTAAAACATTAGTAATGACAATAGGATAGACGAATGCCATCGCCTCAAACACGTGTAGATCGAAATGTTATTGTCTCCGCCCAAACGGCAAAAGTCAATACGAGGCGGATCGTTCTAAACACACGAGATATTATATCGTGTTTGCGGTAGGGTTGGTAAATCTACTATATGTTATAATATCCCACTGTATTTTACACGGGTACGCGGACCCAGGGCCCTCGCGCCACAACCGGGATATTGATGCCAAGATGATCATCATCATCATACTATATTGTTACTGTTGGAAATATATACGTAGTAACTAAATCTACAATATTTTAGTAATAATAAACAATAAACTTAAAACTACCTACCTAAGAAGTGAGTCAAAAAAATTTAACCATTTTGTCATGTGGTCTCCAGTAGCATAGTCTCCCTAGCGTGGCATAAAGTTGAAAAAAAACGTAGGAACACCTACTACTAATAAAAATAGTAGTACCTAGTAGTAATTACAAATGTAGGTACTTGGAGGATACCTATATTTTTATATTTCAATATCCTAAGCGGAAATCTCGTATGTTTTTAACCCCTGCTGAAAAAAGAGAGGTGTTATCATTTTGACGTGTCTCAGGTGACCTATCTGTGGCTCAGTATATCTGCGTGTCTGTCTATGGAATCGTAGCTCCCGAACGGGTGGACCGATTTGGGTGCGGTTTTCTGTATTTGAAAGCCAGATTAATCTAGATATGTTTCATTAAAATCGATTAAGTATTTTAGAAAATATTCGAGTGTATGTAAGCTTGGTTCTTGGTTATTCATGAAAATTTTCGGCAACCCTGTTTCGCGGTCTCCCGTCGGAAATGCGAATGTTCGCAACGGAACTTATTCATAAATCATGTATCGTCAGCGGTAGATGTTGGCGAATGTACGAATAAATAAATATACGTCCCGTTACGTAACGACTGTGATTTAAGGCTGTGATGCGTACTCAATTTATCTTTCCATTCTTTCTTTCGTTTGAGTTGGTATGGTTTGTACTCTTTTTGTAAATGTGTTAAAAAATGTTTTATGTTATACTGCAGACAAACAGGCAAGCGGGCCACCTGATGGAAAGTGTTCACCGCCGCCTATGGACATCAGCATCAGGGGAGTCACCAATGCGTTGCCAGAACCTGAAGCGACTTCTAATATACCTCTTGAACGATCCCATGTTATAGTCCAAAAGAAACACTGTTGCTGTGTGTGTGGAAATGTGCGCCAAATGACTGTATATAGCTCGGTGATATGAAATAAAGCAGTTAAATCGGAAAAACTACAACTCGCCGCTAGATGGCGTTGTTTTGTGATTTTATTATTTTTCCTTTTCATCGCTTTATTGTGTGTTATGTTTCAGGGGGAGTATTTTGTAGTAGATAATTAGTATTTAGTTGTCTACCTACCAGTATAAGTCTACCTTTGTATGCTTTGCCTGTCCCGCTATACAATTTGCTTCACATCATTTGTGGTTGGCTGGTAGAAATCTCTCATAGAGATAAGTTCGCCATTGTACTCATTTTTGTTTGATGTATCTGATTAAGTATGTATACAATAACAAAGAATATAATAAAAAACGTACCACCTAAACCAGTAACACAAGTACGTGTTACAAACATCCTGAGAGCGCTTCCGAATACTCTAATCGATTTTACAGAGCCGTCGGCGTTGTTGACACATGAATTCTTTATGAGAATAAAATGACAACGGAATAGTGAAAGCGATGGCTGTACGCTAGCTAATGTGTATTACACCTGGCTAAATTCCGTCGATCAAATTCCGGAGCAAGAAGCGTGAGAGCGAATCAAAGTGGGATGTATTGCTCGTAGAAAATTGTAATTTTTTGTATTACTCGGAGCTTCGGAGCTTTTCAAAAGATGTGATGCAAAAACTAACCTTATTTTATGAGCCATACATTAAACTTTTATTTGCTCTCACATTTTATGCTTCAGGATTTAGCCAAGTGTAATAAGCGCGTAAGGACACACCGCACACCGCAGCGGTTAAAGCCCATAGAAAAGCCCCAGTGTTGTTGTTCCAACCCTCTCGTCTAGACAGCGTAACCCTTTGGTTACATTGTGCTTCTGATACTACACACTAGAGGTGTTCGTTATATTAGATAACGGGTATTTTATATTTATTATTAAGCTATTGCATAGCTTTTATCGCGGGCTTTGAGCGCGGCGACCGAATCAAGAAATTCCGTAACGAAAAAAACCTAACAACCCTCACTCCGACCGGCACAGCGGTGCGGCGTTGAAAGCCGTGCATTGTCTAACGTCGTTTCAGTTCGGCAGACTTCGGCACGGTGTTTGTTTGCGTGCGACTAGAAGTATGCGTGTAGACTAGCTGCTAACTGCTCATAACTGATTCTATCTCTTTTAGACACAATGCTAGGTGAGACAGCGTGCTTTTTGGCCGCGTCCACGAGTGAGTTCGCGTACGCGACTAGTTAAACCTTAACGTGTATGTATATGGTTAATATCAAAGAAAAAACTTGAATTAAAATCAAAGAAAAAAAAATACTCCATAAATAAAATAAATAAATAATTATAATTGCATAAGTTGATAAAAAATGCTATGCAATAGCTTTACCGCGGCAGTCCCCGAGTGCCACACGTATTTTTTTTATTTACACTCTTTGTTGTACATTAACAGTATAACTATCACAGATTATGTAAGATTGTAACCAGTACAAGGGCGGTCTTATCGCCAATAGCGATCTCTACCAGACAACCATTTACATCGATATGGTGGAAGTCGGAATGTAAAAAACTAGTCGGCAATGTACATTTGAGATTTGATACAGTAGTTACAATCACCATACAGTGAAGCATTGTAATGGTATAAAAATATGCCTATAACACCTAATATTAATGCATAATATTTTCTGCTACTAATAAATTGCCATTTCACACAACACAAGACAATTATAATATTATTTTTTAATTACCATTTGATATTAATATTCGATTGTTGTGTTATTTTTTCTGTTATGTATGCGATTAACGTCGTCGAAAGTAGCAAAACTAATGTGTTTACGTGGTAGTACGAATATATTGATTACTAATGCATTTTTATATACAATTTTGTTCTTCAAGCTACTAATCCAACAGTAAATAATAAATAATACATAACTGAAAAAAGGCGATCGTTATAAGGTAGGTATTATGTATGGTAAATGTTATATTCATCGTCATCATATATTTAAGAGTATGACTCTTGTCGGTGGAGCAATCGCCACTCTTCTCTCCCGTCCGCCAACCTCTTCATCTCTTTATAATCCCCGGCGCTCACTTTCTCCTTCACGTCCTTCCAAAATTTAAAATTTGGCCTTCCTTTCGATGTTACATTATAACATAATATTTTATAACAGCATAACGTTTTATTATATGAATATAACGGATCCGCACACCACTACTACACACGTGCGCACACCAATTAACGACTGAATCGCATAGGATTACATTCGGGGTCTATTGTTCTATGAGACAGACGCGACTGATTGCAATATACGTGACCATTGCTGCGGGTGGCTATAGAAATCAATACCGATGCAAATGGAAGCGGGCATGAACAGCGCAGTAGACAGAAGGTATCGAGTACAACATCGTCGAATGCTATTCTTCGTAACACGTCGGAGGTACTTCTGTACGTTAATTATGTAACTCTGTTGCCAACAATTCTCTGATTTCCATTATTGAAATTGTTACTTTTTGCGACGGAGGGGATTTTCAAATCGTTCATCGACCTTCAACAGTCATAACATAACATAACATAACATTACAATGTAACGACTGTAATGTTACATTGTAATGTACTGTTACATTACAGCTGTTCTGACATCCGTACGTTTATTACTTGTAATATATCTTTATAATTTAATTGTGTAGGTTTTAGTCTTGTACAGTGTACCTGCACTGTGATCTATAAAGAATAAACCAGCGTGGAATAATATAATACAGTCCACTCATTCCACCGCTACATAATCTAGACCTACTGGAAAGGATTGTGACTCACAGGCAGTCTCTAACTAGAGTCTAAAGTACCAGCGAGCGATTTCAGCGCTGAATCTAGAAGCCAAATATATGTATCTCGCCATCCCAGCGCTTACACAGCAGAGAATAGCGCCGCTGGTCAGCCACACAAACCGATCATCATCACAGCCCATAACAGTCCACTGCAGGACTTAGGGCCTCCCCCACGAAAGGGGAGCTTATTGCCATAATCTCCACGCTTGGCAGGCGGGTTGGAGATCGCAGTGTTATAAATATAACAATGAAAAACGCTGCCACCCATTTACCAGCCTACGGAGGCTAGATCTTTTACCTCGAAAACATTAGTCACCTTGAACGACACCTACGAGAGTAAGGGATTGGTGCTATTCTACTCTGCCGGACACACGCGGCGCACACAAACCGATCGATCCCCATTACCCAAGAAGCAATAAAAAAGAAACCCCATACTGCAACTCTGGGAAGGCTTCACGATCAATTCAGGTCAGCAGTGGCGCGGTCAAGGTCACGGCGATGCTTCTACGTGATGCGATTTCGTTTGCCACAGCGAAAGAGTCTGACGTCACAGTGGCGGTGTCATCACTTTGACGACCTTTGTCGGTAGGAAATAGTTTTATTAAAACAAGTTTATCTCTGTAGTTTCTTTGCGCAAGTTCGTATCCCCTATAGTACAGTCAGCTGCAGAGTGAATGGAACTCTCAAGGCAGTCTCTGATTGGGGTGAAGCCAATCTGGTGACGTTCAACGCAACCAAAACTCAGGCGTGTTTGTTTTCCGCCAAAAGGAGTCCATTCCATCTTACTCCAACTTTTCGGGATGTTCCTGTGGAAATTACCGACAACCTACAGCTTCTAGGTGTTGAGCTTTCTACCAATCTCAACTTCGGTCAGTACATCGAATCCAAGGCAAAGATTGCAGCAAAAAAACTTGGTGTCCTCTCGAAGGTTAAGCGGTATTTCACTTCAAAGCAGTTGATTCAGTTATATCAAGCACAAGTCCGATCCTGCATGGAGTACTGCTGTCACCTCTGGGATGGATCAGCCAAATATCAACTGGCGGCTTTGGATTCGGTGGAAAAACGTGCAAAGAAGATGATTGGTGACCCACAGTTGATTGAAGCTAGGCTGCAGAGCCTTGAGCATCGGCGTAGGGTTGCGCGTCTGTCGGTCTTCTACAGGTTACATTTCGGTGAGTGTGCGAAGCAGCTGTACGACCTCATTCCGCCGTCCCCTTTCCGCCATCGGGAGACACGATCCGGGCGAGCGCTTCATCCTTATGTCGTGGAACTTCCAACTATCCGCACGAGCCGCTTTGGCTTGACTTTTATAATGCGTACGGCTAAGGAGTGGAACGCGTTGCCTGCGAGTGTGTTCCCTGATCAATATAATCTGGATGCCTTCAAGGCTAGAGTGAATAGGCTGTTCCAAGACGGGCATGCTCCATCTTCGGCCGCATCGTCACTTACCAACAGGTGAGATGGCGGTCAAATGCCTGTCTTGTTTAATATAAAAAAAAAAAAAAAAAAAAAAACTCCGTAGCGTATATTAAATGTATGGTAGGGGGCTCAGTTTTTTCTGCAGCTGACTGTACGTGCCAAGAAGATTGGCAATAGCGGACGTTGACCTCACGGTCGGAACTAATTTGTAAATGGTCACAGCAATTGCTACAATGATCTAAATAATCAATAAAATTCGGTGTAAGTAAAACAGTTTAACCATTTTTATTTTCATCAAATAGTGACTGCAGTTAAGATTTCATTAACAGTGCATTGATCGCCATCTGCAATTACTAGTCAATCTAGCCATTAGACACGAAGTAAGTCAGTAATTGACTAAAACGGTTCTTTTACAAATAGGTAAGTTCAGCATAAAGTTTTGACAAACAATATGACGCCTTAAAGTATTATCTACAACAGTCGCTTTGATCGGTCGGCCAACGACCGCTACAGGCAATCTATTTGGCACCTACTGTACACTGCACTAGCTGTCACGAAAAATGCGACAAACCAACCGCTGTGGCGTAGTTCGTCATGTTGTCCGTCAATCTCTCGTGGCTCATAAACTCGCCGGAACAGTATCGTGCAAGGGTTGAAGCGTGTGACGTCACGCTGTTATTGTTGGAACAGCTTGCCTTTATGTTGGCTTCCGTGAAGAACCTCAATAATCTCACAATTCTTGGCAATATGAGAAGAATCAACTGGCAGGACATTTTCGATAGTCAATAATCACACCAGTGACCCACCTCTGTGAGATAACACCCCTCATTTTTCATCAGAGGTTAAAAAGAAACATGCACGACCTCGCAAGACAACGTAATGCCTACTAACATACTAACCTAACGGACTGAAAAGTCGGACAAACCCCTACCAAGATTATTTAAACTCGTATATTTTATAAACTGCAGAACCGATTTCAATGAAACAAACCTAAGAAATAGAGCGTCGGTGGCCGAGCGGTAATGGTATCCGACTCGTAAGCCAGAGGTCCCGGGTTCGAATCCCGCTCTGGCTATGTACCAATGACTGCTTTCTGAGTTATGTACATTAGTTGAATACTAACCGATGCTCTTACGGTGAGGGAAAACATCGTGATGAAACCTGCACACTCAGGCGACTGGATGTGTAACCAGGATCCAATCTGGTTAGATTCCCCTGGTAGCAGGGTCATGGAGGTCAGATGGCAGTCGCTCCACTGTAATTACCTGACCTGCTAAATCCTGGATCATGGTCAAGGCGGACCCCGGGCCCTCGTTCTCGAGAGCCCAATCGGGACATTAACGTCAAGATGATTATTTTTTTATTATTTAAAGCTAAGAACTGACTTTGAAACAGAAAAAACTGCATTTAAATCGGTCCCTCTAGTCGGGAGCTACGATGCCACAGACAGACAGAGCCACATATACACAACACACGTCAAACTTACTACACCCCTCTTTTTTCGTACACATACATACCACACATAAAGCTCACACCTCCGTCCCACAAGTGAGGTAGGCAGATACTAGATACTATGGACCGCCACTTTGCTCTGTCTGGCCACAAGAACAATTCTTTCTTTGAAAATTACATGCATCGACGTCACACGCTTACACAACAGCAATTAGTGCGGGCGTGTACGAGCGTGTGATTGCGTGTATGGTCGCGTGCGCAGGCTCGCGTAGACACGCCATGCGCGAAGATTGATGTGCGTGACTTGGCGCGAGGTGTGCCAAGAGCTCGCATCCATAACGTCCCGGGCTCAGTGCACGGCCCACAACCCCTAATTATGGGCCTTGCGATGGGCTCTAATAGGCGTCTTTACAATCCCCTACGAAAATGGAGGGGTGTTACAAGTTTGACGTGTGTATCTGTGGCTCTGTCTGTCTGTGGCATCGTAGCTCCCGAACGGATAGACCGATCTGGATGCGGTGTTCTCTGTTTGAAAGCCAGTTGGTTCTTAGTTTTGTCTCATTTAAATCTGTTTAGTAGTTTAGAAAATATTTGAGTTTAAGTAAACTTGGTTGGGGGTTATCCGATTTTTTTCTGCCAATTGGGTGATACGGTATGTAATCACTAGATGGCGATGCGAGAAGAGAACTGCCGAAAACATCGGTGGCCTAACGGCTAACGGGTCTCGTAAGCGAGAGATACAGAGTTCAATCCCCAGTGCCGCCATGTAACAATCGTCTTTTTCTGAGTTAAACACAAACCGATGCTCTCTAACTCAGACGTGCCAGTGACGTCACACTTCCCCTTTCCCTCCACTCCAAACCAAACATCCAGGACATCCGTATCGGGCGGAACATCGCTAAACCGCGGCCTTGACCGGCTGGCGCTCCGCCAGCGCGCGCGCAGCTCGACCGGCTGATTGACGGCATATCGGTTCGGTACTGATGTAATAACAAAGCGCGTGGGTGACGCCGCTGGTATTGCAAACGTACATAGGCTGGTGACTGGTGACCGTCAGGCAGGCCGGTAGCTTGTTTGTCAGGATAAAAAAGACTACTAGCTTCCGTGCTGTCCGGAACTCCGGGATGATGGTGGACGGTGTACAATGCAAATATTGATAGAAAACTAGTGTTTTTTCACGTAGCTCGACCACTATGACTGTTGGCAGAAGGTGGCACAAGACAGAGTGGAATGGAGCTTCTTAGTGGTTAGAAAACTAACATAAATGACAGAAAAACGTCGGAAAGCCTCCGACTATGTATATTTTTGATGAAATAAAGCTATTTTAATGAAATAAAGCTAAGTCCACCCAGTTCAGGAGCTACGATGCCGCAGACAGACACACAGATCCGTCAACTTATAACACACGTCTTTCTTCGTCAGGTGTTAAAAACTGTTAACCTACTTATTCTCTTCCAAAACAATTTCTAACACAATGGTCAAATGTAACAGTGAACAATTCCCAACCCCTCGTAGAAAGGTGCCGGATTATTGATAGACAAGAGTCGTTAGAGTAATAAATCGGCAGCAGCCGGGCACGGGACGGTTCCGAGCAGTTCCAAAAATTGCCGAAGATATGCCAGATCGGACGAAGAGCGATGATCGGTTCATTGGCTCAACTCTACTCAAAAGTTATTTATTGTAATAGGATTAATTAATCTCTTATCTTGGCCGTGTGGTGTCCGGCAGAGTAGAATAGCACCAACCCCTTACAGTCGTGGGTGTTGTACGAGGCGACTAATGTTTTCCAGACAAAAGATCTAGACTAGAATCTCCGTAGGCTGAAAAATGGGCAGCAGCGTTTTCCTTGCTTATATTTATAACACTGCGATCTCCAACCCGCCAGCCAAGCGTGGAGATTATAGCAAGAACCTCCCCTTTCGTGGGAGAGGCCCTAAGTCCTGCAGTGGACTGTTATGGGCTGTGATGATGATGATGAATCTCTTATCAAACGTCGAAAAAACTACGGAAAACAAAGGCATCATTAAACGTGCTCATCCATATTAAAATACGAATTATTGTTGTGACGTATGAAGTTATTAATTACAGTAGCCAAACCGCGGGAGGCCCAAGAATCGATGGATTGAAATCACTGTGTCGGATGCGAGAGCCAGAATGTGAGCATGCTGAAGACCTGGTGAAGTGGACGAAAAAAAGCAGACCCTGGTCAAAGCCTGGATTGGTCGCTCGGGTGATAATGACGAGTAATTAAAGCATAGATCGTTCACGAGATGATCGGACGGTCTATTTATTTTGACGGACTAGTTATTTTGTATTCAAGGATTCGACACTGTGACACATTCGATGTACGGTGGAGCATACCGGGTATGCACTGTATTAAAATGGATGGGCCTATTGTCAAACTCTGACCACTCCAAAGAATCCAATATATTGCTAAATGATATTTTTCCATGAAAATCCTATTCCTGCGATTCTAAACTTCCTGCCAAACAGTAGTAAGTCGTACTAAATTACATTGAACAAGAAAGCAAATCTAATCGAATCCCCTCAATTTAATCCAGGCAAACTTCGAGCGGCAAGCAACACTGGGCAAGGATAAATAATTCAAAAGATCATTCATGCCGCACGGCACAGCGAGAGCCGTGGATATAAAATTTCTATCAAACTTGCGAAGCTTCTTTGACAGAGGCTTATCTGAGACGGGCGCTTTTAACCGGGGATCTTCGCAACTTGAGCTTTGAAGGTACCCACTGTTTCAAATGTCATTGGAGAGGTTTCGATTTAAAATTTACAAGAGTCTCGTCCGGCACAAATTGAAGATGAAATATAGCAATTATTTGTAGAGGAAAAGTGTAAAGGGCAATAAGAAGTGAAGCAAGTATTTCTAGAAAATCCATTTCAAAACATTCCAGTTAGATTTAATTTCAGCCTTTTAAGTCATAACATCGTCAATCATGTTAACTAGGCCCCTGTTGGCACTTGATTGCCGGTACAATAATTTGATACTTGAAAGGGGTTGTAGAACAGGGAATATGTAATATTAACTTAAGAAATCATTTTAAAATAAAATAAATATGCTTGGACAAATTCACACAGCGCCATCTAGCCCCAAAGTAAGCAAAGCTTGTGTTATTGGTTTTAGATGTCTGATAAACTTACATACTTTTTTTTAAATACGTACATCCAGACCCGTTACAGACACTAAAATTAATCATTTCAATTTCTGCTCAGTCGGGAATCGAACCCGAGATCTCTGCGTGGCAGACCGGCATGTAAAGCAACTGAATCACTCGGGTCGTCAAACTCTAATTTTAAATGTATGTGTGCACACTTATTGATTGACGAACGTGAACCCAATAGCTAATTAAAGCTGTCGCGGGCGAACCGATGAGCTGTACACACTCAAACAGCCCCTTATAGACTACTTTCGCTAATCGTCCAAGGAGTTAATCCCTTGACAAAAGTCGAATAGAAAACCGACACTCCTACTAGTAAATGGTGCGGCAATACGGACATCATTATACATACATTTCAAGGGGTATATTCCGGGTTTCCTACCGTGTACCTTTGTAATAACCGCGATAGTTTAAAACATTATTTCATTGTACATATTTACAGAGGCCTGAATCAACGCGATAGTCACCGTTGTATAATCCTCGTAGGGGTAGAAAACCGCACACGAACCCAAAGCAGGATGCGGACATCACGTGTCACACACGTATGAGGGCGTGCGCTGTGTTGACCGGGATTCGGGGGGACCCGCGAATTCGAATACATTGCTGATTTAATTAGTGGCGCACGCGACTAAATGCCTGAAAGGCCAGCAATGGACGTGCTGCAACTGTGGCAGTTCCGATCATGCACCGCGCATGCAGTAATACATCGCGCCTAGATGCTGTCGAGACAGTCCTCAATCATGGTTCTCATTTGACCAGGTAATAATACAAGTGTCAATCCGCTTAGCTTATAATTCAAAACCTTATTTTTACCAATAAGCCTTGCACATAACCAAAAATCTGTTCACACATCTACTTTCACTCTTTCCTCTTCAGACTTCAGCTTTTTGGACATACACTCACGCCCGTATCTTACAAGGGTAGGCAGAGAGTATCGAGTGCCACAAGCTACGACATACTGACCAGCCAGATAATACCAAAACGCAAATAGTAACAGTGAAAAGCACAATTACTACAACTGGTCTGTTCATATTTACTTCCCATATTGCTCAACGTTCAATTGAATAGGAAACAGATCGCGACCGCCACGTGTCAGTGGTGCGATCGTGTATCCCTGACGGTTTCGATCCGTTTTCGTGTACAGTGCGGCTAACTTATCTGTAAAACGGCGAAATTAGTAACTACGGCCGCCAGGTTGAAATATCATTCGACTGTCAGTGTATTTTACGTTTGAATGCGACATGTCTTTCCCCTTATAGATTCAGCATCGAGAGTTTCTCCGTGGTATTGTCGATGGTTGGTTCTCGCTGGTGACAGATATAAGACATCAATATAGAGACGGGCCAACATGACTGATAAAAAAACCTACGGACTAACTCGTAAACTAGTTACAGAGAGTTCCACGATACCACACATCTAGCTGATTCAGACAGACAGAGGGAAATGGTCAGTAGTCAGTTCTGTTGAATAGTGTACTATAATAGGCTTAGTGTACTATAATCAACCTGTTAGTAATAGCCCAGTGCTGAACTTAAGTCTTTCTATTTACTAACAGAAATAACTGCAGCAATTTAATGGAACCTATCTAATGACATGGTGATATTTAGCCACTGACATTTGAAATTTTACGCCGCAATAGCGCCGTCTAGAGGTTTTGGTATAGGGATAACCCTCAACAACGGTGTGAAATAGTTTGGTCTCTGCCTACGCGAAAAAGGCTATGAAATCCGCATTGAAGTGTTTCACGAAAACGAAATGAATTCAAAGCGATAACCACACAAAACTCTCAGATATACACAATCTCCCCCCAGATCGGTGCTGGCCACGACCGCCGCATGTCAGTGTTGCGCATAGCCATGCGCACAGAGCCGAAATAGTAATGTTTATTGGTACCGGGTTCTATTCCCGGCACAGAGTCGGTTGCGCAAACGCCGGCCCATCTTCCGGGAAAGCGGTGACGGACACACAATAGTGTCGATATTCGATATGTAATAATATTATAATAATGTTATTAATATGCGTCTCTAGTGGATTACACTTTGCATTAATAAGTATGGAGGTGTGGAGACTACGAGACCTTAACAGAATACAAATTGAAGCAATATGCTCTTATTTATTTATTTATTTATTTTATTTTATTCAGGTAGCCATGTCACATTGCATGAGTTTCTAATTATATAGCTTGTAGACCTTACAACTACGCTAAATTACAATTTTTTATAGCACAGAGTACATTTTTTAAAACTTATACAGTATCAATTTTACTTAAAAGCACCTACTTTGTATACAATAACTTATGTTCGTAATGTAAATATTGTTACAATATAAATAAACAAAATATTTCGTATCAACTTAAATTAGGTTAAATATTGCAGTGTCATGCCAAACCAGAGATCAGCTCAGCATATAAGTACTGTGGCATGGCATGTGGGATCACAGCGCTGATTTTCAGCTAAGCCCTACAGTTAGTTATATTTATTTATTTAAAAACTTTATTGCACTAAAATTATTACAATTGGCGGACTTAAAGTCATCAGGCTTTATCTACCAGTCATGTCAATTATGTTGTTATTCAATACGCAAAGTAAACACCACACGTCTAACTTTTTATGTGCGTATAATAAGCATTGTATTTAAAAATACATATAAGCAGTCAATCAGTTTTCTGGCACCCATAACACAAGCTTTGCTTATTTCGGGGCTAGATGGCGCCGTGTGAATTGTCCAAGCATATTTATACATATCCTTTTATTATTATCATTCAATACAATTCGATGCAACAGCAACACTCCACTCCCACCTACACCAAACGCGACTCTCGCAGAAATTGGCGAGCATTCATAAACGCCCCACGACTAACATAGCTAAAGCGGGCACTTTTGAACAACAAAAAAGAAAGATATTTACAGAGGAACGCATTGAGGATCGACGAGGGACAACAGAGCGACCGGCTGTTTACGTAAGAATGTATGTTTAGGATGTAATCGATGTAACTGGTGATCCGAATTCGATTGTTTGCTGTACTAGTCAAATTCTCTTATTCGTTCATTCATTTATCGTAACGGTGTGTCTGTTCAACTGCAACCATAACTAACCATACATATATTGTTGCATATACATAGTATGGTGTGTCTGTTCTGTTGTATGGTGTGCGGTGTGATAGGTTAACGGGTCCGACACGTAAGCGATAGGCACTGAGTTCGATACCCAGCGCCGCATAGCTGAACACCGATGCTCTTACGCTCTTACGGAGAAAGAAACCATCGCGATGAAACTTGCGCATTTAGCCGAGAGAGTGTTTCCTTTGGACTATGATATGGGATCGTTGAAGAGAGGTCTCTTTAGAGGCGCGTAACGCATTGGTAGCGTCCCTGATGTTGCTTATGTCCATTTGATAGGATAGGATTTGGATATATAATGAGCTCCCAGCCACAGTGTTTCCTTTGAACTATGACATGGAATCGTTCAAGAGGAATATTAGAGGTATCTTTAGAGAGGCGGGCAACGCATTGGTAGCGCCCCTGATGTTGATTATGTCCATAGGTGGCGGTGACCACTTTCCATCAGGTGTCCCGATTGCCTGTTTGTCCACCATATAACTTTAAAATACAATATAGAAAGGAGCGTTAAAGATAATAGGATTGCAGCGACATTGTGTGTGATTTGTCAGTGGGCATTTCTGGAATCCCCGGCCGCCCGCCTAAGCTGCGCGTGCGCCGCCAACGCTCGCGGAAGTGCGCAAACGCAAATAGATCGACGCATTCCCGCGGCGATGGGTGACCGCCGGGAACAAAGCCGGCCGAGTGCGCTGGGGCACGGTCACGGAGTTTTTGCATACTACGTTTGTCGATTGTAATAATCTAACCGACGTAATATGTCGGATAACCCCCGACCAAGTCCGCATTTACTCGAATATTTTCTAAACTACTGAACGGATTTTAATGAAACAAAGCTACGAACCATTTCGATTAAACTGGCTTTCAAATAAAGAGAACCGCATCAAAATCTGTCCATCAGTTCGGGAGCTACAATGCCAAAGACAAACACACAGATACACACGTCAATGTTATTTGTCGGGGGTCAAAACTAATCACCGTGGCGACAATGTTTCGGTTGTCCTCTCCCGCGCGAGGGCCCGGGGGTCCGCCTTGACCGAATCCAGGACTTGGCATATGAAGTAATTATAATGAAACGACTGCCATCTGATCTCTGTGAAGCAGTTAACAAGAGAATCTGAGTAGATTGGATCATTGTTACACTTTCAAACGCCTGAATATGCAGGTTTCATCACGATATTTTCTCTCACCCTAAGAGCATCGGTTAGCATTCAACTAATGTACATAACTCAGAAAAGAGTAATCGCTACATGGCGGGACTGGGGTTCGAACCCGGTATGTCACCCATGCTCCTATTATGTATTAATGGTATATATATGTCCGCGAAATGTCCGGCGGTGGCGTAACGCGGTATTCGGCATTGGGCCATTGGCTCGGCGGTCTCGTAAAACTCCACATCCGTATGACCTAATATTTCACTCCAACCGGGTCGTTCCGGTTTTATAGGAAGCGGCGCTCATTGCGTTATGTCACACTCGTTACATTACTGGGGCCGCGCAATGTACGTCATGGCCGATGTACGGCTGGCTGGCTGGCTAATTTACGGTGATAACTCTGCGCACCCATCATTATTGTTTGAGTGCTGCTCTAAAAAAATTTAGCTATTCTATCAAACATGCAAAAGTTTATAAGGATGTTTGAATGTTTGTTACTCCCTCACGCAAAAACTACTGTACGAATTTTGATGAAATTTAGCGGAAATATAGCTTATAGCCAGAATAGCAAATAGGCTGTAATTTATACTGAAATCCAACGTAGAACTCGCGGAAACGCGTCTGGTGCGGTATAACCGAATTTTACGTGAAAGCAGACAAGCTAGTTATATGGAAATAAAAACAGATTCTAAATCGCTGCCAAGGGAGAGCGTTATCAGAATGCTGGCGGTGTTATATCTTTAAATGATCAGACTTATACGTTGTCCGAGCCACGCGCCAGCACGTGGTTCTCCGGCTGCCTCTATTAACCGGGTACATATCTCTAGCTGGTTCGCTAGCTGTCTACCTGGTTAGCACATTTTTTTGACTCGAGAGATTTCCTCCACTATTCCATAGCGTCCTGCATTCCGTCTACACTGTCCTAGATCAAAGCTACGTCGTCTGCGTATAAAAGGTTCCACGGTAGGATTTTGCATTTTCGCCGTTAGGTAATTCATGGTGATGTTAAACCGAAGTGGGCTAAGAGCACTGCCCTGGGGGACACCCTCTCCAACATCGAAGCTTTTTGATAAACTACCTGGACTTCTGACACTTGTTTGTATATTATGATACATGTCCATTATAAGTCTTATGTAGTATTCATGTACATGTTGAGCTGTTAATTTTTGCCACATTAACGTTCTCGGTACACTATCAAAGGCCTTTTCAAGGTCTATGAAGACCATCCACTTTGTTTTGTTACCTCATCAAATAGCAGTAAACGATCAGACACGACATCGTCAGCCTATTCACTAATTATTACAAGGCAGGCAATCTAGATGAAGACACACCAGCGGTTTAACTATAGCAGCAGACAACGGGCAGCGATAAAACCCAACGTCACGATAATATAAAAGCTATAAGTCAAACAAACAGCCGTTAAATTAGCTACTCAATCTCGTGGGACGATCTCGGACCGCCGACGACGCTTTGAGGGAATTTTCCGCAAGACTCCGCGACAGCGTAATCTGTAAATCCAATTGTACCTGGCGAAAGTAAGGGAAACGAGAAGTTTATATGTTCTATATTAGATTCGAGGAGAAGCGTTTAAGGAGAGGAAATATGGAACAAGTATAAATGCTAAATCCAAAGACAGATCTATATGGATGAGCATGCTTAACTTTCCCTTTCCATTACATTTTTGACGCTTGGAAAGAGATGAATTAACGTAGTCCTAATTCAAAAAACATTTTTTTCATTTTCATTTTCAAAGTAATCCGAAGCAATGACTTCGACTTAATGGTTTCACCAAGTATCATCATAGCGTCAACTCTCGCACTTTTCTTTCTCCACTTCGCCTAGTCTTCAGCATCCTCACGCACGTCTTAGGCCAACGGATTTCGGACCCAACTCGGCCATGTCAATCCATCGCTTCCTGGGTGGGTCTCCCACGGAATCTCTTTCCTGATACCTGCAGGTTTATATACCTGTTTGCGACGTAACGCTGGGGCTTATACGCAGCACGTGACCAAACAAGCGCAGAACACCGCAGCATTTTCTTTCACGACCAAGTAAATCGGTACAATCAATCACACAATAAAACGATTTTCTTGAGTTTTTATTTTTATTTTGCTTGATTATTGTTACTTTGGGACATGTGGTTATGTCGATGGGGCTCTTGGCGACCGTTTACAAATTGACTTCGTTTCTCCTTGAACAAACTCTAGCTATATTTCATTTCAGAGTCCAATACGGCAAGTAGCTGTCTCCTACATCGCCTGTCGTCGTCTATAATTAACTTTTCCCTTCAATTTCTTTTTGCCAGTGCCGTCGATCGGTCATTATCTCTAACGCCGATAGCTTCTTACCCTCGCCTATAGGCTCTGAAGTACCAAAGGTGATTTCAAATTCATGATGTGCCAAGGGGTACCGTATGTATATGCATGATTGTGATAACAAACAACTTTTATTATGTCAAAAATTCTGGATTCGCAAAAAAATCTGGTGTTTCAATTTGTTTTCAATTTCGTATGAAAAATCTGAAGTTTTATTTTGCGATTTCAGATTTAATGCCATAGTAAAAGTTGTTTGTTATCATGAGCACCCAGTATATTTCGTACATACGAGAATATGCATAAAAAGCAACTTTTCGAGGCCAAGATTCCGACCAGATTCCCATATCGGCGTATCAGGAATCCCCATTTGGCAGCCTTCCAGAATCCAATCAAATACGCTCCGAGAACAACACGCATACAGCATATAAATTTCAAATGAGATGTGCTTACTACACCGAAAATGTTGTCTGACCCGTACGGCAATACTAAACACCTACAAGTCTTTCAGTGGAGCGGGGCTCAAGATAAACTGGTGACAGAACTAAAATTATGTTTTACGAATATTCACAAATTCACGCCTTAAAAAGTTAGCAAGTTCGAGGTGGAAGCGAAGCCCGGTTTCGCTGAATACGAAATTAAACAGATATTAGATTTCGTTGCTTCGAAATCCGGAGGTGTCCCGAAATTTTAACGTGCGGCAAGGCCAAGGGCGACCGCGGGGTGAGACCCAGACGCCGTTCCTTTATTGTTTTCTGATAATTGTCGAAACAATGGACGAGAAAAGGGCTAAGGGCAGGAAAGGCAAAAAGGGCGTGGGAAACAAGCCATTTACCTTCAGTACAAGAAGGAAGGAATTCGAATTAATCAAATATAAATGATCTTCACGTCAATATCCCTATTTTGCCTTACCGTGTTTTGCTAAATGTAACATTGTAATGTATTTTACGAGATTTAAATAAAAGGTTATTATTTATTATATTATCCTGGTTATACTCTCGGGCGCGAGAGCCCGGGGTCCGCCTTGACCATCCAGGATCATTACAGGTAATTACAGTAGAGTGACTGCAGTCTGACCTCTGTGACCCTGTGTAAGGAATGTGCAGTGCAAGTGTCCGCAAGATGTTTTCCCGCACCGTAAGAGCATTGGGTAGTGTTTAACTAATGTACATAACTTGGAAAAAGTCATTGTTACATGGCGGCACTGGGGCTTGAACCCGATACCTTTCGCTTACGAGTCGGACCCGTCAACCACCGACGCTCCCAATTCAAATGAAACAAATAAATTCGATATAAATACAAACCAAAACACTCCCAACAGTAAATGCAACTGGGAACCCTAAAATTGTCTACGTGTTTTATGTACAATTTTTTTGTTGTGTTAAATGTAAATTATCATGTCGTGGCGTCCTTTGTGTAATAAATGTTTTCTTTCTTTCTTTCTTTAAATGACGACAAAATCAGCCCAAAATTCCACTAATGTGTCGACATTCCGTAACTTTGGCCGCTTGGGACAGCGACAAGGCGGGAGCACGCCGCGTATCTGTATTATACGGATACCTATGTGACATCCAGAGGCGTCGGTGGTATGCTAACAATTTCTGGAATTAACAAAGCTATTCGTCTTAATGAATGTACAGGCCATCGGCCATGGTATTCAAACGCAATTATTAAACTATGTACGAGCTGCCATTAGTGTTTGATATGGAAAATGTTACAGCTACAGTGTTCTTCTATCATTGGTAGAGATTTATTTATGTACGAAATTCTTCTTCGTGAAATACGAACCGACAGCCCACCTGATGGTAAGCGGTAACAGTCGAACAAAACATCTACGATTCATTCTGCATTTAGATTGCAGGCAACAATACTGCAGTACCACGCGTTGTTACTGTGAGGATATAAATGAAATGCCTCATGCCTGTTATTGCGCTGGCTACCCTATCCTTCAAACCGGAACACAACAAATCAAGCATTGTTGCTTAGCGGCAGAAATAGATAAGCCGGTGGTACTCACCAAGGCGGATTCCTCAGGCTTGACAGAGTCCTACCACCTGATATAGAGATTTGGAGATATGAAATACCATCTCACCAACGGTGGTAGTTCATGTTCAGTTAGCCTGGAGAACGCACTAGGTTACCCTATCTATAACCACCAACATTTGGGGAGAACTAGCCACGATGATGAAGGTGTAAGTATAGGAAAGCGATCCCGCGGGAGATCCCGGGAGCGATGGATTGACATCGCCAAGTTGGATGCGAGAGCCAACGCCTAACGACGTGAAGATGCTAAACATCAGGCGAAGTGGAGGAAGTAGGAAAGCGGACACTGGCATAAGCCCGGATTGTCGATGATGATGCTTTTCACGGAACAGCAGCAATTGATACTGTCATCGATAAGGGTGTTACCAAACAGTACAATCGGGACTCAAAGTCTTTCAAGGTCACTGTCTAGGCTGTTTCTAAACCGGCAAGTTCCACCCTCGGCTGCATCGTTGCTTACCATCATGTCAGATGGCGGTCAAATGCTTGCTTAGTATCAATAAAAAAAGTACAAAATCTATTAAAAAAGAAACATTTATCGCAACAATGTATGATTCGCGACAACCGCAAGTTATTTATCGGCAGTGCATGCATGACATGTATCCTGTTTCGATATGTCGAATTTTACACATTACCGCCCAATGTCGTGGACAATATCTCTATCACAACGACATGGAGGGAAAATCCATTAGACAATGTGAGATTTGATTAGTTTCCCGGGTTTCTTGCTGCGCACCTTGTTTACTTGAAGCCCAATAGATAGAGAACTAACATCATAGCGACACAACACGCGTTGTGACGTTATAAAATTATCCATTGTATAAATTTACGATGTGTACTACGTAGTACTGAATAACCTTTTCTTTCTTTCTTTCAGTTGCACTCTATAGCGGGTATCCAAAGGGACAGATAGGACAAATTGTCATCCCAGGAAACTTAAAGTACACTTCCATTAGACTATGACAGGGGATCGTTCAAGAGGTATATTTAAGTCTCTTCAGAGGCGGTCAACGCATTGGTGGCGCCCGTGGTGTTGCTGATGTCCATAGGCGGCGGCGACCACTTTCCATCAGGTGGCCCGCTTGCCAGTTTGTCTGCCATTTAACATAAAGAAGAAATGTTTTTATTTTACAGGTAGGTAAGCGCCGTTGTTTCTGGAAAGCAAATTGGACCCGAATAACCAATTATGCAATGGAATGGAGTTCATTTTTACTTTATATACATTAGCGGAAACCCCCCCGAGTATTAATCAAAATTGATGAGTTTGCAAATCAACTGAAATCTGTTGATTAAAAGGGCGCAGAGGCGCCAAGGCCGGTTGGCGACGCACCGACTATTATTATTACCGTGAAAAGAAGAATTTTGTTATCTAGTTTCGACATTATTTATTTTTATTTATTTATTAAAGTTCACCAACGACTGTTTACAATATTGTATACAGACTTATCTTGCAATATAGTAATAAATCTAATTGTAACAACCACTTAAAGGTAAACATCACTTTCAAAAACTAAAATTAAATAAGCAAAAGTAACATTAGGAAGTATTGATAATGGAGAGGCTTAAATAAAGAGAATTCTTATTACTAGTTAGTAGACAGTTTTTGTTGAATTAAACACCTATTCATTTATGATTATTTCGGATTGTAAGAAATATTAGTAAAGTACATTGATTGAAAAATGCGATAAAAAGCACCCATCTGACCGTTCGTGTTGCTCCAAGAAAACGCACTAAACCTGCACTATAATTTAAAAAATTTCGATATATTGTGGGAACCGCACCACACCACGTTTCCTTTTGTTAAGTATACTAGAAATAATTAACTCACAACTTATTGACAGTCCATCAATTTAAAAAAAGAAAATGATGTTTAAATATCCTATAAAAATAAATAAATAAATAAAGAATAAATTAAAGAATGAATGAACACGTTATCGCATAAATACAGGATACAGTCCAAAAAAAGAAGGGTTAAAGAGTGCTACAATAATGTAAAAGTTCAGTCATACAGCAATCCTTCCAAAACAGCAATTATAATTCGGCAACACATTTGAGAGATTGGTCCTCCGCTCAGCCATTACGAGAAAAAGAAAAAGTGGACCAAGTCTCGCAATACACTCGCCCAGGCACGCCGAAAGGGCTCGCACAGGCAAGCCGAAAGGGCAGGCGGGGCGGGCAGGCCCTTAATTAAATCACTTGATGGTAACACGCGACCCATTTACAACGAATAAATTCCAATTTCCATCCGGAACCCTGGTCACTGTTCTACATTTTTACGGAAAACCGGGCGAGTGCGAGTCGGGACTCGCTTACGGAGGGTTGCGCATCTTCTTATTCATCATCGAGTCACTTTTCGAAAACTTTAGATCTGGCTTGTCCAGTAGTCGGCCACGGCACGGAATAAGCCAGTCGCCAGGTACAGTTCCTCCTTAGTGGAGGAAAATTACAAAAGTATAGAGTACAACGATAAGTAATGAAGTAGCAGCGCCGCGGCTCAGGCCCTAGCACACGCTGAGTGAAGTCCTTTTATTGTCAGGAGGTACCACACCACAGCAATTCCGATCTTAAGTGGTAAATACCATAAATTCCATAAAATTATCTGTCCAACAAAGCAAGTTTCACTAATACTGAATACTTTTTTCTTTATTTTATTTTAATTTAAAGTTCTCCGCATCTAAAAAACTCCCTTTACTGTGTAATGTAAGAATAAGTATTAAGTGGCTAGTCCCATTATGGCTCCAAAGACGCGTCCATGTGACAGACTAACATCGAATGTGTTTCTCGTATATCGTATTTTTGCCATACGAATAAATAAATCGGAGCCTTTACTAAGCCCCCTAAGGTTCCCGTTTCACCCTTCGCGTATCGAACCCCAAATACCTAACGAGTCCAGTACATACATAGCTGGAACAATGATCTTTTTTAAAACAACACTGAAAGGCGTCGGAATATTCAAACAGGCCGCCCCCGGGTTTGTATACTGTTATATTGTGAGTTCAGTAATTCGACGAGTATTCTGCACAAAGGGGCACGATAAAATACTCCGAATAGCGCAGTACAGGCTGGCTGTTGAGCAAAATTTGACGGTTACCCCTCCAAAGCCTTGTAAAGCATTCCAGAACTCTAAAACTGTAGCCTTATTACCACCACACCGTACCTGATGTCAGAGTTTCAGTCTAGAGAAGGCTTAAGAGTAGATAGTTTTAGGACTGTGTAAAATTCGACTCTAAAATTTGCCGAAAGTAAAAAGAATCGGTGCGCCTTGTATCGCTATGAAACTAGTACTATCGCTACGAATAGTCGAAACTTTGGGGCTAAAAAATTTTTTTTTCGACTTTACCGGGCGTGCCAGGTTGTGCATAGGCAGACAAACGTTTTATGGGTCACCTAAACATCTAATATTTCTACAAAGTGGCATATTTTTTGTACTCGATGACGAAAGATAACCTACGGTGCCGTCACAGTCTAATAGTTACCTCGCGTATCTTTATGATGGGTCGGAAGTTGAGGAAGGTGCTAGTGAAATTGTTTGATGTGAAACTACTTACAGGCAGACCGTAAGCTTCTTTGCCACCTTAGTGGCACATGTAAAAAAAAAAAAACTGCGCAGTGCGCAAACGCTAGATAACGTTTCTTTCGGCAAAGTTGGGAGTCGAATGAAAATATACATGAAACTCGAAATAACTAGCCTTCATAAGTTGCGTCGCCTTTTCTAACTGCTACTTCTAAACAGTCGACCAGCATAAACCCCTGACGCCCTTGGCCGCACCCAAAGAAAATCTGAGACGTGCCCCTTGCCAGCCACTTAACATATTGCTCCATCCACATCATAAATACATAGGCTTGTAATGTAAACAAAGCATTTGCGTTCCGCGCAAGTTTTTCCCCACGCAAGTGGCTCTGACGCCAGAGCGTAAGAGTGTTCAGTATTCGGTTACAGTAATGAATTGCGCGGTTGGCAGTTACCACTTACCACTATAGGGAAGGTGTAACGGCGAGCGTTGCTCGATTTATTAGTTTCACTTGAAAGCCTTTTTGGCTAGATCGACGCCGTAACTTGTGGGTTATAACTGGGATATGCAAAATGTGTAAATGATGTAAGGTCAATTTCAATGTAGTGCGAAGGAATCTTTATGTTAGAAGCAAATTAGTCGCGTACCGGTGCAGTTGCAAAGGAACTTTCCCATGTACACTTAGATGAATGAGTTCCCTGGAGAGGTCGATCTTTTCATATAGAATGGAGATATTCCATACCACTAAGGTGGCAGACAAGCGTACGGCCTGCCTGATGGTAAGCAGTTACCGCAGCCTACGGCGATTTGCAATACCAGGGGTATATACCTTAATGTGCGGGGTAAGAAAGTTCCTTTGGAACAGCACAGTAAGCGACCCATTTGTTTCAAGAAATGCGTAAAAAGGATCTGGGGCCGGTAAAAACCTAATAATAACACCCCCATAAAATAGGTAAAAATATTCACAATTCCGTCCATTACTTCTACAATGGCCCGTACACGGTTACATTGCTTGAAAACTAACATACCTACACATTTACTAGACGGGTTGCTCCATCAATCCTGACTGGGGCTTACAAAGACGGCAGCAAGCTCAATTACAGATACCCAAGACGTGTGCTCGGAATCCTACTAACTCAGAAGTCAAAACATGTGCCGGACTGTGAGCTGGCTATTTGTACTAGGTCAAGAGGATACCTCGTCTCGTCTCGTCCTTGGAAAGAAAAGCCTTCGAATAAGCGGAGAATAATGGCCGC
The DNA here is from genome assembly GCA_907269095.1 of Blastobasis adustella. Taxonomy (NCBI): domain Eukaryota; kingdom Metazoa; phylum Arthropoda; class Insecta; order Lepidoptera; family Blastobasidae; genus Blastobasis; species Blastobasis adustella. The sequence goes on along the minus strand of OU026138.1, from coordinate 13,772,266 downwards.
GGATCGCTTTATTTACATCCACCATTTCTCTCGATTCAGTCAGAAGGGCATGTTAGCATCGGCTATTGAATTAATTCGCCGGGTCGATAACAAATATATCAAGCATTCACGGTTATTTGGACGCGGGTTAGAAGAGCCCCGAAAAACACTCGAGCAATTGAAGATTATTTACGTCTTCAAAGCAGAAAACAATTCGGTATTCTCGACGGTTTTTTCGCGTAAACTTTCTCGTATTTACGTTTGTTGTTTGCGTCCAGTTGTGTTTATTTCAGGCGGTAATGTAAGCGCTTGACCCATTCGGTGGCGCGACAGTCGAGACTGTGACATAACGTTGGCGTAATGGCCGCTTTGCGGTGGTCAAGGGCAGCGGCGAGTGACAGTGACATTGACAGGTCTAACAAACTTATCGGACACAGTAACAGCGTCGCTGGTGTTGGACTGAGAGATTTTCAAGACGACATTAAAAAAAAGAGCTTTACTTATCGTCAGTAGATAGCGCAGTGCCAATATGTCAAACCTAAGACCAAGACTTTTGGTCCTAGTGTCAAACATACACACAAGGACCAATAATATCGAGTGATGTGATGTCAAGTATTTACGTAAACATGGGCTAACACAAGCTTTGCTTACTTTGAGGCTTGATGGCGCTATGCGAATTGTCCAAACATATTATTATATTATTTATTACTTGACAGCCATAAATCTCAGCTGGTCACACCAAAGCGATGCTCCGACAAGCTATCAGGCCAACACCAACTCAAATAAGAAGTCATGTTTTATGCATTCCTATTTGGCGTCTGAGGTATTCGATGAACGAAGTATTTTGGCGAGGACTGGAATAGAGCAAGCGTTGTGAGTAATATTATAACGAGTTAAATTTCGCTTGTTTCCTATGAAACTTCTGAAGGGTTTACGAAAATTCTCAAAACTAAGCTATTTAATTTACCACTAACTAGCAAACGCTAATATTGTTTTCGGCGCGAAGTTTATAGTCGAATTTTACACGAGTCCCTTGTTACAGAGAGGTCCCGAGTTCGATTCTCGAGAAACAAAAATATAGAAATTAAAATGAAAGAGTAAATATCCCAAAAATGTCCTTACGATTTAGTCTTCAATTTCAACCCCCTTACTAAAACAAACGGACTAGAATTTAATTCCGCGCGATGTCATGTAGAGGATCATTCTACGGGATTAATAGTCAAACACTGAAACTATATCACTTCAGGCTAGAGCTGTTAGACAGAGCGAGCGCTCCCGTAGGCTTTGTAACTTCTAATATCAATAGAAAGGCCACATTACATTTGAAAGGTTTTTATTTATTCGTTTATATATAAAAAAGAGGGGCTCTGTGTATGTGTGGAGGTGTGTGTCTGTCTGTGGCATCGTAGCTCACGAACGGATAAACCGATTTCGATGCGGCTTTTTTATTGGAAAGGCAGTTTAATCGACACGGTTCTTTGTTCCGTTAACGCGGATCCTACTTGCGCGAATAGTAGATACTGTTGCCACTTACCACCATCGATCAGGTGGCTGCTGACTAAAAACTACATTGGACCGAATGCGTCCCCGACAGCTGCGAATCCTAACCAATATAAAGGCTGTTTAAAGCCAATTCCGACTGTTCAGTACAATTGAACTCCTAATCAGTTTCTATTTAGATCGTGCGTAAGTCTGCGCTTGCTTTGCGTGTCTATGGATCGTAGTCACTGCATCCAAAATATTGATACTAATTTTACAAACGTCACAATGAGAACGGACTGATGGACGTTTGTTAATCTTTCCTACAACATTTACTGAACGGCTTCTGCTGAAACTATAAGTATTAGGCGCTGTCCTAATTGGCAACTATGGTACGACCATGGTCGCACGACCGAGGCCTCAAAACCGGCCGTCGCACGACCGTTGCCAATTAGAACAGCGCCTTACGAGTGTTATTCCGAAAGTTACAGTATACTAGAATTAAACTATAACATATTATTATCTCACCGAAATACTTCCTGCGTTACCTCCTACTGATGTGTGGCAGACATGTTATTGTTAACAATCTGTAAAAAAAAAACTATAGGTCGCCGTATACCGACGATAAAAACTTTATAGAATGGGTAGGAGGTAGAAATTTTATCATGCGGGTTCGAGTCTCTTGAATATAACTATAGATATATAAGCCGCCCCATACTAACTGCGCTATTTTTGACGAACATAAAATTCAATTGTTCAGTAGGATACATCATTGGCCGTAAGAGAAACGCACAGTTGCATACAGGCGCCGCCACAGAATCGAAGAACGACTTCGACTGGCAGAGTCAAACCGCGGCCAACAATGCCATAGAATCATATAGTAACTAATCTGTGATACAATTCGCAATTCTAGAAGTGACTTACAAGCGCGCGCACCTGCCTTGATTATGCGCTTATATTATACCTAACTAAACTCAGTCGACTAAATCCAGAAGCAAAAAGCGTGAGAGCAAATCAAAGTGCTACGTAGGTATTCCTCAGAGAATTAGATAAATTTTTGTATCACTTATATTGTGTTTCGCGTCGATTCGCTTTACAAAAGGCGTGATATAAAAATGACATTATTTTACGAGCCATACATTCTAGTTTTATTTGCTCTCACACTTTTTGCTTCTGAACTTGAATTTGCCCAAATGCAAAAAGCGCATTAGGTCTGACACAGTCCGTACGGTCGATAGGACCTTAGCTGGCGGTTGCAGACCTTCTACAAAAACCTCAGCGACACCGTACCCAAGATCAAAGCCCAATGTACCGTGTTCCGTGGCCAAATTAATAGCAATCATCGAACCGTGCTAACTGCGATGCTTACGCACGTGGGCGTAAGTTCCACCTTGGCGTGCGAGCTGGAAAGTTTAACAAACTATAAAATCGGGCCATTATTTCACGTTAACGGATCAGCTGACGTCCGTGGCGAGCACATCCGCGGCGGACTTGCGTGTTTTGAGCCAGGGTTGCTTGGGAAATGGGTGCTTAGATCTGCCGGAATCAGGAAATTGGTTCCAATTGGAATTGGAAGCGATGAAGGGTGGAGTCGAAGAAATGCGAGAGCTAACGGTTTACCGGGTGAAATGGAAAAGGAAGTGTAGCAGCGCGGATAGGCCACCAGAATGATGAAGATGATGATGATGAACGAATCAGCTAGCGATTTAGATGCTACGATCAGCTGAGGATTTATTAAACGACTTTAAAGTATTTTAGAGATTTTTTTAAGAATATCATTATAAATTTTCGTTTTTGGAATCGTGTCATTACCTATATTAATACTAGCTGGCCCGCCGCGACTTCGTTCGCGTGGTGTCCTCTCCTACTCCTACCCTACTCTAGCAAACCCTACATTATCCTACTCTACCCTATTTTCCTTTCATACAAATCTGATTATGGCAATTAATCCAACCAAAACAATAATTAGTCAAATCGGTGCAGCCGTTCTGAATTCAAATAAGTTCAGCGTTATGCACGAACATACCTACCTACATTCCGTGCAGATTATTTATTATAAATGCAAAAATATATTAAGTGTTATCTGTTTGTAACATTTTGACGGTCACCGCTTGGCCGATTTAACTTCTGACCAAATCCCAACCATAATCTAATTTCAGTAATCCTGAGCGCAAAAAGCCGTGAGCAAAAATCTTACACAAACTTGTGCGGACTTGTTATTCGCTTTCATTTAAAAGTTTATAATAGAATGATAGGCTGGTGGTCTTCCTGAAATAAAACAAATAAATTGTGAAATAAAGTGACCGCGTGGTGTCTCACAGAGTAGTGTTAGTCTATACATAAAACAAAGTCGCTTCCCGCCATACGCCTTCTATGTATGGATCGATGTAAGCATAGATATTTTAAGCAACGCATAAAACACAAAAAAAAGGGTAGGTAGGGGTAAATTAGCCGCGCCGGATCCACTTCTAATAGAATACTAAGCCGGTGGTCCACCAAAAAAAAAGAAAAAATGACAAGACTGCGCGGTGTCCGGCAGAGTACTGCAAGTAGACACACAAAACACATCTAATAACTCCCTCGAAACTCACTCCATCCACTCGCGAAAACCAATCCCACAGAGACACACGTAAAGCCACTCGTATTTAGACAACTAGGAGCGTTTGATTTATTATGATGCCAATGGTACGTCACGGGCACGTTATAGGCTCCTCGCAAATAGCCGGCTAGATTGATGTGCTTCCAGTTCGTACATCAAACTAGGGCCTACTGCTAGCTAGCACTGGGCTGGCCAACTGTTCTGTATTATATAGGACGTTCGTCATTTTGGCGGGCAAAATTTGGCCATGTCAAGTATCTCAATAAGAATTTATTACTTTGTTAATCACAGTCAATAACATGTTAATCGCAATGTTTCTTTTTGCACAGTAAATTGTTAAATAAATAAATAAGAATAAATCAGAACTATACATTGTCCTGTTTAATGGAATTGACTCTCCTAGTGCGACTCATAGGTACTCGTTGTAGGTACAGTTTAAACAACAGCAATATTAATTAATGATTTTATAAAAAAAATTAAGATAATAAACAAACGTCATGTGACCAGCCCACGTTATCCCGTCTTATTTCATAAAATCCTGTATACTTAGGTCACATGTACCGTGAAATGGGTACACAGGGTTGGTCACCCTACAGCACTTACAGCTGACAAGTAATGCTTTGCCGCACAAGCTTAGTGCATAAACGAAATGTGTTTAAAACCAGATTAACTGTGACATTTGTTGTTATCACTGCGTTTGCGTTTATGAACGCGCTGGCTGAATAACTATCAGATTAATCATTATAATTCTTGGCGTTATTGTCCCGGTTGTGCTTTCGCGTGCAAGGGTCCGGGGTCCGCCTTGACCATGATCCAGGATTTGGCAGATCTGGTAATTACAGTGGAGCGACTGTTATTTGGCCTCCGTGACCCTACTACCAGGGGAACCTGACTAGATTATATCATGATTACACATTCAATCGCCTGAATGTGTAGGTTTCATCACGATGTTTTCCTTCATCGTAATAATGAATAAATATCAGAATAACTGGCATATAGAAGCGAAACTGGAAAGTAAATATGTTTCATCGATTGAGCGCTAAGAAAATTAACAAGATAAAATCTTTTAGTTTATTTCTTGACCAGTGGACCCAGCGCGACTTCGTTCGCGTACACTTACTAACCTAACCTGCCCTTTTTTTATGACTTACAAACCTTCCTCTTGAATCACTCTATTTATTGTTGAAAATAGTTGCGTAGTTTAAAAGATTTATACATAAATAGAGACAAAGATACATAGGGACAGACGACAGGAAGCGACTTTGTTTTATACTGTGTATAGAAGGCGCACCTGGCGTTCAATGTGTTTAAGTCAAAAAGTTAAATTGGAATCGCATCACGTCAAAACGTATGTGACAAGGGCCTATTTTAAGAAGAAGTTCACGTCAAAATGTATGCGACAAAGGCCTAATTTTAACAACAAGAAGTTCACTCATTATGAAGTTCATGTGAACATTGCTTACAAGCTATCTCTAGCTTTAAATATATAAAATTTTATAATATTAAAAAATACTGCACAACAAACCGCCAAGGTCAACATTACCGTTAGCATCGAACGTGGAACGCTGTCAACAAACGAAAAATGACCACAACAAAAACTTGCAACAACTAGGCACTTCACTACCACTCCAACAATCCATCCACTACAAACAACAAATCACAACAAAAAACAAAACGGTAGGATCGCGACCGTGAATTCGAAAAACCGGCGTCTAAATAGATAACGCGTTAGGTTAGGTTACGCGCGCGGCACGCCGCGGCCATGACGCGACGGGCGTCCATTCTCGGGGCGCTCGCTCGCCCAACTTCCGAGCTTTCAGGCTGAAATTCTGAAGCGATCCCGCCCGAGAGTCGAACGGCAGGTGGCGGCATCACAGCCCACGACACGACGCCACGATGTTTAGGGTCGTTTGGTCGTTGGTTGTTTTGCATAGAATAGAATAGGTTATTATTTGCGTTAATTGTGGTAGACACATACATACATGTATGTAAACGGCCGTGTATAAAGTAAAAGTAAAAAAAGTGAAATGTGGATATTTGTTATGCGTTGTGCGTACTCATGTCTATATGGAGTTGATTATAGTGGTGTGTAGGTAAATTATACGTGAACAGTGTGCCAGATTTCGACTTCGTTTGTGTAAGATTCGGTTTTTGGGGATAGAAAGTTTATCTAGTTATCACTGGTCATATTTTGTCGACACTCTTTAGGCGTACATTAAATAGCTTGAAGTAGAAGCAGCATAATTTTTAAATCAAGTTAAATGACAAAAAGGGGTACATTTGTCGCATTTGTACAATGACATCACGGTCTCTTAGAAATCTAGAAGTGATACGTTTTGACACATCATAAAGAGTTGCTGATTTGACATTTAGTGAACTTTCTAATTGCAGCAACAAGGGAGTCGTGCCCCGTAAAGTGCCTATTTAAAAAGGGCCGCTCGCCGCCCGGACCCTTCATATTAACGAAGCATTATTACAGCTATAACGGGCCATTTTCATTGCGATATTGTACCGAATGCGTATTTCTAGCCGCAGGGCAACAACTGCGAGACGTGTCAACCGTGACAAGCATAATCTGGACTTTCAATGCTCCAGTCCAGTGGCGGCGTGCTTGCGAGACCAATAACAAAAGTTAAGCAACGCAAGAAAATGCCGGCAACCGGTTGGGTGATCATTTCGTGCTTCTTCATTTGTACTTACAGTCAGCTACAGGGAGAACTGACCCCGCTACCATACATTAAATATAGCTAAGGGGGTCCAGACACTTTGCAGCTGACTGTACTATAGGATTTTGGGCTCCATTCAGCACTTGAACTCATACTTGGTACTTTGTACGTAAGGAGTGCTAATTTCGCCGGCCTAGTTCCCTCTTAAAGTCTAGCTATCTCCTTAGAAGTTCGCAGATCTCTCGGAAGGATTCCGATCCTATTGCGACTTTAGCCATTTGGTCCTTTAATCTCTCACAGTCTAGGACCCGCGGGATAGCGAATTTTAGCAGCCTTGTCGACTGAAACTGGAGCCATTTAAAATACCTATGACGACACCTTTCTTGGCATGTTCTTTAATCTAGTTTGGAAAGGTATAACTGAAATGAAGTCAATCAATTCAATTTAAGAAACTCCCTTTCAATGCGCAACTGCACCGGGCCTCCTCTTTAAGGTAAACCTCTCCAGGGAGCTCACTCCACAACCTAAGCATACCTACATGAGAGAAAGTTCCTTTGGCAGACACACCTGAATACCAATTGCAATAACATTGTATCTGTGTAATAAAATAACAACAAATAATCATTTTGACGTCAATATCCTGGTTGTGGTCTCGCGTGCGAGGGCCCGGGGTCCGTCATGATCATGATCCATGTTTGGCAGATCAGGTAATAACAGTGGAGCGACTGCCATCTGATATCTCCGTGACACCTCAGATTGCCTGAATGTGCAGGTTTCCTGACGATGTTTTCCCTCACCGTAAGAGCATCGGTTAGTGTCCATAACTCAAGTCATTGATACATGACTGCTCGAGGGAACGAACTCGGTACCCCTCGCTTACGAGACCTACCTGCTAGCCATTAGGCTGGCATATTATACTAACCAGATTACATTATTGCACCAATATAAAACCACGTAACTTCCACGTGATATGCAGGCACTAATTTGCGGGTTTTGACCTAGATAAAATGCGGCCGTATTGTGGCTGGCTAGATTACATGTGAAAATGGAAATTTTGTTTATTGATTTAGGATTGTACATTGTTATGGTGCGTTACAGAGATCTGCGAACGTCCGAAAAGACTGCTGGACTTCTGGGGGAGCTGGGCTGGCTAAATTAGCATGCCTTAACTACGTAAAAAGGACCAATTTTGAGTTCAAGTGCAGAATAAGGAGTCCATTAACCTAAACCATAGTGTGTTTCAAAAATGTGACGTAAGATCGCTTGTCTCTTAAGAACTTTTACCAGTTCGCGGCGGCATTTTATTAATATTTCGAAATTCACGTATTGTATTGAAAGCGTCCTACCGAAAAATCGACTACAGCGCGGGGTCAAGTTGTTTGAAACGCAGTATATATTTTAGTAAAGACGATGGAATGTACTAACAGATATTTAAATTTTAGTTTCAATTTAAAAAAAGTAAAAAAAAAGTTAATGTAAAAAAACTAAAGTAAGTAAAAGGACATTACAAAATTATCCAACTAGAGGGTGACCACAAATGCGTGCAGGCCTACCAACGCATACGAAAGCCTACGCTATACTTTGCAAACACCCACATACACCAACTTCACCTGCGTCGCCCTCTAAGCTCGGCCCGTTCGCTCTCTAACATTCCATAAATACATACACATGGACACACCCACTTCAGTCCAACGTGATATTAGTCATACTGTCATACAGCATCAGAGATTTCAATTTCAATTATTTATTTGCTTTAAATATGGCGCATATATTACAGGTCTTACATACAGGAGCAACCTCCATAGCTGCTCATGTATGCTGGACGATATGGCGTTGACAGACTCTGACAAGGAGCGACTAGTCCATCGTGTAAAAAGTCGAAGGAGTCACTCGATAACGACAGTCTGAAGCTAAATGTGGCGAAGACAACAACACGGCATGCAACAGCACAGATCTCCTACCCGTTCGAGTAGGCGAAGATGATGTCAAGCGAACGCACTTAGCGCAGGAATTGTTTAACACTGCGTACTATTCGTTTATGCATCGTCATAGCTTTAGACGACCTGGGGGTTCAGGTGGTTAACATGCCCGTCGCCACGCAGAGGTCCCGGCCAAGCAGAAATTGAAATGATGAATTTTAATTTCTGTTACGGGTCTGTGTGTAGTATGTATCATAATTATGTATTTAAAAAAAGTATATAAGTAGTTTATCAGTTATCTATCACCCATAACACAAGCTTTGCTTACTTTGGGCCTAGGTGGCGCTGTGTGAATTTGTCCAAGCATATTTACATTTATGACTAAATTCTAACGAAAAAGTGCTAATTCTCTCCCGAACTCGAGACCCAAAAATGATCATAAAAACTGTGCGTAACAATAAAATTCCCAGTCAAAGTAACTCGAGTGTATTGCGATGTCATATTTCACTTTCTTTTACGTTTCATCTTTTATCTTGTCCATTATCTTTCAGACGGGCCTCGCGGTAGTGCAGTGTAGTATTACGGCAAAATTAAAATTTGTATAACAGCCACCTTTCTGTCTAGATATCAGGTTTAATTATGGCTCTTACAATACTGCTATGGCGTCTTAAATTATATATGGGCGAAGCGACCGTCTTTACATAATAGGGAGTACAATTTGTTGAATATATATTGTGCACGGCCGAGTTCTCTCCATGGCCGCATAAATAATTCGAGTAGCAAATATTGAAGGCTCGATACATCGCCATCTCATCGGTTGCGGTTTGAACGTATGTATACTCTGTTCAGCGTTGCCAGATCGTACCTTTTGGTACGATTTACGTTCTATTTGGCCGACTGTCGTACCTTTGACGTACTTTGCTCCACATCGTACTATTTAGTACGTTTTTACAAAATGCTAAATTTAGGTGTGGGGGTAGTCACTTTGCCTTTCCTATCCGCAAAATACCGTAAAATAATGGAAGGAAGGGTTGATTTTGACGTGATTTTGCTCACTGGCACCACCGTCTTGTCAAAATAACGCTGTTTTATTGGATAGACCCACCCTAAGGCCGATATAATAGAAGAGAAGGTAAATCGTACCTTTTTAGCCATTTTCGTACTATTTTAGGAGCCCAGACGTACTTTTTTGGAAACTACTGCTGGTAACACTGACTCTGTTGGAGTTAGAAGGTCGGGCCCGGTGGACATGACCTCGCGCGCTCTCTGTACAAAATTTAATACAGATTCTTTGATCCATTTTTTGGAATAGACAAAAATCGAAGACGAGCCAAAACATATCCAAGCAAAACAGCTGACAAAAATTAACTAAACATTCAAAATGGCCGACCTTGTGAGCATAAGTAAGGGACATGAGTACCAACATAACGCTACAAAAAAATCAAAAATCAAATATACGTAGCCCGCGGAAATTCAAAATTCGCGATACTTTTAGAACAGACGACGTACATGCATACCTACATACCGTCACGAATGTTTCCTTTAGGAGTAAGCAGATACCACATCGTTCCAATTGATACGGACCCGAGAAATCACTCTCGCTTCTCCATTCATCAACCTCATCATACATGCTCGTCAATTTCTGTGTACATGTAGGCACACACAAGACACTGTACTTGGTGCATTTACGTTACAGTAGTCTCAAAAATTTAGGATGTAGACACACAAGACATTAGACTTAGGACGTGTTGCACCAAATTCCTAAACGCATTTAAATGATATTTAAACAAAAGACTTCATACAAACAATGTCAAACGTGTTTGAGAATTTGGTGCATGCGGGCTAAGTGCATTTACGTTATAGTGGTCCCAAAACCATACCTAAAATATCAGACAACAGGTCGACGGTTTATAGAAACAATAATCTGGATTTTACCAGATCAAAACATAAATAGACTAGCCCATGTTTCTGGCACATAATTAATTACACTCCAAAGTTTCCTCAAGGTCTGTACGATAGGTTTTGCGCGGGTACCTTAAACTCTCTCACTACAATATTATTAGGATTACTTTATTTATTTATTTATTTAATTCAGGTAGTAATCAGTCATGTTACATTGCATGTATTTTCCAATTATATAGCTTGGTAGACCTACAATTATCCTAAATAACAATTCTTATAGCACTAATATTATACAGTGACAATTTTACTTAAAAGTACCTACTTAGTACACAATATTAGGATTTACAAAGTGCTACAACCATACCCTGTCAATTTGTTTAAAAAGGCTGTACACAAGCATTATCTGCATGCCCCATAATTACATTATTCCCCCTATTATTTACTCCTATGTACCTATCTTTAGTACATATTTGTTGTTTACCTATTTCTTGTAACTTTGTAAAATTGTATAAATTAAGCATTTATTGATGTAAAGTATCCCTTCCTTCACCTTATCTTTTTGTTTCTGCCGCACCGTCTACCGTTTTCGATCATTGTTTTGTTTTTACTGTTGATAAGGCTACTTTAGCTTTAAGTCCGCCAATGTACCTTTAGTGCATAAAGTTTTAATAAAAAATAAATTTCACAATTTAGTACACCATGTAAATATTTCTTAAAACTGGCTAAATTATTATGAAAGATATATATACCACAAAAAAAAATTACATGTGTTTGAAACGCAGAACGCAGAAAAAACCTATATTTAGCATAATTTGTTCGGCCAAAATTGATGTAAAATTTAAATTAATACTTTGATCCTATTTTCCCACAATTCACATTCAGATGAACGCAATACCTTACTGCCTTAACACCAGGTGCAACAACCTACGCCATAATGCACCCCACAATGTAGATCAAACACGGCGATCGCATTGGCAATGAGTGGGACAAAAGCTTGCACTGAAATGCTATAACTAACAACAGCTACGTCTGGGTGCGTACGGACGGACAGCTATCGAATGATATATGAATATATTAGGAGACTGGAAGCGGCAGCTGAGACGATGTTTTTAATAGAAAAAAAAAATATTTGTTTGTTCATTTGCATGCTACATGGTAATACAATGATATAAAAACTTAAGACGAACAAGCATGTAGCACCCCGTAGGGGCACCGCAAAATTTCGAGCGCGGGAACGCTAATGACCGCGAGGAGGGTGTTAGTTGTCTATTCTTTAGTACAGTTTCTCTATTAGCGACATGTTAGTTCCTATTTACACCACATTCAATACTATCCTGCAGGCGGCTTCCGAGCCCTCGGGCGTGAGAACACAACCGGAATATTGACACAAAATGATTATTACTGGTTGTAAACAGTGGTTTTTCAGGGGATATCGTTATTTTATGAAGAACGCTACCCCTACTACACCATAGTCGACTAACCCTATGTATGTTTTCGGTATGGATACTGTACCATTCCAAAAGCTGTATCAAATGTAGAGAACTACACAATTCCGATGAAAACAGACTAATTTTGTTCTAATACTCATGAACTTCACACAGTCGATATACCTGGTGATATCCATTACGAAATACGAAAATTTCCCTCACAAGAGTAATTTCCTACTATTTATTTTTATAACAGAGAGAGGCAAATGCGCAAGCTCGTCACCTTTAAGTTAATTACGTAACTCTGTTGCCAGCAATTCTAATTTCAATTATTGAAATTGTTACTTTTGCGATTGCGTATAATCGATTTAATAGTTTCAGTTTATTGAAATGGAACTTTGTTAGCAACTGAACCCATGAAATCGATGATACGGAATCGCAGAAGTAACAATTTCAATTATTGAAATCAGAGAATTGTTGGCAACAAAGTTACGTAATTAGCCTACTGATGGCAAGTGATCACAGCCGCCCATAGACACCCTCATCACGTTGAGTCGCTAATGTTTCACGGGCTCGTTCCTTTTTCCAGTAATATGTCCCCAAATATCACATTCGAGTCAAACATTGTCATTTGAAAATGTCTCCCTGACCTTTACCACATCTAGGGGCATTTCTACTTCCAAGTGGAACCCGACCATTCCACGTCGACCCCCACACCGCCCGTTACCTAAAACAAACCGCCATAACAGTAGAGCTCAACTTACACAGGTCGGAGTGTCGTACAAAGTATTTATTTATAGGCACTTAATCGTTACCGCGGGTGTAGCGGCAGATCAAAGATATGAATGAATTATTCTAATGCGGTAAGTTTATAATTAAACACCAGTTCTTGCGACCAAATCGTTATTATAACATTAATAATTAACAAGTGGATGTTAATATTTAATTAATACATATATTTATAGTATAAAACAAAGTCGCTTCCCGCCATCCGTCCCTATGTATCTATGTACGCTTATATCTTTTAAACAATGCAACGGATTTTAATGCGGTTTTCAACAATAGATACGAGTGATTCAAGAGGCAGGTTTATAAGCAAGAAAAAGGGTAGGTAGGGGTAAAGTAGGTGTACGCGAACGAACTCGCGCCGGGTCTATTAGTAGATAATAATTACATACGTAATGTCACGGCCATTTCCTGTTGGAGTAGGCAGAGACCACATTGTTCGACTTGCTTCGGTCCTGATAGAACCTCTCTGGCTGTCCACGTTCATATTTTTTTTAATAGCACAATAATTTTCAATGAGAAAATTCCACCGACCAAGTATACATATACTCAAAGACTTTTATATACTAATATAAATCAATATTTCCTAAAGTTTACAAATTTTAACATAGCTAAGAACCGTCTCCATTAAACTGGCTCTCAAACATAGAGATCAGTCCATCCATTCGGGAACTACGATGTCACAGATAGACACACACATACACCCACAGACACACACGCCAACCTATAACATCCCTCCTTTTTGTACAGCCTAATCACATTGGCCTTGAAAGAGTTTGCTCTTTCTATTTTCTTTGAAGCAAGCGAGACAACTTATATTATCATATCGCGTGCGACATGACAATGCCCATAAGCACACGCGGGCGGCCAAGCCACAATCACAACAATACATAAACAAGCAAAAGAGTCATTAGTACATGCCACATGGCTTCTCTATGGATCGAACCTGGTACCTCGGGGTAGGTTACCGTCGCTCCCGTCAGCGGAAGGGATTGGTAATATATTCGGCTCTGCCGGACATCGTATTGTCGAATTTGTCGATAGCGAACCTTTTACCTTTCGGGTTTCGCACGATTAGGATTCGAAAGTTCGAACCCGGGAGTCACAGCGTAAGTACCATATACCTATTAGTTCTTATTTTAGTTCCTTTACTGTCTTGTTTTGTGCTTCAGTATAGTATTTTTGGGTGGGTAGGCCTCCCACCAGGTGACCGACGACCTGGTAAAGTACCAGCTGGATGCGAAAAGCACAGGACCGGCATTTGTCTAGATATCTGGGGGAGGCCTATGCCCAGCAGTTGGCGTCTTCTGGCTGATATGGTGATAGTATATTTGCGTCGGTGTTACAAACTGCGACACACGGAATATTCTCGACAAAGAACCTACGCTTCCTTCTACAGCTACCAACTACAGCTGGGAAAATCCCTCACATTTCGCATCCGATAATATGACAATGCCAGTGACGATAGCGAGCTGACAGGCCACAATTACAACAATACACCAACAAGCTTTGTACGCATTTCACCACTATACAATTATCAAACGCACCTATACATATTTTATGCTATCGCGCCATGGAAACGCACGACAGACATTGTTCAATAGTTTCTGTGTCTAATGTCAAGGTGAGATTGTGAAAACTGATAGTTTGTAATCTATCTAAGTAAAAAAATAAAAAAATGTATTAATTAAATCATAAGGAATACCCGGACCATATTGGGTCAGGGTTATACATTGCATCGTCTGAATGTGCAGCTTTCGTCACGATGTTTTCCCTCACCGTCAGAGCATCGGTTAGTATTCAACTAATGTACATAACTCAGAAAAGAGTCATTGGTACATGACCGCACTGATATTCAAACACGGTACCTCTCGCTTACGAGTCGGACCCCTTGACCACTAGACCACCGACGCTCTCAAGCGTGAGCTTCATGTAAGTATAACCTCCCTAGACAGACTAGAAACTACCGATTTCGCAATCTCACGGTGACATTTACAACGGCAGAGGCAAAGTGACCGCCATGTCATAGATAGAGTAGAATAGTTCCGAAACTCGAATGCTGTTGTAGTCTTGTCTGACCGTCAAGGCACGTTATTGTGCTAACAAACAGCGTACCGGTGAAGGCTTCGCTACTAATAACTTTGTTCGTGGAGTCGAATAGAGATGTTGAGGGTATGAAACCGATACTGATTAATTAGTTTCTTTAGAATATCATGTTCTTAAGATAGCAATAGGATTGAGTAACTGCAACTGCTATTCTGAGGTTAAAAATAAATCTATACATACAATGAAACAGTAAAAAAGTGTGTACATTAAATATATATACAAAAAAATAATTTAGAGCGATGAAAAAATTGAATATGAAATTATTTAATTGTTGCTAATCTCCGGAACTACTGGACAGATTTGAATGAAACTTTTTTGTTTCGTAGCTTTCAAGCCTGGGCAGCATATAGGGTATAATTGATTTTGGAAACTGGAACACCTGATGTAGAACCATAATGACCAACTAAACTATAAGAAATTTGGAAATGGCGCTGAATGGATTTTGATGGGGTTTTCAATTTGGTAGTTTGGGGTCCAACGTAAACTCTAGGCCATGTTATATAATCCGGTTCGGTAGAACCAGAAATACATCTTGACCTCTCCGTAGTACTAGCTTTCATACATTAGGGAGGTCATTTAAACTTACACTCAGAAAAAAGATAAACTGGTTTGATGGTATTAGATACACGCAACCTTGCCCACAGCCCATAAATACCACCCCAACACCTCTACCCACCAACCCATCACACGACAAACGTCCACGCATCCAATAGGCACTCGAGCCAGCTTCCTACCGCCCGTCGCTTTGATCCGCCGCCAACGCAGTGACAGAATTGTCTTTTACACAATCCGTGTGACTGAAAAGGGCCTTTGATGGCAACTGTGTTCTAGCGAATTTGTGTAAGCAGATGGATTCAGAGACGATTTGTTGGAACGTGACGGTTTAGGAAGAAAATATAGTAGAATAGGGATGGTGATTGCGATTGTAAATTGTCATATTTATAAGCAAAATATAAAAATAGCCATAGTACTGTAGCATGTGTGCTCTGTCTGGTAGACCTTAAGTTAGGTTGGGCTTTAGGATATTTTGGCTTTTTGTATTTGTTGTGTCGATGTCGTTGGAAAGATTATATCTACTGTAGGGTACAAGATCGCTTGCACCCACAGTACTTTGAAATCACGTCTCTGTAACTATCATGTAGGATTAAAGATTCTAGAGGTTCATACAGTAGGTATAGACTGTACAAAATCAATTTTATCTCGTGAACGGACTTGGAAACAGTGTCAAATCAGGACACTTAATACCATTTCAAAATTTCACTAAAATTAACTGAAAGCACATTTTTCCTAACAACTTTTGCGAGGTTTTTTAAGAACGCCCAAAATGTGATGGTCGGGTTTATTTCATGTCGTAAACTACATATGTCAATTTTGCCAGCATTACATAAATCTTGTCGCGAACCCGTCGAATGGCGATCCCCCTACGGGTTCGCGTACCCAACTTTGAGAATAACATTGCACAGCGAATTAACCTGTACACTCACTTATGAACCCGATAAAATGTATAAAATACCAATATTTCACTTCCCAAGATCAAACTCATGAGAGGACTTCCCTTAGAAAGCACGTATACAAACGAATACCGTGAGGTAGTTGACGGAAAACCTGAATATATCAGTCTGATAAGCATTATGTGACAAAAAAGGAACGGTATCGTTACTTCATATAAAGTGAAGGATTATAGTTTTGTTTAAATTATTATACTACCAGTATTATAATTTATTGAGAAGATAAAGTTTATCCGAGGATTGAAAAATCGGCCCTAATAAGCATTATGTGACAAAGAAGGAACCGTATCGTTACTTCATTTATAAAGTGAAAAATTATAGTTTGTTTTAATTTGGAAGTATAATACTTCATTGGGCAGATAAATTTCATCCGAGGATTGAAAAAGCTGCCCTAAATCGAATAACTTATAATTTAGTTTTTCGGATAACTTACAATGAAATCGTTGATGTTGTAATTAATCGAAAAAATCCTGAAAATACATAAATATATCTTAGGTCTACCCTGAAAAAGTATAAATCTATCTCTAAGTCTACCTTGTGCAGCGGCAGGTGTCAGCGTCTGGTCCCAGGGTTCGTCCTCTATCTTCCGTACTGAGCGTTCCACTGGAAATAGATTTCTACATTAGTCACTATCGAAGTCGGCTGGGCGTCTTTACATTTGACTAAATTCAGTAGTAAAAAGCGCGAGAGCCAATCAAAGTGGAATAGTGTCACAAATATATGGTACTGTTTAAATATAGTAGGAACAAATGAACCTTATTCCAATTGAATAAGGTTTATTTTTGTATCACGGCTTTTGAAAAACGGTGTGACGCGCAACATACATTTGAGTATTGAGTATTGATTTTTTTCTACCACTAAGGTGGCAAACAAGCTTAGGGCCTGCCTGATGGTAAGCAGTCACCGCAGCCTATGGAAGTTTGCAACGACGATTGACGATTGATTGGACGATTTGATTTGCTCTTACCTTTTTAGAATAAAAAAAATTAAAACAATTTTTAAATGAAATTACTTAATATAATATATTTTAGTGTAAGAAGCACAATAATTTTTATATAGTTTAATTCTATAATTGCTTCTGAATTCAACGACCCATTGGGATTCGGGCAGGTGTATGATTTTTATATGTATGTCGCCGAGGCCTGATTTTTTAGGAGATCACGTGTTAAGCATAGTTGACAAGTAAAGTGAGGAACTACATCGGTGTACCTACACCGATCGGACATTAGCGAGTCCGTACAGCGTACTGTGCCTCGCTACTGTTCTTGACCAATGTAAAGAACCAGACTCCACAACCTTTCGCATTTATATTATTAGTAAGATAGAATAGTATCTTATTTGCCTACCCTTATGGGATACGGGCGTAAGTGCGTGTGTATGTATGTATGAGAAGGTAGAATATGTTTTACTTACTGTTTATAAAGTGTGAGGTGCTCGATGCCTTTTTGGATTTCTTGTCGTTTGAGTCTTGAGCTGTTGGAGAAAAATATAATTTACAATCACAACAACATAGAGAATTTGTTTGTTCAATAGGGTTCGTCCAGACAGGACTTTTGTATAACCAGAAAATGGGAAGTGGCGTTAGAAGAAAGTGTCAAGGTACTCCATTTCATAGAAACGAAGGATTTTTCTGTCTTCGTTTGGCGTTGTAGGCAAAAATTCCAATCTAAAAGAAATACGCCTCGTTCCGCTTTCCACAATGCGTGATACAAAAATGACCCTTATACTATAAACAACGCGTACAAGTTTGCTCTGTCGGTACAAAACGGATTTTCGTTGTGAACGATCCCGGCCTCAAAAGAAAGTGTCAACCGGACGTGTGTAGACAGCAAATGGGTCAATGTGGTATCTGAATACCTCTGCGGGAAAAAGGCTTGACGGTATATTTTATTTTATTTTATTTGGAAAACTTACAGCTTAAATTATTACATGGTTTTGCAAACATATGGGTAATATTTCGCCATTTACAAGTTTTCACATATGATTACAATATACATCTTATTTGTACTATATATATTGGAAATATATTGTTGAAAGTATAATGTTGAATGCCATAAAATACAAAAGTCACCTTACTTCTAATTCAAATGGAACACATTTGAATTCCTACCTAGCCAGTGCTCAGAGAGGCAGCCTACAGACCTACATCCTACTTGCTGCAATCTGCTTAAGCTACTAAAGCCCAGGCCAGAGCCCGTCCTAACCTATAGCCTGCCAGAGCACACATGCTACGGTATGTGTGTGTGTGTCCGTGACCCACCGTTGGTCTGTCCGTTGGCCGTGGGCGGGTGTATGCGGTCGATGAGTCGCGACCCGCGCTTGGGCGCCTCGTCGCAGCGCCCGAGCGCATTGCCTATGCACTCACCGTTGGTCTGTCCGTTGGCGGGTGTATGCGGTCGATGAGTCGCGAACCGCGCTTGGGCGCCTCGACGCAGCGCCCGAGCGCATTGCCTATGCACTCACCGTTGGTCTGTCCGTTGGCCGTGGGCGGGTGTATGCGGTCGATGAGTCGCGACCCGCGCTTGGGCGCCTCGTCGCAGCGCCCGAGCGCATTGCCTATGCACTCACCGTTGGTCTGTCCGTTGGCCGTGGGCGGGTGTATGCGGTCGATGAGTCGCGACCCGCGCTTGGGCGCCTCGTCGCAGCGCCCGAGCGCATTGCCTATGCACTCACCGTTGGTCTGTCCGTTGGCCGTGGGCGGGTGTATGCGGTCGATGAGTCGCGACCCGCGCTTGGGCGCCTCGTCGCAGCGCCCGAGCGCATTGCCTATGCACTCACCGTTGGTCTGTCCGTTGGCCGTGGGCGGGTGTATGCGGTCGATGAGTCGCGACCCGCGCTTGGGCGCCTCGTCGCAGCGCCCGAGCGCATTGCCTATGCACTCACCGTTGGTCTGTCCGTTGGCCGTGGGCGGGTGTATGCGGTCGATGAGTCGCGACCCGCGCTTGGGCGCCTCGTCGCAGCGCCCGAGCGCATTGCCTATGCACTCACCGTTGGTCTGTCCGTTGGCCGTGGGCGGGTGTATGCGGTCGATGAGTCGCGACCCGCGCTTGGGCGCCTCGTCGCAGCGCCCGAGCGCATTGCCTATGCACTCACCGTTGGTCTGTCCGTTGGCCGTGGGCGGGTGTATGCGGTCGATGAGTCGCGACCCGCGCTTGGGCGCCTCGTCGCAGCGCCCGAGCGCATTGCCTATGCACTCACCGTTGGTCTGTCCGTTGGCCGTGGGCGGGTGTATGCGGTCGATGAGTCGCGACCCGCGCTTGGGCGCCTCGTCGCAGCGCCCGAGCGCATTGCCTATGCACTCACCGTTGGTCTGTCCGTTGGCCGTGGGCGGGTGTATGCGGTCGATGAGTCGCGACCCGCGCTTGGGCGCCTCGTCGCAGCGCCCGAGCGCATTGCCTATGCACTCACCGTTGGTCTGTCCGTTGGCCGTGGGCGGGTGTATGCGGTCGATGAGTCGCGACCCGCGCTTGGGCGCCTCGTCGCAGCGCCCGAGCGCATTGCCTATGCACTCACCGTTGGTCTGTCCGTTGGCCGTGGGCGGGTGTATGCGGTCGATGAGTCGCGACCCGCGCTTGGGCGCCTCGTCGCAGCGCCCGAGCGCATTGCCTATGCACTCACCGTTGGTCTGTCCGTTGGCCGTGGGCGGGTGTATGCGGTCGATGAGTCGCGACCCGCGCTTGGGCGCCTCGTCGCAGCGCCCGAGCGCATTGCCTATGCACTCACCGTTGGTCTGTCCGTTGGCCGTGGGCGGGTGTATGCGGTCGATGAGTCGCGACCCGCGCTTGGGCGCCTCGTCGCAGCGCCCGAGCGCATTGCCTATGCACTCACCGTTGGTCTGTCCGTTGGCCGTGGGCGGGTGTATGCGGTCGATGAGTCGCGACCCGCGCTTGGGCGCCTCGTCGCAGCGCCCGAGCGCATTGCCTATGCACTCACCGTTGGTCTGTCCGTTGGCCGTGGGCGGGTGTATGCGGTCGATGAGTCGCGACCCGCGCTTGGGCGCCTCGTCGCAGCGCCCGAGCGCATTGCCTATGCACTCACCGTTGGTCTGTCCGTTGGCCGTGGGCGGGTGTATGCGGTCGATGAGTCGCGACCCGCGCTTGGGCGCCTCGTCGCAGCGCCCGAGCGCATTGCCTATGCACTCACCGTTGGTCTGTCCGTTGGCCGTGGGCGGGTGTATGCGGTCGATGAGTCGCGACCCGCGCTTGGGCGCCTCGTCGCAGCGCCCGAGCGCATTGCCTATGCACTCACCGTTGGTCTGTCCGTTGGCCGTGGGCGGGTGTATGCGGTCGATGAGTCGCGACCCGCGCTTGGGCGCCTCGTCGCAGCGCCCGAGCGCATTGCCTATGCACTCACCGTTGGTCTGTCCGTTGGCCGTGGGCGGGTGTATGCGGTCGATGAGTCGCGACCCGCGCTTGGGCGCCTCGTCGCAGCGCCCGAGCGCATTGCCTATGCACTCACCGTTGGTCTGTCCGTTGGCCGTGGGCGGGTGTATGCGGTCGATGAGTCGCGACCCGCGCTTGGGCGCCTCGTCGCAGCGCCCGAGCGCATTGCCTATGCACTCACCGTTGGTCTGTCCGTTGGCCGTGGGCGGGTGTATGCGGTCGATGAGTCGCGACCCGCGCTTGGGCGCCTCGTCGCAGCGCCCGAGCGCATTGCCTATGCACTCACCGTTGGTCTGTCCGTTGGCCGTGGGCGGGTGTATGCGGTCGATGAGTCGCGACCCGCGCTTGGGCGCCTCGTCGCAGCGCCCGAGCGCATTGCCTATGCACTCACCGTTGGTCTGTCCGTTGGCCGTGGGCGGGTGTATGCGGTCGATGAGTCGCGACCCGCGCTTGGGCGCCTCGTCGCAGCGCCCGAGCGCATTGCCTATGCACTCACCGTTGGTCTGTCCGTTGGCCGTGGGCGGGTGTATGCGGTCGATGAGTCGCGACCCGCGCTTGGGCGCCTCGTCGCAGCGCCCGAGCGCATTGCCTATGCACTCACCGTTGGTCTGTCCGTTGGCCGTGGGCGGGTGTATGCGGTCGATGAGTCGCGACCCGCGCTTGGGCGCCTCGTCGCAGCGCCCGAGCGCATTGCCTATGCACTCACCGTTGGTCTGTCCGTTGGCCGTGGGCGGGTGTATGCGGTCGATGAGTCGCGACCCGCGCTTGGGCGCCTCGTCGCAGCGCCCGAGCGCATTGCCTATGCACTCACCGTTGGTCTGTCCGTTGGCCGTGGGCGGGTGTATGCGGTCGATGAGTCGCGACCCGCGCTTGGGCGCCTCGTCGCAGCGCCCGAGCGCATTGCCTATGCACTCACCGTTGGTCTGTCCGTTGGCCGTGGGCGGGTGTATGCGGTCGATGAGTCGCGACCCGCGCTTGGGCGCCTCGTCGCAGCGCCCGAGCGCATTGCCTATGCACTCACCGTTGGTCTGTCCGTTGGCCGTGGGCGGGTGTATGCGGTCGATGAGTCGCGACCCGCGCTTGGGCGCCTCGTCGCAGCGCCCGAGCGCATTGCCTATGCACTCACCGTTGGTCTGTCCGTTGGCCGTGGGCGGGTGTATGCGGTCGATGAGTCGCGACCCGCGCTTGAGCGCCTCGTCGCAGCGCCCGAGCGCATTGCCTATGCACTCACCGTTGGTCTGTCCGTTGGCCGTGGGCGGGTGTATGCGGTCGATGAGTCGCGACCCGCGCTTGGGCGCCTCGTCGCAGCGCCCGAGGCAGCAGCCTTCCTCCACGTTGCGAGCGCACTGTCTGTGTACGCGGAGTTTGCAGTCTGGGGAAGGAAATTACAGGCATGAGGTATTTCATCTTGGAAGGAAGGGGGATGTGTTAGACGATTACGTGACAGGATAAAGTTTTACGTGCTTGACAATGGGCGGTTTCAACGCAATAGATGGTGTTACTGTAACGTAAAAGCAGGCCGTAAGCTCGTTTGCCACCTTAGTGGTATAAAAAAAAATGGATATACAGGGTGGCCGAAACATTGACGTCAATATCAAAAAAATTAGGTCCCTCGTATCGTAGGGTATTCGAATCACTCCCATGTATGTTATTCGGTTGTTTATAGGTTTCGAGTTATGAATTTTTCAAAAATTTCGACCTGACCAACTTCAACATTTTCTAAAAATAAAGTAGACGACTTTTTCGAGATATTCTTTTTGCAACTTAATCTTTATTAGTTGTAGTTTTATACGTAAAATAGCCAGCTTCGTAACTTTGATGAAAGTTATGAAAATGTTGGTCTAAAGTGAAATAGCAGCATACTAGCATCGGTTATGGTAGAATTTTGAATTCATTTTCCGCATTTCTTAATTCGGGGGATAACGAAACTAAAATTCTCCTTGTCCCCCATTCGGAGGATAGCTTTCGGGGGACAACGGGAATGATCCGATTTATGTCATAACAACTCACCAGTGCAGACGTATGCCTGCGGCGCGAGTCCCCAGATGACGAGGTCGCAGTGGTGGCAGTGGCCCACCGACGTCAGCGCTTGCAGCTGGAGGTGGTGACCCCGGACCACGAACTGGGGGGAAACATATTCAATTAGATTAGGCTTACGTTACATTAAAGTTTGGGTACTGAACGGTTACGAAATTTATAAAAAGTATCAGACTATAGAAAAAGTCCATGAAAGTAGCCCCAATTGGTGACAAGATTCAAAGTAGCCGCATGTGATGGTTCGGCCCTATTATGCGGAGAAAAAAATCATATCACCAGAAGGTTATTAAATATGAATGTGGATGGATACGCAGGAAGAGGAAGACGAAAGAAAATTTGGATGAATTGTGTGATGAGGGATATCAGGGAGCGAGAGGTGAGCGTGGAGATGACAGCGTATAGGGATGAATGGAGAAAGACAACATATTGTGCCGGCCCCAAATGAATGGGATAAGGGCAGGCAAAATATCACATCAGGCAGACACTCCTTGTTTGTTTTGCAATAAGGGAACGTGCTGGAGTGAAAGAAGATGTAGTGACTAGGATAGAGAAAGGAATGCTTAGCTGGTTTGGGCATATAGAGAGGAAAATAAAAGGAGCACTCAACTACTGAAAGGATTTTATGCGGTTTTCACCAATACACAGAGTGATTTATGAGAAAGGTTTAGGTGTATGATTTGTCAAGCCCCATGCGAAGCCGGGGCGGGTCGCGATTTATAAAAGGACTTTAGTCAGGGACAGGCAGATGCTGATAGTGTGTGTGTGTCGGTGTGTCTGCAATACGTACGGGCTGCGGATGGTTCTTGGCGAGCTGTTTGATGCGCTGCTTGTACAGCTTGTCGCGCTGCAGGAACGACGCGCGCGCGCCGCCCGCCGCCGCCGCCACCGACGCCGGCCTGTAGTACAAAAATATCATTTTTTTTAGTCATTTTAGTCATTTATTTAATGGGTATTTACACATGGTAGTCCGATGGACTACCCTCTGCCTACCCCTATGAGATACAGGCGTCAGTGATCAATCTAAATGGGTCAATGAGCAGGAATCCGAAACTAACGTCCAGTTTCTGAAAGGCTTGTCAATGTTAAGCATCGATTAAAACTCTTTCCGTCTCTGTCTAAGGTATCATAGACAAGGATGACGAATTTTAATTGATGGTTAATTAGATTAACGTACGAGAAACTGGCCGTATAAGTCATAACAACAACACAACCGAGAATCGAACTCAGTACGATTTCTTATTTAAAAAAATCTAAAGTTGTTTTATCAGTTTTTTTTTTGTAAATGCCAATGAATTAGCATCACAAAATTTTTTTCATAAATTCCTTGAACGGATTACACTGTGAAGGTAACTACGCTACGAAAAGGCGGCCTTATCGCTACAATCGATATCTTCCGGGCAACCCTTGTCTAGAAAGATTGCAAACGTTCATACGTTCATACGTTCACATGATCACGACACGGTTTTACTGTATCTTCATACCTTTATTAAAAATTACAATACTAAAACACAACGTAAATCAAAAACATCTAAACTAGTCGACTTTGACGCTGTGGAACGGGAGCTACGGAGGGTCGATTTTAACCTTATGTACCGCATGTCCGATGTAGATGGCGCCACCAAATTTCTCATTGACACTCTGAATGGTATTATTTCAGCAAATACTACCATGAAATCAACCCCAAACAGAAAATCTTTACGTAAGCCATGGATGACTGCGGGACTGTTGAGATGTCTAAGAAATAGAGATCATCTGCATGCCAAATTAAAAAAGTCACCTGATGATAATACACTTAGAACCACCTATTCTCGTTATAGAAACTTCTGTTCTTCATTGCTCAGAAAAGCAAAAATTGATTACGATAAGGCACTAATCAGAGAAGCTCAAGGCAATAGTAAAAAGCTTTGGAAAGCTATAAAAAACGTTACCTACTCATCAAACCAAAACGCAAATGCGAGTTGCCTTCTCTCCTCTTTGGATCCCCAGAATAGTGTTAATGAGGTTAACCAGTATTTTGCAAATGTGGGACGAACACTAGCTGAAGGGATAGCGGGTAGGCGGGATCAACAGCGGCAGCGACGGGTGAATGTCACTCCCGCGAGTCCGCACTCCTTTGTTCTGCTGGACGCAGATGAGGCGGAGGTTGAAGGACTGATTTCGGGGTTGAGGAGCGATTGTGCTACTGGAAATGATGGTCTGTCAGGTGTATTCCTAAAAAGATTTAAAAATATTTTGGTACCACCCATCACCTTCCTATGCAATCTCGCGTTCTCTACTGGAATCTTTCCTGATGCATTCAAGATTGCAGTTGTTACTCCAATCTTTAAGGGTGGTGACAGAGATAGTGTTACAAATTATAGGCCAATTTCCATTCTGCCGACTCTTTCGAAAATCTTGGAAAGGTTATTAAACGGACGGCTGGTCAGATACTTGGAGGGAAATCAATTGTTGTCATCATCTCAATTTGGTTTTCGCTCGGGTATTTCGGCAAGCGACGCAGTACTCAAACTTACTACGCATATTGTTGGTAACCTGGATAAGAAGCAGAAGGTGATTGGTATTTTTCTAGACCTGGCAAAGGCGTTTGACACTATCTCTGTCCCCACACTCATTACCAAATTAGAGGATAGTGGTATCAGGGGCCCTCAACTTGAAATTTTTAGGAGCTATCTTTCAAATAGACGTCAATGTGTCAGGATTGGTGATTGGGTGAGTGGTGAGTTGGGAGCATCCTGTGGTTATGGGGTTCCGCAGGGTAGTATTCTTGGCCCAACTTTATTTTTGATATATATCAACGATCTATGTCAAATCTCTCTTAAAAATGGTAGAATCTTTACATATGCTGACGACACTGCCCTAATATTTCATGGCACAACGTGGGAATCTGTATTTGACTTTGCGCAGGCTGGATTTGATTGTGTCTCGGATTGGTTGGTGGGAAACTTGCTTACTCTAAATGTCGAAAAGACAAAGTATTTAACGTTCTCCTTGTCAAGTCGGAGTATGCCAGATTTCCACAAACTCTCACTATATTCCCACACTTGTCTTGATGCTTCCGAGGGTCAGGGATGCATGTGTCCTGAACTCAAATGTAGTGAAACAATTAAGTACTTGGGTGTTCAGGTTGACAGTCTTCTCTCCTTCCACCCACACATTGACAGCCTTACAACTAGACTTCGAAAATTAATTTTTATATTTAAAGCGCTTAGAGATATTGCAGACCATACAGTACTAAGAATGGTATACCTCGCCCTTGCCCAATCGGTGACCTCTTATTGTGTTGTGTCGTGGGGGGGATGCGACAAAACGTATTTATTGAAACTTGAGCGTGCACAGAGAGCGCTTCTGAAGGTTGGGTGGCGACTTCCATATCGTTTCCCTAGCTTCGATCTTTATAAATATTGCAGGGTTCTCTCAGTCCGCCAACTTTTTATTCTGCAGCTTACTTTGCAGACCCAATCGCAAACTCCATACGATCTTAGCAACCCTCCAACCTCGCGTAGATTTTACACCGTTTGTCCATCGGTACCGACAAATTGCAGTCTGGCCCAACGGAATTTTTACTTCCTTGGAAGTTTTGTGTATAACAAAATAAATAAAATTTTAAATATTCACTCCTTGTGTAAAGCTAAATGTAAGAAAATCCTGATGGGATGGTTGCTTGAGCTGGACTACGATAATACCGAAAAATTAATTGTAACTATAACTTGAAACACACACACACACACACACACACGCACACACACGCACACACACACACACACAAACAAACATATACACCAAATATAGACTTGTGTTATGAAAATGAATTTAAGTACATACCTATAGGCATATACATAGAATGTAAGTAAGCAAACTTTGTTACAAAAATGCAGGAGGTTAGGAGCCTGGAGATCAGTAACACAGGTTCTTAACCTAGCACAGACTCCAGCTCTCAATGAGTACCTATTTATACTGTTTGTACCAAATTTGTAATATTATATATTGTTGCCTTGTTGAGAGAAATAAACGAATTTTGTATTGTATTGTATTGTATTGTATACACCACGGTCATTCAACTCTAGCCATATACCCAAATACCCAACTGACTTGGCAGCTTTCTTTTTCTTGGTCTTCGGCGATTGCCACCACCGCCGCCGCACCTCCCTGGCCTCTTCATCAGTTATTTCCGTCAAATTCACCATCACTATAGTCTTACACTCACTTTCGCCTGCGGTATCGGAAACGACACACCTACAGAAACTAGCTCCAATATTTGTTTATTTATTTATTTAATTTGTTAACAGATTTACACTTTTTCTTACATTAATATATTTCAATAATTTTTAAAAGGTACTAGAGTAAGAGATGTTCCTACTGTGTCATTTATGGCATTTATCACAATTATTAAAATTTAAAAAAAGATTTTTTTTCGCTAATACAAATTCACCATCACTAACTCTTGCCCCACTCACGCCTACTGTATCGTAAACGACACAACCGCAGAAAATACTTTCAATATTTCAATAATTTTTAAAAGGTTACAGTAGATTTTCCTACTGGAACGTGTTTTTTCACAATTTAATTCAAATATAAAAGTTAAAAAGATTTTTTTTTTGTCTTTACTATAGACGTCCGAAATTTCAAGCCTGTTACAACAATATTATATTCAGTAACAAGTGAGTTAATACACTAAAACAGTGATATAATAACCTAACATGTATACACAACTATCGCTTCTCAAACGTGACTATAGCGTTACAGGAAAGTTATATATAAACTGCGGTCGTTTCAGTTTTCCTCATAATCTATCAAATGTCAAATACGGTCGCGTTCATAAGTGTATGACAAACTTAAAATTCATATTCTTGTGCAGCTGTTAAAACCGTTCGATTGCGAATAAAGTAGAAAACATTTTCAATAAAAATGATATCAAACTGTCAAAAAGTATTAAAGTATTATCAAAAAATATTTAAATTTTAAAATTAAGACAATTTTTATTTAACAGATTAAAAAAATCTCAAGTTAAAAAATTATTGGTACCTATCTTGGCACAGCTAATAAAGGCTTCTTTTAACAAATGCCATTTGTTTAACAAAGCACCTAATGTCCTCTATGTGGCAGTAGCTACAAAAGATTTTTTCTAAAGTGGCGTGCGAAATGCATGTCTGAGGTTTAGTGAGTTGATGGATGAGTGAGTGTATTTTAATTTTTTTTTTTTTTTTTTTTTAATTTGATTATGTATTTAATTTTAATGATGTCTTTTTTTTTAGTTTTTAATTGAATGTGTTTAAAATATGTTGTGTTTTGTTTATATAGACTTATTGATATTTGCAGTGTATTAGTTATAAGTACTGTAAAGCTGTAAATTTATGGTAAATAAATAAATAAATAAATAAATAAATGCGTATATGAACTCGACTGTACATTATGCTAGCTAACAAAGAGGCAGCGAGCAATGGACTTTACAATATTGAGAATGACATGGAAACATTATTATATATTTGTTGTCATGAAGGTTAACAATAGCGTCAATAGAAAACTAGGAAAAACAATCGGTCAAGCTCCCAGTAAGTTGGGATGACCACGACCTCAACTCTGCTAATTTACTAATAGCTCGATTGAATTGTAATTGGATCGCAATAGCAGCTCCATGGCAGTTTGACACGTTTTTATTCTGCTACAATTACAACAACCGGTTGCACCGTCACGGTCGCAAGTGTTCCTATCCTATCTTGTTGTCTTCCTACAGCAAGAGGTATTTTGTTTTGCGCCGTCTCCCGTTTTTTTGAGGGACGTCGGAATCACTATCTTTCTTAGTCCTACTTGTTAATTAAATTTGTCGCGGGTTTCGATGCGGTATTAGCTTGTCCTCGAGCGCGCCTGAAAACTCATAGACTGCGAGGGCGCCATAGGTTATCCTATGTATGTATGTATGTATGTAATCTCTTTATTACATCAATTTATAACATTACAGAAATTATAGAAATTAAAAAAAAACAGTTTATAATGCAAAGGCGAGCTTATCCCCCAGCGGGATTTCTTCCAGCTAACCTTTGTTAAGCCGAGAAGACCTTTGATGAGCGGTGAAGGCAATCAAGAGTATAAACAATTAACTACAACGAATATAACCCCATATATACATATGAGGATGTAAATATTGGCAGACTATATACTAATCAAATACAATGTCATCGAGTACCAAAAAAAAATACCGGTTGGCTGACCGGTTCTTGGATAACCGAGAGGATTCACATCCTCTTGGCAGTTTCGCTCTTCAGCTAAATTGTAGTAACCAAAAAGAAAAGTGAAATTTTTACTTACCGAACCCACAATGGATATGTAAGTACTATCACTACGAAAAGTCGAAGTTTGGGTCACTAAAAAACAACATTAATTTAATGGAAGGATGTGCACGAGCAGGTCAACGTTTTGACATCTCCTGAACGTTAACTGTCCCTACAAAGTGGATTTTGCACTTCATTTCGTCTAGAAATTATAAAATACAGACTAGGGAAGAGAGATAGAGAGTGAGTTCTCACCGGCACTGCAACGCCAGAGCAGCCGCCACCACGGCCGCCACCAGCGCCTGGTGCGCGTCCCCCGCGACCCCGCCGACCCCGCCGACCCCGACCCCGCCCGAGCCGGGGCTGGCGCTGGTGAGGCTGGACAGTCGCGCGCAGAGCACTCGCTCTACCACTATTTGTTCCTGGTGGGAGTGAGGGGAAAAGGTTGATTAAGTGGTGGAAGGTGAGAAATGTAGGGCTTGGTGGGTCGAAATATTCATCATATTCGTTTATTTGTAGTAAATATTTTTCATCGTCATACAAATATTGAATAATATACATAATAACCAGAAACAATAAATAAATGATTCATTGATATTAGCTGTTCTTCGAAATAAAATTATTACCAATGTCCATACAAATTCAATAAAATTATTCATAAATAGCATCTACTTAGGTAAGTACATTAAATAAATGTCAAGTTCAATATCAAAATAATAAAATCTCATCAAAAAATCTCTATAAAAAACATGAGGTCAGTTGCTAACAAAGTTCCATTGCAATAAACTGAAACTATTAAATCGATCATATGTAATAATTTCAATCATTGATATCAGAAAATTGTAAGCAACAGTATTCCTTAATTAGCCTACTAACGACGGTTGCCGCTCTACATCAGGACCGCATCGTGTGCCGAGCTGGGCAATACAAAAATACTACTTACCTATACTGGGAGACCTTACTCACCGGCAAGAACACAATACCGTTAAGTGTGTTTTGCTAAGATAATCTGCAAGGTGGGTGTACTTCTCCTGTCGGGTGGACTCCAATATTTGTATTGCCTAGCTCGGCACACGATCAGACGGCCCTGATGGAAAGTCACAACCTAACCATCAGCAACGACCAAAGGCGAGCAATTCTATTCGACCGGGATATCGCTCCCGCGCTACCTCTCATGCTCAAACAATATGTTTTTTTATACCACAAATGTGGCAAACAAGCTTACGGCCCGCCTGATGGTAAGCAGTCACCGCAGCCTATGGACGTCCGCAATACCAGGGGCATCACTAACGCGTTGCCCACCCCAAAAAAATGACGAGGATTTATCGACACCTGTCACCAGCCTCACCTGTTGCTTATCCTGATCGCACTTATCCAACAATGCATCGTCAGGCCCGTACAGCGTGGCGAGTCCCAGCCGCCGCTTCCCCTGGAACTCTGCTAATTGTGCTTGCAGCTGTTCCAGCGCCGCAGCACGAGCCTTGCGGAACACCGTACGGAGGATCTCCTCTTTGTCGTATTCTATGGGAGGGTGAGGGTTTAATTATTATTATTATCCTAGTACAGGCAAAAAATATGTTCTAATATTGTCTTTTACGTGTTTTTTTTTATATCTTAATTTGAAATGTATTTCACAATATTTAATAAATCTTTATTTATTTATTATAAATGAACTTATTAATTTGAAATTATGACATTTTAATATTTTATTATGAATGATATAATTAATTCTACGACGTCGATATTGTAAATTACAATTAATTGTAATGTGCTTATTATAAAGGTACTTCCTAAATACCAACCTGCTACTTTGACGTGTAGCTCTGTTACTAATAAAGAATTTGTATTTTTATTGATTTATTAAAACTTTATGCACAAAAAGTACAGTTACAGACTTAAAAGCTAAAACAGCTTTATCTACCAGTCAACCGGAATAATATAAGCCTGACAAAGGTAGCCGGTGCAGAAAAAACTAAAGTAAAAAGGAGTAGGGATATACATCTATGCAACCATAGTCCGGAAATACATAAAAAGAAACCATAAAATAAACATAAGAACTAAAAACTAAGTACGAAATAACGGACACAATATACGGCAGATGTGATAATCACAGAGAACAAATAAAACCTAAGGTAAAGTAACATTCAAATTAGACAAAGTGATATGTAGAACAGTGACGTATCGGAGGCCACCACCCTAAGGGATCTTTCAGACAGATAGCGTTCACGCGGTCAGGCGTTCCGCGTTCGCGTTCTACGTTCGTTGTCTTGTTTAACGTTACATAGACATACCTACACAGCAGGCGGTCAGATCAGACCGCATCGGTCGACCAAAACAAATTCGAACACAGAACGAAAACGCGGAACGCCTGACCGCGTGACCGCTCTCTGTCTGAAAGATCCCAAAGATTGAAATTCTTTGTACGTCACAAAACAAGAAGGTCGATTATCCCTTGTTAACTAACAAACAGGCTACGGGAAAAAAGTATCAAGTATCCTGTGTACCCAATTACGGGTAACAAAATAAGTTCCAAATATTGATAGCTAATCTTTTTTTCTCTTCTCCTGCTATCTGCAATCGGCCTCTTGACCAGACTCAGATGTGGTCTCGCATGACGTCATGTGAGAGGTGGTATTTTTTTCTGTTTATAGAGGATCACTACTATTTATACACTGATACATAAATATGTAATATAGCATTACATTTATTTCAACAAATACCATGGAAATACCCTTTTAAGCTAATAAAGGAAAAAACTGATACTTACCATTGACTAAAACGTGTTCGATCTCATTCGCCATGTTTTCATCGACACCGTTCAGTTGTAACACCTGCGGAAGAAAAATCAATATAGTCACAAATGAAAGAAAGTCTCTCTGTGTGTCTCGCTCTCTCTTCTCTTTGATCACAATGTCAATGATTGAGAAGATCGGGCGAAGTGGAGAAAAAAGAGCAAGAAAGCAAACCCTGAAATAAGCCGGGATTGACCGTTCAGATTATGATAATGATGTGTGCCTGTGTAGGTCTGTGCGTGTGTGCGTGTGCGTCTGTGCGTGCGTGCGTGTGTGCGTGCGTGTGTGTCATACCGCGTTGGGCATTAGGAAGGTGGACTGTATCTCATAGGCCCAGCGGCGCAGCGTGGGCGCGCCGGCGGCGGCCGCGCGGTACCCGTCCGTTAGTACCAAAAGCAGTCCCGCGTACGCGCATCTGGGGAACAAACAATATTTTAGGTTTTAAGATTTTCGTGGTTATTCAGTACACTTTCACTACATGTGTCGCGTGAATCAAGCGAGTAACAATGGTAGAGGTTCCAGAATTCGAACTGAGGGTAATCGTCGAATCCGAAAGAGGGTGGGCCGATATGTCTGTCCTTAGGAGCGACTTCACACAGCGGCACCAGTCAACTCATGACCATGACGCGTGCAACTGCGTCGAAATATCGAGGTAAAAACAATACTAGCCGTGGTAACAATATGCGTAGTGAAAGTGTAGAAACAATATTTTATGTAACACTTCCCCTGCTAACTCAAATGCCAGAGATGCTACAGCAGTGCTAAGTATAGTAGTGCGCGTATTATAGACATAGACATTGATTTATTTATAAAATAATTTACAGGTCATTTAAATTCACAAATCATGATCATATCGTAATATTAACAAATATCATAAAAATAATTATAGCAATCAATCAATAATTAAACATAAATAATAATAATTCCTTAACATGTCGTTAATTAAATAAATAAAACTTTGCCCTTCGAGTCGTACACCTACCTAGCTAGCCCCTAGCTACCCCCAGCCCTATGATGGCTACGCCCATGTGCCTAAATCTGCCGGTATTAAATCTGCTGGTATCAGGAAAGGCGGGCGGTCTCAAAAGCCATGGAAGTAATTCGCCGAGCCGGATTCGAGAGCCAATGGATTATGATTTTATTTATATTTTATTACAGAAAAACACACAGCGTTACATCAAGCCAAAGCACCGTGCACAACGTTCTAAATTATCATAATGATCAACAAATACTTTCGTGTATGGCAATTATCAGAAAATCTTTGAAAATAAATTTACAAACAACACAGAATCGGTCCGCAGACAAGTCGCAGTCCGACGCCGAGCTGAGAAGACCATTCAACTGGATGCGTGATTTTACCAAAGGCGAATTACTATGGGCCGAGCGTGCGACAACTTTCCTCAGCCAGCAACCAGATACGATTGCCACGGAACCCTGCTAGTATATTATTATATCAGCCTGTATGATCCCACTGCTGGGCAACGGCCTCCCGGATAAAGTGCCATTGTCTGTCAATCCCTTTCGAAGGCCCGCAGGCTCGGCCCCTTTTATTGGGTCTGCCGCGACTTCGACTTTCCAAGAATTGGGTTTCCAAACCGTAACGGTTTTAGCCATAACTCCTGCGACATACGGCAAACATGACCTGCCCAGTATATCATCATCATTGGCCTTAAACATTTATTGTAGATGATTTAAACAGCGTTATCGTTAAGGGTTTGCGTACGGCATTTTCTCTGATGGCTGTAGAGCCCAACACGGGAAAGACAGACTCAGACACAGTAAGCATACATAAGAATTCGCCATGGATGGTAAAGGTAGATCTTTATACCAGGTATTGTCGTGTATGGTCACACTGTCAGTGATAGTATTCCGCCAAACGGGGCGGTCGACAGCCAGGCTATAGTAAAAAATACCAGATAAATAAAAAACACAGTATACAGTAAAACATTATTTAACAATAAACTCACCTCCTCTCAGCCAACAGCCAATTGAGCAGCACGGCCATCCTGGCCTTGGACTCCCGCACCGCGCGCATGTTGGAGAACAGCCCGGAATGGCTAGAGTTGTCCTGCAATGGGGTTGTAATGTCAATAGCTGGGTAGACTGGCGAATGTACCATAGTAGTCAATGTTAACTATGGATATCAGCAACACTAAGGGTATCACCAATGATTACCCGCCTCTAATTAGCCCGTATCACAGAACGTATCTCAAGGGGAGTTGAACCTACATTATGAAAAACAAGTGTTTAAGGCATAACTAAGTGAAACTTACAGAGGCCGGCGAATCGTCCTCCTCCATGGATATGATCGCCCGCTGCGGGTCGGCGCACGGCTGCGGACAATACACAATATGGCTGAATATCTCGAAAACTACAAATGGAGCGTCGGTGGCCGAGCGGTTACAGTATGCGACCCGTAAGCCAGAGGTCCCGGGTTCGAATCCCGCTCCGGTCATGTACCAATGACTGTTTTCTGAGTTATGTACATTAGTTGAATACTAACCGATGCTCTTACGGTGGGGGAAAACATCGTGATGAAACCTGCACATTCAGGCGACTGGATGTGTAACCATGATCCAATCTGGTCTGGTTCCCCTGGTTGCAGGGTCACGGAGGTCAGATGGCAGTCGCTCCACTGCAATTACCAGACCTGCCAAATCCTGGATCATGGTAAAGGCGGACCCCGGGCCCTCATGCGCGTGAGCACAACCGGGACATTAACGCCAAGATGATTATTTTTTTTTTATCTCGAAAACTACAAAGTATGTGTGTGACATACGGATGTCGGTATTAAATAATGCACATCAGCCCGGCGCGTACGACGAAGACGAAGAAATTGCGCTCTATTGCGTAGGCATAAGGTCGACAATCGCTTATGACCACCAACCACAACCAGCGGTGTGGCGGCCACAACATTATGCTGAGGATAGTTCACTTACGGTGTATGCCACGAACAATGCCACTGTGAACCCAATATTAGTCTCCGTATTTTATGTACCTAATAAATTTCTTATTTTTATGTCAGTTTTGCAAATTTTTTTATACCACTAAGGGGGGCCTTTGCCCTGCAGTGAGACAGAAGTGGCTAAAATAATAATAATAAGGTGGCAAACAAGCTTACGGCCCGCCTGATGGTAAACAGTCACCACTAAGGACGTTTGCAATACCAGGGGCATCACCCACGCGTTGCCGACCCCGTAAACATCTTTTCACTAATTTCTTGAAGAAATTACTGCGTCGTGGCGTCCATGTGTAACAGAGTCTGGTCGGTCACAGCATGGCTAAGGAAATGCGCTCGATGATACTGCGGCGCTTAGCATTTCAAAATGATTATAGATTTTTATTTAATGTTACCTATGTAGGTATGACGTTCATCATCACAGTGCAAATTATCTATATGTATATATAGGTCCTGTTGTGTTTCGATAAAAAGCGGTTGTGGATACACAAGAGGGGTTTTAGTGGGTAGGGTTCTTTTTCGGGCAATCCCACATATTTTATTTTATTTACTTATCCACGTCACTCCCCCGGGTGAAGTGATATCTTAAGAAGATTTACCCACTTAAAAAAAAAAGTATGACGTTCATAAGTGTGTGTAAAATCCTAATTTGAATAAATGTTGTTTCTTTCTTACCTGCGTGTTATGTGCGTACGGCGGCGGAGGTGTCCCGGGCGGGGGGGTGCCGCGCCAAGAAGGGTCCTTCTCGGCCGCCAGCGGGGACATGGCGCCTGCGCACGCTGGGGAACGAAAGAAACATATATGGCAATCGACAGATATACGGTACAATTGGGATGATGACTGGGCCAACATTATTTGTTTCAATCTAAACTCGCGTTCTTTGCACACACTACGCAGTCTACTCGTGAACACCGTGGGGGTAAACCTCCCGAAACGTTGGGAAACGAACGATTCGGATGTGGAATGAGCTCCCAGCCACAGTGTTTCCTTTAGACTATGACATGGGATCGTTCAAGAGGTATATTAGAGGTTTCCTTAGAGGCGGGCAACGCATTGGTAGCACCCCTGGTGATGCTCATGTCCATAGGCGGCGGTGACCACTTTCCATCAGGTGGCCCGCATGCCTGTTTGTCTGCCGGATAACATTAAAAAAAAAAAAATAGAAAAGGTACGTCGCGTGTGAGTCTCGTTTAATACAATAATATGGGTCAACATTTTTAAATTAAATTTTGTATATATCAAATAAATAAGAAATGACAAAGATAAAGCGTATAAAAGTTTTGGAGTGCGTACTGAGCGCACACGAGCTCATGCCCATCGGGCACGACAATCTAACTCTAACGGATCATACATCGCCATCTCACTCGCTCAAACCGCAACCGAGTGAGATGGCGATGTATCGAGCCTTCAATAATTGCTGTCCGAATTATTTAAGCGGTCGTGCACGATGGACGTGAACTCGCGCACGCACAGTACTAATACCTACAGGTACTTAACGTTTTTAACTTACATCTATTGACATCATACTCCAGATGCTCAGGCGACGACTGACTCCTGACATGCAACACCGGCACATTGCCCCTGTTGTCTGTCTGTAACGTACACAAATAAATACATAATCAGACAAAATGTCAGACAAAACCAGTTCGTTCTAGCTCATACCGGTTCGGATGCGTTGTTAGTGACAGTACGATATGTTAGCTATTAGGTTAATGCTTGTATCACTGCATTTTTGACACGGCCACATACATATGCGATTACATGTAGGATAATAAATATGATATACAAAATACTAAGACATGTTTCTTATAAAAAATTCCCCGTCAGTCGAAGTTTTGTAGCTCAACTTTTATTTGTGTTATAAGGCAGACAAACAGACAAGCGGGCCATCTGATGGAAAGTGGTCACTGCGGCCTATGGACATCAGCAACACCAGCAATGGTACCACCTATATCCGATAGTACGCCGCCATTTTGATGCAATTAAGTTTAAACCAATCGCAGCAAGACAGCTCTGGCTCTGGCTTGCTGCGATTGGTTCACACACAATTGCATCAAGATGGCGGCGTGCTATCGGAGATCGGCGGTAGCCCGCCACTTTTTGTCATAAATAAATAAATTGTCCATACAATATTCAGAACCCCGTGTCGTTCCCTTCGAAGTTTTCGAAAATCCTTTCCTACTAAACACTTGTGGAATATATGTAACAAAATTTCAAGTTTCAACTTTCAAGGTTACGATGCATTGATCAGCCAATCGGTTGATACTTCAATACCTAACAATATAATCAATTTATACACTGAAAAATATATAAAAATATCATCAATACTATAATAAATACGCCACAACACCAATAAGAATACCGTAGATATAGAAAAAGCAAGCATACCGTAGAAAAAAAGCTTAAGCAAGCGTCATACAAACCTACAAAGCACATCAATACAATTTAGCATTTGAAATCCTACGGATACGTACATTCGTGGGACGTCAAAACCATCTCACTATTACATATTGTGCTCAAATATATCTACGCGCAGTTGGAATAAACTTTTGACAACTTTTACTAATAAAACCAAATATAAGAATCTTAGGTAACATTGACTAAGAGCAAATGACACTAAATTCAAATTTTTGAGCTTAAACATCAACCAATGACGATCATCTTTTGTTTATGAGCTTATTTCATGTGACAAAATTCAGTCATCTTAATTCAGAGGCAAAACCGTGAGAGCATATCAAAGTTGAATGTATTGGTCATTGAATAAGGTAAATTTTTGCGTCACGCCTTTTGAATAGCGGAGCGACACGTGACAGTTATAAGTGGTACAAAAATTGATCTTATTATATGAGCATTCCACTTTGATTTGCTCACACGATTTTTGCTTCTAAATTTAAACGTCTGAATTTAGAGAAATGTAATAGGTGCATTAAGGGCATTCTCGATGGTCGATTGCTCGTCTCTGATTGGTTATTTGGTTCCACAATTGTCGAAAGTTACTTCAAAGTTATGTCGCATCTGGTCCATTTTCGAGTTTCAATTTCAATCAAAGGTGGCATGGAAGAGATCAGTTTTTTTATAATATTAATACAGTTGAAGCACGAACTTAAGTTTCGTATGTTTCGTGCAGCCCTTTCGGTATAAGTGGACGTTCCATGCGTGCGTCCAAATCATAGTTTCCAATATCGGAACTGTATTGTAAGTGTAGCTAGTAAGTCTCGAAGGATCAGATGCAACTAATCTAATCTAGGAACTTAATGCTTTCGTGGTTATTCACTTCACATTAATCGTCGCACATTGGTTTGTCACCATGGGTTATGATTTTGACACAATGAGCTTTGTATGTCGCAAGAAACCAGTGTCAATGGTAGTAAATTGAAAACTCGAAGTGAGGGTAATCGTCGAATCCAAAAGAAGGCAGACAAATATATTTGTCCTTAGGGGCCAGCAGTGGTACCGCCTATCTCCGATTGTACGCTGCCATTTTGATGCAATTGAGTTTAGAATCAGTTGTACCAAAATGGCGGCATTCTATCGGTGATCGGCGGTACACCTGCAGTCATTGTGTCTACGCGTGTAAACGTGGTAAAAACAATCATAACCGTCGTGACAAACACGAAATGCGTGACGATTAATATGTAGTATGCCACCATTTATACCCAGTATACCTGCAACGGCGGCGGCGGCGCGTTCACCAACGGATAACTCATCTGCATCGCTATAGAATTCGGTTTGGGCCCGTCCAACTCTCCGTCGAGCGAGTGAGACGACCGATGCATCCTGTTGCCGTCCCTTTCGTACGCCGGCATCGATTGGTGCATTGGATATCTTCCCTTATAGACCGGTGATACGGAGGACCCGGGTTTCGGTTTTGTTTGAATCGGATTTGGGGGGTTCGTCCGATATCTGGGCGGAAGGGGTGGAGGCGATACGTTGTCCAAACAAGTGGTGGGTACCAATGGTACTGTGTTGTTGTGTCCGTGGCGTCTCTTAGCGCCTGCTTCGTCCGAGTTTTGGCGGACTAAAGGCGGTGGCGT
This sequence comes from Blastobasis adustella, assembly GCA_907269095.1. Classification (NCBI taxonomy): domain Eukaryota; kingdom Metazoa; phylum Arthropoda; class Insecta; order Lepidoptera; family Blastobasidae; genus Blastobasis; species Blastobasis adustella. The sequence continues at coordinate 13,733,425 of OU026138.1, read as the reverse complement.
CTCTTGTGGTTTCGACTGTCTGGCCTGTCGGAGGTTCCTCAGACTCTGGCCTGTCAGGTTGCTCAGGGAACGCGGGAGGCCGCTGAGAAACCCGGTGTGGTGGGGCGGCGGCGAAGCAGGCTTCCTTCCAGTCGACGCCGGCTATACCCAATACCGATTGCTAAGGTCACTCGTGCCGATTTATGGAGTGCGTGGTGTGCATTTAGATTCTGTGTTGCTTTTAGTTCGCTCAAGTTACATAACTGTGTGTTTGCCCAAGTCAAGTACTTTAGTGTGTCGATAGATACTATTGACAGTGCGAATTGAATTGTGCAAGATATACTATTTATAAGGTCGGTTGTGTGGATTGGCTCTCGCAAGCGGGCTCGACATTATAGCAAGTGCCCTAATCCCACTTGCTAGAGTAAACTCGCCTCTAAACACAACTCCGGACCTCAAAAAAGTGTATATTCTATTATCTAAAAGACGAAAAAGGGAATAATTGCCAAAACGTGACAGAAACAAATACAAGGTAAGGCAAATGATAGTTCCAACACGCAAGAGGGTAATTTCCATAAAGTTACACGAGTAAACCATAAGTGACGTGAAACACTGCAGGTGTCGCGCTTAACTCAGTAGGATCCTACGGTATGGGGACGAGATATGACTTTAGTTTAGTTCAGACTATGACATGAGGCCCTCCAAGAGTTACGTTAGAGGTTTCATACCGCAGGAATCTTTTCGAATCAAACGCCACGCCGACAGTTGAGATGCAATGTACAGAAATCACACACGCACCTCCACAACATCATGAGACGAAAGTATGATCATTCCAAGGCTTAATGCCATGCCGAGGCCCTTTGCAAGGCGGCTATCGCACGGCCAAAATTCCCCTAGAGGGCACCACTGGCGAGTAGGGTCCGTTGTCAAAATACGTAGCGCTATTGGTCAGAATCAAACGCTCAAAGTTGACAGTTGGATTTCAGCCAATAGAACGGCGGTATTTAGACAGTGACAAGACTCGACAGTGGTGCCAACTGGTGAACACAAAAACGGTTGGCCTAATTACCGTAACATCATTGTCTGTTCCTGTGCATGGATTCCGCCACAGCCGGTACCTAGATATCCACTGGTTTTTAGTCTTTACCAAATAGGTAATACATGTACTGGGTGAAATATGTCGACATAGTCTTTATGAGGTGAAAGTACCCATGGATAAAAATAATAATAATTTAGACATTGACAACCCGTAACAGTCTACCAACAGCAGTGTTATAAACTGTTATACACAATGATTCAACCGTTATAAATCCATGAATAAAATGGGTTCCCTTATATTCCATTCCAGGTTATGAATACGTAAGTATAAAATTTAGTCAGTTCGTCTAGTTTTCAAATCTATTACGAAAATGTCCCGGAGGTTCCTACTTAATTATGATTTTTTTGGATCTTTCCCGTTGTCCCCCAAATCTACTTATGTCTTTCATAATCGTCGCAACTTACCACAGGTGTGAAAGAGATAAGTTTGGGGGACAACAAATATAAGTACAACCCTTTCGGGTCGTTTTCGTAATAGATTTGAAAGCAAAGCTGCTTCATGAAACCACGGGCCTCACACAGAATAACTAATCGGCATTCATGGGTACTTCCACGATCAGAACGTACCACCCAGTCCACAAATTCCTTACCTATATATATATAAATATCCTCGAAATTAACGCCGAATTAGATTCCCAAGAACCCAAAAATTTTAGACACAAACGCACAAGTTTTAGATGCTGATGTAATGACTCAATGGGTGTGTCCCGTACACTGTGAATGGATGTTTCCTATCTGTCCCCATGTATCCCCTGGGGTCGTTGTTTAGAACCGGGATTCCGCGATTCCATAAACAACGAGAGGTCTGATGTCAAAATAAAGCCCTCTCATTGGCTGGAATAGACTCGTCATTTTACAGCAGTCGTTTCTGTCCAATAGCACGGCAGTATTTTAACAACAGACCTCACCATCTGAAATCGCGATAACCCTCATTAGATCCGTATATTAACTAGCTACCTATCTCTTTCAAGCTCGTCGCTACTTGCCACGAGGGTAAAAGAGACATCTAGCTCATTCGTATACGAATCCAATTCAAACGGTTCAAAAACACGGCACCAGTAACGGCAAGAGCGATCGAATTGCGACTTTATTTACTCCGGATAAGGTTGAAATTGGCATCACGAAATAAAACAAGTATGTTTTTTTATGCTACTCAGTGATAAGCAAGCAGACTGCCCGCCGTGCAGACTGACTGATGGTAAGCGGTAACTGTCGCCCGTAATTCACATATAGAATCTGAAAGTATTTAAGATATATTTTATAAGAAAGTACCTATTTAACAAAAAGTCTGTGAGGACTAAGGTGTAATGCCTCATGCTTGTTATTTTGCTGGCTACCTTATCCTTCAAACCGGAACACAACAATAGAGGCAGAAATAGATAAGGCAGTGGTACCCACCCCGGTGGACTACTCAGGCTTCATTATTTTACAACCAGATTTTATTATGCCATACCAATTTTAACCATATACGAACCAAATAAAGTCGCAAATCGCTCTCGCCCTCGATGGGGTACCCCACGGGCCAAAATGAATAGACGAATGAATGCTGGTTTAGAATTTTAGAACCCCAAAGTGACGTCACAATATGAGTGGGCAAACGGACATGCACAGAAGCAGACATTGTTACAGACCGAGCCGCCCACAGTTAAACGTTAGAGTTTGTTAGAGACATTAGTCCACTGTTGGGAATGTTGGGCATTTTAATTATACCTTTGGAATGACGCAGTCAGCATCAGAAATATATGTATATACGAATGAATACACTTCGGAGTGATCTGAGGCCCTATTTTGAACCGCTAGCCGCGAGTCGAACGCTTTTCAATTTTGATTTTCGGCATGAAAAAATTTATATTTTGATGCATGTCGCTGAATTTCTCTACATTTGAACAGTTCGCTTTCGGTGTTGCCAATGTAATAACAAAAATATTGTACTATTCATACCGAAAATTGAAATTGAAAACGATTCGACTCGAGGTGATAAGTTCAAAAATGGAACCTCTGTGGTGCGATTGTCTCCCGCATTATGACAACGTTTCGTATACAGCAATGATTTAAAAGTAAACCTTACGGATTACATATATAAGATCGCTAATCGATTGTTGTAAAACGAAAACGGCAATGGAACGGAAATGTTACGAAAACGTCACGGTTGCCACAGCGTAAGACATCGCACCAATGAACAAATAAAGAAATTGAGCTTTATTGCAACGGCACAAGATCCATTTCACAAAGACTATTAACGTCAAAACACTAAAGCCTGACCAGAAATATATGAGAGGTAGCCATATCGCGGGATTTTTTAAGAACTTAATTTCTTCCACTGGCAGCAAGTAAAAGCAATAGTACGTACTCGCCGTTGACATTCTTGACAGACCTCATATATTCCCGGTCAAGCAAATGTTATTCTAAAAAGACATTAGTTTTGACATAAAGTTCAATTTCCTTTTTGTTCAGAAGATTTAAATCTATTCGACAGTGACGCTGACTGCGCTTTCACCTTTCGCCTCAGATACATTTGCTGCGGATATTTCATTTCTCATAGGATACAAAGTATGTCATACATACATACATACACACGCCCGTTTCTCATACGGGCAGACTACACAAATCAAAATAAGATAAATAACTAGAAATACCATGCGGGGCGCCAATCGAGAACACTTGTCGCCACCTCGGCCACTACTGCGCATAAACCTACTACTGCGCAATAACAGTCAGGTGTCAGATACTATCGAAAAATATGTCAAATTCACGCGTACATAGGATTTCTAATGACTTATTTTATACTGATTCCTGATACGCAGAGACTATCGAATGCCACAAGCTACGATCCTGACACCTTGACCTCATCCACATTCATACATTTTTCTTCTCAAGTTCTCATACATTTAAACCGGCTGAGGACAATCCTGACACCTCATTTACCTCATCCACATTCATACATTTATTCTCACACATTTACACCGACCGAGGGTTTGTCATTGGACACTTAACAATAAATACGGCACTGTCATAGCGGACATACCGACAAACACGCGTGTTTATCTCGGCTAGAATTTAATAACATTCAGTATTTACCAACAGAACCCGGTAGGTATCGTTTGGAGGTCGTTTTGTGCTAAGCCGTAAAAGATAAAGTGGCAAAGTTCACGTTATCGTTATCGGTAAATTGAATTATAATTCTTATGGGGTGACAGGTCGAATGGATGTTGATGGAATTAATTAATTTTGTTTATAATAAATACATCTATTTATTTGTTATTTTAAATCAATTAATTATTTACACATATTGAATAATAAATACCTACATTTTATAGCGTTTTTGGAATACCATAAAATTGTAACGGGACAGACACAAAACATAAAAAAATAATTTGTCAAGTGCATTAGCACTGGGTCGAGATTTTCATTTTTTATTTTTTATTGCCCGCAATTCATCCTTATAAAGATTTGTAAGGTGAGGGAAAACATCGTGATAAACCCAGGCGACTGAATGCGTAACATGATCCAAACTGATCAGGTTCGCCCTGGTAGCAGGGTTACGGAGGTCAGATGGCAGTCGCTCCACTGTATTTACCTGATCTGCCAAATCTTGGATCATGGTCAGTGCGGACCCCGAGCCCTCGTGCGCGAGAGCATAACCGCGACATTAACGCCAAGATAATGAGATGATGAGAAAGATTTGTAAGGTAGGGACTAAGGACCGACTAAATTGTCAAGATTTCTTGTTGCTTAACAAACTCTTAATATCATCTTCACACTTTTGGATGACCCCTGTATAGTAACACATTTTAAAGTTATGTTCCGGGATTCCTACATTTAAAATGTGTGATAATAACCGCGATAGTTCAAAGCATTGTGTGTAGTCAGTTCAAAAACGTACGCATTAAAAATCTCCGTTGGAACGCACAATAATATCGGTCGGCGCGCGCGCAGCATCCAGTGCATCGTTTAATTAATTCAATTACGACTCATTCCATGATCAAAGATCTCGGTATTGTTCAAACAAATAGTTCTAGCGTAATGTTTTGATCTACTGAGGCTATTATGTGCTACTGGAACTATAAGCGACCAAGTTCACATATTCTCAAATATTTTCTAAACTACTATTTATTTATTTATTTAAAATAAATGCAAACTTACAGACGGAATCCAAAGCGTTTACATTTAAAAACATAATTCATATTTCATAACAAAAAAATTATTATATAAATGAATTCATAATATAAATTATCAATTGAATTAATACTTAATTAAATACATTAAAATATACAGACACATTGACAATTTAATAATAATCTAGGCGTTATTGATAAAAATATTTATGACACGAGAAAATTTACGCAGTCCATCAGCAAAGATATCGACGTTGAAATAAAATCGCCGAGGAGGGCGCGAGCGCGCCTTGTAGTACGCGTTGCACTATACAGACTTTTGTAAAAAGAAAACTAAGAACCATCTCGATTTAACAGCCTTTAAAACTTTCAAATAAGCTCACACACCTACACACATACGCAGAACCACAGTTACACAGGTCACACTGATAACACCACTCTTGTTTTGTCGATGAATGCGGAAGAAGCGTGAGGTTTGTCTGGGCCGAAGGAAGTGGAATATTCTGGTCTCTGTCTACTCATAAATTGAAAGAAACCAGGAAAATTATTAAAAAAATCTCTCTAGCATAGCCAAAGATACTTTTCCGCAGCAAATGTTTTAGGCGCTGTCCTAATTGGAACGGTTGTACGACCATGGTCGCACGACGGACGTCATCCGACTAATAGGAGACCTCAAAACCGCCCGTCGCACGACCATGGCCCCACGACCGTTGTCAATTAGGACAGCGCCTTATTAAATTGCACTAATTATGCAATACGTAGGGTAGGATACGCTCAAATAAAATGCCAATATGGCTGCAACATAGTCGGAACTGCTACTGGCTAGCTCTACAGACTATTTTGGAATCGACAACTGACAAACGTACAGTTAGCTGCAGAGCCCGGGAGTTGGTTGGAAGTCCGTTCACTCTGCAGCTCACTGTACAGTCAACGGCATATCGACCTCCCCAAAACTAGTATAAGAAGAGCTAGCGACTCCATAGATGCGCGTAGCAATTATAGCTCCTTTAGTACGTGTTATCGGTAGGTCGATACGCTGCCTTCTGTACCAGTGAAGTGTAATATAAAGAAAATAATGTAATTCGGCATTTGATCAGTCAAATCAACAACTTCATCACATACAGGTGTCATTCAAATGTGAATGAGATATATGGACCATGAACAGTGACAATTGTAAAACGTGTTTCTTTTTAACATTTTTATATATTTTTTAATTGTTAGTAAGATTTAAGATAGCGAGTCGTAATTTTTGTGCCATCAAGTGCCTTCTCTATTATTACAAATTAGTATCATCGATTAATTTCAAACCTAATCAAATACCGAATCGTGAATCTATTTCTGTGACGCGATCATTTATTGACACCACCTACGTTTCGTTTTCGAATCATCTACGTTTCACAGCGATCGTATACGATGATTTTAATTAAAGATAGCGGTCATAAGGTTCGATAACAAAACGAAAGCTACCAAAATGATCGCCTCACTGACACGGCTATACGTTACTCCGGTTGCATTCAAAACATTGACATCTAAATTTAGTCACACATATCTTTAATCTTCAGACATAAATGTATCTTTTTTAAAGAGGGAGGCGAACAAGCGAACAGTTCACCTGATGGTAACTGATCACCGCCGCTCATGGACATCCACAACATTTTGGAGAGTCGCGAATGCGTTACCCACCTTTGAGAGAGATATAATCACAAAATTACAACCGGAACAACGGTCACCGTTTACAAGCGAAAATTCTAAACACTTCAACGAAATACACATCTAAATCCTACTGTGATCCAAGTGCACATGTAGTGTGAAGTATAATAGTCATAGTGTACCTGTGAGGCCATTATCGTATCGATCTCGTGTTGGAGCTTGGCGCAGCGAGCCTCGGCGGACTCCAGCTGGGCTTGTTTTCGGACGTCCGGCACTTTGGAGAGCTCATCTGAAATAGCCATGCGATTGGTAAACTTAACTGTCCTAACCGACAAAAGAACGTAGGGAAATTCTTTTTATCAGATATTTTAGAAGTTCCAGGTTTACTTATTATGTCACTTGGTTTATGGCACTCACGATGCCACAGACAAGACACACACATTTCCATACATACGCAGATACACTCGTCAAACTTAACACCTTTTTTGTCGGGCTTTAAAAAGGAGACTATTCACCTTCCCATACAAAAAGTACTAACATTTGAACAAAAATTGAATTCGATAGAATACATTATTCTGAACATTTTTATATTAAGAAGTTGAAACCAGCTTCAGACCTGATAATATAGTTTTTATCTAGTACAGCCCCATAAAAGAGTTATGTCATCCCTACATTTACCTAAAAAACTAAGGGCACCAGTCAACTAACCACTATAAACAACTGTACTGTTTTAAAAGTAGTTCGGAGTTGGCACTCACTTCTCAAGTCCCTGATGTACTTCTGTTCCTGTTCCAACATCAACCGGACGGTCTGCGCCTTCGACACCTCTAACTGTCTGAGTTTCTCCGACTGAAAAATTGAAATGGTAATTGTAATTATCAATAACACTGAGCTAGAGACACACTCATTTACCACCACGTACCACGTTTTTTATATTTGTCATAATAGCACCAATTCTAACTTCGTAACTAATATTATAAAGTTACTATTACCGTTTATAATATTAGTAAGGAATTATTGTTCATTCGGGTTAAGAAAATAGTGAGTCATCATAGTCTGCCGGCCTAGCCCCGTCCTTTAACCAATCGGGTCGCAACTAATTATAAAGCTAAGTTCACAGTGACCAGTTAACGGCAAAAAAAATAATACAAATTAATACCTCGCCGGTTGGAACAAGCAGCAATTTATTTTTAATTTGTAACAAATAATTTGATTTTAATCCATTAATAAACTTAATTTTTTTATTTATTTAAATTGTTTAAATTTTTACTCCACTGAAAACCTTTAATGACTATTTTCTTATCGCGAATGGTAGTTAGTAGGGATTATTGACAGCAGATTGCCGTGTATTGTCTTACCAATTCGACTAAAAATTGTGTTTTATGAAGCGTTGTTTCACTCAAAAACAGTCCTTCGAGTTTTGCTTTGGTAAACATGATCGACCCGAACTTCAAGGTAGTTCCCGTTCCCACGGATTAAAACATACCTAACCTAGGTATACGCGAACAAAGTAGCGTGCAAAATCTAGTTTTTATATACACTAGGCTCCGCCATCTCACCTCTAACCAGGTGGCAAATGACGATGCGGCCGAAGAAGCACTTTTTAATTTTAATAATATGTAAGGTATCAAATTAATAAGATATTAAAAACGCAAAAACATACACTCTGTCGGAGTGTTCACAGATCACGGGTATGTTGCGCACAAGTCCGCAAAGACGGTGGCATTCTCTTGAGAACAACTGATTACGAGAAAGAAGTTATTTAAAAAAAAAATTACAAGTGTCGTATTTTAACTGTAATTCAAAGTAATTAATAGATTTAGATAGTGTAGGTAGGTAAAAATTAGGTTAAGTTAGTTAAATGGAAATCTTAAGTTAAATGTTTAAAAATATTAAAAAAGAGATTTAGATTTTAGATTCATTATTTTCTCGTTTTACAGAATTTAGATACAATGTAGTGTCAATTAGATGTTGTTGTATTTTTGTGTTGGTCTCCAGAGGAAGGACTTTTACAATTATAACACCCTTCTTCTTTGCGCTACACTAAGGTTACAAAAATGGTATCACCAAAAGTCCGAATGACACAAGTGTCCAGAGAGGTTCGAACCGAGACATGCGCACAAACTCAACTAGCTCTAGCTCAACTATTGTTGTACAAATAAATACAAATCTAGACAATTGTTAGAAAAACACGTCTTTACAAATGTGGTGAATAAAAAGAAACTGATTTCAGTTCGGTTATTGTCACAAATGAGAACAATATGCTTATTTATATTTTTTTATAGAAATATTTATGTTACGCGTCTTGTTTTTACAAGTTTACGTGTCAGCGGTTATTTGGTAGCCAAATAGAATAGGTGAAGGATGTAGTGGCGAGTGGTAATGTTCGCGAGTCGGTCATTACCACAGTAATTAATGTTAACATTTAAAAGTTGCAATTTAATTAATGTTATTCGACATTATATTATAACATTGACATTTTAATTAGAAATTTACTTTGTGAATTGGATATTTAATTATTTGACATTGCAGTAATAATATTATTTGACTTTACATTTTAAATCTGTCTAACATGTAAAATATGGATTACTATGTCTGAAATAAATAAAGTTTACTTAAGTTTTATTTTTTATTTTATTATTGATCATTATTGCAGGTACTAGAGCCATAGTAGCTAAATATTTGGTGACTAGTCCCGAAGTCTTACTTCAGCACTACAACAAGGAGTTCTTCAAAAGGCACGTCTACAGGTGGGCTCCTTACCCGCTCCCCTTACGTTGCAGATGTCCTGATCGACAGTGGCTACTTTCCACCAGGTGGACCGCCCGTCCGTCTCTCCAGGCAATAAAAAAAAACAAGAGACCACCCTATAGAAACCGTAATACTAGGTGAGTTTTAGGCGATAATTTCATGTGCGCATTAAACTGCACTACCATCTCTCTCCTTTAACTGTTTATTCCACATGAGCTGCAATAATTGACGACCTGAGTGTTTCAGTGGGTCTGCCACGCAGAGGTCCCGGGTTCGGTTCCCGGCCGAGCAGAATTGAAATTTAGAACTTTAATTTCGGTTACGGGTCTTGGTGTTATATGTAAGTTTGTATTAAAAAAAATTTATAATTAGCACATATTAAATATTAAAACACAAGCTTTGCTTGCTTTGGGAGTAGATGGCGCTATGTGAAATGTAAAAAAATAAATAATAATAATGAGGAAATAATTCGTGACTTGCAACAACAACGCAACCGCGTCAAAAGCAAACGAGACAGTATGCGTAATTGACGTCAACGTGTGAAGAATTGCGTACGGCCTTTGCAGACGTTATATTTACACAAGTGTGATATGTATTGCTTCTACACTTGAACAGTTGGTACAAGGCTGTTTCTTACAACCCTTGTAAGTAGATGCGCAAAACTATGCACCTTACTGGCACCCCTTGGAGATTCCTATGTCCTGTATCCGGTAGTAATGGGGAGTGTTCTGAGGAACTTTTCGATCTGGTGACCACAACAGATTCCGCCATCGCACCACCCGTTGTGGAGCGTGGGATGTGGAGAGCGTCAGACAGCCGACGCGCGTGCGGGAGCTACCTCGCCCCGCACACCACTTGCCTCACCCCTAAGCGGTCCGTCCGCTTCCCTCCCGCCCCGGATACCGCCAATGTAACCCACAAATCGTCTACTGCGCAAGTCGAACCACGTGATCCGCCAAGTCTCATCTTTCGTGACACTACTTGTAAGTGGCGCGCCTAGAGAGATCCCTATAATATATCCTGCATCCGATAGCAAGTTACACGCCTTGGAGAGCCCTATACTATATCCCGCACCAGATAGAGTAAGTGGCGTGCCTAGAGAGATCCCTATACTGTATCCTGCATCCGGTAGTAAGTAGCGCGCCTTGGAGAGCCCGATGCCCCGCACCAAATAGTAAGTGACGTGCTTAGAGTGATCCCTATACTATATCCTGGTCCGGTAGAAAATGGCGCACCTTGGAGAGCCCTATGATGCCCGCACCAGATAGTAAATAGTGCGCCTTGAGAGATCCCTATACTATATCCTGCATCCGGTAGTAAGTGGCGCGCCTTGCAGAGCCCAATGTCCCGTGCCAGATTGTAAGTGACGCGTATAGAGAGATCCATATACTATATCTTGCATCCAGTAGTAAGTGGCGCGCCTTAGGAGAGCTCAACGTCCCGTACCAGATAGTAATTGGCGCGCCTTGAGAGATCCCTATACTATATCCTGCAGCCGGTAGTAACTGGTATGCCTTGGACAGCTCAATGTCCCGCACCAGATAGTAAGTGGCACACCTAGAGAGATCCCTATACTATATCCTGCATCTGGTAGAAATTGGCGCGCCTTGGAGAGCCCAATGTCCCGCACCAGGTAGTAAGTGGCGCGCATTAAGAGATCCCTATACTATATCCTGCATCCGGTAGTAAGTAGCGCGCATTGAGAAATCCCTATACTATATCCTGCATCCGGTAGTAAGTAGCGCGCCTTGGAGAGCCCAATGTCCCGCACCCAACAGTAAGCGGCGTGCATTGAGAGATCCCTATACTATATCCTGCATACGGTAGTAAGCGGCGCGCCTTGGAGAGCCCAATGTCCCGCACCCAACAGTAAGCGGCGTGCATTGAGAGATCCCTATACTATATTCTTCATCCGATAGCAAGTGATGCGCCTTGGAGAGCCCTATACTATATCCCGCACCAGATAGAGTAAGTGGCGCGCCTAGAGAGATCCCTATACTATATCCTGCATCCGGTAGTAAGTAACACGCATTGAGAGATCCCTATACTATATCCTGCATAAGGTTGTAGTAAGTGCATAAGGTAGAGATCCCCATACTACATCCTGTAAAGTGGCGAGCGTCTTGGCGAGCTTAAGCATAGACACTAGGTAGTAACAAGGCAGACAGGCCACCTGGTGGAATAATCGTGACAATCATCCATAACATCTACAGCTCATACATGCAAGTTTCATGTGACAAAAATGCAGAACCGCAGCCGCGATGTCACTGTGACGAATCGCGTACGGCCTTTGCTGGCATCGTTATATTTACACAAGTGAGAACTTGCTACGCATTCTGCACTTGAACTAGTAGGCAAAACGAGCTATTCAAAACCAGTGTAAGATGACCTAGCGTCTATATAGACGCGCATAGCAATATTAGCTCCTTTTATACTGGTTGGGTAGATCGATATGCGGTCTACTGTACAAAGTATTGAGGACAATGTCACTGTTACTGGTCACTGTGCGATGGATTCGTTTGCTATTTGACGACTCGAGTAGCGCAGAGAACTATGATCAGCAAATTAACGGTATGAACCGTCAACAGTCCCTTGCGGGACGTAAGCAGGGTTCGAAGTGATAATTATCATTGATAATTATCTTCATAAATATATATACCATGACAATGATCTTAATTAATAAAATGTCGCTTTACGTTATGCGAACGTGATTTGCCGCTTCTGTGCATACGCTATAGTGTCAACTTTTAAAAAACGTAACATTGGAGTAGTTCTGAGGAATTATATGATCTGGTGCCCACAGCACAATTCCGCCATCGCACCACCCGCCGTGGGCTGGGTACTCATCCCCATTACGTGGACCCTCTAGTGGTGTCCACGCGAAGATTCGAAAGAACGTTTCTCGCTCGTACGATTCGGATGTGGAATGAGCTCCCAGCCACAGTGTTTCCTTTGGACTATGACATGGGGTCGTTCAAGAGGTATATTAGAGGTTTCCTTAGAGGCGGGCAACGCATTGGTAGCAGCCCTGGTGATGCTGATGTCCATAGGCGGCGGTGACCACTTTCCATCAGGTGGCCCGCATGCCTGTTTGTCTGCCGGATAACATAAAAAAAAAACAAGCTTTGTCTCTATAAACTAAGACCCTGTCTGGACTGGCTCTGAGTGCATTACAACAAAAAGCAGCAATTTGTGGGCGAGATGCCTGAAAGTGTACAAATAATTATCTGATAAATATCCTATATTTATCAAGATAAATATAGGAGAATTATTTTGATAATTTCGAACACTGGACGTGAGTCTCCCTCCCCTCCCCCATATTAGTAGATAGGGTACTGCCACAATGTCCTATAATAAAAGGCTGGAAATCTGGACACCATACGGCATCGCATTTATAATATTTATCATATTACCGCAGACAATAAACACAATATTTTTAAAATAATGTTTAAAACTATCGCGGTCATTATCACACATTTGAAGGGTATGTTCCGGGTTTCCTTCCGCGTACCTTTGTTGACGAGTATCTCGATATTTCGCTAACCAACACCGTCCAGCGCTCGCAGCTCTCCAGTCGTGCCATGACCATGATGCATGCAATTGCGTCGAAATATCGGGCTACTCGTCAACTAAGGCACGCGGTAGGAAACCCGGAACATACCCTTAAATGAACAATATTTTAATTCAACTACAATCAATTATGTACGTTATAAACGTAAAAACACTAAAAGCAAAACAAAACCTCACCCAGTCAAGTGCCAGTAAAATTATAGGCCTTTATTTACGAGCACCCGAACCAAGTAAACACAACAGCCATCAAACCAAGTACGGACATAAAGCTTAACTTCTGACCTATCCATAAACATTTTGACATAATCGCAGACCGCTTGTCAGTTATAGCCGCCATGTACCGTGGGTGACACAATGGTCCAATAAAAAGTATTGAGGTGTATGACACAAGTGTGCGACGAATCCGTGGTTATTGTGGCAGACAGAGGTCACAGGTTTTCGGTAGCACATATTCGTGGCACCGATGGCATCATCGCCGAGTAGGTTAGACGATTATTCGATACGTACGTAATTCGAGGTTAAAAGCAAAGTATCGGATTAAAATAATTCTAATACGACATGTACGGCTGGCACAAGTGTGTCAGCGACTAAGCTCGCGCCGCGAGATAGCATTTGTTTCTTTCTCTCAATACAAAGATGAAAGAGATAGCAGCATCTATGTTGCGCTTTTTCGCTTATCGCATGCGAGAGAACACTTGTGCTAGCCGTGCTGGTAAAGTCTGTGGCCTTAAGGAGTTAAAGGGTCCGACTCGTACTCCGAGGTTTAATCAGTTTTCTGGCACCCATAACACAAGCTTTGCTTATTTTGGTGCTAGATGGCGCTATGTGAATTGTCGAAGCATATTTATTATTATTATTTTATTATTCCTGGGCAGTATAAAGTGGAGAAAGCAAAACACTCACGTTGACAGGCACCGGCGCTGTGATCGGCGTTTTGTGTCGGGAGGCGTGCTGTTGCACCGTCAGCACGGTGGAAGGATTCGCTGGAATAGGGGAGAAAAACACACGCTTTAGTACAGAATTAGTCATATCATTCATTCAGTTTATTTGCGATAAGAAAATAGTGAATCATCATTTTCCGCCGGCCTAGCCCCGCCCCTCGAGCAATCGGGTCGCAATAAATTAGAAAGCTAAGTTCACAGTTCACCAGTTGACGGCAGAAATAATTAAAATGAGTACCCCGCCGTTTGGAATAAAGAGCAAATACAAGACTGGCTGTTAAGCAAAGGGATATCGTAAACTTTATTTTTAATTTGAGACAATTAACTTGATTTAAAAAAATATATAAATTGTTTGAACTTTTACTCCACTGTTAAAATGCCTTTACTCACTATTTTCTTAACGCCAATGGACTATAGCCGTCGTTAAGACCGACATAAAAAAAATCTATATCCGGTTGTAGCTGTGGTCGTGAGCCTGGGCTCCGCCATAACCGTGATCCAAGATTTGGTAGATCAGGTAGTTACAGTAGAGCGCCTGCCGTCTGACCTCTGTGACCGTGTTAACAGGACCCTGAAACCTGACCAGATTGGATCGGCCGGTCTTGTGCCTTCCGCATCAGCTGGTACCTGCGATCCTTACAAGGTCGTCGGTCCACTTTGTGGGCGGCCTAACCGCTCTGCATCTTTATTGTCTACTCGCCCCTGATCATACTCACGCCCTGCTGGTGCGTGTGATGATGTCTACTCACCCCTAAACATATGCACGCCCTGCTGGTGCATATAATGATGTCCGCTCACAACTGATCATATGCACGACCTACTGATGCGTGTCACGATGTTTACTCACCCCTAATCATATGCACGACCTGCTGATGCGTGTGGTGGTGCACAGGCACGGAGTCCACGCGCAGGATTCGGTCCCCGGAGCGCAAGCCGGCCCGCCACGCTGCGCCGTGCTCCTTTACCGATTGCACGTACACGGGGTTGTCGCCTGGAAGGGAGGGCACGGGTTAGATCTAGATTCTAGATAATACATGATAATGGTACGGCTACAACGAGTATATCCGTGGCAGCCAGGCAACCCCCTTATAGTCACAAAAGAGAGCGAAAGTGCCAGAGGATGTGAGGCACCCCGGTTTTTTTTTCACTTATAGAGCTCACACAAAATATGTAAGTATTCATCATCACAGCCCGTAACAGTCCACTGCAGGACTTAGGGCCTCAGCCACGAAAGGAGAGGTTATTCCCATAATCTCCACGCTTGACAGGCGGGTTGGAGATCACAGTGTTATAAATATGACAATGAAAAACGCTGCTGCCCATTTTTTAGTCTACGGAGGCTCTAGATCGTTTGTCTCGAAAACATAAGTCGCCTTGTCCGACACCCACGAGTGTGAGGTGTTGGTGCTATTCAACTCTGCCGGACATCACACGGCTGCGCCACGGATTAGATCTAGAAAATACATAATAACGGTACGTCTAAAACAAGTACACCCGAGACAGCCAGGCAGCCACATTATAGTCACAAGAGAGAAAAGCGAAACTGCCAAGAGGATGTAAGGCAACCCGTTTTTTTTTTATAGAACCCACTCAAGAAAATGTGTAAGTATTATCGCTACGAAATATTTATTTTGTATCGGGCTGTGTTCGTATAGACCATCGTTTTTTGTCTCCTGAACGTCTACTATCACTAACAAGTGGATTTTTTCTTATGCTCGATGACGTATGATAACCAACGGCGCCCTCACAGTCTATTACACTCGTGGGTGTCGTACAAGGCGACTAATGTTTTCGAGGCAAAAGTTCTAGTTTCCGTAGGCTGGAAAATGCGCAGCAGCGTTTTTCATTTCTATATTGACGACACTACGATCTGCCAAGCGTGGCAGTATTTTTTGAGATTATGGCAATAACCTTCGGCCTCCTCCATGAGAGGGGTCTCATGGGCGAGGCCTGTCCTGAAGTGGACTGTTATGGGCTGTGACGATGACAATGATGATACACGTTAGCTCCGGAGGGTGTAATGGTGGGTAGGTCGATGACGCCTGTACAAGCGGTAGGTAGCAATCGTATTTGGGCTGTGACGATAAGAAAGAGTTACAAGTTTGTTTCGGGGATGATGGTGGATATATCGATGTATGGGTTGTGCTCACCGGAGACTTTCATCCCGTATCCCAGGGCGTCGCGCACGACGGTGACGGTGAGCAGCTCGTCGCCGCCCGGCGACGCGCCGCCCGGCGAGCCCGTCCCGCCCAGCATGCCTGCGGACAAACGGACTGACTGTTAGCTAGATATCCATTGACCTTAAACTTCACTTATTTCATAAACATGCTTAAATTCAATACTCAAAATATCTTTATTGAGTAGGACATTACATATCTCTTTCAATCGTCAATGAGGAAGGGGTAAGAAAGTAGTAAGGAAACACACAGTGACATGTTGGCTTAATTAGATACAACAGTGGTTGGGGTCTTCCCTTTAAGTATGGAATACCTGTAGTTGAAAGCCCTGCTCTTCCATAGAATGCAAGTTAATACATGTTTAAATTATTAACTTTTGGTAAGTACGTATAAAATAATAGATAACAAAACAAAAAGTAAGTAAAAGTTTTATAGCTATTGCTTAACTAGCCTTACTACACCGCTGTGGAAACTCATCGTCGTCACTCGTACTTCATCCGTCACTCAACACCAGGTGTGGTACGCCGCCATTTTGATGCAACTGAGTAAGAACAAATCGCAGCAAGCTAGAGCCAGAGCTGTCTTGCATCGATTGGTTTAAACTCAAAATGGCAGCGTGCTATCGGAGATAGGCAGTACCATGGCAGGAACCTTACCATCTAATTCGAGTGGGGCGCTAAGGCCCCAGAGAGGACCGACCAAACAGGAGCTCTAAATATGTTGTCGCTGCGATAATGCGGCGGCACTTGCGTCGCGTTTTTGACGCGAGCTGTCCACACCTGTAGTCTAATTATAAAACTGTGATGCTAACAATTCTCTGATTTTAATTATTGGTATTGTTACTTTTGCGATTACATATCATCGATTTCATGGGTTCAGTTGCTAACAAAGTTCCATTTAATAAACTAAAAGCATTAAATTGATCATACGTAATCGCAAAAGTAACAATTTCTATAATTAAAATCTGAGAATTGTTAGCAACAGAGTTACGTAATTAGCCTAGATAGCTCAAAATACGCTGTCGCTGCGATAACTGACAGACAGACAGACAGTATGAGTTTGAGCCGATGAATCTCGTTATCGAAGCGACAGTGTATTTTAGGCTCCGGTGTGGTCGATCCAGAATTTATTAATAACCGAGATATCGAAAAACTCCCGACCAAGTTTAATATATTACTACTATAAAATATTTCCCAAACTAAACCAAAAGAAACAAATCTAAGAACGATCTCGATTACACTGGCTTTCAAACAAATATAACCGCATCGAAATCAGTCCATCCGTTTGGGAACTACGATGCCACTGGCAGACACACAGAGCCACCGATACACACGTTAAACTTAAAAGACCCCTTTCTTTTGTTGGGGTTAAAAATGAAAGCCCGGTAATGCATCGACATATAAGGCAATAGTACTCATAATACCCACCCAATGAGATTTCAGACAGATCCCACAAACGTTACAAAATTAGTCAGCTACATATGCTGTAAGAGATGTAGGAGTTTAGATAAAAATATTTATATTGGCGTTAATGTCCCTGTTGTGCTCTCGCGCACAAGGGCCCGGGGTCCGCCTGGACCATAATCCAGAATTTGGCAGATCAAGTAATTATAGTGGGACGACTGCCATCTGATCTCTGTGACGCTGTTAACAAGGGAACCTGACCAGAATCATGGTTACACATTCAGTCGCCTGAATGGTACAGGTTTCATCACGATGTTTCCCCTCACCGTAAGAGCATCGGTTAGTATTCAACTAATGTACGTAGGAGTACAGATACTGTTAATTAAATCCATGCGAGGGAACCGCTCATGCAACTTTACGATAGTCGAGCTGGCGACATCAGGCGAATAGATTACATATGCGCCTGTCGTACGTCATAATATTTCATAGAATTTATTTAAAACCTGGCAGAGTCGCAAGAATCCTGTACTTAAATACTAAATACCAACGAAATCATTATGGAATCCGTACGAATAGACTGCGTTTGACGAATTTATTCATATGTGCATCTGAAGGAGGCACGAGCTTTCGGCCCCATACGAGCGGGATTGTTTATTTATTTTGGTGCCGAAATTAAAAACCTTGCGTTGCGACCGTAACTAAGCCGTATCGTGATAGATTTAAGGTGTATTTTGGTAAGGTACTTTTAATAGATCCACAAACACGGTGGGTTTATTCATCCTGTTTACACAGAGTGTTTTGGTGATACCTTGTGTAATACACTGTGGCTTGGAAGTCGGAAGCTTCCCCTCCCCCTTCGGGTTGTACCGCCGCAGGTCTCAGAGGGGGAAGGTCCCTCGCGTCCATAGACTGTCCGAGTTCATAGCCCTGACACGGGTGTAATTAAGTTAAAGCCCTGCGTCTTGTTCGTCATCAATTGAGATCAGCTGGCCTGCCGACCAATTGGGAGGAGTGATAGAGTAATTCTGGTGTCTTAACTATAAAGCGTAGCGTTAATATTGAGAAGAGTTTTCACTGATATTGATCATGTATCTAAAGCAATAATGAGTAGGTTACTCGGATGTATAGTCAGCAATTAACCTAACCGACAGAAAAACTCGGATAACCCCCGATCAAGTTCACATTTACTCAAATATTTTCAGAACTACTGAATCGATTTTATGATAAAAGCTAAGAATCATCTCTGCTTTCAAACAAAGAAAACTTGATCGAAATCGGTTCGGAACCTATGATGCCACAGACAAACACACACCGCCACAGAAACACAGACACACACGTAAAACTTAAACTAAAATTTATTGATTGATTACGACATTAAATATCTCTTTCAATTGTAAAAAAGTAAGAATTTACTTCTATAGCTTTTAAAACATGGTTAGTCATCATCATCATCATCACTCGTCGTCTCGGCATGTACTATTTTCCCATCCATGTTGTCATTCACACAGTCCATCCATATTTTCATGCTAGCTTTTGCTCGCGCCTTGGCGTAATATTCGATTATAACGTCTCAGACCCTTTCCGGCCGGAACCACATCGAATTTTGGGATAAATGATAGAACATGTGCTATTCTGGGCTATAATCTATATTGCTGCCAAATTTCATCAAAATCCGTTCAGTAGCCTTTGTGTAAAGGAGTAACAAACATACAAATTTTCGCATTTATAACATTAGAAGAATTCATCACCTTCCTAGTAAAGACTAACATGACTTACGAATCTCCGTATAACATTAAAACATAGTATAAGAAATTATCCTTCAAACAACGTTGGTACAACGCACAGTCACACTTTCGACAAGCTGCCGAAAGTAAGAATAAAATAAGAATATAATTGATGTTTGCAATCATCAGTTGTGTGACGTAACGTATGATGCGACCGATAGCCCGGCTGTGGCCGACACACGTATGATTACCCAAGTTTGTAGAACGCAGTAAGTGTAGATGCCACTGACTACCTAGGTGATATTTGCCTGCGACCAGAGCCAGATACATCTTTGGATTGGTACTTCATTGTTTTATTTAAAAACATTTGCGTTATACTCCATTGGATATCTACATTATAAATTCGTCCAGTTTCGAAATTTAGCCTTGTAGATTGTCGGAAATACTTGTAGATAGTCATTTACTTACAATACCCCTAATATTATAAATGCCAAAGTTTGTATGTGTGTTTGTTATCTAAACATAAACATAAAGCTCACGCCTGTGTCCCACAGGTGGGGTAGGCAGAGACTATGGACCGCCACTTTGCTCTGTCCTGACACAACTCCCTAGCCTCGCATATATCCACAACTCTTTTCATCTCCTTTGTTATCTCTTCACGCCTAAACAAATATGGATGAAATTTGGTAGACAGCTAGATAAGGGTGTGGAATAAGACATAGCTTCGCCCACTCGCGCAATATAACGTGTAGTCCACGCAGACGGAGCAAGTATTTCAAATTTAACTTTTCATAGCAGTAGGGGGTAAGTAGGTAAGTAGGTCAACATGAAAACTTGAGTATATATTTTTAAAAGGTAGCAGCAAGCTTATGACTCGTCTGAAGGTAAACCTATCTGGATTTCTATGAGTATGACTCACATGTTACCGACCCTATAAAACCTTTTCATCTCTAATTGAATATTTTACAAATTAAGTATTCATTTATTGTTTTAAAAATTGATTTACCAACAATATGCATAACTTGTATTTTGTAGCGTCAAAATAAATCGTTTCTACGTCTACGTGAATTAGAAACAACCAGATGTTTCCTCTCCAAACTAATAGGGCCTGAAATAAATTTAAAATATATCTAAATGATTTTATTAATAATAAAATAAATTGCCGCGAACATTAAAACTTAAACGCGCCACGGTTTGCCAAGTCCGCCATAAAGGAAGCGTTAAAACTAAAACGCTGAGACGTTAAAAGCATCGACGTGGTGCGGCCTATATATACGTACACTACGTATACGTGGTGCATGCATCCGCACGGATCCAGACAAAGCGACGCCACTTACGGCGCTCCACGGACGAGATAAATAAAGATTTTATCCACCCAACTTACAGCTGCACGGCTATCACAAGCGTGTCCGCGACACAGGTCGCGCCGCGAGGGAGTGTTTGTTTCCTTCTCTCAATACTAAGATGAAAGAGATAGCAGTATCTTTGTCTCGCTTTTTTTTGCTTATTGCGCGCGAGTGCAAGTCGTGCTAGCCGTACTGCACCGATAGTGAACCGGTGAGGTACTATGCGTCCGTCAAAATGAACAAAATTGTCCAAATCATACAGCCGTATTGAACGTAATACGCCCACTTAGACGCATAGTATTGTAACTCCTCTTTACTCGCATCGCAAAAGTAGTAAAAATCGGAGTATTGTTGGCAACAAAGGAGCGTAATTAGCCTACTGCACATTTAGTATTCATGATGAACGTACAGCTGTACAGGTGTAGACGCGGCGTGAGCGTGTTGGGAAAATACGCGACTACGCATCACAAAATATTTACGTGGTTACGTAATGGCGAAACAGAATTGAGAGAATTATATGTTTATAAGGTGGTAGGATTTTATCAAGCCTGAGGAGTCCGCCTAGGTAAGTAACACCGCCTTATCTAGCCGCCGCCAAGCAACAATGCTTGCATTATTGTGTTCCGGTTTGAAGGATATGGTCGCCAGCGCAATTACACACATGAGGCATTTCATGTTGGTCCTCACAGTGACAACGCACCTGCGGTACTGGATTTTTGTTGCCTGCGACCTAAATGCATAAATCGTAGATGTTATGGGTAGATGGACAGTTGAGGTGGGATGTCTGCTTGTTTGGCACTGCGTAGCATAAAGAAAAAAAGTGGGAAACAATAACTGGTCCCACTCGGTCTCTCTAGTCAAGTTATACGTTCAGACTAAGGGCCAAATCACACCAGAATGGCAGCGGCCGGCAGCGACGCGGCGAGCACTTTCAGTGTGAAATAATTTTAAACTTTATTTACATACTTATAACTAGTAGTATCGCTTGAGGTCGCGCGGCGTCACCGCGAGCGGCTGCGCGACGCCGCGCGACCTTTTTGAAGTTTTCAAAAACCGCGTCGCTGCCGGCCGCTGCCATTCCGGTGTGATTCGGCCCTTAATCAGGCTGATGCCGTATTTCGGAACAGTTTTTTCGTTTCTCGAAATGAATTAAACAAAACTCTTTTTTGACATAATAGATCAAACTGTTATAGAACAGTATGTCGATTGCCGATCAGGTTATTTCAAGGAGTCCTTCACAGTGAAAGCTACCGTCTTGGGGAATCAGTTACCCAAAGAGATTCGACACTCCACGTCACACAACACCTTTAAAACAAAAGTTGTGCACGCATCTCCTCTCGGCTTGCAAATGAATATTGATGTCCTTTGTTTACTATTTTTATGTACTTGATTAGGTGTATTGTACACATCTTTTAGTCTTGTTATATGTGTATATTCGCATGTATGTGTACATTTCTACTTTGTATTTGGTGTAAGTTTGCTAGTTTAAGTCTATGTTGTTGACTTGGCTGTGTATTAAGAGATTCTTCAGACAACGGTTGCCTGGTAAAAATCGCATGCAGCAATGAAGCCGCATTTGTCCACGGTTAGTTACAATTTTTATTTAGTATATTCTTGTGTGAGAAAGAATATATTTATAGCTATCTATGATATTTATCACTTCGAAACCTGGTGTTAGATCATCACAGCCCATAGTAGTCCACTGCAGAACTTAGGGTCTCTCTTACGAAAAAGGACCTTATTGCCATAATCTCCACGCTTGGTAGGTGGGTTGGAGATTGCAGTGATAAAAATAAAACATTAAAAAACGCTGCTGCCCATTTTCCAGTCTACGGAGACTCTAGATCATTTGCCTCGAAAACATTAGTCGTCTCATACGACACCCACGAGTTTAAGAGGTTGCTGCTTTTCTACTCTGCCGGACACCACACGGCCAATGGTGTTACATATCGAATCCAAAACCCTTTCAATGAAAACGAATTCAACGAAATCTATTATTTTCTGAGATCTGGCTTCTCATAACTCCCACACGGCACCCGTCACAGTTTACGATAATGGTTTAGTAAAATAATAACGGCATACAACGTTGCGGTTCCTCGAAATCCGTGCTCATGATTCCCACCTTGACATTCTTGTTGATTTCTGTCGTAATTTCGTGGTCGGACAATGCCACCGACTTATCTATTCAGTAGACAAAATCTGAACTACAGATGCCGTTTAGTAAATGTCATTCCGCTAGCGTCACTAGCGACGCCGTCTACTGAGGAGGTAAGTTAGTGGCATTGTATGTTTCTCGAGCGTAGAAAAACATCATATATGCGTCATGACGGACATGCGTCCACCTGTCGTCTACTTTATCTAGCATATCACTCAATGCTACTTCTAGAATTGGTTTTTTTTTCTATACCAACAAGTAAGGTGACAAACACTTACGGCCTGTCTGATAGTAAGCAGTAACCGCAGCCTATGGACGTTTGCAATATCATACCTACGCGTTGCAATGATGGCTTTATTTTGATATTTTAGAGTGGTTTTTATGCTAGGCATTGACAAACGAGTAGAGACCTGATTTTGGATATTTTGCGACTTGGACGTTTCACGAGCGGTTGGTATTTTGCGACTTGGACGTTTTGCGAGCGTTTGATATTTTGCGATTTGGACACTTCGCGACTTGCGACGTTTGTGAGCGTTTGACAATTTGCGACTTGGACGTTTTGTGAGCGTTTGACATTTAGCGACTTGGACGTTTTGTGAGCGTTTGACATTTAGCGACTTGAACGTTTTGTGAGCGTTTGACATTTAGCGACTTGGATGTTTTGCTAGTGTTGGTCATTTTGCGATTTTGACGTTACGCAAGCGTTTGAAATTTTTCGCTTTGAACATTTTGCACCTATAGGCTTTTAGTGTCGTGGCGGGATGTTGACGCCATGAAATCAGAAATCAGAAATCATTTATTGTAAAACTGTAGTAGGTACATTGTAGGTGGTATTTGATTTATAGCAGCACTAAAACAAATTTGGGTGTACAATAGTATATTATATGTTACAATTTCCATTACTATTAAATTAATAATGTCAAAACAATATTTAGATTATGTCAATTCAATTACAAGTAATAATGTCATCATAATATCCAATTACTATCACAGATTGAAAAATTCACTTAAACTATAAAATTCTCTGTCAATTAACCATGCCTTTAATTTAGTTTTGAATGCGTTGCCATCAAACATTTTAATGTCGAGAGGCAAACGACCCAATAGGGTAGTAAGGGTCCTTATGATACTCGAGTGTAATCTCGAACTAGGTTATTAAAGTATTCCTTACACATACAGAAAACTATCCTACGATATCGTCATTGACATGACACCCATTCGGATCTGACGCTTCGCTCGTTTGACGCAACACCGAATCGCATTCTATTCTACTTGCGTCAAATATTCAGTAACATTTGTAACGTTACCTGTTATGACGGCGCATAAAGGCTACACGTGTCCAGTCTACTCTCTACTGACGAAAGTTACACGGATTGGTAGTCTAGCCGCTTGTGCCGCAATGCGCACAGAGTTCCGTGCCAAATGCGTCTAAAGGTGTGCACAGACGACTGATTCCTAGAGCCCTTGGGGTCACTTGAGCGAAAAAAGTAACGGTTCATAAGACGGTTTGAAGAGTGCAGTGTTTTTAAATTACATAGCAGAAAACACTGTCGCCCATTTATTTATCTACTGTCAAATACGCTTGGGGTATTATTGTACCCCGCGTAGAAAACTCCCTCGTGCAGACGATCGTGCAGATCTTAATAATATTCCAGATTCCAGCTTCGCACCCATCGGGCCACATCGGATGGTGATCAGATTATTCCAGATTTCAACTTTGTATGCTGGATGGTGACAAGATGATTTCCAAGTAACCTAGGAATAGAATACCAGTCGTCGGTACATTCGGCGTTACGGTTGTGCGCCAATAATGAATTTAATGACAATTTCAATGAGACTTTCGTCGCTTTTACACGCTTTCTGAGAATCGGTTTCGATTGAAATACGGGTATAGTTAGCGAGAAATTTGGGAGAGAGTCGTTATTTTAAACAAGTAAATTGTGCTCTGAATTTAATATGTGACTGCTTCATTATCATATATGTAAGACTCTTGTCGGTGGAGCAAACGCTACTCTTCTCTCGTGTCTGTCAGCCTCTTCATCTCTTTATAATCCCCGGCGCTCACTTTGTGACTGCTTACTAAATATATATTTCTTTGGGTATTACAATTATTTGGGTTCAAAATATTGTTGCAACCATGCAATAGTTTTGGCGTGAGACACCTGCATTCCAGAGTAAGCTAAGTAAAAGTAAGTACAGTGACCTTTGCTTATATGTGTTCCTTGTTATTGTAAGTGATTGTCATTGTGATATTTTATGAGCAATAAAGTGTTTATCTATATATCTACAGTATAAAGATCACGATCGCGTACACCTACTTTACCACTACCTACCTACATTTTTGTTGCTTATATACTTCATGAATCACTCTATCTATTGTCAAAAACCGCATTAAAATCCGATGCTTAGTTTAAAAGATTTAAGCGTACATCGAGGCAGACAACGGGAAGCGACTTTGTTTTGTACTATGTACATATTTTATTAGCTAGAGACACGTACGGCTCTTAGGGATCTAGGACCCAGAACGTTCAGTTCAGAGTAGCTCACCAGTCCATACTAAGTATCGTTACGTTGTTTCATCGTATACTAACACTGTTTTATTTGTTTGTTTCCATGTCGGTACAGTATAACAGCATAAGTGAATTACCACTTAAAGTACATTTTCCTTTGTATGTAGCAGCATATAACGTATTGGAGCATCTTTAGCGAACATGTGTTGGCTTATCATTAGCGAAAAGAAAGGTATAAGGCAACAGTTGTCCCTTAGATTGGTTAATCCGCACAGATTATGTCAAGATAATTTTTATTTGTGTTTTATAATTTACTTTTGCGTTGTATCTGGTTGAGCACTACACATATTTATACCTATAGTGACGTCTTTGAACAAAACTCCTTAAATAAATATTATTAAAAAAAGCCATGACCATGAGCCGCGAGAGGACAATAGACAACTTTTTTCTAGGCAAGCCTATGTTGTATATTAGGAGGTTGTTTGTCCATTAATCGCGTAAAAAATATTTAAATACTTCTTTCGCTGGCTCTAAAATACTAAGTACTTCATCTTGGCGTTAATGTCTCGGTTGTGCTCTCGAGAACGAGGGCCCAGGGTCCGCCTTGACCATGATCCAGGATTTGGCAGGTTAGGTAATTACAGTGGAGCGACTGCCATCTGACCTCCATGACCATGCTACCAGGGGAACCTGACCTGATTGGATCATGGTTACACATCCAGTCGCCTGAATGTGCAGGTTTCATCACGATGATTTCCCTCACCGTAAGAGCATCGGTTAGTATTTAACTAACAAAAAAAAACTTCAGAAAACAGTCATTGGTACATGGCCGGAGCGGGATTCGAACCCGGGACCTCTGGCTTACGAGTCGGATACTGTAACCGCTCGGCCACCGTGCTCATAATGCTAAAATACTAAGTGCTTATATACTAGCTTTAGTCTACGACTTCGTCCGCGTAAAATTTAGTTTTTACGTTCCGGACCCGCTCCCGCTGGAACCACATTGAATTTCGGGATAAATTATAGCATATGTGCTATTTTAGGTTATAAACTACGTTACTGCCAAATTATATCCTAATCGTTTAATAGTTAATGCTTGAAGCAGTTGTTACTACAGTAACGGAAGTTTATTTCGTATAATCACTTCACTCCTACACACCTTATGTATATCTATAACATTTTCAGTAGACGGTCCGGACCTCACACCGCGGGACCCGCGGAAGACCAGACTCACGCTGAGTGAGGTCCTTTTATCGACCGGGAGGGCCCACAGCACGGCAATGCCGAGTTGTTTAGTTTTAAGAATTATGTAATTGTATTTTTTATTGTTTTGTTTTTATTTTATTCAAGTACGACTGTGAGTGTATGTTGGAATATATATGTAATTTTTGGTTTAAATGTTGTGTTGTGGCGTCCAGTAATTTATTTATTTTAAAACATTCTTACAAACTTTCGCATTTATATTAGTAGGATTTTACCTCAGCCAACGCATATCGTCTCTCTCCTCCCGTGACATAGTCTATATTATAACAAGCGAACAGGTTCTCCTTTTTTTTACCCTACTCAGTGACGTGCAACCAGACAGCCCACCTGACAGTAAGCGGTAACTGCCGCCCATAACACCTACGATCCTCCCATGACACAGTCGACAAGCGAACAGGTTCCGCGAAAGTATACGACGCGCGACGGTCGCCCACAAATCTTGGCCGCGACTTCGCATGCAGATTGTCCCATAAAACGCATTATTAACTACAGTATGTGACGAGCACATTGACCTGCTAACTGTACGGCGCATTCTTCGGTATTCAGAGGCGAAATCCGGTCGAGCGGGGCCCTGCAATTAGTTGAGACGACCTATTTATTGGGACACCGTTCAAAATCTTTGCATTGTTAGCATGGTAGTGATATTCGTGATCATCATCATCGCCGTCGTCATATCAGCCGGAAGACGCCCACTGCTGGGCGTAGGCCATAGGCCTCCCCCAGAGATCTCCACAAAGGCTGGTCTTGTGCTTTCCGCATCCAGATGCGTCGGTCGGAGGCCTAAAGGTTAAGGGGTCCGACTCGTACCCCGAGGTACCGTATTCGAACCCCAGTGCCGCTATGTACCAATGACTCTTTTCTGAGCTATGTACATTAGTTTATTTATTTATTGCGATATCACTATTAAGTGGTACAGTGCGTTACACTGGGTACACTAACCGATGCTCTTACGGTGAAAGAAAACATCATAATAAAACCTGCACATTTAGGCGACTGAATGTGTAACCATGATCTAATCAGGTCAGGTTTCCCTGTTAACAGGGTCACGGAGGTCAGATGGGAGTCGCTCCACTGTAATTACCTGATCTACCAAAACCTAGGTCAGTATCGAGGCGGGCCCCGTGACCTCGCGCGCGAGGTCAAATCCGGGACATTAACGCCAAGATGACCATTACAATCTTACTTACCAAAAAAACCATACATGAAAGTCGTTATTCCCAATAATCATAGGGCACTTTGGTCCCGAATATAGGTCAAGTCCCACTAAATAGTATAATGTTCACAGAGATTAGGAACGCTAGTAAAATACTACACGTATTTCTACCAATACACGCTGAAAGGCAATTTGGTAAACGACGAATTTCGACGCGGACCGATGCGTGGCGAGCGGATCATAATTATTTGTAGAGAATGGTTGTATGTTAGGCGTGACGCTATGTATGTGTATGTGTGTATGTTTGTGGCGATGGCGCGTTGGCAACCGTGTCCGTAATACAGTGCGTTTCAGACAACCTGGACCTGTGCGGGAGTAGATTTTAACTTGTGTGCTGTCTACAAGTCATCACAGCCCATAACGTCTACTACAGGACTTAGGGCCTCCCCCACGAAAGATAGGGTCATTGCCATAATCTCCAAGCTTGGCAGGCGGGTTGGAGATCGCAGTGTTGTAAATATAACAATGGAAAACGCTGCTGCTCATTTTCCAGCTTACGGAGACTCTAGATCTTTTGCCTCGAAAATATAAGCCGCCTTGTCCGACACCCACGAGTGTAAGGGGTTAGTGCTATTCTACTCTGCCGGACACCACACGGCCGAGTAGGTACCAACTGGCCAGGGTAATTGTCAAGCCAATTACAGTAAATCGCTAACAATGTAATCGAAAACTAACCGATGCTCTTACGATGAGAGAAAACATCGTGAGGTAACTTGCACATTCAGGCGGCTGAATGTTTACTGTGACATCTGGTCAGGTTCCCCTGTTAACAGCAGTCGCTCTGTGATTCATGATCTGCAAAATCCTGAATCACGGTCCAGAAGGACCACGCGCGAGCACAACTGGCGCTAAAATTATTCCAACAATGTTAGTGTCGAAGGCGGAGTTAACTATAATAAAATAATTAAACATATATGTATGATTTGGGCCCCGCAGGCTAAATGATATGGGCTGAGTTGACCACAGGGTTTTTTCTATTCAATTTCATTCCATTGCATTCCATCCCATTCTATTCTAACATTAACAAAATGTCGACGCGAATTGGTACAAGTACGGTTAATACGGTTCAAAAGAGACAAGCAAGACAAATGTTACTAAAATGTTGACAAATCTTGGCGCAAGTTGTTATACCAACCTCTATTTGTACGCAACGCACTCGTATACATTTCTTTTTTATTCTACTAAGGGGGCTAACAAGCTTGCAGCCTGCCGGATGGCAAGCAGCCACCGCAGCCTATGGACGTTCGCAATACCAGGGGCATCACCCAAGCGTTGCTGATCCCGTAAAAACCTTTGCACCCCTTTCTGAAAGAACTCCATGATGTACTCTCCAGGGATAACCTATCCAAGTGGTCCATTCCACAACCTTAGTGTGCGTGGGAAAAAATTCCTTTGGAACCGCACTGTTCAAAAACAAATACTTGCAAAAAGTTGGTAAACCCAAAGTGTCGATGCGTCGATCACTTTTTGTGAAAGCCTCTCCACCACGTGTGGTTAATTTATGAATGTTTTATTTCATAATCTCGCTTTCATCAATACGTAGCTACAGAACGCAAGACCTACCAAACCAGTATAAGATGTGCTTGCATCTCTATGGAGGCACATAGCAATTATAGCTCTTTTTATACTGGATAAAGGTAGGTTGGTTATGCTGCCTACTATACCTTAGTAGGTACAATATTAACAACACTTTCTTTCTTTAGCTTTTCAAATAATTGAATAACTTACCGTGAATTCGCATTGGATTCGAGAGACGAATCGATACTGTTAAAGTTATTTGTGGGATTTCAATCGTCATTTTGTAGTTTTCAATTAAGATTTGTGTATTAGTCGCGGTTGTGGTTGGAATTATTTAATCTATTCGGTTACCCTTGGGCAAAATTGGTTAGACAGGTATCTATGGAAAATGAAACTTAGCCTTGACTTGGTTAACTTATAGACTGTGAGGGCGTGTAGTTTCCACTTCGTAGCGATAGTGGAGGTTTAGAAGACCCACAAAACGGTGCATTACCTGGCACAAAAAAAAATATTTTGTGGCCTAAACTTCCGACTTATCGTAACGATAGTACTTACATTTACCTGTCCACCTTTCAGTGACCTATTGTTTAAAATATGCGACACAATTTGAAAAGCGTTATTTTTGAAAAGTCAGACAACAAACCTAGAGTAGATTTTTTGGTCCACTACTGTACATATTCTACGTCGCTTTGTCAGGATGTACAAGGTCTCCTATCGTTTTGGCTCTATTGCTTCCTATTACTTGCAGGGATAAGGTGGCCTACATCGTCTCACTATTAGCCCATTAGGTCGAGTGACTCACTAGAAATTCGCTGCTAAAACTAGAACTCCTAACTGCGCTAACATCACGTTTCCCACGGAGCAGGGCCGTCGTCGTGCTGCTGACACCCCATTGTTAATTAGCTCCACTACGCAGATAGAGCTCGTCTAAGCTGAATGACGCGCCCCACTATCGCATTAACGTACACAAGCAAATTTAAAATGTGGGTGCGATACATATACAAATGCTGTTGTAATTGGTCATTCAGTTGCCGGTGAGACTCAAACGTAGGAGCACGCGTCGTTCGATTGGGCAGTCGATGCTCCTCGATGATGAAGTGTCGTTATTAATATTTGCACTTACACATCGAAATCAACTAATTAAGTAGTAGGGCGCGTCATTTCAGATTAGACAAGCTCTACACAGATATACATATCACAGATATACAGTGGTGGACATGTAATTAGAAACACTTCATTTGAACTGTTGAAGTTTAAAATCAACTGGAAATATTCATGAAAAAAATTTAGATTAAATAACTAATAATCATGCAACAATATAGCCACCAAATTTAAATACTCGTAAAATATGAAAAAAACACAAAACCTGTGAAAGCTTTAACCACAAAACAGTTTAAACCAATGTATGTCTATTTTCTGCTACTAGCCGCTTGGACGCCTAATTAGAAATACTTTAAAAAGTATACACGGCTCCATCTATTTTTGAAATTGAAAAAGAAAATTTTCTTCTTCGCCTTTTCTTTTGGCGGCAATTGAACATCAATTTGAAATTTTAAGGTTAATCAGTTTTATCGAAAATGGGCAAAAATAAAAGTTGTGACGCGTCGACTCGGCAAATAATTTTTAATTTGCATTTCGATCAAAAGTGGACATATAGGAAAATAGCTGACCATTTGAATTGTTCTGTAAAGAAAGTTTTTAATGTTTTTGGCCATTATAAAAGACACGGAACTATTGAAAATGTTCTCAGAAAGGCTCGACCGACGAAACCATCGCCCAGAGAAGATATGCTAATCGTGCGTGTTGCCAAACAAGACCCATTCAAAGGTTCCAACCAAATTAAAAATGAAGTTTTTTCGCCTGATGACCCTAGAAACGTGTCATCAAAATTGGTACGCCGAAGATTAGTGGTAGCTAAATTGTTTGGGAGGGTTTCTTGATAGGTACCGCTTCTTACCAAGCAACACCGAGAGAAGCGAATATAATCCGCTAAAAACGGACTTTGGATTGCTTACTGGACGGTACGAGAATGGAAAAAAGTATTATTCTCAGATGAAATAAAAACAAACATGGTAAATTCAGACGGAAAGCGCTACGTTAGGTGTCCAATTAACCATGCTTTCAATTATAAATATACAAGGAGCATAATCAAACACAGTGGTGGAAATATTAAAGTATGGGGATATTTTTCCGGATGTGGAGTTGGACCCGTTCGAAAGATTGAAGGTACAATGGGTCAATTTCAGTACAAACACATCTTAGAGGAGACAATGATTCCCTACTCTGACGACCATTTGCCTGTAACGTGGATCTTTCAACATGACAATGACCCTAAACATACTGCCAACAGTGTCAAATGTTTTCTTAGAGAACAGTGTATTTCCATCTTAAACTGGCCTGCAAATAGTCCCGATTTAAACCCTATAGAAAATCTGTGGCACGACGTTAATAATAAAGTCTCCAACAAACGCAACTCAAATCAAAACGAACTTTACGAAGCTTTTGTCGAGGCATGGAACTCAATTCCACTCGAAAAATGTCTGAAATTGCTTGAATCAATGCCACGCCATTGCAAAGCTGTCATTGATAACGAAGGCTACGCAATTAAATATTAATTATAACTAAATTTAGTAATCTGAGAACAGTATAGCGTAAATAATGTATTAGTTATTACTTAACTAATAAATTATATAATTATTCCCTGTATCTTTCTGTTGTTTCTAATTAGTTGTCCTTTATTGTTGATACCTTAAAAGTCATTAAGATGTCTGTCCGTTATTTTATATTTCAACAACGGTCGTTTAGTGAGTTCTTTGTTGCATTTGTAATAAATAATAAGTAATTTTACATATTTAATACAATTTGTTGTTTCATTTCCAAATTAATAGTGTTACGGCAAAGTATCTTGTGTAATGTTTAAGATATGTTGGAAGTGTTTCTAATTACGTATCCACCACTGTATACATATATCACCTTGGTGGAGATAGCTGTGTCGGACGCGTAAGATTATCTCCACACGATTGACTCAGATTTCTGTACCATTTGAACTTTATGGCGAACATTTTTCAGTATAACCTTGAAGTCAATATTTGAACTTTTGCGTAAGAAGAAATAAATAAAATAAATATGAATGGACCCCGTACCCTCGCGCGCGAGAACACAACTGGGATATTCAATACAAGATGATTATTATTATTTTATTGATTGAAGTCTTTTTTTTAATAGAAAATATTATTTGACTGGCGTCTCACCTGATGTTAAGTGCAGTTGCAGTCTACGATGGCGCATAAAAAATTATAATCTTGGTGTTATTGTCCCAGTTGTGCTCTCGAGCACGAGGACCCGGGGTCCGCCTTTTCCATGATCCAGGATTTGGCGATCAGGTAATTACAGTGGAATGACTACCATCTGACCTCCGTGACCCAGGGGAACCTGACCAAATTAAAGCATGGTTACAAATTCAGTTGAGCGAATTTACAGGTTTCATCACGATCCTTTCCCTTACAAGCTGAATATCAAGATGGCGTTTACCTGTCTATTAAATTCACTCTTGTTTTAAAGTGACCCAAGTTGCAGCGCTTACCATCAGGCAGGCCGTATGTTTGTTTGCCACCTTAGTGGAATAAAACAAAATTATAGGAACGGTCAATCAAAACTTTGATTTACCTTTAATCGTAATAGTAACATAAACCAGCTTAAATAACAAGCATATGCCGGGTGTGTAGACTTACGATTCGGTACGTGATTCGTGTTTTCACCGGGCGTGCATAAATTCGATCAAATTATATAATTTGCTCACCTACTAGTGAAATTAACGGGCGAAACGTACAGTTTTATAGTTTTAATTTGGATATATTGTTGGTATTCGCACCGTGTTGACGGATTAGTGATTCAGTGAATTTACAATTCACAAATTTGCAGAATTCCGAGTAGGTTTACGTCCAAATACAAACAAATACATAAAATGAACAGTAGGCTTGGGCAGGATGTGCCCTATATATTTAGGTATAGTGGCAATTTTATACTGGCGAGATAGCAGTGGAAATAACCTCCCCTCTCTACCCTACCCCTAGAATAGGGGTAGGGGGAGGGAGAGGAGCTAAGTCCTGCAGTGGACTGTTATTGACTGCGACGGTGAGATAGTAGTTACCTATCTACGAATCGATACACTAGAGTCTGGGTCACAGAGTATTAATACTCTGGGGGTATATTACCGTTTTCTACAAAGGGGTGAGGTGCATGCTTAGCAATTAATTCCACAACAGACCCAATCATATTTCTCCGTGCTCTTCTGTGCAGTAGTTGTTCGAATTCGAATTTTCTTCGACCGATATATTATTATTTTCAACAACAATATTGACACTTGACACTCTTGACATATATTCCTGGTTAGACTTCATCTCTTTAAATGAGAGCGCTCTAGATCCACAGTTCCTAATGTACGGTGGCCACAGACCCTCACCCTCACAGTTCCTCTAGTCTCCTAAATGTTTATCATTATCCTTACGGTCAACCCCGGCTCCTGCCACGTTTGTGCAGGTTCCACATCGCCCGGTCTTTAGCACCATCGCGTCGTAACTAGTTATACCCTAGTTATAGGTACAATAATGTATTTACTGTTAAAATGGCCGCCTATTGAGCTGCCCAGCCGCGGGAATCCAGCGCGCAGAATATAAATAAACAGCAGTGGTCGCGCCACGCTCACTGGATAATTGACATCCACGTGGCTATTTTCATAATTTCCCAGGGAAAATGTGAAGTGAATATTTTGTCTGGAACTGCGATGCAGAGAGAGTGGCCATGAGATCGTAAAGCAAATATTTATAAGCAAAACCAATGACAGGCTCTAAAAAACTAGAATGTACAAATGATAATTATTTACATAGACGAATGTCGGAAAAATCCGCCGGATACTTACTCTTAATATACTTTTCAAACAAGTTTCAAACTACGAACTAAGAAGGTATCGCAATTAAACTAGATTTAAATTAAGTCAAAATCGGTTAATCCAGTGGCACATACATAAAGACAGATACACACGTCTGAAATGTGAGAGAGCTTCCGATTGATTCTCAAGACCAACCGTGGGATCGTTCAAATGCTGATTTCATCATCGAGAATTTGAATGTATTTCTTTTGTAAGACTATAATAAAACTTAATTACGCACCAATACTGTGGTGTTGTAAGTTTGTAACACAATAACATTACAACGAAACATACAATGGGCAGTTTTATCATCAAAGTGATATCTTCCAGGCAACCTTGATCATTTTTACGCGAGATTTTGGCTTGATGTCAAAAGGTAAATGCATACGTTGATGTTGTGGTCCTACGACGCGGTACCTATCGACGCAGTTTTAGTTCGAATGACAATGAAATTAACAATAAAACAAATCTTAGTCATCCGTCATGCCTATTGCTTGCAAAATGAAGTTTAGTTCTGATTTTTGTACTTGTTTTACTTAGGGGTTCTGTAGCGATCTGAGAGGCGGAGTGCCGATATAGAATTAAAGAAAACGTGTTTGTTTTGTAAAGTTAATATTTTTAATTAGGAAATTTAACTAGATAAGTACACACGCGAGTTGGAAGGAAGAACTTCGGCGCGGAGGTATGTTGAGCGTATTGGTGTGGTATCTACGAAAGTCCATATAATTTCAATCTAGGGTAGTTCTTCAAAAACAGAGCTATTTACAGGACTTTTAGGACAATTTGTTTAAATCCGAAATAGGTTGTGTTTGATCGAACCAACATGCGAAACACGATGCGATTGCACCGATATATGGCACTAGTCAGTCGCGCCAATACTTCAAGGATTCAATTCGCCCGGTTATCTTGCTTGAAAAATAAACATTTTCCACACAATCAAGTCGAGTTATCGCCGCATGATTCACCGGCGACTCCCACAGCTCGTAATCGCTGTTGTTATATTAAAGTCACTCTCATCGCTACATTTTTCAGTGGCAAATGTGAATCTGGGAATATAACTGTCAAATCTATTTCGAGACCAGCTATTTTGATTCGGCAACAGAAATAACGAATTCGTTTGTAGTGCGGAGTATTCTTGTGCACCGGGACTTATCTAGCGGAAATAATGAGTGTACGAAGTAAACAGACGGTCTATATGTCTGCCGAACGCCTCTCAAAACCACATGGGTTTGTCTACCTCTTAGTAACTGATGAAATCTGATTCGGCCTGTATTTGTTCCCCCAAAACATTTCAAGTAAAAGTTACCCTAATCTCTGCAAGGCGTAACTTTGCCAGCATTAGCTCTACAAACTCTAAAACGTAGTCAAAAAGTATGGCTTGGCCGACAAACATTGATAAGAAATTTAGTCCGTTTTTCACCATCACCCCCTAAGTTTTAAGGGACTCTTAACACTTTAAAGTGACAAATTTTTCATAAAACTCCGTCACTTAAAGTGCTATAACTTAAAGAGTGATGGTGAAAATATGTTACGAAGTACCTGTCTAAGGCTGTCTTCAGTACTGAGTCGGTTTCTGATCACGAAATGCCTCACACCCACTTCGATCTACCTCTTGTGGTCATTGAACTCGGAATCAGCTCATATTTAAAAACTCTGATAAACGAATGTAGGAACACTCGGAACAGGTTATGACCGAATAAGGCATTGACTTTATTTATACGTGTGTCTGGTCTGATGTGTTTGGCGAAATGGCGAAGTCCTGTAGGAT
Organism: Blastobasis adustella; assembly: GCA_907269095.1. NCBI lineage: Eukaryota > Metazoa > Arthropoda > Insecta > Lepidoptera > Blastobasidae > Blastobasis > Blastobasis adustella. Next base: position 13,697,317 of record OU026138.1, on the reverse strand, counting down.
AATTACGTAACGCTGTTGCTAACAATTCTCTGATTTCAATGATTGAAATTGTCAATTTGCGATTACGTATTATTGATTTAATAGTTTCAGTTTATTGCAATGGAACTTTGTTGGCAACTGAACCTATGAATTCGATGATACGTAAACGTAAAAGAAACAATTCAATCATTGAAATCAGAGAATTGTTAGCGACTGAGTTATACATATAATTAGCCTACTGAATTCGGTGCTATAATACACTGGTGAGCAAAAATAACGAGTCACTTACACAAACGGCGATATTTCTCAAACTCGTACAGATAGCTGCATGGAACAAAAAGTTAATTAAAAAGAGTTTTTTATAACCTCTTTACTTTGATGAAATACATAAATTCAATGTTTGTATGACTTCACAGAATTTTAGGAAATATAGTCGTCTATGTAAGTGACTAGTTATTTTTGCTAATGAGTGTAATAGTAAACAAGTGGTTTGTCTTTCTAGGTCGAGTAGGTACGGATGTTTATAGAAGATGAAGTTTGGAGGATTGAATATTTTCCCCATAATTCTTTCACTCACATGGAATCGTAAATATTTATGAAGACTTAAGATTTTTCATCGAATACCTACAGACTCCTAAGATACTAATTCCTGAAAATAAATAAATAGGAAACTGAAAGCTGGGGTCCGAAGTGGTAAGAATAAAAGGAGATGTATGAAAAGAGTTGTGGATATATGCGAGGCTAGAGTTGTGTCAGGACAGAGCAAAGTGGCGGTCCATAATCTCTGCCTACCCCATATGTGGGACACAGGCGTGAGCTTTATGTATGTTTATGTAAATAAATAGATAATAATCTTGGACAAATCCACACAGTCCCATCTAGCCCCAAACTAAGCAAAGATTGTACTATGGGTACTGATACATTACTTAAATACTTATTCGGTAAGGGTCGCTGGATGCGGAAGGCACAAGACCGGCCTTTGTAGAGATCTCTGGGGGAGGCCTATGCCCAGCAGTGGGCGTCTTTCGGCTGATATGATGACTACTTATTATACAAAGAACAACCAAATCCGAAACAGAAATTAAAATTCATTTTACACATCACACACTTCATTTCTGCCCGGCCGGGAATCGAACACGGGACCACCTGCGTGTCAGACCGCAGATGTTGACAACCACTCACGTCATCGCAAAATTTAACTCAAGCGATCGTATTCGTTTTACCGGAACACTAATCATAACAACCTAAATAAAGATGACTAATTACATACGCAGATAACACAAAACTTTTTTGTAGGCCACAGGGCTGTATCTAATCTAGGTATATCGACTAGCATTAACCGTGTACCTGCGACTATCACAAGGCTTTATTAACATATATATATTATTATTGTTGTACAAGATAGCAATTCGCAAATTCCGCATATCGCGTTGAAGAGATCACCGGACGATGTTTCAAAAACCAGTCTGACGCGTCAGGCGTCTAACAGTTCTTTTTGTTCCGTTGTGAAGTGGCATCGAGCCGCTATGTCTGCGGAGGGATTTCGCCTCCCTTTAAGTGTTCTAGCGCTTGTACAACGGTGTCTGAACACCTGAAAAGCCTTCCCGGCTAGAGGTAAAGAAAGAAAGAACGAAAACATTTATTACAAAGGACGCCACGACACGATAATTTGCAATGCATTTATTACAAAAAAAAACGGTACAACGGGGACAATTATAGGGTTCCCAGGAAGGTAGTCCCAAAGACGTGTTTAGCACGTGCAAGGTACTCTATGAGAGTTCACATACTCTCTCCCACGTCGCCTGGAGGGTGCCCACTTGCCTTGGGTGGAGAGCAAAAAAAAAGTGTGTATTCTGAGAAACTGTTTGACACGATGCCTACAGCCACGTTCTATCATTGCACCGCTCGCCATCGACAGGGAGTTCCTCCTCGCACCTTGGAACCAAATTGGTCGCGAACTGTGTGGTTGTAAAGGAACTTTCTCCCACGCACACTAAGGTTGTGGAAAGAGCTCCCTGGAGAGGTTTCTCCTGTAGAGTACAACATAGAGTTCGTCAAGAAAGGGGTGAAAAGGTTTTTAACGGCGCCGATTGCATACCCCATAGTCTGCGGTAACTGCTTATCATCAGGCAGGCCGGAAGCTTGCCTGATGGTAGCAGTTACTGCCACCTTAGTGGTATAAATAAACCAGAAGGCACATCGGAGACGGCTACTTGTACAGCGCACATATTCCGCAATAGAAGCAACTCATTTCCTGGAACAACAATCCCGACTAATTGAAATACACTAGATATCGTATCATAACCCAGTTTCGACGTAGCTCGTCAAATAAACCACGTAGCCGGACAACCGCATTGGCCTTCCAACCCCCCCTTTGAGCTACCGTAGACAGAACCCCGCGGGGGGGACATTTGGCGATGCACAGGTCAACGATGTCTGGTGCGGGCGCGATATCAGCGCCGTTTAGGCGTGACCAGACCACCGTTCTAGATAACAAGTCTACTAATGACCCTTATTCTAATGCAATAGAGTTTACGCGCGAAAATTGTACAAATTTGCCGAGTGAAACATGCGCGGATGACGCAATTGGCAATTCTTATCACCTATTTCAGCTGGCCCACCGACACTCTGTCTGTTAAAGAAGTTTGCTACGAAAACAATGAGTTTGTCGACGCCGAAGGTTCATTAGGATTCGTTCGCCGCCCGACTTGACCTATATATGGAGCCTCCTTAGACGACACTCGCTACATTGTTAAGCTTCGTCACGATTCGGAATCGGGTTTCTCCAATCAATATGCATGCTGCAGCGCCGTTTAACACAATACACTGTCATTTTTGTTAATGCATTTTCACGTACTCGACGACAGCTTACCGGGAATCGTTGTGAACGTTTATCGAATCATAAAATTGTAAAATGTATACGACTGGAGTATAATGATTCAGTTGTCTATTTTTTTTTATATACTGTCCAGGCATTTGACCGCCATCTCACTTGGTGTTAAGTGAAGATGCGGATGAAGATGGAGCATTTCTGTCTAGGAACAGCTTATTCACTCTAGCCTTGAAGGCATCCAGATTACAGTGATAAGGGGAACACACTCGCAGGCAACGCGTTCCATTCCTTAGCCGTTCGCATTATAAAGGTTGAACCAAAGCGGCTCGTGCGGACAGCTGGAAGATCCACAATATAAGTTTATGAACTATTACGCTAGTTCATAAACGTTGCTTTTCTCGAGAGTAATAAGAATAAAAATCGCGATAAAAACCGCTGTCGTCCCCAAAGCGTGGCTCCGAAAACGAGCAAACGCTCGACAGAACTCGAACGTTTACAAACATGACAAGAATCTACCAAGGTTGCTTGTTCCAACCGCCGCTATTGCAATAGGGCGTAAGTGTATTGCAAAACAAGTTAAAGATCGACCGCGGCGATGCATTCGAAACGTGCCGCACAATACGACCGCCTAGTTCCGTGACCCTTGTGGTTTCGATCAATTACCGGGCACAATGTTTATAAAACACACGAGGTTACGATTACACGGCGTTTTTACAACGTTACGTCAAAACGAGTAACCTTGTCGTTTGTCGAAAAAAAGGAGCGAGTACACTATATCCGCGGATTCGATGTCGCTTGTCTCTGTGACTGTGTCATTCCCTAGCGGTGAGTCACGGTGTACGGACGGCCGTTCCGAGCGGCCGAGTTTACCGGGTTATCGTGTGATAATGAGTTGTTTTTATTATCGGTGCCTTTGTAATGTTTGTTTGTTGACAGTCGGATTGTAGTAACAGGTCGGTGGATCGTCGAGACTCGCTGTCACACCGCCATTTGCCAATTAGAGCGGCGGCGTCCGGCTTTCATCTTAGAAACATGTCGTTCAGTAATGATATTATTCCATTACGCGTATTTTATTGCCGTGTCACATGTTTCGTCCTATTAAATTAATTGAGGCTATAAATCTAATGCTGCGATTAAGATACGACGGGTTTAATAAGCAATTCGTTGAACAGTTAGCATTCAATAATAATAATAATTGAAATAAGTTTACGATAGGTTTCTTAGTTACTTAAACCTATGCAGAATGACCAGACACTTATCTTCTCGCAATTTAAGAGAAGGGTTTTGAGAGTAACATAGAACAAAACAATGACGTCATTTATGGAACTTTTTAGCTTGCACTAACAACGTTATGGCCCAGAACGTAGGTCAACCAGTATATAACCCCGTTTACGAAACCCGTACTTAGATAAATTCTACGTAATAAAGATAAGTAATTAAATGAATTAGATAAGAATATTTCTACAGCGTATCGTAGTAGTCTAAACTGACGAGTATGTAGGAAAAGGTTGACGAGCGTGGAAGAAGCGCGAGATATTCGACAGGAACGTACAAAGAACAATGAGGTCTCTGCCTACCCTATGAAAATTATATTAATTATTTATATCGAATTTAAAGTAATTATGTACCACCAGGAGTGCTATTATCTAAGCACAAACGTACTTCCAACTAAATATCCAACGTTCAATTTGGGACAGAAGGCAGTACCTCAACTTAGCGCGTTTAGACTTTGGACTGCCTCCGATTTGTAGGCATCTATATTATGCTAGGTAATTTTATACTGGTGGTGCGTAGGTTGTTATGCTGCCTTACCTAATACGTGAGCAAAAACCCAAATTAACCGATCAAATTATTATCATAATTTATAACCTGACCGGCAGAAAAATGTCGGAAAATCCCCGATCAAGTTATTCTCAAATATTTCCTTAAATACTGAACCGATTATAATTAAACAAAGCTGAGAACCATCTAGATCAAACTGGCTATCAAACAAAGAAAACCGCATGAAATCGGCCCATCCGTTCGGGAGCTACGATGCCACAGGCAGCCACGCACCATACATACACAGAGTCACAGATACATAGAACACACGTTAAACTCATAACACCCCTCTTTTTTTGTCGGGGGTTACAGCCAGGATCATCTCTCGCACCTTCGCATGTGTTCCGGTTTGAAGGATAAGGTAGCCAGCGCAATTACAGACATGAGGCATTTCAACTTAATCCTCACAGTGACAACGCACCTGCGGTTCAGGATTTTTGTTGCCTGCAACGCAAATGGTGAATCGTAGATGTTATGGGCGACAGTTACCGCTTACCATCAGGTGGGCTGTCTGCTAGTTTGTCGCTGCGTAGAATAAAAAAAGAAGCCGTAGCAAGTGGAACGACGTGGTCTCTGTCAACCCCTACGGGGAAAAGGCGTAATGATATGCCATACCATACCCTATATACCATATAGGATCATCTCTCGCCCATCAACCGAAGCAAAACAATGACGTCGACGCGGCATGGAACCGGTAATTAGACGTGATCAAGCGTATAGGAATTTCTCGAGTGAGCCGGGTGAGCCGTTCGCGGGCTGGGATGCATCGCGGTGTGGCATGGAGAAGCGATGCGGTGACTCAGCTGATCGGATTGCTGCGAAAATTGCGGGGCTAACGCATGCTGGGTCAGCGTTTTCCTTATAGCACTCTAGTCGATCTAGGAGGCAGGTAGACTATACTAATCCTTATGAAGAATGAAATAAAGTCGCTTTTCGGCCGAGGTCGGCCGCGACTTTATTTTATACCAGGGTTCGAAGTTATCGAGATAATTATTTTCTTAGATAATAATCGGATATTTATCAAATTATATCATCGCAGATTTAGGTATCTCGCATACAAAGTGCTGTTTTTTTTGGTAGATAGCACATGGCGAACCCGGTACCTCCGGGTTCGTGTCAGACCCCTTAACCATTAGGCCACCGATGCTCCTGATAGGAATAACGGTACGTTCACTATCTGAGTTTAATTTTGCCTATTTTAACGATCGGCCAAGGCGCGTATCGTAAACATTGGCCTGTGGCGGTGTAGCTACATTCTACATAACTACATTTATCACACGCAGCCACCGAATTCCCGCGGCTTATATTGTAAACGACTCGTGATAAAAATTACAGTAGACCGCCCACCTTCTATTTTATCGGCCATTAGTCGCCTATATTTTCCAGAGTAAGACTTTGTGAAGGAGATAGTCTAGATGGGCACTTCTGCCAACGAGTGACGATGGTGGCGTGTCTTTCATTTCGAAACTGCATCGAAATCGGTCCATCCATCCGTTCGGGAGCTACGATGCCACAGACAGACACACATACACATACACAGATAATATATTACACACGTCTAACTTATTATAACATCCCTTTTACGTCGTCAGGTGCATTATGAAACGTCAGGGTTTATTATGCACCTGAAGAGGCGTCAGTGTCTTTTCTTAGTTTTCTTATTAGCATTAGGTAGGTAACTAGGTAAAGCAACAGACAGACACATGTAAAACTTATAACACCCGTGTGCTTTTCGTGGGTTAAACAAGACAAGGTTCATAATGCGCCTGAGGGAGGCGTCAGTGTATTTTTTTTATTTTCTTGTAGCATTAGGTAGGTAACAAGGTTATATTTCTTTTTAACGCCACGTTCCTTTATTATCCGCCAAGCACTCTATTGTCTTGGCAGTTTCTATTGAAAAATACTTTAGTGCTAACGTAAATGTGCAGCTTTACTGTATAGACATGTGTTATAATTATGCGTACAACTGTACTCGTACTACGCCCGGCCGAAGGCCACAAAATCCAAATATTACATACTAGTATGCGTTGCCCCAAATTAATAGTTTGTAACATATTTGTAAGACAAACAAATTAGTATACTTTTAGTAGTGTGTAGTTTTGCCTTTTATCCTTTCGGGACGATTTCATCTACTTTCCTAACTCGTCCACCTTTACAACTTCAAAAGGCGGGGATCGAAGTGATCATTGTTATATTTTTTTATTATCTTGATAAATATCCCTTGATAATTCTTTTTGTGATAATAAAATATGTTAGGTGTCAACTTTGGAAAACTTTGTTTTGTATGAAAATGCTGACGATTTAGATCCTACTTGGACCACCGTTAAAGACATTTTAATCATTAAAAAAGTAGCAGATTGTGGGCGAGGTACCCGAAACTGTAAAGATAATTATTTGATAAACATTCGACAAAAAATTATCAAGATAATTTCCAAAGAAAATAATTCTCTTGATAACTTCGAGCCCTGTAAAAAGCAAATTTGACTACGTCGGGTCCTATGCGGCCGAGTACGCACCGAACACAAGCAAAGTGAACGGCAAATTTTAGCTGGGTCGTGAATTCGTGATAAACATGCCGTATTATCACCGAGTGGCCTTGTGTCTCTTTCTAAATTCATAATGCGTATTGCCCGAGGTGTGAGCTTGAATTATTCCATACTGAATACCGACAAAAGTGACGGTAACATACCATCCTGCTTTCTACTATACTATCAATGTATACTTTAGGTACTATTAGAAAAACTGTAAAAAAGCCAAGATTCTGGGACGTAGCGATGCCAAAAAAAATATTTTTAGAATTTTTGTCTGTTTGTCTGTTCACGCATCGCTCAAAAACTACTGAACGGAAATTGATTCGGTTTTATTAGTTTGGTAGTTTGAAGTCCGGGGTACAATCTAAGCCATGTTTCATTTAGGGTAGGTAGATTCAGAGATACACCTTGACCTCATCGTAGCACTAGCATTCATACAACACGGTGGTCATTTAAAATGGTAATGTGTGCAAAAGCTTATAGGTTATAAATGCGAAAGTTTGTAAGAATGGATAGAAATGCAAATTTCCTAAATTGCAAACATGAGCCCTCTCAGCGTTAGGTAGAAAATATACAGGACAGGTAAAAAATATAGCATAATAATAGTATATATGAAAAAAAACAAGGAAAATATTGTTAGTCGATAACGACTTCGATAATTATTTCACACTACTTAATAGGAAGCTTCGCAATTTTGCGAGTAAAATACGTACATTACTTTGATACCGGAATTTAAGTGGACAAAAACGAGATTAGGAACGTTACATGGACAATGTAAGAGAAAACGGTCCACGCGAGTCATTTTTCAATTTAAAAAAAGCTAGCCAGGCATTTTATCCGCCATCTCAGATGCGGCCACTGATGGAGCATACTTAGTCTGCCTAGAACCTAGTAAAACAAAGAAAAAAATAAACAACGAAATCTTACTACACAGATGTCGGCAGCTAGTTCACGCAGAGCGACGTCTCTATACAAATAACAGTAAAAAAAGAACATCTTGGCGTTAATGTCCCGGTTGTGCTCTCGAGAACGAGGGCCCGGGCTCCGCCTTGACCATGATCCTCGATTTAGCGATCAAGAAATTACAGTGGAGTGACTACCTATGACCTCCGTGACCCTGCTACCAGGGGAACCTGACCAGATTGGATCATGGTTGCCTGAATTTGCAGGTTTCATCACGATGTTGTCCCTCACCGTAAGAGCATCGGTTAGAATTCAACTAATGTACATAACTCAGAAAAGAGTTATTGGTACATGGCCGCAGCGGGATACGAACCCGGTGCCTCTCACTTACGAGTCGGATACTCAACCGCTCGGCCACCGTCGCTCTTAATAAATCCTACTACACAGATGTCGAATTCTCGTAGAGCGACACGTCTCTCTATGAATAAGCACAATATACATATTCACCGCCTTCTCCAGTACCTTTGTACGAGCATGTCCCCTGGATATCCTATCATCCATTCTAATACAACGTCCGCTAGGTCAGTCAGAATCCCGCCAATTGAAGCGACCTTAGGCCGCTAGCGCCGGAGCTCAAATACTCTAATTAGACCATGAGTTGCAATTAGCGAAACGCTTTTAGGAAATGCTAATAGACTAATAGGTTATACAATAATTATGTTGTCCTGTTTAATTTTCGTCCGGCGAATGGGGTATTCGATAGAACTTGCGCGCGAATCAAAGTTTTATCCTATGCATTTTAAAACACATTATCTATTGCACTACACTATAAATAAATAATAAGATAGATATTTACATCGGCACTGTGTAATTTATGTTCTGCTTATAATTGTATTATTTTTATGTCTTTATGTTTTCTAGTATATTTTTCAATGTTGTGGTGTTGTTGTTTGTGTTAATAAATGTTCTTTCTTTCTTTCTAAAAACAACTAGTGGACCAGGCGCGACTTCGTTCGCGTACCCTACCTACAATTTTTTTCTTGCTTATAAACCTTCCTCTTGACTCACTATCTATTGTTGAAAGCCGTAAATCCGTTGCGTAGTTTAAAAGATCTAAGCGTACATAGATACATAGGTACAGACGGCGGGAAGCGACTTTGTTTTATACTATGTATGATAGACACCGAAATTCATCATCATAATCCGAGCAGTCAATCCTGGCTTCTGCCTTCTGATGGCTGGCCGACATGTCACTGTGTTATTTTCCTACTTTTTGACTGAAAGAGAAATTTATTTTCCTTATCAATAAAGAAATTTTGAGTTTGTGTCTGCCAGGGTCCGCTTTCGTACTCTTTCTTCACTGCGTCAAAAGTCTGTACATCTGTATATGTATGTCAGAATAACGGCTATGATTTGCGACATACTTATTCATTTATCCTCCGTTTTTGTTGACCGAAAGTCTAACTAAAATAAGAATTACAGTTGCCAAATAAATCATCCGCATATTTTGCAGCGTACATATCTATTGAAACTAGGTTTTGGCCGCTACATCAATGTCGCGCGCAGTTTCTTTCATTAAACCTGACATAATCTCCCATTCCTATGATCTATTTGAAACTTCGGTGATGTAATGGACAAACAAAAAATGAACTATAGATTCATTTTGTGTCCATTCCGTTCTCTCTCCATCACTGAAAGCTTTCTGTGCCAAAAATCCATTCTGTCTAGTGTGACAAATTATTTCTACCTACTTAATTTGAGTAATTGCTCCAGAACCGTGGCATTGGCAATGGAGGGGTCTGTATTTGCTTATTTTTTTTATAGATAGATATTTGACTGCTATCTCACCTGATGTTTAGTGCAGATGCAGTCTACGGTGGAGAATACCTGTCTAAATACCTATTATTACTAGCTGCCAGAGCAACGTTTGCTGGGGTTTCAGAGGTGGGCATCGCATTTGTGATTCCCCTGGTATTGCTAAATGTCCATAGGCGGCGATGACAACGCACCATCCGGTGGCCTGCTTGCCTGTTTTACCTAAAACTAACCTAATCCACAGAAAAACTCAAATATTTTAGAAACTAACTCAAACCTATTTTAATCAAACAAAGCTAAAAACTATCTAGATTAAACTGCCTTTCAAATAAAGAAAACCGAATCGAAATCGGTCCATCCATTCGGGAGCTACGATGCCACAGCAGACACACACCTCCATACATACACACGTCAACCTCTAACACCCCTCTTTTTTCGTCGGGCTTTACAAATAATCCTACCCATTCCGACGGCCGCCAACACAACGCAGCAAAGTTCTCGGCCACAACGGTTGTAGTATTTACCATAGCCACGCTAAAAAGAAGGTCAAACAACCAAACGATTCGATTTGATCTGGCCCGTCCAAAGCTAGGCTGAAGCGGTGTCGCGCGTCACCGCACTTACGTCAGCATTAGCTCATCGCACAACCGGTTCCAACTTTACCGGGTATTTGTTTACCTCGTTTGATGATCATCACACTACAAGTCGACAGCCTCGTCAACTGTTGCAGCCGTGAGCAGAGGACGACTGCCTGTACATAAAAACCATAACGGGGTGCCATTGGCTCCCGAGATTGTTCAACCAGTCTCAGAGTCCCCAGCGGAAGACCATGTCAACCTCGATTCGCTAACGGTATTTTTTTTGTTATCGGCAGACAAACAGGCAAGCGAAGCACCTGAAGGAAAGTCGTCACCACCACCTATGGACATCAGTAACACCAGAAGGCACACCAAATTACCGCCGACATTTGTACTTAACTCGTCAAAAGGACTGAAATAGGTGTGTCTATTTGTTTATCAGAATACGTAGCGAACTTATCAGCAACAGAACAGCCCAATCACCAATCAGCTCAGTAGAGATAGACCGTGTAACCGCACCACAACGCAATACTTATCAAAATGTTAGATCAGTAATTGTCGATTGCCATATTGGTGGCTTATCGATGCAAGCGGTCGGCGTCGTGAGCGCGTTCTTCGCGTGGGAATCCCCCATTGTTGCGTCCGTACCCATTGCCACGGAATAACTAGCGGTCTAACGCCACATTAGTAATTCATAATATGATTCATATTAATTTGTCACAAACTTATCTGCAGCGTCGCTGTTGCTTACATTGGCAGCATAATGGCGTCACTTAGCTACAGTATTCGCCACCGGATCCGATAAGTATGCACTCTAATGTGAATCATATAACGCTAATGTGGACTTTCGCAGCGCGTTAAAGTTTAAGTTGCCCTTTTTTTCGCGGGAAATTCATTACGCACGTTATCCACCGTCGGGGGACTCCCTGCGCTCGTACATCACATGGATAAGAGGTGTCAAACCTTATCAAGTCAAAGTCAAGTCAAATAAAAAAAATCCTCTATCCTAATCCTGACCTATCTACCTGACAGACGCATGTTTCCTATGCTGTTTAATTAAAATTAAGTGTTAATTAATACTAAGTTTTTTGGATAAGTTGTTTTTTAATTTGTAAAACTGAAATTTTATTATATTGCATTGTTATTTTGAGTAAGTACCTAGGTTGTAGTGAATGTTGTATATACCTATAATTGGGGTGCATATAAGTACCTTGTGTAAACTAAATTGTAACTTTTATATGTGTAGGTACTGTTGGTATAATAAATAAAAAAATAAATGTTATATTCAAGATACTGTACAAAACTCTAATGAAAGTCAATTCACTAATTACTATAAATAATAATAATAGTCGTGGACAACATGGAGTTCTTCAAGAAAGGGGTGAAAATGTTTTTACGAGGTCGACAACGCGTGGGTGATGCCCCTGGAGGGTATTGCAAACGTTCATGGGCTGCGGTGACTGCTTACCATCACGCAAGCCGCCAGCTTGCTTTGTGGTATAAAAAAATTCAGTTATTATTTTTGCATAAAATCTAAATGACAATAATCAAAATATACATTTTCATACGTGAATAATCCATGTATAATTTTATTGAATTTAAATATGATATATGTCAAAATAATGTCGCTGTTGTTTAGAATCAATCAATTAGAAAATAATATTATTAATTGCTGTAACTACAACAACTGTTAAATTCGATTCAACCCATATAAGTTCCAAACAAAAACATTATAACAGTTTAGTATTTGCACATTCTAGCCTACAATCTAGATGTCCCCAACACGACCCAGTTCCTTCGCGACCTAAAGTAGTCGGCAACACGCCATGCGCTAATCGGCGCCACCTGTGTTTACTAACTAGCGGCTAACAGCCAGCAACTGTGACGCGAATCGAGGCCCAGTCAGCAGTTTTATAGAGAGTTTCCTACGAAAGCTACGTACAAAAATCGGCGGTAAATAAATAACGCACATCGGCTAGCTCGGCGTTTACTAACAAGCGACTAACAGCCGTCCAATGTGACGCGAAATGGGGCCCAGTCAGCAGTTTTCATAGAGGGAGTTTTTTGCGGAAGATACGTACAAAAATCAGCGGTAAATAATTCGTAGAGCCGTCTCTGTCTACGAAGCCGAAACTAGCCAATGTGAATGATTTACAGTTTACCGGCGACATTAGAACGTAATCCGCCTAACATTCGGCTGAAAACTTTTACATTTTTTTTTAATTTGACTTTCCAGGCATTTGACCGCCATCTCACCTGGTGGTAAGTGACGATGGGGCCGAAGATGGAGCACCTCTCTTAGGAACTCTTCACTATAGCCTTGAAGGCGTCCAGATTATAAAGATCAGGGAACACACTTGCAGGAATGGTCCTTAGCGGTGTACTCATGGTAAAAAGCCGTATGTGCTGGTAGTAGCGATTTCTATCTCTCACTCTTTCACAAGCAGTTACAAATAGCGCTAACGCGTACGAAATAGTTTCTTTATGGGTTTATTTCATTGCGGCATATGTAACGGTTTATAGGTGCCTTCGACTACAAAGCTGCCGTTTGCGCTGCGCGACCAATTTAACGACTTATCGATGTCTTTGAAGCGATTCACGCAGTTTGTTGTTTCACCGGGTGCAGGAGGAAGCCATGGCCACGTTCTATAACTCCTCTTGCCATCGACAGGGTATTCTCACAGCTTGGAGCCTAAATGGTCCCATACTCTGTGGTTCCAGAGGAACTTTCTACTACGCACCCTTACGTGGAATGAGCTCCCTGATGCGGTTTTCCCGAGTGATTATTGTTTAAACGGGATTTGTCCCACCGCTGTAACTCCTGTGTAGCCAGGATCTACAGCGGCGATCAAACACAGGTCCTGAGTTTTGACACTCAGGCGTCCCCGAGGACAAGCTAATGCTGTCTTGGCACCCGCAACAAATTGAATTAAGAAGTAATAGGTTGGAGTAGGAAATATAGTGTCCCGACCTCCTCCCTCAAAAAGCGGTTTTCCCGAGTGAGTCAACATATGGAGGTCTTCAAGAAGCGTGTGATAATGTTTGACGTGGTCAGCATCATGCTAGTGATAGTTCTGTTATTGCAAACGTCCGTAGGCTGCGATGACTGCTCACTATCAGGCGGGACGTACGCTTCTTTCTTATGGTAAAACAGTATTATGCGTGCGCATTGAAAAGGGGGTGGAACCTCAACAAAACGAAAAGTCCCGGGCGATATAGCGTTAGCAAAGAAATTTACGCTAACGCTAATTTGCCGGGGTACTGTCATTTCGATATCAAACGTCGCGGTCGGTGGCCTAATGGCCATGTACAAACGACTCTTTTCTGAGTTATGTAGGTCTATTAGTTGCACTAACCGATGCTCTTACGGAGAGGGAAAACATCGTGAACAAACCTGCACGTTCAGGCGACTAAATGTGCAACCATGATCCAATCTGGTCATCCTACATGATCCAAACCAGGGGTATCTACCCCTGGTTAACCGGGTCACGGAGGACAGATGGCAGCCGCTGAATTGTAATTACCTGATCGGCCAAATCCTGGATCACTGTCAAGGCGGGCCTCGGGCCCTCGCCAACGAGAGCACAACCGGGGCTCTTATTTAACTACTTATTAACTCTAAGATGACCACTGTCATTTCGATCTACTTCGACAAGGTTCCATCCCATTCTAATATCACTATCAAACTTATTTCGATTCCTTGCCACGAGACTTGGTTTACTTGACAGTCTATACTTGCATACTCCCCTGTTTGTATAGTATTGGGTTGCATACATCTACGCGGCGCTGCGATGAATGAAACCCGACACCGGCTGCGCCCGCGCCGGTCCCCCACGTCTTAGCCGCGATAAATGCCCCGCCGCAGCCATTGGACTCTTTGTTAGACTATTAACGCTGATTATGATTTAGTGAACGGTGATAGAGCACCCGTTTTGAGAAGCGTTTGTTGTCGCTCTCAGATTCCTTGATTATTTAAATAGTTTTCAGTAGAAACACCCATTTTTTATTAATATCATCACGTTTTCTATCTCTCCCCTCCCTTCTTCAACATTTGCCTACCTAATACTGAATGTAGGTCTCCTCCATGCCTCTACATACTAAACGCTTCTGGGCCTAATTCTCCCGTTGTAACATCTCGAATTCGATTTTTTTTCTAGCCACATATCTCTATTAATAATGACATTGAAATATCCTATGGAGCCAAAAAAAAAAATTCTCGACTATCTTCGAGAGGCGTGTATTGTCGAAACTCAATTACAGTGACGTGATATCGAATTTATGATATATACAGCGCGAGAATCGCCCCCCTGGGCTTTCCTCATTCAGTCCTCTGTCATCAGTGGCCAGTCGGGCCAGATCGTCTGTCCATCTTGCCGGCTGTCTTCCCACATTCCTGCACCCGTTTTGTTCCCATTCCCACCTACCTACGTAAATTTTTTGGACTCTACCTCAGTTCGTTAATATTTTTGGACTTCAGCTCAATTGTAAAGACAAAGAAATCACAATCGCCTCTATGAGCACCTAATTGGAACTATTTAATATTCAGGATGTTACGCAGACGGCATTAACTGCCATGTTATATCGTGTCAAGGCTACGCACGCATCCCACACTTGGCGACCTAGCGATGTTCAGTGTCAACGCTGGACTTTCGCGCCTGTATGCCTGATTTATTTGACAGTAACCATTTTGGCTGGTGGCCCATTAAACGAGGACGAGATATCAACTATTTCCAGAGCCACTGACGCTGGGAGAAGGTGGACGCACAATGTCTGACGTCAGATAATAGCGAGTCTTTATAGATTAGATACAAATTGAATTCTCTTCGGTGAGTGCTCCCAGGAGATCCAAAATCTTGTTCCATCGGGCCCTTTTTGTTATCGAATAACTAGGGGGACAAACGATCGTCATCCATATATGGTAAATGTCCCACTATCTCGTAGTCTGCGTTTTTCATATACTTTTCTAATGCGCGCTGAAAAGGACTGGAACTCTCTGCCTGAGTCACTGTGCCCCGATAAGTATAAACTTGGAGTCTTCAAGTCAAGAGTGAATAGGTATCTTCTAGGCACGCATCACTTACCATCATATGGCTGACTGGCAGTACCAATTCCTTGCCTCGTATAATTTTTAAGTGCAGCTTTCATCAGATGTTTTCCCCCACTATAAGAGGAACGGTTAGTGCTCAACATAACACAGAAAAGAATACGAATAAACACAGCATTGTATTTAATTATGAAATCTCTGACCGAGTAGGTGTATCTAGTAGGTTACTAGACACGGTAGACGCTCAAAGGCTCGTGTGTATGGCCCGTGAAGGGCAGTCGGTACTTAGCGCGTAAACTGTTAGCCTTCTCTTGGATTGGAACCGGCGCAAACTGGCTCAGAGCAATACCTAATTAAACAAAAATGTTACTTGGCCTGTACGTGATTCTTTTAAGTCTTCCAGGTTGTTTACCTCTAAAATCCAGGGTCAAGGGCGGATTTGAGGGAGGAGCACAGGGGCACGCAAAGGATGGCCGCTTTAGCTTTAAAATTCGAACTATTTCTGCCGGCTCTTATTGCCATCGGGAGACGCGATCCGGGGCAACGCTTCACCTTTATGTAGTGGACTTTTCAGCTATCCGCACGAGCCGCTTTTGTTCAACCTTTACAATGCATACGACTAAGGAATAGAATACGTTGCCCGTTCGCGTGTGTTCCCTGATCATTATAATTTGGACGCCTTCAAGGCTAGAGTGAATAGACTGCGGCAGATAGGCATGCTCCATCTTCGGCCGCATCGTCGCTATCCACCACCAACCAGGTGATTGGCGGTCAAATGCCTGGGGGATTCTCGCGCTATGACATATCGAATTCGATATTTTCTCTACCCAAAAAACTGTATTAAAACGTCACTGAAATAGACCTTCAACAATATACGACTGTCGAAGATATTTGAGAAAATATTATTTGGCTGCAATATACATTTCAATATAATTATTATTGGAGATATGTGGCTTGAAAAAATGTCGAATTCGAGATGTCACAGATCGAGAATTAGGCCCCTGGCTCGACTAATAAAAAAAAGGCACTAGTTTCATATTAATAGGAGTTCAAAGTGTGAAATGGACGCACTAACCAGAGCACTTCGCTCTTATTGCTCATTCCCAACATATTTGCCATTGTCTCGGCACAATCGAAGCGAATGTTTTTAACTATAAATAATAACTAAACAATAAATAATTTGCGCGATGCCACGTTTCAGCAAGGCTTGAGCGGTAGAAGTAAATAAAGCTATCATATACGAGTAGATATACATATTCCCATTGTGCTGTCGCGCGAGGGCCCGGGGCCCGCCTTGACCATGATCCAGGATCTGGCAGATCAGGTAATTAAAGTAGAGCGACTGCCATCTCACCTCCGTGACCCTATCAACCGGGGTATCTGACCAGATTGGATCACGGGATCCCCCCAGAGTTCTCCACAAATGCTGCTCCTGTGCTTTCTCCATCCAGCTGGTACCTGCGATCTTTAGCAGGTCGTCGGTCCACCTTGTGGAAGGCCTACCCACGCTGCGTCTTCCGGTACGCGGTCGCCACTCGAGAACTTTACTGCCCCATCGACATCGATAATATTTCTTAGCGTTTGCAACGTATAAAACCGAAGCGGGTAATAAGCCCACACATTACAGCAACCAGGGACCGTAAAACGGAGAAACGCAGGACACGAAACTTCACGTTCGCGGTAGTAATAAAATAAGTACAATCTGCCGTCGCGAGCCACATTTCTATTATACTGGTTCTCAGGGCAGACCAGGAGCGTCGGTGGCGTAGTGGTTAAGGTGTCCGACTCGTAAGCTAGAGGTACTGGGTTCGAACCCAAGCGGCTCTTTTCTGAGTTATGTACATTAGTTGAACACTAACCTAACACTAGGCGCCTGTATAGGCGCTAAGCAAGCCACCTGGCAGTGCGCCTTAGTATTTTACCCTAGCATTAGTATTTCTCACATGTAGGTACTGTTGACACGGGCTGGGGCGCCTCTTAGTTCTTGGATTAACGTCATGAATTACAGCACCTCTTAGTACTTCAATCCTGAATTTGTGGCAGGAGTGGGTGCTACATAGATTTTTAAAGCCAATTCACTTTTTAGTTGCTATGTTTACTACCAAAAAATTATGAGGTTGCTACACTCACTCATTATTTTATATATGGGTCATTCTAAGTCACTGGATGTATAGTCAAATGCCAGCTGAGTTTCGGACAGCAATAGATTGCTATGGTCCCTAAGACATTGATAAATAAATATGCTTGGACAATTCCCACAGCGCTATCTAGCCCCATAGTAAGCAAAGCTTGTGTTGTGGGTGCTAAACAACAGCTGTTAAGCTACTTGTATACTTTTAAACACATACTTATTATACATATAACCCCCAGAAATTCAAATGGCTTGTATGCATGACATACAACTGGAGTTTGACAGTTTTCACAATATCTTTGGACCATTAGTGAGAAAACATCACCACTTCCAATTGATAATCATAAACTTTTGTTAAACAAAGTCCTGTACAGAATCCTACAAGATTGGTTCCTTTTTCAGCTTTTCACTATTCTACAAACCACTTTGGGTTTTGTTATGGCCAAATAATATTTTAACTTTTTAACTGGTAACATATTTTTTATTTCTTTTTTTTTCTTTCTCTTTGTAATCTAATGTAGAAACGGTGTCTTCTGTCACAGGCTTTGCCTAAAAGGAGACTCCAGAAACGATAGATTTAAGTACTATTTGTTAATGAAATAAATATTTATTATTATTATTATTAAGATTGTTGGTGGCCTAAAGGTTAGGTAGATTAGTCTCATAAGCAAACGTACCGAAGTACCAAATTCGATCTACAGTGCTGCCAAGTACGAGAGAAGCCATTGTTGTAAAACCTGAACATCAAGTGACTGAATGTGTAACCATGATCCAATGTGGTCAGGTGCCCCTGTTGATGTTGTCATAGATGTCAGATAGCAATCGCTCCTCTGTAATAACCTAAATTATCTGCCAAATCCTGGACCATGGTGACGGCAGACCCTGGGCCCTCGAACACAATAGCCGGGGTGTGAGAGCACAACAGGGACATTGATAACAAGATAACAGTCTATACTAAACCATTAGTCATATTTTGTACATCAAACCCCCCACCTGATCAGTTCCAGTACCATGGATACTTTCACAGTCATTCAAATTAGTTTTTCTTTTGAATTTTTTATTACTAATAGGGCATGACAATACTGATTAGTTTCTGTTCTCTTACAAAATATGCTTTTTGTCCCATAGGGCAGAGTAAACATTTGCTTTGTCAGTTTAGGATTTAGGTAGTCAGATAATGTATGTAGTTGAAAAGCTGATAACTGTTAACTTAGTGTTTGTTAGTTTAGCCCAACAAAGGGTAACATAGATAGTTGGTATAGCATAGTAAAGCGATCTTAATCTACAAAGTGGCAGCACCAACTGAAAATTTATTATAAAAAAAATAAAAATTGATGTGGGTCAGCACTAGGTGCTGGATATAACTGGTTATATGATATGATAATGCATGGGATCCTTATCATTATAAACAACAGAAACAAATACATATTACCATGGCTTGGGCAACATGCCCCCTATCATATACTGACCAATCCTCAACCCAGAGTAAAAGAGTAGAGTGTAATATTATAGTAAGAAGTGAAAAGACACTATCATTATTTTTAAATATGTGTAAATGATGTCACTGCAGTGGACGCTGGCCACATACAGCCCACGCGTTCTCCGCCACGCATAATCCTATAAGAGTCACCGCCTAATTGAAAATAGTAGATCTGCTAAGGAGTAAACAAAGATTGTAAATCGAATATTTCGTAATCGGTCGCCAGCTCGACACCAAAACAATAATAAGGCGGCACACTTTCTTACAGGGATTGGGAGGGAGCAACTTCCACGAACAGCGGTATCTCACATCCCATTCATGCTTACGATAAGTATGACCAAAGGAGCGAGATAAAATGACCTGTCAAAAACTTTGCGAAACAAAAAACTATTTGTTCACGCTAAACGACACACGTTACAAAAATATTTCTAGTAACAATTGAAGAAATACATGCACACGTACCGTAGTCAAGTCAACATAAATCCAATACAGAAGTCGGGAAGAAGTTTTTGTGAAAACAAGGTACACAAAACACTGTGGAACACACAATTGTTGAAAACGTGGAATCACAACGTAAGCACTATGGAACACTACACACACAAGCACTAGGCACTGCGGATGATGGAAATTGAGCACTTAATTCAATGTTTATTTACTATTCAAGACTTTTGAAAGCAAAGTATTCACGGGACGTCTGCCGCTGTCGGACAATTTTCGGCCATTTTGCGAAGAAAGAGCATGCAATGCAAGCAAAGAGAGAGAAGAACTCTTCAACTCTTTTTTGCCATCTACAAAGGCAGCCAATAGCCAATGAAAATAAAGCTATTGGCGCCACCTTTTGGCTGGCAATAGAACTATATCGCGTTTTGTTATTGCTGATAGAATGTGTCAACGTCAAGCGAATCTTGGCAGTGGCAAACCGCGGCACATTTAAAAATATTAACTGGCAACACTGTCCTGTACTCGGAAGAAAAGAATTTGATACGTACTAAATCTTTTAACTAATTACGTTCTTTGTCAAACTTGGTCATCTAATCTGTCTTTCAAACCAAGTTACAGAATAGTATAAACATCACAGCCCATAACAGTCCACTGCAGGACTTAGGGCCTCTCCCACGAAAGGGGAGGTGGATTGCCATAATCTCCACGCTTGGCAGGCGGGTTGGAGATCGCAGTGCTATTAATATAATAATGGAAAATGCTGCTGCCCATTTTCCGGCCTACGGAGACTCTAGATCTTTAGCCTCAAAAACGTTAGTCGCCTTGTACGACACCCACGAGTGTAAGGGGTTGGTGCTATTCTACTCTGCCGGACACCACACGGCATATAGTATAAACGACTCACCGAATTTGTCAAATTATTTAATAATCATATTTTGTACTAGAAATTTCCCACGCATTTATAAATAAAATAATCCTTATTAATTGATCACTTCTCCACAAGCCATATTACAGCTTCGGCACACAGCATTCATTCGGCATTTGTTTCATTGTCTAGACTTTAGCATAATTTGAATTAGATGATTATCTCGCAATTTTAAGAGAGGTATGGCACAGTGGGATTTCCCTCTCGAATCGGTGCTGCCCGACTCGACCTCCATCTTACAGAATACAACTGCCAAACAACATTATTTTAATTGTGTTATGTTTCTGCCGGTGCGTAAGGTTTGCAGTGCGCCATGGGGATCCGTGGCTTTGGCAGTAGATGGGCTGCCCTTTCATATTCGCTGTTACGTGGCTAAGTGGGGGCAGTGTATTGGCGCGGCAGTCAGGGAGACCTAGTGAAACGGCTGTCCACTGGCCGCCCGCAGGCTGAACGGGCTCCCGAACCCATGGAATACATAATCTCCGCCCTGGGAGGCTGAGCCAGTCTTGCGAAAAGTCCTTGATACACTGAAATCCTGCCCGGCTGATACGTTACATCTTACATACCTGGGGTACAAGTTCAAGCATAATTTTGTGCGTCGGGCCGGGGTGTGTATGTTCATTCACTAGGGCATCTGTCGACTTTTATTTTTTAAACAGAAAATAAAATAAAATAAGCATTTATTATCTCTTCACAAACAAATAAATAATACGTAAGTAGGTCAGTACTATACAATTTTTATAGTAATATTTATTTGTGAGAGACTGTTGCCTGAAATAGGTTCCAGAGAACCCGTGATACAGGTCACCAGTGACCTGAAAGCGACGACTGATAAAGTCTTTGAGCAGTATCCTTCTGCTGAGTTAGTGGTTTTAGGAGATTTATAAGCCCACCATTCGGAGTGGCTCGGTTTCGGTCTATTAACTATGTGGGCAGATCTACTCATGAATTTACTCTGGCCTGTGGTCTCTCACAATTGATTCACTCTCCAACTAGAATCCCAGATGTTGAGGACCATACAAGCTCAGAAGACTGGGATGGATTGCGTGAATTTTATGCATCATACCCGTGGAGGCAGCTCTGCTTTGCATCGGATAATCCTGATACCTTTGTCACCGCAGTAGCCGAGACCATCTTGGCAGGTATGAACTGCTTCGTTTTTAGCTCGCTAGTGGCTGCTGAGGCACGGAGACGACCGTGGTTTAATCGGCCATGCAGAGGCTCGACGAGCTAAGCAATTCGCATACGAAGCTTGAACCACCATGAGATGCAAAGCAAGAAAGTGATCGCTAGAGCAAAGTTCGCCTTCGTTAGCAGATATGGCGAGTGACTTACGAGCTACCCTTCTGGTAGCCGGGCTTTAGGGTCGTTTGCCAAAGTTGCCGAGGGAAATTTAAGTTAGTCATCCTTTCCACCACTACCTGACGTCCATAGAGCACTAGAGAAAGCCAATTTAACGGAGGAGCCAACCCGCCTACCATCTCATGGTGCGGCAAATCAAATGCCGAAAATAACCATTTCTCTGCGAAAGATACGGCGAGCGCTACTCTCTTGAGATGTTCGAAAGTCGAGAAGTCGAGTGGACCTGGCATTCCGGCGGTTGTACTTAAAGTGTGTGCTCCCGAATTCTGTCCTATACTAACGCGCCTCTTTGCGCTCTCATACTCCACTCCCGTCTTCATGGAAGACTGCCCACGTGCACCCTGTGCCCAAAAAGGGCGACAGATCAGACCCATCGAATTACAGGCCTATCGCTATTACAGGGCTTCCCGAGAGATTGCGCAAATAGGTAACTAGCTTTTTGTTCAGCAGAAACATCAAAGCCGTAGTTGACAGCTGTTGCTCTGATAGCTTGGACATTAACGCTGGTGTCCCGCAAGGCTTGGTGCTGTCTCCAACTCTATTCCTCCTTCATATCAATGATATGCTGTCTATTGACGGCATTCATTGCTATGCGGATGACAGTACTGGAGATGCCTTTTATGCCACTAAGGTGGCAAACAAGCTTACGGCCTGCCTGATGGTAAGCAGTCACCGCAGCCTATGGAGCCAGGGGCATCACCCACGCGTGTCTAAAATCGAGAGTATTCTGTCCAGAATCTTTGATTGAGGACGATTAAATTTAGTCCAATTTAACCCCACTAAGACTAGTGTAATCGGATTCTGTTATCAACTATATTTTAATAATAATGATACAGTAAGATTACATATTTACATATATATATAATAACCAAATTATTAAAACTAATATGGCAATTTTTTTATCTTTAGTAGTCTAGTTAGATTAAAGGTTTTGTTCAATTTCAATTCATTTTGCATTCCATGTTCGCTAGTAGCATTAAGCAAAAAGCTATTGAATAGCTTGACCGTTATTCTAAACCCTACATCAGAGGAAAACTACCGGACTCGCCTTTATACGTATGCATGATATGGCGGGAGAAGCGCAGCGGATACGCGGGGTAAAAGATCGTGGAGCGACTGCAGAATCTGTGCATTCGATATATTTTTGGGTTGCGGAAGTTTGACCACATACACGAATTCAAAGCGAAATTGAACTGACTTCCCGTACGGCGACCTAGGGACTGTCTGTCACATCCTGGAACTATTATACCACGTTCTAGTAAATCCCTCTGCGCCTGAGTACTTGCGAGAGTGGTTTAGTTTTCGGCCCCCGCAGGGAACGACAGCTGGAGGTTCCCTCATATCGCTCAACCCCCCACAATAGAGACTTCGGAAAAAAAATCTTTCAAATTCCAATTAGTAAACACTAGTAAACATCTTTTCCTTTGATTTTTATTTTTTTTGCTCTTATTTTTATATGTGTTTGTTCAATACTAAGAGAATCAACTTGGTTTCACAATCAATTATTTATTGAAAAACTCGACTTAAAAAAATTGTTCACTGTATTTGGAAAATAATTTGGGGCGAGGGGGCCTCCGCTCCTTCGTTGCCCCGAGGCCTCTGGACCTCTAAATCCGGCCCTGGGGTATGGCAAGTCTTTCAGAGTGTATGCAGCAGAACTGTGGAACTCGCTACTTGAAGAGATACAGGACGCACGCACACGTTCATTCAGGGGCCTTCTGAAGAAGAATTTCCTCATAATTAGATGATGGAGCCTCATATATGTATGTATTTATTTGTATATATTTATTATGTAGTCATAAATATTTATATAGGTATGTACCTACTCGTATATTTATAGAATACATATTTATGTATTAACGTACTGATATTAGTTTTACCGGTCTATTTACTACATTTAAAGTTAGTTATTTTAAAGTAAGGTAACTACTCGTTATTGCCTCCTCCGCTCGCTAAAGCTCCTTTGGGCTTGTCTAAGGTTAGGTGGAAGAGATCCCGTTGTAGGATAAGCTCACCCGTGCTTTGAAAGTGTTGTCTTTGGTAATCTACTATGTAGTTGCAATAAAGAGTTTACATACATACGTAGATACATACCTACGTAAATAGACGCCACTATCCATATCCGGCGTAAACGCACAACTACATTGATGTTTTGTTGGGTTTCGCATGGTAGGTATTTAACAAGCGTTTTATTTTCAAGTAAAATGCTTCTATTTTACTACGAGTAAACTGCTATGGCATGTATTTGTTAACCAGTTTTTTAACAATAAATATTTACTTTACTTTACTTTACTATACTTTACTTTACGAGTGCACGGGGGTGCACGAAAGGAGCCTCCCCGAGTGGCGTGATCGAATCGTTCCCTGTGATTCCGACGCCCGGCGCACCCTGGTAACAGTTAGATCCGGTAACGCAGGGTCTAGCTGGCAAATCCTTTCACCACGATGGACCTAAACACGAGTACCTTTCAGAGCTCAGCACCTCGGCGTACAAATGAAACGCCTCAGTCAAGGCATCTCCTCTCCAAGCCAGCGCTAACTGTAGTCTCTATAAATATAGAAGGTTTCTCTAATGAGAAATCTGAAGTCTTATCGGAGCTATGTCGCACAACCAGATGTGATATCCTGTGTGTTCAGGAAACTCACAGAGATTCGTCACAACCAAGCCCATTTGTTGAAGGCATGACTTTAGTTGGTGAAATCCCCCATTCAAAATATGGGAGCGCAGTTTTCTCCAGACAGAATATCCATATAAAATCTGTATGTCATTCAAACCACAACACAATAGAAATTTTAACCGTGGAGTTGGACAACTGCACTATCTCCTCTGTTTACAAACCCCCTGGACAACCGTTTAGCTTCCACAAACCGCAAAATTTTGACTACCACTCGACCAAAATAATTGTTGGTGATTTTAATAGTCACAACGTCACATGGGGATACCGAGAAAATAATCCTGATGGACTAGCAGTAGAAGAATGGGCTGACGCGCTAGACCTAACTTTGATTCATAACGCCAAAGCACCCGCTTCGTTTAACAGCTGTCGCTGGAGGAGGGGCTATAATCCGGATATAATATTTGTAAGCTCATCCATCAGCCAACAATGTCATAAATCTGTTTGCCCACCAGTACCAAGAAGCCAACATAGGCCTATAAGATGCACAGTCCAAGCCATTATTAGGCCAACAGAAGTGCCTCTCAGACGACGCTTCAATTACGCAAAGGCCGACTGGACTAAGTATTCGGAAAGTATTGACAAAGCTTTATCGGACGTAATCCCAGACCCGCAAAACTATCGGCAGTTTGTCGATTTGGTTGCGTCAATCTCTCGAAGATGCATACCTAGAGGTTGCCAGACGGCATATATACCTGGTTTGTCGCCCGAGACCGCAGTGATGTTGGATCGGTATGAAGCCCTATATAAGGATGATCCGTTTTCAGAAGAGACACTTCATCTAGGTGAAACTCTCTTGGCACAAATTTCCGAAAAGCGCCGCGAAAAATGGATCAATACAATAAGCTCTATCGATCTGACACATAATAGTAAAAAAGCGTGGTCAACTATCCAAAAACTTACTGGCGTCCCTCCAAAAGCAAAACAATCGAGTCAGGTTACCGCTAACCTAACCTAACCCGACCAGCGTCCTAAACGACAACCCAAAATATCTCCCTTAAACTCTCAAAATTGTTCAGATTCATGCACAATTAGCAGCCCTTTCGATATATCCGATATAGTTTCTGCCATCAAAGAACTGAAATTGGGAAAGGCTTCTGGCGTTAACAACATTTCTACGGAGCAGCTGAAACACCTCGGTCCAATCGCTGTCTCTTGGCTCCTTCAACTTTTTAATACCTGTATCGAGTCTGCGAAGATACCCAGTCTGTGGAGAAAGTAAAAAATCATAGCAGTTCTGAAACCCGGGAAAGCTCCCGACGATGCCAGAAGTTTCCGCCCAATATCTCTTCTATGTCATACTTTCAAACTCTTTGAAAGAATGATTCTAAACCGCCTCACAAACATCATAGACCCGAAACTGATTCCCGAACAAGCTGGATTCCGACCGGGAAAGTCTTGCTGCAGTCAAGTTCTCAACTTGACCCAGTATATCGAAAATGGCTTTGAGTTAGGAAAAGTCACGGGGGTCGTTTTTGTCGATCTATCAGCGGCATACGACACAGTAAACCTCAAAAGATTGTTATGGAAGGTGGAGAACGCTACTGGGGACCAAAAATTCGTCCGACTTCTGAGCGAGCTTCTGCATAACAGAATATTTCAAGTGCATATGCTTGAAGGAAAAAGTAGGTGGCGACGCCAAAAGAACGGACTACCACAGGGTAGCGTGCTCGCTCCTACTTTATTTAACATATATACGAACGACCAGCCTCAGTCACCAGAGACGGTACGTTTCTTGTATGCCGACGACCTGGCACTCGCTGCACAGACGTATTCCTTTGAAGAGGCAGAAACCAAACTCGAAGTCGCCTTGTCCAGCCTCAGTGAATATTATAAGGAGAACGCGTTGAGGCCCAATCCTACAAAGACCCAGTCATGCGCATTTCACTTGCGAAATAGATCAGCGAATCGCAAACTAAATATTTCATGGCAGGGAATTTCAGTAGGCCATTGTAGCTCACCAAAATATCTTGGCATCACCTTAGACCGTTCGCTTACCTACAGGAAAAACTGTGAGAACATACACCACAAAGTAACCGCCCGAAACAACTTACTCTCACGCCTCACTTCCTCAAAATGGGGTGCCACGCCACAGGTTTTGCGCTCTACTGGTTTAGCATTATGTTTCTCTGCGGGCGAATATGCATGTCCCGTATGGCACCGATCAGCTCATGCTAAGACAGTGGATACAGCTCTTAACGACACTTGCCGGAAAATAACAGGATGTCTTAAACCGACTCCGGTGAGTAAGTTGTATCCACTAGCTGGCATTGCTCCACCAGCCGTTCGCAGAGAGATAGCCAGTGCAGTTGAGAAACGCAAACAGGAAACGGACTCACGCCACCCTCTCTATAGTCAGGAACCTATTGTCAAGAGATTGAAAAGCCGATCCAGTTTCTTGGCGACCACCACTGCCTGTGAAAGTGACGCCCCCACAGCCAGAAGTAACCTGTGGATCAACAAATTTTCCTATCCCGCCTTTATCTCTCCTACTGAAAAGCTCCCACCCGGAAACAAACTTCCGTGGCCAATCTGGAAGGCGCTAAATAGGCTGCGAACCCAGGTGGGCCGATGTAAAGAGAATCTCTTTAGGTGGGGATATACAAAGGACAGTTCTCAGTGCGATTGTGGCATATCTCCGCAAACCATGGAACACCTCGTTTCATGCTCGGCGTGCCCTAAAACTTGTACAATGGAGGAATTGTTCAAGGCCAGTTCAAACGCTGTATGCGTCGCCGAATACTGGGCGAATAAAGTATAAGTCAGAGTTTAGTCCATCGACTCGATAAGAAGAAGACTTTACGAGTTTTTACCCACCAAAAACACATTTTTCGTGGAAAAAGTTAAACATTGTATGTTTCACTGGAGAGCGAACTTTTTGGTCTCGTGTATCACGTAGTGATTACTTGCTCAATGTCGTGTATGTTGAGCGAATGGATGAAAGAGGTACATAGCGCTGAATTTATAAAACCGGCCCTTAAGAGGACGACCCAGAAAAACGTCCACTGATCAGATTAGTAATGTTCTCAAAAAGCTGGGGTCTGAAGAGGCAAGAATAAAAGGAGATGTATGAAAAGAATTGTGGATATATACGAGGTTAGGGAGTTGTGTCAGGACTGAGCAAAGTGGCGATCCATAGTCTCTGCCTACCCCACCTGTGAAACACAGGCGTGAGCTTTTTATATAAAGTATGTATGAAGTCGTGTGATTTTAAAGTCGTCACTCTCAGCAAAATTGGCCAAATAGCGGGAGGTGACAGGTGTCATTTGTGACCCCAAAATGCCGATAAAGCTCAAGAGACATCATTTGACCCGCTCTCCTATACGGTAGCGAGACTTGACCCCTACTAGAGCGACACAAGCAGGAGCTGCGCGTCACGGAAATGAAGATGATGCGGTGAATGTGTGGAGTTCCACTGAAGCGGCCACATTCGGGGTAGCCTTGGCATTCGTGACATCGCAGATAAGCTGCAAGAATGCCACCTTCTATAGTATGGCCACGTCTTGCGCAGACCGGCAAATTAAGTGGGGAACAGTGTCCGGCCATGCTGTCCCCGCGAGGCACGTCTACTTCCTCAGAATTATTTTAGGTTTTCCTCACTGACCGATTTGGATTGCTCTCCCTATGTTTACCCTGTTGTTGTTGTCTAACCTGACCCAACACGAATCCTAAAAAACATAAGTGTGTACGAGAAGGAAGGATCAAAACATTTCGGCTCGAAATATCGGAAACTATTGAGTGTTGCCATTAGGAATTTCTAAATTCCTCACTGCCAAGATTCGCTTTATGGACTCTTCTTGAAACTTGCCATCTTTTTTAACTGGTTGGTTTCCAGCATAAAAGTTTAATTATCTTTGGGTAATAAATAAAAACAAAATCTCCCAAATATTTTCAATGCATTTAGCTCATTAGGCGCTAAATTCGATTATTTCATTCAGGATTGTTACAATTCTAAATTTTGCAATGTATCTTGGACCTAGCATTCTTTTTATGAGCTTTTTATTAGTAAGTTATTACTTTATTGGTACTTTTGTTACAATTGTCAAAACGATAAAATGTTTATTACGCATTAGAGGGCAAACTCTCGGAATCAAATCAAATTTTTGTACCTTGCGACTCCTTTCAGATTTTAGTCGATGACGGAGATACAAGGAATGTAGCAGACCTATTGCCAGAACTGAATAGTGATGACAACATCACGGAAACTGATCTGCTGGCTAATACTAAACGTAAGTGCAATATTTTCAATCGCCTACATCAATAACAGAGCAAGGGTTCCCAATCTTTTATTTGGGACCACTCTGTTTCGTCGATGTGTTCGTCGTCTCAGGTTCCACGTCAGGATCCCGGCAGTTTTCTTCTCTATAAGTGCTACCTAGTGCTCTTACGTAAGTAGGTACCTAAGTGTTTTTGTTTCGTTGGTACAGTACCTAGTAGATACGAGGTACTGGCGATTGAAGTTCTTTCTCGTTTTCTTTAGTCCGGTCCGGTTTCATGGTCCGGGCAGTTTTATTTTCCAATACCCCTTGGAATATTAAAACTGCACGGACCATGGAATTAAAATTGACATGTTTCAGTTGCCGTGCTTTAACGTAGCTCGCGAATAATAAATATGCACCAGCCAGATGAGCCGTGCGCGCTTGCGCACCGAAAAATACACTGACAGCAGCAGAGCAGGAACCCGACAGCATAACTCGAATTGAACGTACCTACCTAAACGCAATAAATAACAACAAGAGCTGACGAGTGAGACGACGATAGGATTTGCGGTTTAAGCGAGTGAGATGGCGATGCATCGTTCGATAGCGTTTCCTTCAGATCGAGTCAGGCTATCGGGCCCCAGGGCGACTTCCAAATTAGTAACAGACGTTCCGTTTTGGCTGAAGCCTACCAAACGTCAGTTTGATACTAATCCTTACGAAGTGTACAAAATAAAGTCGCTTTTGGGTGCGGGGGAAGTGGTCGGAAGTCAGACTAAGCTCGGCTCGCCCGCTCATCGTTACTAGTTTCAGTCTTGTCGAGAGCCCTTGGTTAGTCGCTTGAAGGAAGCCCTTAATTTGGTGCAGGCGTGTTTGTTCTCCTCCAAACTGCTAAAACTTTTCGAATCACCTGACGTTTATCGTCCAAATTCCAAGCGCAGCTGGCTTGACGACCGCCCTTTTAAGTATACGGCAGCGAAACAAGAGCGGCACAAACAGGAGCGTCACATCACAGAAATGAAGATGCTGCGATGGATGTGAGGAGTTTCAGGCAAACACCGCGTCCGACTCCTACATTTGCGGTACGTCCGTGCCATCATCGCAGATAAGCTGCAAGAAATCCGTCTTCGAGGGTAGGGCCACGTCTGCTCTTGTGCAGACACTTACGTAGGAACCAGATGTCTGGCTATGTCATGCTACACACCAGGCAGGGGAAAAAGAGGCCGGCCCAAGAACTCCCAGGAAATGATGGCTTGCCGATTGACGTCGTTAAAGATGTAAAAGAAACTTAAAGACACTGACGGACTCCACCAAGATTAGTGTCGGACTTCTTCTTATTAGACGAAGCTTGGGACCCACTACTTAGCTACACTAGCTGACAGCGCCCCTAGGATTAATTAAATAGGCATCTACAACTTCATCAACAGCCCGTAACAGTCCACTGCTGTACTTGAACGAAATACCCATGCTTTGAAGGCGGGTTGCAGTTCGCACTTATGAAAATATAACAGAAAACACTGCTGACCACTATCTGGACGGTCCTAGCTAGCATGGGCATAGCCAGCATAGGGCAGGGGTGAGCAACTGCCCTACTCTTTTTTTTAACCATTGACACTGCCCGCGCCGCGTGCTTAATTTTTTTTTATTAAAAAAAATACGTGTGGCACTCGGGGACTGCCGCGGTAAAGCTATTGCATAGCATTTTTTATCAACTTATGCAATTATAATTATTTATTTATTTTATTTATGCAGTATTTTTTTTTCTTTGATATTAACCATATACATACACGTTATGGTTCAACTAGTCGCGGGCTCGAACTCACTCGTGGACGCGGCCAAAAAGCACGCTAGCATTGTGTCTAAAAGAGATAGAATCAGTTATGAACAGTAAGCAGCTAGTCTACACGCATACGTCTAGTCGCACGCACACAAACACCGTGCCGAAGTCTGCCGTACTGAAACGACGTTAGACGATACACGGCTTTCAACGCCGCACCGCTGTGCCGGTCGGAGTGGGGGGTGTTCGGTGTTATTCGTTACGGAATTTCTTGATTCCGTCGTCGCGCTCAAAGCCCGCGATAAAAGCTATAGCTTAAAAAAACAAAATACATTTTTTTTTTTTTTTTATATTAAACAAGACAGGCATTTGACCGCCATCTCACCTGTTGGTAAGTGACGATGCGGCTGAAGATGGAGCATGCCCGTCTTGGAACAGCCTATTCACTCTAGCCTTGAAGGCATCCAGATTATATTGATCAGGGAACACACTCGCAGGCAACGCGTTCCACTCCTTAGCCGTACGCATTATAAAAGTCAAGTCAAAGCGGCTCGTGCGGATAGTTGGAAGATCCACGACATAAGGATGAAGCGCTCGCCCGGATCGTGCCTCCCGATGGTGGAAAGGAGACGGCGGAATGAGGTCGTGCAGCTGCTTCGCACATTCACCGAAATGTAACCTGTAGAAGACCGACAGACGCGCAACCCTACGCCAATGCTCGAGGCTCTGCAGCCTAGCTTCAATCAACTGTGGGTCACCAATCATCTTCTTTGCACGTTTTTCCACCGAATCCAAAGCCGCCAGTTGATATTTGGCTTATCCATCCCAGAGGTCGCAGCAGTACCTACTCCATGCAGGATCGGACTTGTGCTTGATATAACTGAATCAACTGCTTTGAAGTGAAGTACCGCTTAACCTTCGAGAGGACACCAAGTTTTTTTGCTGCAATTTTTGCCTTGGATTCGATGTAATGACCGAAGTTGAGATTGGTAGAAAGCTCAACACCTAGAAGCTGTAGGTTGTCAGTAATTTCCACAGGAACATCCCGAAAAGTTGGAGTAAGATTGAATGGACTCCTTTTGGCGGAAAACAAACACGCCTGAGTTTTGGTTGCGTTGAACGTCACCAGATTGGCTTCACCCCAATCAGAGACTGCCTTGAGAGCGTTGTTCAAACGATCAACCATAGCCTCTCGACAATACTGAATATCGTCTCTATTGGCTTTTGCATCTGACAGATATCTATCCGTTACTGTGCTGTCGTCTGCGTACCCAAAGGTACCTGGTACTGTTAGCAGATCGGTAATATGCAGGAATAAAGTCGCGGACAGTACCGATCCCTGAGGACGGATTGAACGTCCACTCAGAAAAGCCGATAACCAGGTGCAAAAGCCAACAGGAATACCAAATGAAGGAAGCTTGCTTAGAAGGCCCGCATGCCAAACCCTGTCAAAGGCTTTGGAGATATCCAGTGATAGACAGTGATCGGATGTACCCAGCAGTGCAGAGACCGATACTGAGTGTCTGTCGGGATCGGTTGTCAGCAGAAGGTCTAAGCAATTGGCGGTATGGGAGTCAACATCAGGTACCCTCGTGGCACAGTTTACCAGCTGGGTGAGATCTAGCGACAGAGCTAGTTTACGCGCCTCTCTCCCAGCATGATCCGTCACCTGGTATGGGAAAAGCCACTCTTGGTGGTGGGCATTGAAATCCCCCAGAATGACAAACTGCGCCGCGGGGTAACGTTCCCTCGCCTCATCCGCCACTTCTATGAGATGGTCACATAAGCGAGTCGTCTTCTGATCCCCGCTGTGCGATCGGTAAATGGAGGCATACAGGATTTGCACTTGACCTGTATCCACCAGCAACCATAAAATAGAAAAACTAGACCCCTCAAAGCTCCTTAGACGCCGAATGCAGATGTCTTCGCGAGCGTACACACAGACTCCGGCACGAGGTACAAACCTGTGCTCGAGAGTATACCCTGGGTAGCTGAGGTACGTCGCGTCAGCCGGACATCTGATCTGCGTCTCAGTGAGGAACAGCAGCTGCGGTTTTTCAGTCTCAAGGTGGTAGTGGACTGCATCGAGATTTGATTATCCGAGCTCGCTCATTCATTGATGTTACTTTTATGATGTTCGCCTAGCTCTATTAAGCCAAAATTCGAAAAATGTAGAGCTTGCTACGCTCGCTTATTTTATAAACATTTACACCGTTCGCGCCGATTTCAAGAGCCCATATACCAACTATAACCAGTCAAGCTCGCTGCGCTCGCTCAGTTGTTGGTTTATGCTACTTTACATATTCAATCTCTGTCGGTAAGACGTGTATCTATAGGGTTTTTTGCGCTTGCCTCCCCCGCCTACACGCCTTTGCTAGCTAGTGCATCTAACTAAGACATAGTCTCCTTGCACCTACGACACCAGGTAGGTAGGACATTAAACATCTCTTTCAATCATCAAAAAGGAGGGGATAGGAAACCAGGAAGGTAACACACTGCCATATGTTCCACCCCAGAGCCGGAGCACACCCATCCCACAATGCCAGGCAGAGCCGGACCATAATCGACAATGCCATCTGCACCTACCTATCCTAATACCTACTATTGATTATGCCACTCCGTTGCAGGAATATACGGCAAGGATAACACCTTTGATTTCATGAAGGCATTGGACGAAGCCAGTGAGGTGGTAAGAAACGTCTTTCAAATGATTTTCCACAAGAAAAGATGGCTGGGACACGATTGGAAAGACACCTACAAACTACCTATAAAGTCTTTAAAGAACTCGTACCTATAAAAACTAATGTTACTTATGCCATGGAGTGATGTTATATTTTGTTGATTAAAAAATTGTGTGAAAATTGCATTATGTTGTTGTTGTTTGATTCGAGCATGCGCTAAACCTACGTCGCGTCGCACCAACTATAAACTATTCTGGGACCCGCGGAAGACCAGCGCCGCGGCTTTGGCCACGGCTCACGCCGAGTGAAGTCCCTTTACCGACCGGACTGGCCACACAGCACAGCAATGCCAAAGTGTTTACTTCTAAAAATTATGTTATTTTATTTTATGATTTTTTATTGATTTTATTAGAATTAATTTTGTATGATTGTATGTGTTGATATGTGTGTCATTTTTGTGTTTAAATGTTGTGTTGTGGCGCCCAGTTGATAATAAATGATTAATTTATTTATTTTATTTATTTATCGTTCATCTATTAAAAAAAATATTAAAAATGGTATTAACTTTCGGCCTCTTAATAGTATAAGTTCTCTTACTATGGAATTAAATTTTGAATGCTGTGGTTTACTGTTACCAGAATTAAACTATCTTATCCTATGTATCTATAGAATTCCTAATTCTAACTTTGATATTTTCATAAAAAACCTTGAACTATTATTGTACAGGATTACTTTACGAGCAAGGTATGCAACCAAAAAAGTAGTCATAGCCGGTGATTTTAATATAAATATTTTAGAAAATAGTAAAAACTGTATCACATTTAAGAATACCCTACTAAAATACAACGAACACTTAACTGTCAATGAGCCAACTAGAATTACTTTACAATCACAGACATGTATTGACAATATAATAACAAATTTAAAAACATCTAAAACAAAGGTTGTACACCTTGGTCTTTCAGATCATTCTGGACAAATGATTGAAATACCATGTGGACAAAGTTTCAATGAAAAATATTGGTACATTTACAAACGAAACGTAAATAAATACATGGATATATTTCTACACTATATTTCACAGATAAGTTTTTCCGAGGTTTATATTCATAATGATGTAAACTTAGCATACAAAACTTTTATAGATCTATATAAAATGTTATATGATATGTGTTTTCCTATAGAAAGAGTCAAAATAACATATAAAAGAAGATGTAATTGGCAAAGTAATGGTATACGTAACGCAGCTAAAATCAAGAGAAAAATTCATCAGCAAATATTCAAAAATAAACAAATTCATTTAAAACCCTATTATAAAAAATATTGCAAAACCCTGAAACTAGTAACTCGTATAGCAAAGCGAAAATATAATATTGAATATATAAATAATAGTTCAAACAAAAATAAAGCTACATGGAGTTTAATAAAAAAACAAACAAAACCTGCAAACTTAATAAAGACAACAGTTGAAAAAATTCAAATAAATAATGAAGACGTCACAGATGCAAAAATTATTGCTAAATCCTTTAATGATCACTTTATTTCTATGAATAACCATAACCACTGCTCAAATAACTACAAACCGACAATCAATAATAATTGTAACAGCATATTTCTTGAACCTGTTGACTCTCATGAACTAAAAAGAATAGTAATGAGTCTAAAAAATAAAAACAGTTTGGCTATGATGGTATTACCATTCAGGCAATAAAACATTCTATCAATTATATATGTGAACCACTTGTTTATATTATTAATTTAATGCTTGAAAATGGAATATTTCCCGAGGACCTAAAAAAGAGTATAATCAAGCCCATTTTTAAAAAAGGTTCAAGAAGTATTATTAACGACTACAGACCCATAGCATTACTGTCAAGCTTCTCTAAAATCTTTGAGAAAATTATACACACGAGGCTTGTAAACTACCTAAATAAAAATTCTTTACTGAATATTAATCAATTTGGCTTCCAAAAGAAGAAATCTACAACTTTAGCAATATTTGAAATTTTGAAACAAGTATGGGATATGGCTAATGTAAAAACACAGTCTGTAGGCTTATTTCTCGATATGTCTAAGGCGTTCGATTGTGTCATCCACGATACGTTATTAATTCAACTGGAAAACTTGGGCATACGAGGAAACGCACTAGATCTTTTTGCAACCTATTTAAGGAATAGAGAGCAACTAACTGCAATAAATAAGTATAATGAATCCAACAAAACAATAGAAGAAATAAAATCTCCCTTCAGTAAAGTAATTTTAGGCATACCACAAGGTAGTATATTAGGTCCACTCCTCTTCCTTGTATATATCAATGAGCTCCCAAACATTACAAAACATTTATGCGTTATGTTTGCAGACGATGCAACGATCTTGTTTGTAGATAAACATAAAGATAAAATAGCATTGGAAAACGAAATAAATACTACCTTTAAAACTATTGTTAATTGGCTTAAAACTTTGAATCTCATTGTCAATTCAAACAAGACGAAACTAATCCAATTTAGGAATTATAGAACAAATTCATATAACTTAAAGATAGTAGATAGTAACTATTAGTTTCCATCGATTCTCATCTTAACTGGAAGTCACATGTAACCAAAATAAACAACAAAATTTCGAGTTACTGTTATGCCCTATCTATTTTAACTGAAACAACTTCTGTAAAAGTAGCACGTGCTGCCTATTATGGTCATGTTTACCCGCTCTTATCCTATGGAATTATATATTGGGGAAACTCAGTTAATATACAATCAACTTTTATTCTCCAAAAACAATGTTTACGCATAATTTATAATATGTATTCAGATGAAACACTTAGAAATGTATTTAAAGAAAAACAACATTTAACACTTACAAATATCTATATCCTGGAATTATGCTCATTTATAAAACATAATATGTCTCACTTTAAAACTACAACAGTAAACAGAATAAACAAACGTAATAGATACGTATATGATATCAATGTACCTACTACAAACAATGACATGTACAATAAGAGTGCTTTTAGAGTAGGAATCAAGGTCTATAATCACTTGCCGGTAGAGTTAAAAGCTTTAGATTCCACTAAATTTAAAAACAAGCTAAAACTATTTCTATTAAATAATGTATTTTACACCTTGAAAGAATTTTTTGATTATAATACACATTAATTGTACTTCTGTCTCACAGTGTACTTTCTTATTTTAATTGTATAGGTACCTAGGTTATGAATTAAGCAAATTGTAACTTTGAATTGACATTGTAATTGCATACCCGCTATGGGTAAACTGTTGTTCTTCTTATATTGCAAACCCATCTGCAACAATGTACTACACAGTTTAAGCAATAAAGTACTATTCTATTCTATTCTATTCATCCCGAACTGGGTGAAATGTTCAATTGAACTGCGATCGTTGGTTCTTGCGTACCTATACGTACTACATATCGTCACACCTTTTTCCCGTAGGGGCAGTCAGAGACCACTTCCACTTGTAGGTTTTTACCTACCTACTTACCTAGTATTTATTATGCCACTCCATTGCAGGATTCGGACTGGAAGTGGTAGGTCCTAAAGATTTTAGGTCCGCCTTCAACGAAGCAAGTGAGGTCTTCTCAAACATTTTTCGAAAGATTTTCCAAAACAAAAGACTTGTGGGACTAGATTTGGAATAAACATTAAAGCCTTACCTTTTTATTTTGTCTGATTAAAACTTTAATATGAAATTGTTGTGTTTTTTTGCTAGGCGTTGGTGCGGCAGACGGGCGCTTGCCCACCTGATGGAAAGTGGTCACCGCCTCCGATAGACATCAGCAACAATAGGGGCGCCGCCAATGCGTTGCCCACCTCTAAAGATACCTTTGATTCCATGTCATAGTCCAAAGGAAATACTGTGGCTTCGACATCCAATACTACGAGCGAGGAACGTTCTTTCAAACCTTCTGGTGAACACCAACAGACGTCTACGTAGGTTTACGTTCTGAGGATAAACATACGGCTAAAGAATAAAACACGTTGCCTGCGAGTCCGCTCCCTGGGGGCCCACCGCCTAACCATAGCCTCCTTGAGACTATTGCGCTGATTAAATTTGATTAAATTCAGTAACTAAATTCAGAAGCAAAAAGCGTGAGAGCAAATCAAAGTGAAATGTATTGCTCAACCAATAAGGTCCATTTTTGTATCACTTATATTATGTTACGTGTAGCTCCGCTTTTCAAAAGCCGTTATTGTCCCGGTAGTGTCCTCGCGCGCGCGGTTCCAGGGTCCGCCTTGACCATGATCCAGGATTAAGCAGATCAGGTAATTACGGTGGAGCGATTGCCATCTGAGCTCCATGACCTTGCTACCAGGGAAAACTGACCAGATTGGATCATGGCTACACATTTAGCCGCCTGAATGTGCAGGTTTCATCACGATGTTTTTCCTCACCGTAAGAGCATCGGTTAGTATTCAACTAATGTACATAACTCAGAAAAGCATCATTGGTACATGACTGCAGTACCCGGTATCTCACTTACGTCGTATACTCTAACCGCTCGGCCACCGACTCTCCTGACACGGCGGTCACTGTCTAGTTCTTATTCAAAAATTGATGAGTTCGATATGATGCACTCAACGCCGCGGAAATGTACCTATGGAATCGAAAAAGACACGGCCTGGCTGATCAAAGGGTCGCTGACAAATGCTGAGGTCTGAGGCCTTAATGTGTATTACCATTGTCTGTCGCTACAGCCTGTAGGCAAAGAATGGTTTCACCAGAGGCTTTCGAGGATATGCAGACAAATAATGACTTCACCAGAGGCTTTTGCGGATAGGTGGGGCTTTTAGCCGATAGGGATTCTCTACCCAGATGTCCTGCCTGTAGGTACACCTAACCGGTGCGAATGGCATTGCCAGATGCGATCCGGCTCTGCCTGGCATTGTTGGATACGGTCCGGCTCTGAATGGCATTGTCGGATACGGTCCGGCTCTGCTTGGCATTTGGCATTATCGAAGGCTCTAATGGCGGTCACTCACCTTCATGCCGCTTGACAAGTGGCAAGAGAACTTGGTGTGTGGGTAAAAATAGGCGGGATCAAGCCTAAACTGGGCGCGATGAAGACTACTTTTTGCCAAAGGTTTTTCAACTTTACTAATGAAACTATTTGCAAGTTACCTGCGCGATAAAAAACAATACGTCAGACATGGCTGCTATGTCTCAGATCCATTACCACACCCGGTCTGCAGCGGCACCGCCGATCTCCAATAGCATGATCCCACCCTCTGAAATGACATCAAAACATGCATTTCGGATATTCTGTGACGTCATTCCAGAGGGTGGTATCATGCTATTGGAGATCGGCGGTGGCGCTGCTGGGCTCAGTATTAGGTTCTCTTGTTTGGTATTATGGTGAACGACCTGGAGTTTTTTCTCCAATCTTCTTGGAGTTAATTATATACCGACAACCTAAAATAACTAATTGAGCGACTGAGATGTATAACTGCAAACGTTTTCTCTATAAAAAAATGTATTGATATTATCCCTTTTTTGTACCCCACTAAGTTACTGGGTACTCTTGGTTTCAACTCTCTGGAAGTAATGCGTAACGTAACTTTAGCTTGCTTGTTTCATGGATTGCTTACACAAGATAGGGTTTAAATATTGCACATCTGGGGTCCGACCGCCTAACTCGTGAAGGTAAACGCTAGCGGACGATGCATCGCTATCACACTCGGTCAGACCGCAACCGACCGATAAATAGCGTTTGCCTTCAATGGTTAGCCATTGAAGGCAAACGCCTCTTAAGACAGCTACTGTAGAGAATGGGGGAGGATCGCGCCGTAAGGAGAGCATATGGGTCAGCCGAGCGGACGTCGACCGGTCGGGCGACCCAGATATCGCTGGATAGATGAAGTTCTGAAATAACCTGCACGCACTAGGAATCCTCGATTGGCAGGAGGATAGGAAGAGGTGGCGATCTCTGGTGTCGCAGCCCAAGATCCACTTTGGGACACTGAGCCAACGCAGTAAGTACTTTAAAAAGTAAAAAGTGTAGTTCAGCCGTGCCTCACTAAATGGCGCTGCTTAGACAGGATTTTCAAGCATTGAATTTGGTATCCGAAGTTACTCGGAAAGGTGTTTCGTGAAAAGATTCTTAGTTTAAGTACCTTTTCTGAGAAAAAACTGCAAAATGTGTGCATTCTTCATCATCATCTCTTATAAAGCTTCTAAGTTAAGGTTGTCTGTGTGTGCATGAAGTATAAAATAAACGATTTTCTATTCTATTCTATCTAACGATTTATTTTGAGAATTGTGTCTATTTAACGCCATCTATTAAAACTATTTTTTCTTTTTAATCGGCTCTCGGAAAAACTCCTATTGACGTTTGGCGGGCGGGCCCGAAGTGCTTCACGTGAGTGCAACACACGGTTGTGCGAAACGCTGTGTCAACTCACCGTAATGACTCATAACAGGAGTAGGACGCTACACTGGGTTGTAGTTACGTTGGGTACTTTGCTGTAAACATTGTAATCAACATCATCATACCAGCCACTGCAGGAAATGAGCCACCTCCACATCAGTGTTGACCATACTCAAAACAAAAATGGGCAGCAGCCATTATCTTTTGGTCTATGGTGGTACTTTAGTCCTGTTAGTGCCTATTCTACTCATAAGTACCAGATACCAGACAGCATATTTTGATATGCTTAGTCATCATATCAGCCAGAAGACGCCCACTGCTGGGCATAGGCCTCCCCCAGAGATCTCTACAAAGGCCGGTCCTGTGCTTTCCGCATCCAGCTGGTACCTGCGATTCTTACCAGGTCGTCGGTCCACTTTGTGGGAGGCATACCCACGCTGCGTCTTCCGGCACGTGGTCGCCATTCGAGAACTTTACTGCCCCATCGGTCATCTGGGGCCATCATCTTCGAGCTATGTGCCCTGCCCACTGCCACTTCAGTCTGGCAATCCTTAGAGCTATGTCGCTTGCGGATCTCTTTATTTCTGATTCGATCGCGCAAAGAGACTCCGAGCAATATGCTTAGTAATAATATTGAAAACAACAAAACTTGTTTACTATACACAAAATTATTATTAAAAGACTTAAAGGCGAAATTATTATTAAGAAAAGACTGTCAAAGTCGTGAGTGTAAATAGTGGTGCTCTCAGAGTCTAGTTCTCTCTCTAGTAAAAGTTGCAAAGTTCTGTTTATAGCGGTGGACGCTGTAATATCTAGTATTATCTCAGTGTAAAGCAACATGATTACAGTTGAAAACAGTGCTTAAAATTTCCGTTTGGCACTTTGTTATTCGGAATTTGTCACGACTACCCTCAAATTGAGACCGCCTTAATTTCGACTTTGACAATTAATAATTTCCTGTGACATTGACAAGTTTGTTGACTTTGGCACTTCCATTGTTATCTGTGTTGTATTGCCACCAGTGAATCCTAAAACCTACCAAAATAAAAATGAGTTCGAAAAAAAGTCCCAACTGTAGCCAAGAAAAGTGCATGAAATGTAATAAATTGCCTAATGAAAAAAAGCCAACTGCGACTCGCAACTCATGCAAGAGTCTTCTGTGTGGAGAGTGCCATGGCTTGACGCCGACTGAAGTGCGTGTTCTTGAGCTAAAGACTGGCCACGCCATGACTTTCCTTTGTAGGGACTGTAAGTCTGCTATGGCGCAACTGCCGAATATTATGAAGAAGCTGAATGAGCTCACCGAAGAGGTGAAAGAACTGAGACTGCGTCAGAGCATGCTCGCAACAGAATCGGCTATAAATGAAATTACGGAGAGAGCAAACCGAGTCAATAACTTGATTATTTACGACATTTCGGAGTCCACCAGCGATGATACGTCTGAAAGGAAGGAACACGACTTGGAACAAAGTGTAAAAGTCATTAAAAGTGTCACCGAAAAAGTTAACTGCAGTGGGATAAGGGTCTTCCGTCTCCGTTCCCCAAAGTCTGACGCCTCGAGACCGCGCCCGCTGAAGGTCGTCATGCGCAGCAAGAGCGATGCAGTGGAAGTGCTTCGCAATAAACACAAGTTGGTCAAGCCAAAGTCGGTAACGGCTGATCTGACTCCGATGCAGCGTGAGTTCCTGAAATATCTTCGCGAGGAGCTCGAGAAGCGCACTGCTGAGGGGGAGATGGACCTCACCATTAAATATGTGAGAGGACCTCCAGAAATAGTAAATAAGCCTTCAAAAAACTAAAGCTAGTAAATAATCCAATATCAACACTTACCACTTTCACTATTATGTATGCTAACATCCAATCTGTGACTTCTAAACTGGATCTATTCACCGCGAGAGTTGCTTCACTGAAACCGATATTGATTGTCATTACAGAAACTTGGCTTAAACCTACAATTCAGGATTCTTTAATCAAAATACCTGGATACCACATCTACAGAGATGACCGAATTGACAGGCGCAGTGGAGGGGTGGCTATTTATGCAACTAAAAATCTTGTGACAACGAAAGAAATTCCTCACTACAACGCGAAACACAGTGCCTATGAATGTCTGTGGGTGGATATCCAAATAGCTCATCACAAATTCTTACTATGCGGAGTGTATAAAGGACATGACTCAACCCTAGAGCAAGATAATATATTGCTGGATCAAATTCAACTTGCCTCAGAAACAAACACTGTGGTGGTATTGGGATGAAGTCTCCCTACTTCAGAGGAGTTAAATGGTCTCTAGAAAATTGTGAATACCTAACTCCGAGAGAAAATAACTTTGTGCAATGGTACAAAAAAAGTTACCTCGAACAGCTCGTAAAAAACACACAAGATTCCGTCAAGGCAACACACCATCGGTTTGAGATTTGATCTTAACTAATGACAACTGTCTCATCGCATACCTAGACTATGAAGCTCCAATAGGTAAAAGCGATCATATATGTCTACTGGCTACGATTCAACTTGAAATACAGAAACATAGTGACAAAACAACTTACAGGCGAAACTTAAAAAAAACAGATTTCGACAAAATAAATGAAGTAATTCACGAAAATCTCCCTGGAAACATGGAAGACGTGAAAAGTGTAGAAGAATCTCAGTACTTCGAACAAACCGTGGATATCTGACACAATTCAAAATCTAATCATAGAGAAAAAGCGTATGTGGAAAAGTTATGTAATAACTGGGCTGGAAACAACTTACAATAATTACAGAAAAATTATAATAATCATCTTGGCGTTAATGTCCCGGTTGTGCTCTCGAGAACGAGAGCCCGGGGTCCGCCTTGACCATGATCCAGGATTTAGCAGGTCAAGTAATTACAATGGAGCG
Organism: Blastobasis adustella; assembly: GCA_907269095.1. Classification (NCBI taxonomy): domain Eukaryota; kingdom Metazoa; phylum Arthropoda; class Insecta; order Lepidoptera; family Blastobasidae; genus Blastobasis; species Blastobasis adustella. Next base: position 13,654,875 of record OU026138.1, on the reverse strand, counting down.
ACTGCCATCTGACCTCCATGACCCTGCTACCAGGGGAACCTGACCAGATTGGATCATGGTTACACATTCAGTCACCTGAATGTGCAGGTTTCATCACGATGTTTTCCCTCACCGTAAGAGCATCGGTTAGTATTTAACTAACAAAAAAAAACGAATACTAAATTCAACTAATGTACATAACTCAGAAAACAGTCATTGGTACATGGCCGGAGCGGGATTCGAACCCGGGACCTCTGGCTTACGAGTCGGATACTGTAACCGCTCGGCCACCGACGCTCTAATTACAGAAAAATTAATAACAAATTAACAAATCAGTGCCAGACTTCCCGAATCAACTATGAATAGATTCATAGATTCATATGAGGTTAGAACCTCATACAATTCGGGCTTTTGGAATTTCTTGAAATTCTATTCGTACATTAGGCAGCAAGTGACGTCGAAAGTCAGCATACCAATTGTTCTTCAAAACAACCAAGGGAACATAGTGGACACCGCTAATAACATTGCGGAAGCTTTCGCGGATCAGTTCGAAGGCGTCTTCCAACTCAAATACCAAAGTTGGCTTCGTGCCTAAGAGTTGAAGAATCCATCGAAGAAATTATCTTCACTAAGCAAGCAATTCAAAAAGCTATAAATGACATGAAACTCGATTCATCGGCTGAACCTGATGGAATACCTGTAATTGTCCTAAAAAAATGTGATCTTATCGACGTCTTGGAAACTGTAATGCAGATGTCTTATGACACAGGTATCTTGCCAAGTGTGTGGAAGACAACTGTCGTTACACCGATATTCAAGAAAGGAAGCAAATTGGACCCCTCAAACTACAGAGCGATTAGTTTGACATTTGTGCCTTGCAAGACCATGGAGAAAATAATAGTTCAGCACATTAGAAAATGTATTTCTCAATACAGAATAATCAGCGACCAACAGCATGGATTATGCCCCCACCGACCGACAGTATCTAACCTTTTGTCATGCTTGTCATCTTGGACAGAGAGCTACAATCAGAATGAACTTGTCGACATTATATACCTAGACTATGAGAAGGCCTTCGACAAGGTTCCCACCACAAGACTACTAATGAAGCTTGAGTTCGAGGGTATAAGAGGGAAACGTTTGAAGTGGATTGAGGCATTCCTTCGTCAGCTAACGTTCCGGGTGAGAGTAGGCGAAGCTATGTCGGAGGAAAGAAACATTACAAGCGGTGTGCCACAAGGCTCGGTCTTAGGACCTGTGCTGTACATCCTCTATACTTTCGACCTACCGCACTGCTTGAAATGTAATGCGCGTATCATTGCCGACGACACTAAGATCTTTGCAAACCCGCTAACAGACTATGAACGTATACAAGCAGATTTAGATATGATCAGCAACTGGTCCAAGGAGTGGCTAATAAATCTCAATGCCGAAAAATGTACAGTACTACACATTGGTCACAGAATCCTTGATCTAACGTATGAGTTAAACAATGTTCAACTACGTAACGTAAAGGTACAGGTTGACTTGGGGGTGCACATTGCAGAGGACTTAAAATGGGGAGAACACATAGCAACTGTAACTAAAAAAGCAAAAAGTCTGATCTACATCATAAGGAAAGCGTTTGAAACCATGACACGTGAGATGGTGCTTAAAATCTACAAATCATACATTGGGCCAATCTTGGAATATGCATTACAAATATGGAACCCGTACTTTGTCAAGGATTAAGAGTTACTCGAGAAAGTGCAACGAATTTTTACGAAGGTGCCAAGGCAGCGCAAGAGACTAACTTAGGATGAGAGATTAAGCCTGCTTAACTTGACAACGCTGAAGAAACGCAGAGAACGTGGCGACCTAATCGAGAAATATAAAATCATCAACGGACATTACGACGTTCACGAGTTTGAAAATTTCTTTGTATCAAACAAAAATCCCCACTTATGAGGACATTCTCTGAAACTGGATGGGCGGTTTTCCAAAAACAACCCACACCAACACTTCCTGACCAATCGTGTTGTGAGAGCCTGGAACAAGCTACCTGAAGCGGTGGTGACCGCAGGGAACACAAACTAATTTAAAAATAGACTGCACAAAATTCTAAGATCAGAATAATAGGAAGATGAATCTTGGTTAGAGAGTAGCCGGTTGCAGGCAACCTAACTGTTGTTCACAACTGCCTGCCTGATAAACAATAATAATAAAGTACCAGACACCACACAGCACATTTTGATATGCTTAGTAACAATACTAAAATAATATAATACAATATTGAAACAACAAAAGCCTTGCTTGGTTTACACAAAATTAATATTAAATTAATACTTATTCAAATATCTACATGTACAACCCATTCAGTTGCTGTAGGCTCTTCCGTAACCAAAGATTCTTCAATTACTTCTTCATGTGAATCGACTGTGATATGGAGTCTGCTGTTTGGATTAAAATGCCTCTTTCTATGGTTATACAATGAGGATAATGCCTTGAATTTCGAATGGCAAATGTCACATTCTTCCGCTGGTTCTAAATGCTTCCGTCGTATATGCTCAGCCCTTCGAGAGGACAATCTAAACTGTTGATCGCAATATTTACATTTGTATGGTGTTTCACCCGTGTGGTGTCGCAAATGGTACAGCAAAGAGTACCTGTTAGCATATGTTTTGCCACAATACCCACATAGGACACTGGCGTGGCAGTCATATTTGTGCTGTTTCAACAGAGCTTCGGAACCATAACTTTTTGAACATTCAGGACATTGTAGTACCTTGGGCGTGTGTTGACTATAGTAATGCTTTTTAAAATTGTATGATTTACTAAAAGTACTCAAACAGACTTTACATTTGTATTTCGTTGGTGCATCATCCTCTTTGACCAATTCACATATTTCTAGAAATTTGTCATCCTTACAACTTTTATACCGTCTTCCTTTTAGCACCTTGCCGTGACTATTCTGATACCTTTTATTTCCTTTCTGAATGCAAGAAACATGTTTAAACCTTTTTAGGGCTTCACTGCAATCCTCGGTTCTATTGGTATCATAAAAATGTTCTATTGTTGAGTGAGCTTCGTCTACGGACACAAATAGTGCTTTAAATGTTTGGACATTGTCTTTTGTATTCTCAAAGCTGTCGTTGAGCAAATTAATAGCATTAGTGAGTTCTTTTAAATTATCCCTGCAAGTTTCAATAAATTTGTAGCATTTGAGGGCCATTTTTGTACATGTGTCACAAAATGATGACCCTAAAACTTCCAGGTCCTCCTGAAACTAAAGACAAACTAAATTAATTATTAGTTGTCATCTTGGTGAAAATGTCCCGGTAATGCTCTCGCGCTAGAGGGCCCGGGATCTGCTTTAACCATGATACAAGATTTGACAGGTCAAGTAATTACAGTGGAGAAACCTGCACCGTTAGAGCATCCGTCAGTGGTACATGGCCGCAGTGGGATTTGAACCGGGTACCTCTCGCTTACCAGTCGGATACCTTAACCGCTCGGCTACCGACGATCCAAACTACTAATTTAATTAATAAATGACATTTATATATTGTTTGCTTTGGTTTTTAGGTTATTGTAACTTACCTGAGCATCGACACCCAAAACATTAGTAATTATGGCAGAAATTGAATGCATTTCTGTATTTTTTTTCCAATTTAATGCTATATCGTCTTGAATATTAATCGGAGCATCGCTCAATGCGCCAAAACAAAGGCAACAAAGTGTTTCCCTGCTTGTTAATATTTTATAAACAACACTGTTTCTGGAAGACGACATGGTTGTTAACGAGGCGATTGGTTATTATGTGATGACTAAAACTACAACTACCTAAATATTTATGATACTAAAATTAAAATGTAAACGCGAGTATTTCCTTTCCACAAAGTTTTACTGTCGCAAAGTCGCAAACAAACAAAACAAACCAAACTAACCAAACGTCAGTCAACTTTGTTTTTTTTTTGCATGACATTTAGGAGTAGGACAAGAAGTACTTATAGAAACAAGTAAGCTATAGAGGATGCTAGACGCTCCATATTTATCGTGATACGTGGATTGCGATCCTAGATCACGATATTTATCGAGTGTGTAGGTCACACGGATCGTGATACGGACATAGCATTTTTAGAAAATCAGAAATTTATGTTCCGTCTCAACTATAAATATCGCGATAAATATCGAGTGTGTAGCATCCGCCTATCAACGTAACTCTGAACAGCCAACAATTCTCTGATTTCAATTATTGACATTATTACATTTCGATTACGTATGATAAAAGACTTCTATATAATATAAGATCCTATTGTGTTATTATTGTAATATGTGGTGTTACCTAATAGTGCGTCCTTTTCTACTCGGCAAGAAGTTTGCTGTGAGGGGGGTATGGGGTCCCACCACCAACTCAGGGGCTCAAGCCAACCTCACCTGCTCGTGGTCCCCCTGCTGGTAGAACGAGGTTCTGACGAATAGGCTTTTCCCCAGCGGTTGTGCGTGTCGGATGGGAGTCGACGCATATAAAAAGCCAAAATCCCATAACATGGCAGGTCAATTAAAGACACCGGACACGGATAGGGCGTCGCTGCAAAACGACACGCAGGAGGATCGCCCTACTTCTGTGTTAAGTCGGTTAGGGCTACCGGGTCCGCTTCGCAACCTGATACGTTGGCACGCTGACCGGACGAGCGCGTGAGCTGGCCGATGTGCTCGCCAGGCGGAGGGTGGCAGTGGCATTCGTGCAGAAGACTCGTTGGAGAGGCAACAGGTCCCGCAACATCGGAAACGGCTACAAGCTGATATACACGAGCTCTCCGAGTGGGGACAACGGAGTAGGAGTGGTGCTCTCTGAAGAGTTTCGAGACGGCGTTTTGGATGTAAAGCGTGTGAGCGACCAATTTGATAAGCGCCTACGCTCCACAGGTTGGTTGCAGCGACGCAGATAAGGCGCTGTTCTGGGAGCAAATCGGAGAGGTACTGCGAAACATTCCGTTGTCACAGGGTATTGTTGTGGGTGGCGTGCGGTCACGTGGGTGAGAAGTGTAAGGAGTTTGGCCGTGTTCACAGCGGTTTTGGTTTTGGGAGACGTAACGCCGAAGGGTAAGGAATTCTCCGGACGTGTATGGCTGCCGATCTGGCCGCCGCGCCGTGAACACATTTTTCCAAAAGAAAGCTGAGCATCTGATCACCTACAAGAGTGGGAGGAGCGCTACCCAGATCAATTACTTTCTCACTCGAAGAAACAATATTGGCAAAGTCGCCACCTGTAAAGTCATACCTGGAGAGAGTCTCACTGCCCAACACCAGATCCTTGTGATGGACTTGCGCGTTAAGCCCCGAGGCAAATACCGGGAGCAGTGCCGACGCCAAACCCGGTGGTGGCTGCTTGAAGGAACCAAGTCCCATGAGTTCGCCGCTGCTGTCAGCGACCTTAGCGATAGACGGTGAACCCGTTCAACAACTCTGGGACAGAACTCAGACAGCTATCGCAGGAGCGGCAAGGACTGTCGTAGGGCTCTAGTGGTGTGAGTATCCTTAGCGACCTTTATAACCGCATCCTCCTCACCAGGAGGATACCCGACCAATGGAGGCTGAGTATAATTACTCCAGTCTACAAGGGCAAGGGCTTGGTGCGAGAGTGCACTAACTACCACGGTATAAAGGTGATGTCTCACACCATGAAGCTCTTCGAACGCATTGTTGACGCGCGGATCCAACGGGAGTGTACAATCTCGGAGTGTCAGTATGTGTTTCGGCCGGGTTGTGGGACCATGGACCCCGTATTTACCCTGATAACTCTCATGGACGGGATACAGATCGAAGAACACGCCACTGCATTTCCTGTTTATGGACATACAGAAGGCCTTTGAATGTGTCCAATAGTGAGGACTGCTGTTGGTGACACCAACCAGTTCCCTATTACCGTTGGGATATCTTAGCCCACTTCTATTCAACATGATATTAGACGTACTGTCAGACAGCATCCGAAACTACCATGAGGTGAGTCCGTGGCTTCTCATGTATGCTGCCGATATCGCGCTGATACTTGGACAAGGGGCGACTAGTCCAACGTGTAAATAGGTAGAAGGAGTCACTTGAGAACGGCAGTCTGAAGATTAATGTGGCGAAGACAGAATACATGGCCTGCAACAGTGCAGATCCCCTACCGGTATAGTCAAGCACACCGATCAGGCTAGGTATCTGGGATCTGTACTGTAGCACTGGGGGATCCAGGGACTTTAAATAAAAACTGGTAACTGCTTAGTTGAAGTTATATTTGTGAAAGTATAATGAAGAATGCTACAAAATACATAGGACATCATCATGATGTCCTCCTTTTCGCCGTTTTCGGCTACATCGACTGCTTTAATTGCCCTGTTGTTGGCGTTCATGTGTTCGCACGTGGCTTATTTAGCCAATCTTCTTCAAACAGATCCTTGCACATTGAGGGCATGTGACCACACCATTTACATCATAATTTATTACCGCAGGTGGTCGGACTTTTAATTCTTCTCGCTTTACGTCGAGATCTTCAAGACGTTGTTCTTCGAAGTCTCGGACTTTGGATTTAACCAAAGCCTTCTACTCCGGTCTCTCAGAGGCTAATTTGTCCCACTTAGATGGTTCTATGCTGCACTTCGTCATGTGACGCTTTAACACATCTTTGTATCTGAGAAGTTGTCCGGCATGCTTGCGCTTGCCTTCCTCTAGTTCCGCATAAAATATGTGTTTCGCAACACGGTACTCTGTCATCCTCAACACGTGTCCACCGAAGTTGTCGCCGCATTATATAAGCCTCAATGCCACCCACATTAGCTCATCGCAGTACTTCGGTATTCCGCACGCGATTTGATCTCCGGACCATTTGATCTCCATAATCTTCCGTAAACATCTGAGGTGGAAACGGTCTAGCATGCGGATGTGTCGGCGGTACACGGTCCAGGTTTCGGCAGAGTACCTATAGCATATTGGGCAGCACGATTGCCATATATACTGCAATTTTTGTAGCCAGCTTTATGCCATGTGAGCAGAAAACTTTAGAATTCAGCTTGCCGAATGCTGCAGATTCGATCCTGCTGTTGACCTCTGCATCCAGGTCGCACTTAGATGTCAATGTTCTCCCAGGTAGCGGAACTTATCGACCTGCTTCAGCTCATCCTCGCCAAGCTTAATTGTCAATGCCTCGTGACCGTCGATATCCAAAGACATCACCTCTGTCTTCTTGATACTGATTTTCAGGCAAAATTTAAGGCAAGACTTGTCGAATTCGGTCATTAGCTGTTGCAGGCCTTTTAGGGATTCTGCCACAAAACATAGATCGTCCGCATACATAATCTCCGTAACCAGAGAGTGTGGTACGAAAGTGCGGGCTTTTAACCTGGCCAAATTAAAAAGGTCGCCGTCTGTGCGATGCGGACTCCTTCCAATGAATTCTGCAGAGCCTCCTGGACTACGACTGCGAAGTACAATGCCAACAAGGTGGGTGCGAGTACGCACCCTTGCTTGACCCCACAGGTAACGGGGGAATAAGCTGATTGTTCATCGTTAACAGCAACGCAGCAATCCATGTCGTCATGCAGGAATCTCAGGAGCCTTTCAAACTTCTCCGTGCATCATACATCTAATTCAAATGGAACACATTTGAATTCCTACCTAGCCAGTGCTATGTGTGCTCATAGAGGCAGGCTAAAGACCTACGTCCTACTTGCTCCGACCTATCTATGCTTATCTATCTGCTTCCTACTTGCTTCAACCTACTTGACTGATTAACGCCCCGACTGCCCTACGGCAGCAACAACCTAACCTGAAAGCCTACTTAACTTACGAGTCCGTCCAAACTTAAGGCCTCCAAACGCCTACCTGTCTTAGAACCCGTCCTAACCTAAGGCCTTCCCGAGCACACATGCTACAGTACTTAGCGCAACCGGCGAAATCGACGTCAAAGCCCGAATATCCGCAGCTTGGGCCAAATGGCGGGAGGTGACAGGTGTCATTTGTGATCCTAAAATGCCGATTAAGTTGAAGGGACAGGTTTATAAGACCATCATTAGGCTCTCCTATACGGCAGCGAGACTTGGCCCCTACTAGAGCGACACAAGCAGGAGCTGCGCGTTACGGAAATGAAGATGCTGCGGTGGATGTGTGGAGTTTCACGAAAAGATCGCGTTAGAAACGCCCACATTCGATGTAGCCTTGGCGTCTTTAACATCGCAGATAAGCTGCAAAAGTGCCGCCTTCGATGGTATGGCCACATCTTGCGCAGACCGGCAAAATACGTGGGGAACAAATGTCTGGCCATGCCACCCCAAGGAGAGGTCAGCCCAAGAAGCGATGGCTTGACGTCCTCAAGAATGACATGCGTGCCAACAAGCTCACTGCTGAGGATGCCAAAGGCCGAGTGAAATGGGCCAGGAAGAGTAGGAAGGCGGACCCCGAGCCCTCACGTTCCGCGCGGGAGCGCAACCGGGACATGACGCCGAGATGATGATGATGATAAAGTTTGCTGTGAGTGATGCGAAATTAAAACGTTTTTTAAAGTTTAATAGCATTTTATTTCGGGCTTTAAGAATAGGTAGGTACATGTATATCACAATCAGACATCCAAAAGTGGAAGCGAGATTTTAATAATAAGGTACTCATAGTTATTGGCTGTAACCATAAATAGGTACCTAATTATTAACATCAAGCCCTAAAGGTTACAAAATGTTCTTCCTTTCAGTACTAAGCTTATGCTCGCTAAATCTCTTCTCCTTCCCATAATCGACTATGCTGACGTTGTTTCCACATCCCGTCTTTCGTCTACAATGTTCTGTTTAACCCTGCAGCTCCGACGTACCTTCGGGAGAGATCCCAATACCAGTCCAACGCGAGTGGAGGTCGTTTGCGATCTGATAACCTTGCACTAGATTTTCCATCGCACTCCTGTCATGTTTACACAAAATCCTTTACCGTGCACCCTACCAGGCTTTGGCATTCTCTTTCTGTTCCCGTAAGGTTCGGTTTCGCTCGCTGCTTTGAAGGGTAAATATTCGGTCCGTATTTATCTATTTATAAATCTTATTTATTTATTTTAATCATATAATGATAAATGCCGTTATATCTATATTATTATTATTCTTATGTACCTATTTACGTTCCTAAAACAAGTTATTGATTATTATTGTATTAATGTGGGTTATTATTTCTTTAAATTATTTTTAAAAACATTACATTGTACGCTCACTTTTTCTGCCTCACAACTTTTCCTTTCAATCTCTTATAGGTTGGCTAGTAGTAATACCCCTGCGGTATAAGTCCGCCTTTGTACAGACCTTTGTAACATTTATATAAAATGCATATTTTCATTTGGTACAATAAAGATTACATCAATCCAAAACGTCTAAATAGGAGTTAAGAAGGAATATCACTTCTTGATTCGCATTTTTCTTCAGGCTGACTAAAACTTTCTCTGCCATGCATGCGTCCATTTCATATTTAATTTTTCTGTAAATATGCTCAGCCACCAAAGGCTCTTTGATTTCTCCTTCTAAACTACCCAGAGCTACGTATCCAATAAACAATCCTTTGCCATCAACATTTGAGAAATACTCCTGCAAATAATTCAGCAACTCTACCTTATACAGTTGAATTACGGAGTCAAAATATTTACTTTTCAACGTATTCGCTTCAGTCGCTACGTATTTCCCAAATATAGTGCCAACTATGCCAACGGCATCATTCGCTCTCTCCAATAAGTTGTCAAAAACCGCGGAATTGTTCGCTACGCTCTGCCTGATAGTTTTCAAATATAACATAGTCAAATGTAGATGGACGTATCTTTGAAAGTGAAGTTCTATTGGTAAAAATAGACGCATACACCTAGCAACCATTTCAAATAAATTTAAACATTGAGAGTATTTCGGATTTAAAAATGCCTCCGTATTTTTTAACGTTTGTAAAAACAAGTCTAAATACTGGTTAAGAATGAAAATTGGGCTTCTGGGACTTTTTGACATGTCACTTACGTAAGCATTCCACAGAAACTGAAGATGGTCAAATAGTGGTTGACCAACTTTTTCGAATCTATACTTCAACGTGTCTTCAGATTCGCTGAGAATCAAAAACGTAGCTATTGCTCTCACATACAAACGCGACTTCTTATCGAACTGCCTGCCCGTTATCATATCATTATCTTGAGTTGACTTGATGTTGGTAGATAGATAGTTATTTATTAAATCGATCACAAAATTTTCGTCGATTTCATCTAATTTGGTAATGATATTGTCCACCATTAACATCGCCCAATCATCGCAAGAGTTTGAAGCAAATGCTTTGAAAACAGCTTCATAGTATTTCGCCGCTTTAGTCGGGGGCACGTTACTTAAATTGCAAAGTTTTCTATGTAGTCTGTAATTAATGTTACTTTTCAATAATTTCAATCCAGATATCACCGGCAGGATGACATCCCAAACTCGCTGATCCACGCTATTTTGATGTTTTACTTGTTTCAGAAAACACTTAAGCGCCGTTCTAGGTCTAACTGCTGCAACAGTACTATACACGTCATACTCTTTCCCAGCCCTGGTAGATAACACCAAAGCTAATCTCTGAGTTCGTTGGTGAGCCAAAGATTTTTCAATAATACTATTTAAATTCCTATCGCTGCATTTCATCCAACGGTTCGCAATCACTTTTGTACCGGCTGTTTCCACATCAAAACCAAGGTACGGCCTTACCAAATGTAAATTGGCATGCAAACCGGCAGCGAGTTTCCGGCTTGGAATATCTTCATTTCTACTTTTGAGCTTCTGGTAAATTGTAACGTACTTGTCCTTGGCCAACATTGCTATGGGACGAGCCAGGTGTTTCTTACTATGTTCGTTGCATACAAATGCATTCCCTTCCAAGACAGAAAAATATTTTTCCGCTAGTCCATTATCTTCTGAGAAATAAAGAGCTAATACTTTAAAAAATCTTTCAAGTTTCAGGTCACCGGATTCAACGAGTGCGTTAAGTTCTTTTGCAGATTTTAGCAAATTTGTATTGTGCTTCAATGCATTAACGTACGATGCATCTGTTTGGATGATGGAGAAGTTTAATTCGCAAAGTTGCTTTCGAGCTACACGAGCTATGAATAGTCGTTTCAGCAAGAATTTGGCTTTATCGTCTGACCGGGCCGCGTCTGCGATGGCGTCTACCACTCCGGGGCAAGCATTCGGACTCACTTTATACGCATCCAATACGTCAAGTATCTGTCCCAACCGTAACGCTGCCTCGGAAGGAACGACTTTGACTTCGGCTAGCAAAAGATCTGGAAGTGTTATTGACACCATGTCACGTTCTTGTACGTCTAACTGATATTCTGTAAAAGTTGAGAATTCGTTCAAATAAGCCTTCCACACTGCAGGGTCAATATCACATTTGTGAACCATGCTCCGAAGAACGACAGCATGCACGGCTTCCACGCATGCCGCTTGAGGCTCGGTACCGTCAAAACCGAGGTCCGGACCGAACTGCAAGCACATATCCCAAATTGGCTGAGGCACACGCCATATACAACTTCTCTTTACTAAACTGCGGAGAACTGTAGCCCGGAGATGGACTGGCTCGTTACGGTGACGCTCCAAAAGCAACGTCATCAACTTTTGGATGCTCTCAGAGCGCCCGCCCGTCTTGCTGACCAGCACCAACATCATGACTTGTCTGGTCTCCAATGTTTCTACTGTCAGTTTCTTCCGAAGTTCATGAAACGTCTTTTCAAAGCCCATGAAACGGTAGCGTTCAAACATTCTATCCAGCTCCGTTTGTACTTTGATACATTTACTCATCATCATACATCTTTTCCGCATTCCCCCGCAACTGAAATCCATGATGTTATCATAACATTGCTTCCTATCTTGAAAGATGCCTATACTGGGTGTAACTAAGACAGGTCTTTTAGGTAATTCATAAGGACATTCCTTTACTTTGTCGCCCATTAGTTTTTTATCAACAAATAACTGTTGCTTCAAAGGATTTCGCTCAGTAATATCTAATCTTTTGAAGAAAGGCTTTACATTTTTATAGCAAAACCAATTACCGATGTACTCCGCGCTTGCCAACTGTAATAATAATTCTACAATTTCCTTTCGAGTGAAGCATTCTGCTGATGTGTTGATATTTAACATCCAAGCTGTGTATAATTCAAGCTTGCTGGTAAATTTATTTTTATGCTGTGTCAAAATGTATTTAGTCGCTGTAGAACTAAGGCGGTCGAAATGGCTAGTCTCGAAGTATTTTTCCATAATATCTAAAACCATATCAGGCCTCAACTTTAAAAAGTGTTTCAATACACCGAAGTACGATTTCGTGTTTTCCAAATATTTCTTCAGAACTATGTCGCTACTTTGGAAGCTATCAAAGAATATTTGTATGACTCCAGGACAACTTTCACTCAACATTTTCAGACGATGCGGAGATAACTTGTGCAGCAATGGAGCAACATTAGTCAAGATGTATTCGTCACGGCAATGACAGAGAAATTTGAATGCGATATTAAAGTCCTTCTCTACATAATGTTCGTAAAACTCTTTACACCTTTGCGCATCGCGTAATTTCAACGCAATCCAGTGCCTCATTTTATTGACGGCCGTTGTAGTCATATCCGGATAGAGACGGTCTTCCAAATATAGCGGGTTTATAATGTCCGCGTGATCATCTTGCAGTAGCCAGTCGCTTTGTAACACTGTGCTGACGATGAGCATATCTTCGCTCTTTAGAGCTTCCAGTAAGAAGGGCAAGTGTTTCTCTCTGCTTGCCACCTGTATCTTGAAAATCGCGTCAAGAGGAGAGTTCTCCGGCTGCTGCAGCGTGGCTTCGAGCTTCGCTTGGGAGACTAGCGCGTTGAACTGCCGCCGTCTCTCGCCGAGCGTGCCTGTCAGCGCGCTGCAGGAAATCATCTGGAAACAGACACGGACTGAGTTACATAATATGGTAGGCACCTGCCTTTACGTGCCCGAATCCCATAAGGGTAGGCAGAGACTAACGAGTAATTTTGTAATTTATTTATTGCTTCAAATGATGATATAATGTATTAAATCTTAAAAGTAGGTAAGGATCTTATGTGACCCTGTGGAGGCACTGCAAATTTATTAAAAAATGTAAGGAAATTAAATTCCTTAACAATTAAAACTAGATTACAATTTTCATAAAATATAACTTCATTCTATAATCGATAACGACGGCAAGGAGATTCGAACCCGGTACCTCTCGCTTACGAGTCGGATACTGTTGCCACTCGGCCACCGACGCTCCATCAAGTTTCAAATAATGTTACGTCAAAATAGCTTAAGTATGTCAATTATCAATATTAAATTAAATGGCCCAAATTTTTTACATATTTTAAGTTAGTTAATTTATTTTTCTTTTTATTGTACATATTATAATAAGGTTCTATGTCCTAATAAATAAACTTCAATTAAATTAAATGACAACATTTTAAATTAAATAACATGTCAACTTTTTAAATTGAATTACATGTCAACCAATTACTCATAATTAAATTGAATGTCATTTCCCGATCATATATTAATTTTCATTAGTAAATTAATTTATGCTATAGGTAGTAACTTTTAACTAATAGTAACTTCTTAAGCTTTCTATTATAAACTTTTCCATCAGTTTCATTTTTCAGTTTCAGGTAATTTATTGTATATTTTGATGGACATGTGCATGCATGGGCATGTGCATTGAAAGGCATATGTGCCTCAAGTCCCACAAGCTACGATCCTGACACGTCTTTTGCCTCTTCCACATTCATATAACTTTTTTATTTAATAATTCTTTTTGGAGGTCATTTATTTGATCAGCATGTCCTTCTCGGACGCCCTCTACCGATCCTTCTATTCACATTCGCATAATATTAGATACCCATATTTCATAAGCCGTCTTCCATCCAGGTATGCTCAACGCGCTCGTGGCATCGGCACCCGAGTGTGATATATTTGTCTGGCGATGGGTGGATGTATGTAAGTAATGCCTGAAGTTCTGCGTAATGATGAATGAATGTGGCAATTTTTATGATTTTAATTTAACAGTGTATTGGTCGCCTGTAATGCTGTCAAGATCGCAGTTACCAGCTGGACGCGAAAAGCACAGGACCGGCCTTTGTGGAGATCTCTAAGGGAGGCCTATCCCCAGCAGTCGGCGTCTTTCGGGTGATGTTATGAATGCTGTCAAGTTTGTTTTTAAATAAATCAAATAATCCATCCTCCCCACGTGTCCAACCCTTCTAAGCATAGGTACCTGTTATAATCCTACTCACCACATCATCCTTCATCGAACTCTTATCACACTATTCCCCATTCTATCACGTAGAGTTACCCCACACACTGCCGACCATTCCATACCAGCACGCCATTGTGCCACCTGCCTAACTGACTGACGTATCTGTATATTTATTTATTTTATTATTTGAATTTACGATAAAGTTTGTTAGAAAACACAAAAGTTAACGTTTATTTTAATTAGTTGGGACCATAATTATTCAATGAATGGTGACCTATAGATGGTAGCCTCTGTTTTTAATATTAGCCCCGGTTCCAGGCTACACACGGTAGGTATGTGGTAAAATAGTTGCAACAATAATAGAATTAGGTTGGTAGGTACCAAGGTTGGTAGGTAACAGGTGTTCAACTGCACTGATAAAATATCCTTTTTTTTATGACAGACAGGCATTTGACCGCCATCTCACCTGTTGGAGGCTGTTGGTAAGTGACGATGCATCCGAAGACGGAGCATGCCCGTCTTGGAACAGCCTATTCACTCTAGCCTTGAAGGCATCAAAACTCACATCACAGAGTAGAATAGCACCAACCCCTTACACTCATGGGTGTCGTACAAGGCGACTAATGTTTTCGAGGCAAAAGATCAAGAGTTAGTCGGGAAAATGGGCAGCAGCACTTTCCATTGTTATATTTAAACACTGCGATCTCCAACCCGCCTGCCAAGCGTGGAGATTAAGGCAATAACCTCCCCTTTCGTGGGAGAGGCCCTAAGTCCTGCAGTGGGCTGCGATGAGTTGTTAAAAATATTTCCATAAGGGGAGCAGTGATGACGTCATCACTATTTTGTATGTGATTGGAAATTGTTTTATTGAGAAACCTATCGCATTTGGTGTCAAATGAAAGGGCTTCATGTGCCGGTTCTAAAAATATACTACACCATTACCTTTCGGCCACCGGTTTTCTAAGAATCCAAGAAATATTTCCAAAACACCCTATGTTACAAGTAGATATCTAACCTCAACGCTCATTCAAGGTAATTATACTACATAAATTAAATCTATATTTTGCAATTGAAAATAAATTTCTGTAATCACATACTTACATTGTAAAGGTAATGTGACAATCCCTGGACACTGACTAATTAGTGTTTCACTGTAACAACACCTATTAGTTTCACTTTGATAACAATTTATCATAAAGATATCAATGTGATAATATTATCGCTTTTTCCTAATTGCACCTTATTCTAACCGCATTAACTTAGTCAGACCGCCTAGGCGACTGGCGAAATAATACAAAAACAAACCAGTCTGACGCATCCATTCCTATTTTCATTGCGTTAGTGGTAGGACTACGACCAAAAGGAATAACGTAAATAGCTACCTACTCAAGATGTTGATAATGTTACCGTGTAGCGCCCTCGTCAATTGGTCTGGTATCGCGCATTCCGCCCGCTCAAGGTCATGTGAGTCAATGTCGGAGGTCGATCGCTGTAGGTCGAGCGTTTTAGTACATGTGTGCTAGCCGATCTCGTACACATACCCTACACGCTACCTTAAAGCTACCCTAAGGTTACTTTACCCTACCTACCTTTTTTCCTATTGAATCTATTGTTGAAAACTAAAATCCGTTGCGTACGTACTTTAAAATATAGTATAAGCATTCATACATAGGGACAGACTTTGTTTCATACTACCTATATAAAGGTATTGCATTGTTTATTATATAGTGCTTTCACGCATTGATACAGGATCTTTGTTAGGTTTAACACGGCTAGCACAAGTATGCTCTCGCGCGCGACAAGCGAGAAAAAGCGCGACATAGACCCAGCTATCTCTTTCATCTTAGTATTGCTATACCGTAGGCACACTTGTGCTTGCCGTGCTGGACAAATTGTCATTTCGATACATCGACATTGCCCCGATTTACATAATAAGATATTCAATATGTTAACCACCAAGTTGATGCTGTAGTTAGGGTTGCTTTGCTAAACGTCCAGTAGACAGAAATGAGAGTTATTTGACTGCTTGTACGACCAAGTTAGGTGTTGTCTGTTTTTTTCCATTCTTTTCCAGATTGAAAGGTCTCTGCCACAGAGTCCGCCCCTCACAAACCTTAATTAACTCAATACTCCCTGGACTTTCACTCATTCATTAACATACATAAAGCTCATGCTTATGTCTCACTGGTAGGGTAGGCTCACATTATCCACAACTCTTTTCATACATCTCCTTTTGTTCTTGCCACTTCGGACCCCAGCTTTACATTTCTTAATATTATAATCTTTTTACAAGTATGTTAGTTGCAAGGCTATTTTATTTTATTTCACAAAAAATACAAGAAATATATAATATAATAATAAAATACTAAGATTTAATTAGAAAATAGATACAATCCAGTTCATTTTAATTTTTACTTTGAATGATTCCAGCATTTTATTTTAAAAGTATGACATTGTGTGTTTTAGCACAAATCAGTTTTAGTTTATGAAAAATTGATCACTGGACTACTAATGATCAACATGTCTAAATCTCAAAAATGGCACATAACAGATTTTAGTTTGACAATGACGATGTTTCGGGTTTCCTACCATGTATTTACCTTTGCTTACGAGTGGTTCGATATTCTCGGAACAAAGGTACGCAGTAGGAAACCTGGAACACACTTTTAAATTGTCCGACATCTTGTCTCCAACACTTTGAAATGTGATTAATTTCCTGTACCAGTCCTAGCGTAGGGCAACTTGTTTCTTGGGTTGAAGTGCCTACTTTGATGTTTCCTGAGATCACTACTGGTTACAAATTTGGCAGAGCACATGGAACACTCTTTGGAAGGTCCAAAATGCTTTCGCCTCTTGTGTATCAACCGTCTAGAAGCTGACAAGAATCTTTCATCGCAAATATCACAAGGAAATGGTTTTTCACCCGTATGTAGCCTAGTGTGATACACCAAAGCAGCTTTTGTGACGAACTTACTTCCACAGTGTTCACAAAAGAAATTTCGTTCACGTGTATGTTTCACAATGTGACTACGTAACTTGCCCATGACAGCAAACTTCTTCCCACACCAATTACAAGAGTGAAAACTTCCAAAACCATGGGCCGTCTTCAAATGTGCAAGTAAGCTATCCTTTCTAGTATAACCTTTGCCACATGTGTCACAGTAGAAGGTGGTTTTTGGTGTTGTACTCCCACATATTTTTAAATGTGTCCTGAAACTCTGTTTATTTGAAAAATTCTTTGAGCAATTGCTGCATGAATTCATTTCATGCTTGTCTAAATGGTTTCTCAGTGCAATCTGTGATGGAAACTGGAGTGAACAAAGAATACAGCTTACAGACACATGAGAGATTTTCTCATGTCTCCTTAAAAATTTCTCAGTGCTAAACATTTGGCCGCACCTTGAGCATTGTAAAGTTTTTGGACAGTGTATTCTCTTAACATGCTCCTCTACTTTCCATTGTGATGCAAAGTATTTTGAGCATTTAGGACATGGGATACGTAGTTTCTCCTGCTGCTTACTACTATTAAAATCTATGCCATCTTCCACATCATTACAAGCTCTGCCAGACGTTATCTTTTTAACTTCATCCAGTATAACTGTTTTATTCTTCTTTATTTTGGTCATGCATGTAACTGTCATTTTATTATTTTCACTTACAAAAAAATAAACACATTTATTGCTTTCTATTCTAAAATCAGTATCTGATAAACATTCTTCTAATTTGCTTATTATTTCCCGCCATCTGTCGCTCGAATTATAACAGAGCCTTTGAAACAAATAACTGTTGATTGCTGAGGTGGCACAATTCAGGCAAATTACACCAGGAAGCTCAGAAGGCTCTGGGCTCTCGGCAACCTGTAAGTCAGAGGTGATATTGAGACTCAACTAATAGATTTAAAATTGTATCTTGCAAAAGTATTATGTCCAAATCAAAATAATGAAAAAGGCCAACATACCCCTAAGCGGCTGAACATATCTGCAAAACTCAATGTCTCATTCAGACTTAACTTTTCCAGTCTAACACATCCATTTAAAGAATACTCTCCATCTTCGGTCGAAGCAAAACATAGCCTACAAACGTGAACGTCTTCGCCACTAATAAATTTCAATGCTGACAAAGTTACTTGCGATTCCATGCCGCTATTTGAGATTTAGGTATATTTGTTTATTAACAATAAAATAAATAACCTCTACAAATCTTCGGCTCTCGCTTCCTTCACTGCATCCAAAACTTGTGCAAAAACAAAAACAGAACACTCGGACGAAACAAAACAACTATGATAAGATAAGCAAAACAAGAAAAAGGCGGGGCGGGGTCGCGGGGGGAACTGAGCTGTCATTTCCGTGACAGTTGATGAGCCAATCATGGCTGGCGATTTTTCGGCTGAGCAGCTGAGCTGCGTGCGACCGTCTTTGGAGGAATGAAAACTGTGGGGAAAATTTTAGGGAATTTCATGCATATTGAAATCGCGCGACCATGGTCGATTTTGAGGTCTCCTATTGGTCGGGCGACGTCCGTCGTACGATCATGGTTGAAAACACAGAACAGAAATAATCAGGTGAAAATGTGTTTTATTTTTGGTGAATGTCACCCTTAATATGTAATAAAATACAAGGGCAAAATAATCTACGCAATAGATTTATTTTATTACACTAATTTGGGTTATTTGGGGTATCACACGCATAACCGAGGGAGACCCTGGTTGTAGGAAACAAATGGAGACCCAAAAGAACTAGAATCAGTGGTCTTATCGCCTAAATCGTTTGAACGTTGCCATCTTTAGCGTATAGGAATGGGATGGCGCTGCCTTGTTGTGATTGGTCCCTATTCCTTTAGGCTAAAGATGGCGACGGTCAAACGAGTTAGGCGCTGAGGCCCCAGCTATCTAATGGAAGACCCTCACAATTACATATCAAAACAAAGGCTGCGTTCCGCATGCACTAGATTCCAGGAATTTAATTAAAATCCTCGGTATGATTAATTAGTGCTTAGTCATAGCAAAGCGGGCTACCGGCGAATTGGAGCCGGCCGTGTTGCTCTAATAAGCAGTGCTTAAGTCCATTGATAGACTCGAGCCTTCTCCACATTAATGACGGAAAGGCATTACCATAATTTCTGCTTTGTAGATCTTAGTACGAAAAATTTTACGGTCAAACTCAATCAAACTAGTTTGTCAAGTATTTATTTATTTATTTTGGTTCACCAACAGTTTGTACACAAGATACATAGGTATAATCTATTTCAAATACATTTTGTAGTCTAGGTTTAAGTGTAAAACCAATTATAGGTAAACACATCATGTTTCATTAATCATTGATAACTAACTGGACATCCTAACGACAGCAGTGAGTACTTTTATATTAAGGTAAGTTAAAACAGAAATAAGTAATTAATTTAAGGTTAGATAGGGTTAATAGTACAGATGAATATTATAAAACAAAAATAACGTAAGATTCAAATATGGGTAGGTATGTAAACTTGAACTTTACTATGTCCATTTACAGTATAGGCCAAATCATGTGGCTTGTCTACTTCCGAGTACATGTATATCTTAGCTTCCCTTAACTTCGTTCGAGTTACTTTCACATCTATAATAATTAAGATTAATTTGCTATTATGAGATGTCCTAATTGGGAACGGTCGTACGTACGACCATGGTCGACGGGCTCCACGTATTGTCAAGCGAAAAGAGCCGGTAAACTGAGGGCTGAGTGTAAGTTTTGCTTCGATTTTACTTTACTATCGCGTTTGCTTTTACGTCGAAATTAGTATGAAGAAAAAACTTCATGTACGTACCTCTAGATGGCGCTATACATCTTTTAATACTAATTTTCACGTAAACGCGATAGTAAAGTAAAATCGGAGCGAAACTCACATTAAGCCCTACAACATGCATTTCGAATATTCTGTGACGTCATTCCAGAGGGGTGAGATCATGCGATTGGAAATCGGCGGTGCAGCTGTCGTGGTTATCAGTGGAACTACAAAAAAATTGCTAGATATATATGACGGATCCGGTTAATAGCATGGAATCATGTGGTCAATAGTACGGACTCATGTGGTCAATAGTACGGACTCATGACGCAGAAAACGGAAGTGGGAGTGCGCCACCTGGTGGGGCGTGCTGACAGAGTCTCGACGGCACGACTCGGGCGGAGTGGTGGGCAGTCTTGGCCCAACCGCCGAGGAGTGAACACGTCTTGAAATTGTCTCCACATTTCGTTTATAGAAAGTGTTGTTTACGTTTCAAAATAAAGTGATTTTAAAATAACCTTTGAAATAATAATGTGAATTATCTCAACTGCCTACATTGTAATACCTCTCTGATTTCAAGAAAAATTATAAGTGATGTGCAAAAATGAAGTGGAATAAATACAGTGTAGTAAATGTGAACCCTTTCTTTAATTTATCTGTACGAATTCGATCTAATGCTGATATCACCACCCTGATGACAAAGATCCTGATACACCACTTTCCTTGACGCAACGACATATAAATACAACAGCGCCACTCTTTATCGGTGCTAAATAAATAAGACAGATCGTCGTCAAGTCTCTAGGATCAAGTTCTCCCTTTACGTCCTCAGGGCTGAGTGTAAGTTCTGTTTCGGTTTTACTTTACATTGCGTTTGCGCTTACGTGCAAATTAGTATAGCGCCATCTAGTGGTACGTAAATGAAGGTTTTTCTTCTAATTTCGACGAAACGCGATAGTAAAGTAAAATCGAAGCAAAACTTACGCTCAGCCCTCTTGATGGGCCTCGCTTCAAATCGTTTTACGCAAGCCTATCGACCTATGTAAGTGACGTACTTTGGGTGAAGGCGGAGGCACATGTCCAGCAGTGAACTTACGCAGCCCCTAGAGGTTGCCTCCTCGATCACTCTGTATGCGACTGTTGACTGATCAAGAGCGTTCATCATCACGGCCCATAACAGTCCACTGCAGGGCTTAGGGCCTCTCCCACGAAAGGGAAGGTTATTACTATAATCTCCACGCTTGGCAGGCGGGTTGGAGTTCGCAGTTTTATAAATATAATAATGGAAAACGCTGCTGGTCATTGTCCAAGTCTACGGAGACTCCAGATCTTTTGCCTCGAAAACATTAATCACCTTGTACGACACTTACGAGGATAAGGGGTTGGTGCTATTCTACTCTGCCGGACACCACACGGCCAAGAGGGTTTTTCTGCGCGTAATCAGAATGGGATGGAACCATGGCCTAATCTGAGGGTCACGGAGCCACGATTTCATAAGATAAGATTTCATTCCGTCCAACCCATTCTGTCTGTTTCCACCTGAGAGCTGTCATTTCTATTTACTTCGACTTTCTTAAACGAGGACCGATGTTTGTTTGTCGATGGCGTTGCTCACGAAAGTCGCCATATTTCAATACGATACTGATCGGTCCTATGTAGTTTGTACTCGTACCCAACAAAGATCCTGTACCTATGCGTGAAAGCACTATATAATAAACAATGCAAGATCTTTACATAGGCAGTTTAAAACAAAGTCGCTGCGCGCCGTCAGTCCCTTTAAAGTACGCAACGGATTAAAGTTTTCAACAATAGATAGTGATTTAAGAGGAAAAAAGGGTAGGTAGGGGAAAGTAAGCATAGGGTAGGTTTAAGGTAGGGGTATGTGTAGGGTAGGGTAGGTGTAGGACGCTACGCAAACGAAGTTGCGCTGGGTCCACTAGCTGATAAATAAAACAATTTTAACCTCATATAAATAAATTAAGTACCTACAAAGAAAAAAAAATCCAGATTTTAATGTAAAATTTAAATCATGATTCCTCTGTTATTTTAGTAGATTCCCCTTTTAATTCTGTGGATTCCTCATTATGACGTTTCTTATGTTTCAATAGAGAACGTCTGGCACTGTATTTTGCATCACACAATTTACATTCAAATACAGCACCTGAGTGGTGGCGCTCTACATGTGCTTTTCTTCTAGACGCTGAGAGGAAGCTTTGATCACATAAGTTGCATGGGTATGGTCTCTCACCCGTATGCAGCCTAGTATGATGTATAAGGGACTGTCTCGTAACAAACTTTCCACCACAATCAGAACATTCAAAATTCTTCACTCCCGTGTGTTTCAGAATGTGAATTTTCAACGCACTCTGGTTGTAACATTTTCTACCACACCAATCACAAATATATCCCGGTGCATCACCATGCTCGAATTTAATGTGTGTCATCAACTGATGTTTGAAATGGCAATGTTTACCACAATGTACACATATGTAGTCCCCAGCCATTTTACTTGGCACTTCACAGGTGTTCTGATTCATATGTCTTATGAAATCAGTATTTTTCTTATACATTCGACCGCAACGATTGCAGATTTTGCTTTGCCTTGTTCTGTGTGCCATTACGTGCCGTTTTATGGTACTGGATCTATTCAACAATCTCTTTCCACACTCATCACATGTGATGGTACAGTGACTTTCTTTCTCATGAGTACGCAGCAGACCAGCTGTCCCAAAACTTCGAGGGCATAAACTGCATTGGTAATCCTTTTTAAAATGCATAGAAAAAAAATGCAACCGTAAACTCCCAGAAGTTGGATAAATTTTCATGCAAAGCCTACACTGGAAAATCTTAGATTGAGAGTCAGCCATCAACTCATGTGTTTTGATAAATATGGTAGAGAAATCTCTTTCACGAGGCTTTTTCCTGCCTTTTTTAACGGAAAAGTTTCTATTATTTTCTCTTTCAGATTCTAACTCACTTTGCTGTACTATAAATTTATATCTGTTCAATGCAACATTCTTAGTAACTTTCCTAATATCGTACACTTGCTCAATTGCCAAGTCAGCTGTATTTATAGCGACGTACATAGTCTGACAATTTTGAATATCATCAGTTACATTTTCAAAGCAATCAGAGAGATTCGTAATAATATTATCAAACTGTTTCAAATTAGCCTTGGATCTCTTAATGAATTTATAGCTGTCTACAACAGTTTTTGAACATGAGGCGCAGATCGTTTGAAAAACTTTCATTATATCTGTATGCTGAAACAAAAACAATAAAAGGTCAGAGAAATATCTTTATTGTTAGCCCCACAAGTATTGGAAAATCTATCATGGGGAAGGCAAGCAAATGAAAATGTGAATAAAACTTTTAATGGTTAGTTTGCAAATAGGTACCCTAACAGTGTTTTTGGGACCTTTTTCATGAAGCCAATAGCAGTGACAGTCCACTAAGCCAGCCAATGAAGAGTCATTGGGCATAGTGGAGTATACTGTTCAAATTGGAGCTACCCAACTGGGGAAATACCCCTATCTTACAGAATACCATAGCCAACACTCCGACTGGGGATTAAGGTTTCTTGGGCTCCGAGTTATAGCGGTAGGCAATGTATTGGCGATACCCTGTTTGTTGCTAATGTCTATACTATAGGTACCAGTGACCACTTTCCATCAGGTGGCCCGCTTGCCTGTTTGCCTGCCGCATAATATATAAAAACAAAACAATATCAGTTGATTGATCTGTTTTAACAGCTAGCAACAATATGTTGAGTCAGGTCTGAATCCAAGATATTTTCCATGATCAATTAATGTTTATCTATTCATTTGTTTCACTCTGTGTACTATATACTTTTTGGAATAAAAAAATAATAATCATCTTGGCGTCAATGTCCCGGTCATGCTCTCGAGAACGAGAGCCCGGGGTCCGCCTTGACCATGATCCAGGATTTGGCAGGTCAAGTAATTACAGTGGAGCGACTGCCATCTGACCTCCATGACCCTGCTTCCAGGGGAACCTGACCAGATTGGATCATGGTTACACATTCAGTCGCCTGAATGTGCAGGTTTCATCACGATGTTTTCCCTCACCGTAAGAGCATCGGTTAGTATTCAACTAATGTATATTTTTTGGAATAAACATGCTTATTCTATTCTACAAAGGTTTTACTCAATGGTCCCCAGTACTGGTTTTAACTGGAATGTCCTCATGTAGTAGGGCTTTTAAAGGGGAGGTTTTGGAACCACTTAAAACTAAAATAAACACTTGTACTGTGCTACGTACTTGGCTTCCCAGAACTCCAAGTACGATTTGCGACATCGATTCTTTGCACTCAATGGAAAGCACATCGTAAACCACCTCGTCGTTGACGCCAACCACATCTTTCGCTTCAGGAGGTATAACTTCAAAGCAAACGCAGCAATAGTCGTTCTGTGCTTCGTTCTGAGAAGCCTCAGAGTAACCTACGTTATCAAGATCACTGTTTAGGGCTGCATAAGCGGCTTTGAACATCACAGACATTGTTTTCGACACAAATTCGATAATGTTTGCTTTTCAATAATGTTGTAATCAGTTTTCCTGCTCTGAAAATGTTGAAAATACTGAACCGCTTCGCACCAAAAAAGCAACAAATCTTGACTTTTGACAAACAATCAGTGTTACCAGCAGTAGTTTCCAAAAAAGTACGTCCGGGCTCCTAAAATAGTACGAAAATGCGAGAAAAAACACGTCAAAATCAACCCTTCCTTCCATTAGTTTATGGTATTTTGCGGACAGGTAAGGCAAAGTGACCCTAAATTTAGCATTTTGTAAAAACGTACTAAATAGTACGATGTGGAGCAAAGTACGCCAAAGGTACGACAGTCGGCCAAATAGTACGTAAATCGTACCAAAAGGTACGATCTGGTAACGCTGCAAACAATGTCAAACAGTAGCTGAAAATCTTTTTAGATTACGAGTTCACGTCAAATCATGTTAATAGCGAATATACGATTATATTTCGTATAAAACAGTATTGAATTGTAGAAATGGGTAATTTAAATATGATGCATTTGTATTTCACGTAATAACGTCATCTTACTCGATTCAAAAAGTTTCTCATTTCTTGACAATTTTGAAATAAAACCCCCACACAATCTTTCTGAGATCAATTTCAGCCGATCTGTGTGTTATCTTTAACGTCCTTATGTCTTTCAAATAAGTAGGCATCAGGCATCAGGCCTGAAAAGAGAATATAAACTGGAGTAACTGACGCTTTAGCAAAGGCAAATGTCAGATAGCTACCTACTAGGTAGTACCTACTCTATATGTAGATATTGATCCAAAATCTGAAATCAGCTGTCATAGACGAATTGATTTCTCGAAGTCAACAATTTGTGTTAAGAGACAAATTACAATATTTTTGAGTTTTGTTCTCGAATCCGCCAAATCCTGCCACTTTCAATTCGTCAACCTAATCTGCCGAAGGTGCCAATTTAAAATTCCATAGCAAATCTGCCAAAATGGCAGAAATTTGTCACAACTGGTCACACTGAATTATCATGGGGTCATTTGGATGTTATGACAGAAACAACTTTTTAGTTTTACGACTCTGGAAACAAATGCTTTTAAGCCGAAAGTGCTTACTAGTGTCTGGTTTTCATAGGTTTAGCGAACCTTCGGGTAGTGTTTTTTGAAAACAGCAATTCACTCAGTGGAATATTATGTGTTAACTTGCACAATAGTGAACTTGCTCGAGGGCAGTTCAATTACTGTATGTTATTCCATCGACTCAATAAGAAGAAAAAGACGTCCGACTCTAGGAGATTTGACGGAGTTAAACTCACTGGCCACACCACAGCTTAACATACGCTGACGCGGCATACGAGTAAGCATACGCGGCTCATAACGCAAATTAAAAAAAAAAATCAAAATTCATAATTGTTTATTGAGTAAGTAAGTAGGGTGAGATGTCGAACAGTGAACCAGTAGTACACAGTAAGCCACCATTAGTATCTCCAAAATGAAACGTTGTCAGATCGTGCAGTAAGCGTGATCGTACTTGGTTTTTACCGCGCTTCCTGCTTCCCAAACGGCAGCGAGCTTAAGCGCAGAACGCCCGCGTAGTGGGACTTTTCTTGATTTTCGGCGAGAAAATACGTAAAAACCTAAGTAGTAATTTTTGGTTTTTAACTTAATACTGCATCTTTTAATAGTAATGTTTTTTCTATTTCTGTGCTGAATATCTTTGCATTGCTTAGTCGTATATTCATAGCTCCTACTTTGATGATTTATTTTTTGTTAACCTGAAATCAGTAGAGGTATATGTGGTACATAGTGACCCACTACACCGGCAAGAACAGTGAGCCACCGATACACTGCCTACAACCTCAAGATTCTGATTTTATTAATTATTCTACCTTAAATATCCATATAAATCAGCAACCGGTTATTTTTATAACCGGTTGTTCGCGTGGTTTCAGTTTAATGAACTCTACGTCTACCCCACTCCTACACGTACCTTACCCTACCCCTATCCGTGCATTAACCGTATTCTACACGTATCCAACCCCCTCAATCCACTAAGATCCACTGCCTGGTTCCACCAGTGGATCGAATTCCTACCACTTCCCCTATCCTTTTGTACATCGATTTTTATATAAAACCTCTACCCTACTAAACCACCACTGTCGATAGATGCCTAAAATATATCTCAAGAACTCTAGTAAGCTAGTTGATACTTTATTTTTATACAAGTTTAAAAGACTGAAATTAGAAAATAGGTTAAGTTATGTTGTTATTGATTAATGTTCATTTATAGTCTTCACAGTCATTTTTTAAAATAAAACTAATTGCTTACACATACATATACATATGAAGAATGTATTATTATCTTCTTCTCTATTATGCTAATAACTACAAAGAGGATACATTAATAATAGTGATCTCATTCGTCGGGCTCACTGTGTACTCCCGGGTTTGCTATTGACCAACCCCCTGGTTCAATGTGTCCCAAGAGGTGGACACAATGAGTCATTTCCCATCTTTTAAATAATCTGCATTACCATTTTTTCTCTAACTCTTTTTCCATAAACTTATATGCAAAGTGAGATTCAGATATATTACGCAATGACTGGGCCAAAAAAAATTATTAAATATTGAAAAACTTATGAGTTATGATTGTGTAACTTTTTTGTGGGTCACTGTTCCGACACTTCACCCTACATATCTCTTTCAATCGTCAAAGAGGAGTGAGTAGGAAAGTAGGAAGGAAACACACAGTGACATGTTGGCTACCCCAGGACCGGAGCACATCCACCCCACGCCGACAACT
The DNA here is from genome assembly GCA_907269095.1 of Blastobasis adustella. Taxonomy (NCBI): domain Eukaryota; kingdom Metazoa; phylum Arthropoda; class Insecta; order Lepidoptera; family Blastobasidae; genus Blastobasis; species Blastobasis adustella. The sequence continues at coordinate 13,627,601 of OU026138.1, read as the reverse complement.
GCCGGACCGTGTCCGACATTACCAGACAGAGCCGATCAGTGCCCGACAATGCCAAGCAGACCGCGGCTGTCATAATGTATAGGAACCTAAAGAAAGACCAACTAAAACTACAGCAAGAGTAAGCCAGTCAACCTAGGCAGCACCCGTTCACGAGTATAACACAGGGCCCAGCCACCATCCAATTCAACCATATTTGAGAGAAAAGGGCGCCCCGGCCCCCACGCCACCGCCAGACATTAAAGGTCTGTCTCGATGCGAGCATGCATCACAGATGTTGCATGTGATAGGTAGCTGCTCCCACCCTACCCTTACCCTTCCCGTAGCCTACCCGTATCCTACCCTACCCCGGCCTGCGAGCTGTCCACTCTCGAGCTCAAAATACACTGATATACACGCGTCGCCCGGAGCGGTTTCCTCAGCTCAAGCGTAACTTTTTTGTGACAGACAGGACGAGACAGTATTGCATCTTTTACCTCTATGTGCAATATCTTTGATTTACGTCGACCGGCGTGGTGCGTCTACAACCTATTTCCACGGTCCGTGATTTTGCGGATAGACCGGACGCGGCAGCGGCACCGCCGATCTCCAATAGCATGAGCCCACCTCTCTGGAGTCATTCCAGAGGGAGGTATCATGCGATTGGAGATCGGCAGTACCGTTCCAGCCCGCACAGACACGGCGACGCGCCATTACACAAACTCGTCTGTGGTAGTGCAGACATTACACAAACTTAACTCGTGACGGCCTCGTTGCTGACAACAAAGTGTCATTGCAAAATAGCGACACTTAGTTCCAGTGTTGCCCGTCGGGTCAGATAAGTTTGTGGCACTCTACACGTGGTCGTCCGCCGTGCGTGGAAATCCGCAGAATCACGCATCGTAAAAAGTAGCTAATTACTTTTTGAGATTTTAACGCAGCTGCTTTTGGCGTATTTTGAGCTCCGGCGTGGACAGCTTGCATTGAACACGCAAATGATAAGCTGATGAGCCGCGTATACACAGCGTCAGAGAACAAAAAAATTACAAAAATTTAAATTATAAGTGAAACTTTTTGTGAAATTGGTCATACTGATTTATTGATCGTTATCCATCAAATCATAAGCGTACTCCACTTGTCTGCCGAAACTTTTGCCGTGACTTTGGTCGACCCTCTACATTCTCGCCTATTAGGGATGTGGTGGGTGTCAAAACGCATCGACGCGATCCATCGGTGTAATATTGCTAATCTGCAGGGTCACAGACGTATGGGAGGTGCTCTACTGTAATTACCTGATCTACTAATATCCTGGATCATGGTCAAGTGTACCCCGAACCTGTTACGGGAAAAAGCGCTAGGAATATAAATATAAAATCGATCGAATCGAGATGACAACAAATAATCAAAAGAATATCTTGACTTAGTTTATGTAATAGGCGAGACATGCCAAACATGCACGGGACTACACAAATGTAGGCGAATACTCCCTCTACATTCTCGTGTTCCCGCGGAACTGTCCACATGTGGAGTGCACTATAGCATAAAGACCGTAAAACTTAACAACAAGATAAAAATGTATACAGCCATATTTTCCAATAAATTTTATTTTACAATTTGCGCACCTCTACAGAATACAGGAAGTTCCCACAGGAATAACGATGTTCCTGGATATATTCAATCTGCTATTTGGGTTGAAGTGTCTTCTCCTGTGTTTCAATAAAGACGGTGTAACCTTAAATTTTTGGTGACATATATCACACTCCAAGGTAGGGGGCAAGTGGTGACGCCTAGTGTGGTCCAAACGCCGTGATGCTGACAGGAATGCCTTATCACAGTACTCGCATTTGTATGGTCTCTCACCAGTGTGAAGCCTCGTATGATATAACAGAGAAGTCTTTGTCACAAAACGCCCCCCACATTGGCTACATTCAAAGTTTTTCTCTTGTGTATGTTTGAACATATGGATGCGTAACAAACTGGGTGTATAAAATTTCTTATTACAAACTTCACATTTGAAACCTTCAGCATTTTCGTGTTCATGTTTTATATGTTTTGCTAGATAAGGTTTGTAGCAATAACGTTTATTGCAATGGTCACAATAATAGATGCCCTGTTCGGCAGTCTTCCGTTTCTTTTGCTGACATACCTCGTCGGTGATGTGTTTCTTAAACGCTTCTTTGCTTCGGTAAACCCGACCACAATCTTGACATACTACCAGAACATTGTGATTGATCTCATGTTTAAAGAGTACATATTTATTAGTAAATACTTTCCCGCATTGTGTACATTCTACTGCTGAGTGCGATTCTTGAAAGTGATGTTGCAATATTTCATCTGATATAAATCTCCTGGGACATTTGGAGCACTTGAATTTTCTCGGGTAATGCAATCTGAAGTAATGTTTTCGTAGATTCCTCATATCTTGAAATGATTTGAAGCATTCTATACATTTTTTCTCAGGTTTGTCAATGCTCAAAACAATTTCCGAATCTTTTATTGATGGAATGTCATGTAAATTAATACTTTGCTTTGAACTTTGCTTAGCATTTCTTAGACCAATCTGAGGTAGAAAGGTTTCTCTTCTAGACAAGCAATTCTCATTATGAAGAGTATTGAATCTTTTGGCTGCAGATTTGAGAGAAACAGGCTGTTCCTTGTCATAATACTGTTGGCATTTGATATTGTCGGTGCCAAGAAGAACATACACTGAGTTATACACATTAATATTCTCAACCTCTATGTTTGTTAGACACTCTGTAACACTTTCAATAGATTTAGTAAGGCTTTCAGAATTTTCCTCACACATTTTAATGAAGTTATAGCTGGCCACAGCTACCTGTTTACACTCTTTGCACACCATGTTCAATGACATTAAATTGTCAAATACCTGAAATAAGAAAAAAATAATTTGTGATTATATTAAACTTGATACTCACGGTATTACATCTCACACTAAAATAGTTAACCCGGGGCTAATTTCTTGGCTTGGTGAACGCCAAGAAATTCGCGCCGGGTCCATTTTACCCCCACCAACCCTTTTTTTCATGCTTATAAACCCTCAGCTTGAATCGCTGCACTTATCTATTGATGAAAAGCGCATTAAAATCCGTTGCCTACTTTAAAAGATCTAACGATCTAAAGATGCATAGGGACAGTCGGCGGGAAGCGACTTTGTTTTATACTATATGTATAGCTTTCTCACTCACATTTTCGTTTAAAGTGAAATGTAATAATTCACTCATGGCCATAGATTTTTGAGTTTCTTCATCAATTATAACATGATCCTGAACACAGATTGCATCTTCCCTTGTACTTCGAAAACATAGACTGCAATAGTCTTCAGCACCTAATATAATCTTCGTAACAATATTATTTATAGGGTCCATCTCTAAGGGGTTATAAAATCAATGCGAGGATTTCTTTGAAAGAAAACCCTCAGAGAAAACCTTGGAAATACACAAGCAAGCAATACGAAAATTGCGAAAACCTCAGGAAATGCAGTATACTGGCAAAGTTACAAAAACAAACGTCAAAAATGTCAAAACAAAACTACTAGTGTGCTGCCACCATCTGAATTTGATTTTCCCCTAATTATTTTCGAAATTTTCCTAAAGAGTTAAGATACTTTATTCTGAGTTTTAAATTAAGTTTTTATAGAATCTTATTATTTACAAGTTTACAACATACGACGCCGACGGGACCGAGAAAGAGGGGATGCGAACACGGTTTTACAAGATCTATAGCTCCTCATGCGAGAGTTCAGGGCCATTGGTTTGGATCTGAATCTCTCAAAGTGTGAACTGTATATCTCGGAGTCTTGTCCGACGGCTGGTGCCGTTTATGCAGCTTTTGACGCCATTGCACCATACATCTCTGTCGTCGACAAGACGTCGCTTCATCTTCTAGGGTCACCTATTTTTGATGAGTCCTTCTCGGACGTCGTTAAAGAAAAAATTCAAAATTTCAATTCGTTTGCGGATCCAAATCGTAGCCACATGGCCCATGCCATAATTCGGTTTTGCCTTTTTGTACCAAAATTCACGTATGTTTTGCGGTTTTGTCAGCTTTGGAAACATCCTGTCCTTCTAGAAGACCTTGACAACGCCCTGAAACATGAGTGAATTTTTCCGTATTAAAACTTTGACGAAATAATTGGTGAAGATTAAATCCATAAAAAAACATACAATAAAGTCGAACAAAGTATCTCCTCCTAATAGTTTAGTGCCTGGCTGCTACATATAAAAAAAACCCTTCAATTTGGGGGAAAATATTCTTCTAATACTTATATTTTTGCTTAATCCCTTATGGGTAAGGCAAAGAGATCTAGCTCATACAGCCAAGTCTTCCGTTACGAGTTAATAATCTAAACATGCCGCAGCGGCCGTACCGCCTATGTCGCATCAAAGCAGATTCACAGATAGGCGAAGCTTCCAGTTTCAGGGAATCTGCTGAAAAAATAACGTTCGCTTCAAGGCCACAGCCACGTCTTCAGTGGTCCTTACTCGACTCCCCCACAATACCACCTTAGTACCAATATACAGGTTCTATTGCGACTTCTTGGACCAACCCGAAAGCACAGTTCCGTGCCTTTTATTGCATTTAGTTCCGTACTTACAGGAAGGTTTTATACGCAAGAAAAAATAGGATAGGCAGGGGTAAAGTTGGCCCAGGTCTAGACTATGTACGAGATGGGTCACTAGCTCTACCTTTTCAGAAGCCAAAAATAATTTTGTCTTGTTCGCGGTGTGCGCCGAAGCGATGTACTGTGTTCAGAAAGTATCATCACCTCGAGTATGGAACTCATCATTATCATCATCGTGGCTTTAATATCCCAGTTGTGTTCTCGCTCCAACAAGACATCAACATAAGCCCGCACACATTTTGTTGTTTTCTTTTTTCAAGTGGTACGCAACGCAACTATTGCGTGAAAGAGGAAAACACAACAAAATGTAGATAGGTACGACTACCATAATCTTGGCGTTAATGTCCCGGTTATGCTCTCCCGCACGAGACTGCCATCTAACCTCTACGGGAACTTGACCCGATTGGATCATGGTTACACATGCAGTCGCCTGAATGTGCAGGTTTCATCACGATGTTTTCCCTCACCGTAAGAGCATCGGTTAGCTTTCAACTAATGTACATAAATCAGAAAAGAGTCATTGGTACATGGCCACAGTGGGATTCACACCCGGTAGCTCTCGCTTACGAGTCTGATACCGTAACCACGCGGCCAGCGACGCTCTCTGTTAGAGGGTACCTAATACCTGGTGGAAAGCAGCCACTATCTTCCAGGACATCTGGAACCTCCTATTCCACGCATTTGGAATAACTGCGGAAGTTACGACCGAGTTGAAGGCTTTTTGCAGCTCCGGTATTACAGGTGTTCCTTTCGCCTGTATTACAATTTTCTTTTGCAATTTGAAGCAGTCTCAAAGACAGCTCGATCTCGTGTTGATTGAGATGCAGTTCAGACTTATTTTTTGGGATTCGGGTACCTAGGTATGCTGTAGACCTATCTACTTGTAGCGACCGTACTTGCAGAAGCGCGACTGATAGCTCTCAACTTTGTAAGATTATCGCTCCCGCGGCGCTTTGCACGCGAGCCGACTGTATCGAACGATCGAATACTAAAGAAACTCCTGACGGTGGCGGTGACTGGATGGATTGGAACTCTAGGCTAAAAGTGGCTACGTAAAGTCGTCAATCTGAAGCTTTATTTTGTTTGATCAATTGGCCGGTTTACACGGTTCCAAGTGTAATGTAGTATAATGTTCCATGGTTCACGATGGTGCTTGGTATATAATATGATGGCTGATCCGAGCTCGAAGACCAGCTTGTGGGGGATGAAATAACGAAGAGTAAGTTGAGAGTTTAACGTGGACTGCGAGTCCAATCAGCGTTCGCTCTGTAGCTCTTAAAGATTACTAATGTGTCAAGTGGGTGTCTCACCACATATATTCATAAAAACCAAATTCATTACAATATGAATATTTATTATAAAGTAGGTTTACAGGAATAAACTACATATGATAGCTAAGTAAGATTAAAATAATGTTAATTATCACTCCAATTTGATTCTCATATTCTGTTCTCCTGGCACATTTGGTGGTATCATGTTTCGGCCTGAATACAGTTTACTCGAAGGGTCATGATGCCTACTCATATGTTGCCTCAGAAAGTTGATGGTAAAGAACTTTCTTGAACAAATATCGCAGGTTAGTGTTGGCGCTACGTGCTTGAACTTTATATGCTCTGCCCTGGCAGACGCATTAACAAATCTCTCATCACACAATTTGCAGGAATAGGGCCGCTCCCCAGTATGCCGCCTGGTGTGATACAACAGTGCCTCTTTAGTAACAAAATTGTTTGAGCAAATATCGCATTTAAATCTCTTTTCACCTGTATGCTTTACCATATGATTTTTTAAATAGCTTGGTGCTGTGAACTTCTTTCCACAGTGTTCACACACATGAGGCTGAGCGTTTCCGTGGACAAATCTTTCATGCACTCGCAGCCCACCTGGGGTACTGTATCCTTTCCCACATTTCACACAAAAATATGTTTTCTCTATCTTTGCCCTGTATGGGTGTGGATCTATACGGTCCTCTAGACACAACTCAACATGTTTTTGGAAGAAATCCTTGGTTACGTAGCTCTTGCCACATTTTGGGCATTCATTTTTGGCTACATTATGATTTTCTTCATGAGTTTGAAGTTTATCTGAGCCACGACAAGATTTCCCGCAATACTTACAAATGTATGTTGCATGAACTTTATCTACATGCTCCTTGAGACTTTCAGCACTGTTCTTGTACTGTGTACATTTAGAGCATTTGTATATGTTGTGTGTGACCATATGGTCGTCTAGCTCTGTTGAATTTAAGAATGATTCACAGCATACTTCACAAACAGTCTCATTGCATTTCACTTGTGAATGATGCTGGATCAACTCTTCAATGTTGTCAAACTTGATGTTACATTTCTTACAATGGTTTTCTGTTTTTGCTGAATTTTGTTTGTTAGTAGGGCTCGTTTCATTCTCAATCAACATAACTTTGGACTCTTCATTGTCAACCGTTATGTAGATACTTTTATTAACAATATCAACAATAGTGTCCACGTCGAAGTCAAGTGTTTTAGTGAGATTATCGAATATTTTATGCAATGTAGCTGTGGAATCGTGGCATTGGTTTAGGAAGCCATGACATTTTCCAATCATATTTACACACTCGAGGCAAACAGAGTTGATGCCAGGAATTTCTTGACATATCTAAAAAAAAGAAAAAAATTTAACAATGCTATTAGTTGCAAAGTAACTAGGCTTATGTTTTGGTTGCAGTATAGGTTTCGAAGTCTGGCCCTTAATATACTTTGAATTCTACTATTACACAAATCCGCCATTTCATATTGTGAATACCAAAGAGTGAACATTTGTTGGCATCATTCACATTACATGGTTGGGGCCGTGGGTGCTTTTCCTGAAATTATATTTTCCCCTATCGCATACTCCGGCCTATTGGCCGAAACGCTCGGAAATGGATGGAAGTAAGTAATTTGATTGTTGCATGCAAGTAAGAACTAATATGATAGTATATCGGTATTATTTACCTCTTCGCCGAGTAAGGTGGTAAGCACAGTAGAGAGTTGTAAGACAGAATCAGAATGAAAAATATAGTCATCGAAACGGACGCCCTGTGATACTTCCTTTAGACATAACCTGCAATGCTTGTAATGTTTTTCACTCACTACATTAGATACTAACACGTTAAAATCTATACCTTCGTTCATTTTGTAGATAATATTTTAAACCTAAAAACTTGGGAAATTCGCGCGTCCCAATATTTTCGTTCAACAATTTAGAAAATTGACTGCAAGCAAAGGGCAGCAAGCAAAGGCCAAGCAAGCAAACGGTCAAAGAGAATATAAACCCACGTCAACTGTGAGCCTTGTAAGTTTGTTTCACAGCTCTGGATCCAAGTCTTTTTGAGCTAGCCAGGGTGTTGCCGTACTTTCAATATGAAATTGACGATAATTTGGTTAAAATATTATGTAGTCATAATATTTAAAATAGTTATTAAACGGTTCAACAAAATTGATTCACAATCAATCAATCATTTATTTATTCTATGTGAACGGACAAACTGCGCCCGGTCGGATGTTTGCGACCTGACCCCAACAATTTATTCTAAAACCCAACAGTCCGTACTTTTTTTTTTTTTTTTTTTTTTGCGCCCAACGCAAGTGTAAATGGGCACCCTCCGGTATAGCGGTTGGGAGGGAGGAGGTGAACTCTCATGAGTACCAGCTGGCCGGCCAGCTGGTTATGCACGACTCGCCAAAAAAGACCTAGGCGCATACGTACTAAACACCCCCTGGGAGCACCTGTAGCCGGAAGGGCCTTTCAGGTTTCATCGGATGCTACACCCCGTAGGGACGGGGTGCGCTCAGCGTCACTCCTTACGGAGCGTACACTGGAGAACTTATAGCGTGACCCCTGAAGGGGGTCCCACTGCTGTGGACTGGATTTGGGGGCCTACGGGGGCCGCTGAAACGACAGGGAGGGGCTTTGTCGGGTCGACCTGGGCCTCCAGGAGGAGGTTCAGAGCGCTCGACAGGTCGTTGGGGGGGTACGTCACACACAGTCCGTACGGACTCGTGTTACGTACAGACAAACGCTTGGCCACGTGACCGCGTTCTGTCTAATAGATCTCTCAATCTTAAATTATTGATATCAGAAATAAACTTTACTATTAATACTTTTAGTTCGTTTTCGGTTTGGCAAAGTTGTGTGCTAAGGGCAATGTTGTAAGGTTTCACGGTACTGTACGAGTACCATGAAACAATTTAAATATCTTTGTATTTTTCACTTTGAAATTTAGAACAAAAAAATTTATAGCGTTGTAGTTTTAGATAGATGGCACTGTCTGTACTAAGCTCCTGTATCAAGTTCTACAATTAACATTTTTGGTTAGGAAAGAAGTATTATTTCTGTCTGTCATATCGAACAAAGTTTATCACAACTTACATGTATATTTTAAAATACTGCTTTCTTTGAAATTCATCTGGCAACACTTGTGTTTGATGTCTTTATGGCTCAAAAAGTCACGAATCTAGAGCCGTCAAATAAAAAAAATGTCTGCCCATAGTCTTTATACTCTTTGCTTGGTCTATCTGTCAAGCAAGTCTGTCAGTGTCAGTTGTTTTGTATTGAAATCAGGAGTTTCCTTTCCTGGATTTTATTTATTTATTTCAAACCGAATTTCCTCATAGATATAGAAGTTTAATGACAAGCAACTATACCTACATTAAAATGGAATCGCAGGATACAATAACCTTATCAGCTATGAAATTTATTAGCGGCGAAAACGTTCATATATGCAGGCTATGTTTTGCTCCCACCGAAAACGAAGAGTATTCCTTAGAAGATTGTGTTAGATTGGAAAAGTTATTTATGAACGAGTCACTAAGCTTTGCAGATATGTTCAGACGTTTAGGGGTACGTACCTTACCAACGTCTTATAATATTCGTAAATCTATAAGATTGAATCTCATCATTTTCAAAATATCTCTTTCGACTTCCAGGTTGCTGAAAATCCTGACCTTCCCACTGTGATTTGTATGAATTGTGCTACCTCAACTATCAACAGTTATTTGTTCCAAAAGCTCTGTTATTATTCCAACGACAGATGGCATGAGGCTGTAAATAAATTAGACGGATGTATAGCAGAGACAGATTTTACAACACATAACATTGAAAGTGCTTATTTTTTAGTAAGTGAAAATAATAAAATGATAATTACTAGTAAAAAAAAAATTGATAAGGATAAAACTGCTGTACTGGATAAAATTAAAAAGATCATGGCTGGCAGGGCTCGTTATGCTAAACGGAAAAAGAAACCAATAAAGGATCATTTGGAAGATGGTATGGATTTCGATAGTAGTAACACTAATAAGAAACATATTAAAAGGCGGACGGAGGAGAAACTCCGTATCCCTTGTCCTCAATGCGCCAAATTCTTTGGTTCACAATGGCAACTTAAGGAACATGCGGAGAGGATACACTATCCAAAAACATTACAATGCTCAAAGTGTGCTCAAATGTTTAGTACAGAGAAAATTTTAAGGAGACATGAAAAAAACTCACATGTGAGTGTCTACTGCAAACTCTGCTTAATCCAGTTTCCATCACAAATCGCGCTGAGGGGCCATTTAGACAAGCATGAAATGAACACTTGCAGCAATTGTTCTAAGAAATTTTTGAATAAACAGAGCTTTAGGCAACATTTGAAAATATGTGGGGCCCCAAAACCAAAGGCAAACTTCTATTGTGACATATGTGGCAAAGGTTATGTCAGAAAGAATGGCATGCGCTCCCATTTGAAAACGGATCATGGTTTTGGAAGTGTTCACTCTTGTTCGTGGTGTGGTAAAAAGTTTGATGCTATAAGCAGGTTACGTAATCACATTGTGAAACATACGCGTGAACGGAATTTCTATTGTGAACATTGTGGCAGCAAGTTTGTGACGAAAGCTGCTTTGGTGTATCACACTAGGTTACATACTGGTGAACGACCATTTCCTTGCGACCTTTGTGACGAGAGTTTCTTGTCGGCTTCAAGGCGGATGGAGCACAAGAGGCGAAAGCATTGGGCACCTACGAAAGAGTGTTCCATATGCCCTGCCAAATTTGTGACCGGTCATCAGCTCAGGAAACATGAGAAGAGACACTTCGACCCTCAAAGCAAATTCTTTGTGCCCAACGCTAGGACAGATGTTAATTACAACAGGGAAATTAGTCTCATTCCAAAATCGTTGTCTTAATATTTTATAAATAATAATTAAATGTATATAAACTGCAATCACAATTGCTGTATTATTTGTAGTAAAATTAAACACATAACACAGCCTATAATAGTTTATTGCTCGGCTCAGGGCCTCTTCCACGAAAATGGAGGTCATTGCCGTAATTTCCACACTTGGAGAGCGGGTTGGAGTTGTTATCTTGTTACAAAATCAATTATATTAACTCAATTTGTATCTTAAGTTAATTAACATTTTCATTTTCAAAATTGAATCTGTCTCCCTCAATTTTTTTTACTACCCTTCTGTTTATTGAAAGACTGGTATATCACAGAATACCCATACTTAACATAAATGTACAAAGTTGGTGCTTTTCGTAGGGGTCAGAGCCGAACCATTGAGTAGCAACCTTTTAAGTAACAATTTGAATGCAACCTTATTTAATTCAGCAGACGATCGAAATTTGTTTATAGCGGAACCAAAGAGCCGCCGCTCGACTTCGTGACGTCGATCGACGGAGCAGTGGTGATTTTAGTGTTTTACTCCTCACGTTACTATGGGTGCTTTAGTACAAAATCACTTTGAAACAAAAAATAATTTGAAAATCTGCATCCATTTAATATCGGAGATATGATGGGAAATGGGAATAAATAAATAAATGTGCTTGGGCTTGGACAAATTCACACAGCGCCATCTAGCCCCAAAGTAAGCAGGGCTTGTGTTATGCGTGTTAGATAACTGATAAACTACTTGTACTTATAGTTTATTTAAAACACATACTTATAATACATACTACACTACACCCAGACCCATAACAGAAATTAAAATTAATCATTTCAATTTCTGCTCGGCCGGGAATCGAACCCGCATCTTTTCTTAATCTGTAAATAGATACATACAATTAAAGAAGTTGAGTATTCGCTTTCTGTCAAAGCGATTGGCCTTGGCGCGTGGCAAAAATGCGAACTAACTTTTGCCACTAGATACAAAAGGCGCGACAGGAGACGCCCCTATTGAATGTTTTTGGTGGCATTTTACTCCAAAGCGTACTCCACATGTCCGCCGAAACTTTCGGCGAAACTTTGGCCGGGACTTTGGTCGACCCTCTACATTCTCGCCTATTAGGGATGTGGTGGGTGTCAAAACGCGTCGACATTATATCGATTCATTGGTGTAATATCGCTAATCCGCTTTAAACAGGGTCACAGAGGTGATGGCAGCTGCTATACTGTAATTACTTAATCTACTAATATCCTGGATCATGGTCAAGGGTACCCCGAACCTGTTACTCGAAAAAGCGCTAGGAATATAAATATGTATAAAATCAATCGAATCGAGACGACAACGAACTATCTCTACTTAGTCTATGAAATAAGCGAGACATGCCAAACATGCACGGGACTACACGAATGTAGGCGAATACTGCCTCCACATTCTCGTGTTTCCGCGGAACTGTCCGCGGAGCGCGCTCAACTACGAACTTTACAACATTTGTAGTCATATTGAAATTGAATTGAGCAGAGTCACGGAAGAAAAATAGAGTCAAATTCACGAATAGAAAAATCCAAGTAAACTTTAGCCCAAATTCTTTAAAATTTATATTCTGTGGCTATATTGACAAGCATCTACGCACATGACCTTGAGTGGACAGTAACCGCGACACCACAACAATCAAAGAGGGCGCTATACGCTAATATTAACAGCGTCTTGAGTATCAGAATCAGTTTGTTTGGTTTTTTGTCGTACACGAACACAAATTGTGCAAGCACTAAAAATAGGTATGATGCGTCAGAAAAAGTTGTTTGTGTTGTTTCCAGTGCCGCCATTTTAGCGCTTTCGTTTGGCGCTAGATCTAGAGGAATTTCAGTGTGATCAACCCTTATTCTTAAAATCTTTTTATTCTTAATTCTTAATTTATTTATTTTTCTGTCAAACACTATGTGTGGTTGTGGAACGTATCTTTTAACTTCCAATCCTAAAAAAGCATTATAATATAGAGCTTTTTAAAAATCACACTTGATCAGCGGAATCTAGCGCTTATTTTTAACTGATCTAGCGTCCAACACACCCAAACAGTCCTAGTTGTTTTGTTTCCGCAGTCGGTCAGTCAGTCTGGCGCTAATAGGCGTTAATATTACATCATCGTTAAAAAAATAATTACCTAAATAATTGCAGGCGTGCAGTGAAATAATAAATTTGTCGAAATGTGTTCAGTGCTTGTTGTACATTTAAATAATTAGGTGGAATTGACCTCAATGTAAGTCCTTTGTTAAATGATCTACTGCTTGATTTTTAGCGGCTACGCGGCTGCTAGACTGTGATGGCGCCGGCCGTAAGGTACCTCATGTCATCGAGTACAAAAAATATCCACTTTGTGGTGATAGTAGACGTTTATAAGACCCACAAAACGTTTGTTTGCGCGTGAAGAGCATGGAAAAAATAATTGTTCATTGACCCAAAGTTGTGACTGACAGACGAGCGAGTAAGTGGCTCGACAACAACCTAGGTACGCGTACTTTAAAACGGAGTTAAATATAATGACCACCATAAAATGCTTTGATACCCTTAGTTCTTTAACCAAAAATATATACATAACACCAGAAAAATAAAGTCTAAAATTACAATAATACTAGCTATTTTAGTCACGACGCACTTCAAATTGTATTCGAACACCAAATGTAGTAAATGATCACCAAATCTTAGCGAGCAAATTAATGCGCTATTTCTGCCTAAATAAACCACTATGATTGCCATAAAATGTAGACTTATTACCAAATAAAGTATTATGATGCCATATTGAGTTATTAAGTTATGATTGTTTAAATAATTAAAAAAAGGATTATTGAAATTGTAACAGTTTTATTTTTTATCTTAGGTTTGCATTTAATTGAATAAACGAAACGAAAAGGTTAGGAGTTTATTTACTATGTTTGGCAAAATATTCTTTTCCCGATGGTAATTTACTTTAATTGGATAACGAGATATTATTTTGTTTGCATGTCATTTTAAATTAAAATGTAGTTAATAATTTGATGTTCATAAACTATTTTTGGGTTAACAATGTTTTTTTTGGAGTCAGTTTGTTTAGATAGGATAGCAAGATGTAAAAACTTTGGTTATAATTTTACATTAAAATGCTGTTTTAATTTTGGTGATAATTTACTACTTTTGGGTTAACAATGATTTATTTGGAGTAATTTTGCTTAAATAGGATAGCGAAATGTTAAAACTTTGGTTATAATTTTACATTAAAATGTGAGTTTAATTTTGGTGATCATTTACTATTTTTGTCTGTTATATGTTACTATATCTGGTGGTAAGTTAAACATAAGCCCTTTAAAACCGTCGAGTAAGTTTGCCGGCGATCCAACATGTTTGATCTTTGCTCGTAGCTCGCGGCTTCGGCTCGCGCGTCTGTCACGGCGCGAGCCGCGAGCCGATATTTTTTTTGTGATGTATCTTTTTTATTATTTATTATTATTATAGATTATCAGTTTAAGTTTAATTTACTTTATTGTTTTCTCTGGCGAAAGTGACTGATTTTGAAAGCTATTGACTCGAATTATTTACGGTATTCATTAAAAAGCGAGCTGGATAAGTTCGTGAACCTAAAAACCGCGTACTTTAATTTCGTACATCTATCACCGACATCGAGCCGAGTAAGGTCGCGAATTTAAAAACCGCTTACTTTAAGTTCGTACGTGTATCGTCTACTTTTTAAAGAAATACATACATAAAAAAGAAAAGTGTCTGTAATGTGGCTCAAAAGCGAAACTGCCACGAGTATTTTATTATTTTAAGGCACCCCGTTTCTGTATATTTATAGAAGCCACACAAGAGGATATGTAAGTTTTATCGCTACGAAAAGTCGAAGTCAGGGTCAATAAAAAAATTTTTTTTTTTAGCCAGGCTGTGCTTATGGCTCTCCTTAACGTCTACCATCACTACAAAGTGTTTTTTTTTATACTCGATGACGCAGGGAAACCTACGGCTCCCTCACAGTCAATGCTGTCTTATTTGATAGTATTTATTTATCTGGCAGTTATGCCCTGTGCATCATCATCATCATCATCATCATCACAGCCCGTAACAAGGGAGGTTATTGCCATAATCTCCACGCTTGGCAGGCGGGTTTGAGATCGCAGTGTTGAAATATAACAATGGAAAATGCTGCTGCCCATTTTCCAGACTACGGAGACGCTTGATCTTTTGCCTCGAAAACATTAGTCGCCTTCTACGACACCCATGAGAGTAAGGGCTATTGCCTCTACTCTGCCGGACACCACACGGACCCGTGCATATTATTTATTTATCGGGATCTAAGTTGGTAGGATGGTAGGCCCACATCATTTGCGTTACTTACAACACTCGAGTACCTACTTCTTTTTTAACACTCGAGTAGTACCTACAAACTTCATAATGATGTCTTATGTGATTGGAAAATCTGAAATGGTACTTGATTAATTTTAAACTAGTTTTTCCAGCGACTTTTTCTGCGTAGAGTGGCGTAGACCACTACACTTTTATGTTGATACAAGCAAGTTAGAACCGCTGGCTAAACGACCTGGGACTTTAGCTCCCTGTGTGTGTTCTATTGACTGTACAAAGGGGAGTGTTCTGAGGAACTTTTCGATATTATGCTCACAGCACAATTCCGCCATCGCACCACCCGCCGTGGGCTGGGTACTCATCCCCACTACGTAGACCCTCTGTTGGTCACACCACGAGTCACCACGCGAAGGTCCGAAAGAACGTTTCGCGCTCGTGCGATTTGGATGTGGAAAGAGCTCACAGCCAGTGTTTCCTTTGGACTATGACGGGATCGTTCAAGAGGTATATTAGAGGTAGCTTCAGGCAACGCATTGGTAACTCCCCTGTTGCTGATGTCCATAGGCGGCGGTGACCACTTTACTTCAGGTGGCCCGCTTGCCTGTTTGTCTGCCGTATAACATAAAAAAAATTAAACCAAAATCTTCATACAAAAAAACGTTAAACGTCATTCTTAAACGTTGTTAAAAATTTGGTGCAAGCCGGGCTAAGTGTTATATGGAAGAAGTTTTGAAGTGGATAGATTGAGACTTATTTAATTATTTTAACAATTTAGTTAAGTGTTTATTTAGGTAGGACTTACCTAATTAAAAGGGGTTGCGCGCCAGGTGTGCAAAAATAATAATCATCATCATGATGACATCATCATCATCATCTTGGCGTTAATATCCCGTTGTTCTCACGCGTACGAGGGCCCGGGGTTCGCCTTAACCATGGTTTAGGATTTGGAAGATCAGGTACAGTGGTGTGACTGCCATCTGACCTCCATGACCCTGCTACCAGGGGAGCCTGACCAAATTGGACATATATATGTCGCAGTTACGCAAAGTTGCGGGACTTAGCCTGTGTGCGTATTGTATTAGGTAGCGGTGACCACTTTCCATCAGGTGGACCGCTAACCTGTTTGCCTACCGTACGTAATTGAAATTGGCTTGATAATATATATAATGATGTATTGATTTCAGCCTATTAGAACCCATATAAATTATTACAAGTAATATTATGCTTTATTTAAATACTTACCGCAGTCACAATAACTTTATCCGTGTCTGTTTCCAGATGATTTCCTGCAGCGCGCTGACAGGCACGCTCGGCGAGAGACGGCGCCAGAGGAGAACAGATTTAGCGAGCATAAGCTTAGTATTGAAAGAAATAAAGCTTTGTAACCTTTAGGGTTTGATATTAATAATTAGGTACTTATACTTATTGGCTAACCTAATTAAATGAGTAACCTAATTATTAAAATCTTGCTTCCCCTTTTGGATGTCTGATTGTGATATACATATACCTAATGTTAAAGCTCGAAATAAATTAATATTAAAACTATAAAAAAATCGTTTTTATTTCGCGGCGCTCACAACAATCTTCATGCCAAGTGGAAAAGGACGCACTATAGGTATTACCACATATCACAACAATAACACAACACACCCAAATGAGTGCCGAAACAACAATAGGACAAATGGCTGGCAATAGTAGCCTCCTTTGTGGCCTCTGTTTTGCATCTAAAGTTGGGCCATCCACCGGGCTTAAACCCGGGGTTGTGCTGCCCAAAAACTGGGTGATTACTTGATTTATGAAAATACAGAAATGATTTTAAGGGTATGTTCCGAGTTTCCTACCGCGTACCTTTGTTGACGAGTAGCCCGATATTTCGACACAGTTGCTTGCATCATGGTCACGGGACGAATGGACGACGGGATGCATGCAACTGTGTCGAAATATCGGGCTACTCGTCAACAATGCTCAGGTACCAAAACTTGTATTAAATTTTTGACGCAATCTTTACAACATTTCACCTAACATGACGGCAGTTATAAATAATTTTCGTCAAGGAAAAATATGTGTTATCGCAACGAAATGGCGGCGCGTTTACCTGAGGAGAGTATGAATTGTATAACAAAGCAGATTGTCACACCTTGCATGCACCCCATCACTTTAACTTTATGGTACCATGGATTCTGTTTTTGTTTCGGTTATGTGGTTTGAACATATTGTTCCACTTGACCATTTGCGGCCGGATTATATGGGATGGATCGCTTGTGTGTTGCTTTACAAATTGCATACCATTGTCGTTTGGAAAACCGAATGTAGTAACGACTTTGTCCAACACTTCAATAGTAGAATCAGTATAAATTTTAATTAGAATGTGTGCACATCCGGCCATTTAAAAAAAGCATCGATAAGTATAGAAAGTTTATTTTATTTTATTTTGTACAAGAGAGTAATTTGACCACCAATTCACCTGTTGGTAAGTGACGATGCGGTCGAAGATGGAATAGCCTATTCACTCTATCCTTGAAGGCATCCACATTATATTAATCAGGGAACACACTCGCAGGCAGCGCGTTCGATTTCTTACCCGCAAAATCTATGTGAACTATATCAAACGGTTCAGAAGGGCTTTCCCAAGTGTGTTTAGAAGCTACTTCTGAAGGCGAATTCAGTTGAAGGGAGCACTCCCGACAGTTTTTAGATATATTCATAATATCTCTATCCATCCCTGGCCACCAGCAGTAGCTTCGTGCAAGGGCGAGCATTCTATTAACACCAAAGTGACAACAATGTAAATTCTTCAGGATAATGTCTCTGTATCTAGTAGGTACTACCACTCGCATTCCTCTCATTAAACAATCTTCTAACAAGCAGAACTCTGTTTGTTCAATACCATATCTACCAACAATAGAAACTTTTTTCCAGTAGAAATGCCAGCCAGCAATGGTACCAAGTCTTTATCGACCTTAGTAGCAGCAGCAATGTCTTTCACTGTACTATGTAACACAGAAATCATTCCTATTTGAAAAATATCGCAATCCTCCAACTCACCGGATTCCTAAGTAATAGGAAGACGAGAAAATGCATCCCCATTTTTTTTCATATCGGACGTTCAGTTCCATCAGGCATAATATGAGATAGCACGACACCCACCCCAGTGGGCGATGCGTCGAAGGCCAAAATAAGAGGCAGGTCAGGTGAGTAATGTGCAAGCACTATATCCGAGAGCATTTGGGTTTTTTTTCATATTGTACAAGACAGGCATTTGACCGCCATCTCACCTTTTATGGTTAGTAACGCTTTATCACACTCAGCAGACCAATTCCATGCTGTGTCTTTACGTAAAAGCCCTTATAAAAGCTCCAAAGTACTAAGATTTGGTAAAAAATTATCATAATAATTTACTAGGCCAAGTAACGCCTGAAGCTCTGAGACATTTGTAGGGTTTATGGCCTCTATAACAGCTTTTAATTTGCTATCAACCTTGTGAACACCCTCCTCTCGGCTAATTTTGTATCCACAATATTCAATTTCATTTTGAATAAATTCAGACTTTTCAAGATTTACTTTTAGACTTCAAAAAACTTTGTCCTACAATTTTCCCTTTCGATTTCTTAAAGGTTCGAAGAAATCCCCCTAAGGGATAAGTCCGCCTTTGTAAATACCAATATATATTTGTCGTAACTCAGGGCAGACTCTAGCAGGGGAGATATCCATCCGAAGGTATTTTCGGGATAGTTTCGAGAAAATAAGGATCAGCCGAACAGTTTAACAGTGTATGAGATAATAAAGCGATACTACAATAAAAATAGCAAATATTGAAACCATAGGATAAATTCAGGATAATTTCAGTAGCAGATAAGAATGTGGGACTACCGATCCCTGGGTCGCTTGAAGAGCCGCCACCATCCATGGCCTCTCGACCGGCCGAAAACGTGGTGAGCCAGGAGCTCTTTTCACGTGCGCCCACATATAAATTATTTGCAATCCATTCTGTACTTACACTCTGGTTTATGGAGTACGGCTAAGTGACGCGACGTAATAAATCAAGACTTCTTCTCTCTTCAATGGATCAGCTGCTAGTCCACGTTTTGACTTGTCGATGGTCCCGCTCACAGATTACTATATATTACCTACTATATATTACCTGTACAGATTTTATGACATTTAAAAATAAATTATAGACCACGTTGTGACTTGTCGATGGTCCCGCTCGACTCAATTCGGTGATCGACTTACGATATTGACTACTCACATGACCTTGAACGGGCGGAGTACGCGATAACGGAACTATGAACGAGGGCGCCACACGCTAACATTATCAACATCTTGAGTAGGTAGCTATTTACGTTATTTGTGTTGGTCGTAGCCGTACCACGAACGTAATCGTAGCAGCAATAAAAATAGGAATGGATGCGTCAGACTAGTGTGTTACAGTATTATTTCGGCAGTCGCCTCGCCGGTCTGAGTTAATGCGGCTAAAATAGTGTGCAATTATGAAATACCAGAGGCGATAATATTATCAAATTGATACTTTTCTGATAAATTGTTATCAAAATGAAAGTATAAGTGTTGTTACAGTGAAACTTTAATTTGTCAGTGTCCAGTGATTGTCACATTACCTTTTACAAAGTAAGTATCACTTTGGTAAGCGCTCCAAATTTTTATTTACTTACTTCAATACTAACTTCCCGGCGCGACTTCGTTCGAGTGGTGTTTTTTGGGCGAGGAACCTTCGCGGGCGTAAGCAAAGCTACTCGCCAAATTTAATTCTAACTCAGTCCGCATTCTTTATTCGTAGGAAGTAGTATATTTTATCAGTGCATTTGAATAGGTACCTACCTAATTATATGATTGTTGCAACTATTTCACCACATATACGTCAGTCAGTTAGGCAGGTGACACAATGGCGTGCTGGTGCTAGCGCTTATGTATGGAACAGAACGTTAGGTTGTCATGTCAACATGTCCTTACAGAGTATGTGTGAGGTCACTCTACGTGATAGAATGAGGAAATGTGTGATAAGAGTTCGTTGAGGGATGATGACTAGGATTGAAACAGGTACCTATGTTGAGAAGGGTTGGACACGTTGGGAGGATGGATTATTTATTTATTTATTTAAAGACAAACTTGACAGCATTCAAAATATCAGCCGAAAGACGCCTGCTGGGCATAGGCCTCACCCAGAGATCTCCACAAATGCCGGTCCTGTGCCTTCCGCATCCATCTGTTACCTTCGACTTGACAGCATAACAGGCGACGAATACATTTTTAACTTAAAATATCGCACTTACTTACTTAAAAATACAATTATAAAAATTTCACATTCTTTCATCATCTCGCAGAACTTCGGGCATTACTTACACTCATCCCCACCCATCGCTAGACAAATACATGACACTCCGGTGCCGATGCCACGAGCGCGTTGAGCATACCTAGATGGAAGACGGCTTATGAAAGATGGGTATCTAATATCATGCGAATGTGAATAGAAGGGTCGGTAGAGGGCGCCCGAGAAGGCATCCTGATCAAATAAATTACCACACAAAGGGAGTACCCTCAATCGGCGTAAAATTATGAAAAGATGTATGAATTCGGACGAGGCAAAAGAGGTGTGATAATATATTAACGGGAATCGTTAGTCTCTGCCCGCCCCTATGGAATACGGGCACGTATATGCAGGTGCCTACCACAGTATGTAACTCTGTCCGTGTCTGTTTCCAGATGATTTCCTGCAGCGCGCTGACAGGCACACTCGGCGAGAGACGGCGCCAGTTCAACGCGCTAGTCTCCCAAGCGAAGCTCAAAGCCACGCTGCAGCAGCCGGAGAACTCTCCTCTTGACGCGATTTTCAAGATACAGGTGGCAAGCAGAGAGAAACACTTGCCCTTCTTACTGCAAGCTCTAAAGAGCGAAGATTTGCTCATCGTCAGCACAGCGTTACAAAGCGACTGGCTACTGCAAGATGATCACGCTGACATTATAAATCCGCTGTATTTGGAAAACCATCTCTATCCGGATATGAATACCACGGCCGTCAATAAAATGAGGCACTGGATTGCGTTGAAATTACGCAATGCGCAAAGATGTAAAGAGTTTTACGAGCACTATGTTAAGACGGACTTTAATATCGCATTCAAATTTCTCTGTCATTGTCGTAACGAATACATCTTGGCTAAAGTCGCTCCGTTGCTGCATAAGTTATCACCGCATCGTCTGAAAATGTTGAGTGAAAGTTGTCCTGGAGTCATACAAATATTCTTCGATAGCTTCCAAAGTAGCGAGATGGTTCTGAAGAAATATTTGGAAAGCACGGAATCGTACTTCGGTGTATTGAAATACTTTTTAAAGTTAAGGCCTGATATGGTTTTAGATATTATGGAAAAATACTTCGAGACTAGCAAATTCGGCCGCCTTAGTTCTAGAGCGACTAAATATATTTTGACACAGCATAAAAGTAGATTTACCAACAAGCCTGAATTATACACTGCTTGGATGTTAAATATCAAAACATTGGCAGACATTGTCACTCGAAAGGAAATTGTAGAATTACTATTACAGTTGGCAAGAGCAGATTACATCGGTGATTGGTTTTGCTATAAAAATATAGAGCCTTTGTTCAAGAGATTAGATATTATTGAGCGAAACCCTTTGAAGCAGCAGATATTTGTTGATAAAAAGCTCTTGGGCGAGAAAGTAAAGGAATGTCCTTATGAATTACCGAAAAGACCCGTCTTAGTTATACTCAGTAAAGGCATATTTCAAGATAAGAAACAATGTTATGACGATGACTTCTTTTTCAAACGCAAGAAACTGAAGAAAAAATGTTTGCATACATGTAAGCGAAGTTATGTCCAAGTAGAGACGGAGCTGGATAGAATGTTTGAACGCTACCGTTTCATGGGCTTTGAAAAGACGTTTCATGAACTTCGGAAGAAACTGACAGTAGAAACATTGGAGACCAGACAAGTCATGATGTTGGTGCTGGTCAGCAAGACGGGCGGGCGCTCTGAGAGCATCCAAAAGTTGATGACGTTGCTTTTGGAGCGTCACCGTAACGAGCCAGTTCATCTCCGGGCTACAGTTCTCCGCAGTTTAGTAAAAAGAAGTAGTATATGGCGTGTGCCTCAGCCAATTTGGGATATGTGCTTGCAGTTCGGTCCGGACCTCGGTTTTGACGGTACCGATCCTCAAGCGGCATGCGTAGAAGCCGTGCATGCTGTTGTTCTTCGGAGCATGGTTCACAAATGTGATATTGACCCTGCAGTGTGGAAAGCTTATTTGGATAAATTCTCAACTTTTACGCAATATAAGTTAGACGTACAAGAACGTGACGTGGTGTCAATAAAACTTCCAGATCTTTTGCTAGCCGAAGTCAAAGTCGTTCCTTCCGAGGCAGCGTTACGGTTGGGACAGATACTTGACGTATTGGATGCGTATAAAGTGAGTCCGAATGCTTGCCCCGGAGTGGTGGACGCCATCGCAGACGCGGCCCGGTCGGACGATAAAGCCAAATTCTTGCTGGAACGACTATTCATAGCTCGTGTAGCTCGAAAGCAACTTTGCGAATTAAACTTCTCCATCATCCAAACAGATGCATCGTACGTTAATGCATTGAAGCACAATACAGATATGCTAAAATCTGCAAAAGAATTTAATGCACTCGTTGAATCCGGTGACCTGAAACTTGAAAGATTTTTTAAAGTATTAGCTCTTTATTTCTCGGAACACGATGGTCTAGCGGAAAAATATTTATCTGTCTTGGAAAGAAATGCATTTGTAAACAACGAAGATAGTAAGAAACACCTGGCTCGTCCAATAGCAATGTTGGCCAAGGACAAGTACGTCACAATCTACCAGAAGCTCAAAAGTAGAAATGAAGATATTACAAGCCAGAATCTCGCTGCTGGCTTGCATGCCAATTTACATTTTGTAAGGCCGTACCTTGGTTTTGATGTGGAAACAGCCGGTACAAAAGTGATTGCGAACCGTTGGATGAAATGCAGCGATAGGAATTTAAATAGTATTATTGAAAAATCTTTGGCTCACCAACAAACTCAGAGGTTAGCTTTGGTGTTATCTACCAGGGCTGGGAAAGAGTATGACGTGTACAAAACAGTTGCAGCAGCTAGACCTACATTGGCGCTTAAATGTTTTCTGAAACACGTACAACGCCAAAATAGCATGGATCAGCGAGTTTGGGATGTCATCCTGCGGGCGATATCTGGATTGAATTTATTGAAAACTACCACCAAGTGCCGACTACATAAAAAACTTTGCGATTTAAGTAACGTACCCCCGACTAAAGCAGCAAAATACTATGAAGCTGTTTTCAAGGCATGTGTTTCAAACTCTTACGATGATTGGGCGATGTTAATGATAGACAAAATCATTACTAACTTAGATGAAATCGATGAAAGTTTTGTGATCGATTTAATAAATAACCATCTATCTAACAATATGTCAACTCAAGGTAATGATATGATAACGGGCAGACAGTTCGATAAGAAGTCGCATTTGTATGTGAGAGCAATAGTTACGTTTTTGATTCTCAGCGAATCTGAAGACACGTTGAAGTATAGATTCGAAAAAGTTGGTCAACCACTATTCGACCATCTTCAGTTTCTGTGGAATGCTTACGTAAGTGACATGTCAAAAAGTACTAAAAGCCCAATTTTCATTCTTAACCAGTATTTAGACTTGTTTTTACATACGTTAAAAAATACGGAGGCTTTTTTAAATCCAAAATACTCTCAATGTTTAACTTTATTTGAAATGGTTGCTAGTTGTATGCGTCGATTTTTACCAATAGAACTTTACTTTCAAAGATACGTCCATCTACATTTGACCATGTTATATTTGAAAACTATCAGGCAGAGCGTAGCGAACAATTCCGTGGTTTTTGACAACTTATTGGAGAGAGCGAATGATGCCGTTGGCATAGTTGGCACTATATTTGGGAAATACGTAGCGAGTGAAGCGAATACGTTGAAAAGTAAATATTTTGACTCCGTGATTCAACTATATAAGGTAGAGTTGCAGAATTATTTGCAGGAGTATTTCTCTAATGTTGATGGCAAAGGATTGTTTATTGGACACCTAGCTCTGGGTAGTTTAGAAGGAGATATCAAAGAGCCTTTGGTGGCTGAGCATATTTACAGAAATATGAGATATATAATGAACACAAGCATGGCAGAGAAAGTTTTGGTCAGCCTGAAGAAAAATGCGAATCAAGAAGTGAAATTCCTTCTTAACTCCTATTTAGACGTTTTGGATTGATGTAATCTTTATTGTACCAAATGAAAAAATACATTTTACATAAATGTTACAAAGATATGTAGGTACAAAGGCGGAATAATAATAAAATAGATCTAACGGCATTTTTCATGATGGAATTAAAAAGAGAGATTTATAAATAGATAAATTAGGAACGAGGTGTTTCCGAAGATTTCCTCTGAAAGCAGCGAGCGAAACCGATTTCCTTACGGTAACAGGAAGAGAGTTCCAAAAGTTGCACAGAAGCATCCATAAAAACAACGTCAGCATAGTCGATTATGAGGAGAACAGATTTAGCGAGCATAAGCTTAGTTTCGCGCGCGGCGCCGTCGCAACCGGTTCTGCGCATGCGCGGTGTTGACTAACACGGGAACAATGGCGGCTACTTTGAAATGTAACTCGTGCAATATAGTGATAAATGAGGTGTTGACATTTATTGATTGTAAATCGCAAGTGATGGATAATTAAAGTTTGATTCGATTGTGTCGGACAAGTTTCTCCGTGGAAGAAATCGAGAAAGCGAAGTCGTTATTATTTGAATCCGTTCGCTCTGATAAGCGCAAGATATCCCGTAGAAATGACGGAAAGACAGCGCGTGACTTGCAGGACATAATAACTGTTTATAAGGAAACAGACCCAGAACGGATTCCTGTATTTGTGGCGCGGGAGTTGCACAGGCTACCCCCAGTTACGTTCGACCATGTGTTACAAAAGACGAATTACAATGCGTGCTAAGAACTAGGTACCAATGTTCGTCGCCACAACTGTCGGAATCGCAGCGGCCGGGGCCCAACGAACGCCAATGTTCTGCATATGAACGTGATTATCGTACAATGAATGTAAATATGAAAAGAGGTGCCTGTACAACTCATTTCAAATAGACAGTGGACCTATTGGCTTGATAAATGTTCACAGTAAGTCTAAGATATCGGACGAACAAACATTTTTAGACCCAAGTGATGGAACATCCACACCGAAACAATCACAAAATAGTGAGCATTGTAACGATAATTTCGAGGGGAGCTTGTTAGTGAACAATATTGCAGTGTGTAATCGCCAGCTAGACAAGAGTACATGCCAATCTCAGAAATCAGCTGTGCCAACAGGCGGACAATCTGCGAGTAAACTACCTTCCAACGCTAACCGATCATAGCCGCTTACTCAACAAGGTTATAAGTTGGACATTCCAATGCAGTGCGATAAACAGAAAAACGAAAGTCCTTCGCTGAAAAAGTAAGTGAAGGTGGGCCTTGGGCAGTTGAAAAACATACTGAGGGGTGGAAAGAAGTGCAGTGAAAACGTCTGAGTAACCGTTTTATAGGAAAATCAGGCAAAGCGACTATCAACCAGCTAGGAAAGTTTAGAGCAGCGGAACCTAAAGTGCCCTTGCTTGTCTATAATGTGGATAAACAAACTACGGAGGCTGATGTAAAATCCTACATCTACACTAAAACTGGGGTCGGGGTTTCCTTATACAGGCTACGTATGAGACGAGAAAAAGGATATGCTTCTTACAAACTCATTGTAAACAAGAGTGAATTAGCCCTCTTTCTTGATGAAAAGCTGTGGCCACCGGGAATTAAGTTCAGACATTTTATTAATTATCGTGAGAAGAGTGAAACCAGCAACCACAAGAAACAGTGATGGATAAAACAAATTCAAAACTCATCACTTTCAATTGTAAGAATGTGAAGACTTCTATGGAAAGTGTGCGAAGAATGTGCAAGGAAGCTGACATAATAGCACTGCAGGAGACTTGGCTGTTGCCGCACGACATCCCGCTGCTGGAGGACGTGGCCGAGGAGTTCAGCGCGGCGGGCGTGTCCGCCGTGGACGCGGGCGCCGGATGCTGCGCGGCCGGCCGCACGGGGGGGGGTGGTCTTTTATAGTTATGAGTGTATACATGCCTACGGACACTACAGAGAACTTACCTCTTTTCACGGACTGCATGAGTGCGATCAGTGCTATTATCGAAAGTGCAGGGGAGGAATGTGTTTACGTTTTGGGCGATTTTAATGCCCATCCTGGACATCTGTTTGGTATGGAACTCTTATCCTTTTGTTCAGAGCAAAGCTGGCACTGCGCTGATTTGGAGGGGCTGGGCTGTGATTCGGATACCTTTACGTTCATAAGCGAAGTACACGGTTGCAAACGATGGTTGGATCACTGCCTTGTCACTAAGTCTGCGTGGGAGACAGTCAGAGATGTGCATGTGTCTTATGATGTTTATTCGTCTGATCACTTTCCACTGCATATTGAGTGCAGTATTTTGAAATGTAAACTACGCCAAACTTGTAGCACAGTACATAATAATATAGTATGGGGGGAGAGGGATAATATTCAGTGTAATAATTTTAAAAATATTTGTCATATAGAATTAAGTTTGATCGATTTTCCTGTGCAATGTACTAATTGTTGTGACCGTATGTGTAAAAATATTGACCGTTTATCCATTATTAATAATATGTATCTTGACATTGTTAAAATATTATCTGAGGCGGCAGTGATGACAGGTACACGTTGTAAACACTTTAAAACTAGAAAACATTATGTAACGGGGTGGAATAAGCACGTCAGGAATGCTCACGGACAGGCTAGGCGTGACTTTGAGATGTGGTCTCTGTATGGCAGGCCAAGATATGGGGAGTATTATGACAAAATGTGTAATAGTAGAAGGCAGTTTAAATCTCAGTTAAGTTGGTGTATTAAACATGCAGATCAAATAAAAATGGATACGTTAGAAAAAAGCCATTGTAAAAAACGCTTTGATAAATTTTGGCAAGGCGTAGGAAAGTTGAACGGTAAGCCTAGACTGCCCGTGAGTGTTGAGGGGGTGGGTGAGCCCGAAGCCATCGCGAACCTATTTAAAAATCATTTTCGTGTGACGGCACGACCCGTGGGGCTCATTGAGTCTGTGAGTGGGGAACCCGAGACCGAGAACCGTGACTGCTTACCGACACTAATCACAGCTCACGAGGTGCGGAGTGTTGTCGCACAGATGTCCAGGGGAAAGTCTCCAGGGCACGATGGGCTTAGTGTGGAGCACCTCAGACGCGCGGGGGCTCACTTACCTCGAGTACTGGCACTGCTTTTCAATCTATGCCTGCGGCACTCGTACTTACCCCCGGATTTGATGAAGACAATTGTGGTGCCTATTGTTAAGAACAGGACGGGAGATGTAGCTGATAAAACTAACTATAGACCCATATCGTTGGCTACTGTCATTGCCAAGGCCCTGGATGGTGTGCTTGATAGGCATCTGGATAAGTGCATGAACCTCCATGACGCTCAGTTTGGTTTTAGGTCTGGATTGTCCACTGAAAGTCCTATCATGGCCCTCAAGCGCACCGTCAGATACTATACAGACCGTAGCACGTCAGTGTACGCGTGCTTTTTAGATCTCTCGAAGGCCTTCGATTTGGTGTCTTATCCGGTTTTGTGGAACAAGTTGGAGAAGATGCATCTTCCGTCTGAACTTATAGGTATATTTAGGTTTTGGTATGAGAACCAGGTAAATTATGTACAGGCTGGAGTGCGGCGTGAGGCAGGGGGGCTGACATCTCCGAAGCTCTTCAACCTGTTCATGGACCACCTGATTCGCGGGCTCAGTAGCATGCATGCGGGATGCTCTATAGATGGCGTCAATATCAACAGCATCAGCTACGCGGATGATATGGTGCTGCTGAGCCCGTCGGTCAGTGCGCTCAGGAAGCTGCTGCAAGTGTGCGAAACTTATGCCGAAACTCATGGGTTGCTTTACAACACCAAAAAGAGTGAGCTCTTAGTCTTCGCCGCAGGCAGTAGCTCTCCCAAAGACGCGCCGCCGATCAGGCTGTACGGAACCCCTTTGACGAGAGTCAAACGGTTCAAATACCTGGGACACATCGTGACGGAGGACATGACGGACGACCTAGATATTGAGAGGGAACGTAGAGCGCTGGCTGTCCGAAGTAATATGATCGCCCGCAGGTTTGCTCGATGCACAGAAGACGTCAAAATCACCCTGTTTAAGGCGTACTGTCAATCATTTTATACCAGCGGCCAGTGGGTGAGATATACGCGGAAGACATACAGCGCGCTACGAGTCCAGTATAATAACGCGTTCAGGATGCTGTTGGGGCTGCCGCGCTTCTGTAGTGCTTCCGCCAAGTTTGTCGTGGCGCGCACTGACGGGTTTCCCGCTATCATGAGGAAAAAAGTTGCTTCCCTCATGGGCAGGGTTTGCGGCGGCACCAACACCATCCTGAGGGCGTTTGAGGATAGGTACGAGTGCCCCATGGCCAGCCACTGGACATCACTGCTAGTAGATTAAGGTTGACATTGAATTGTTTATTCGACATTTATTTTGACATGGTACTTTTATTATTTTTTCACTTGACATCAGAATAAGTGTGAAATGAGTAATTCGAATTTATATAATATTATGAATGTGATTTTATGACATCAAAAAATTATCTACTAACATAGCATAGGCAATACTGTTCATTTAATAACAAATTAGGGAATAATTATTCTGAAATAAATGATTTGATTTGATTAGTACTGAAAGGAAGAAAGTTTTGTAACCTTTAGGGTTTGATATTAATAATTCGGTACTCATAGTTATTGGCTTACTAATTAAATGAGTAACCTAATTATTATAATCTTGCTTCCCCTTTTGGATGTCTGATTGTGATATACATGTACCTAATGTTAAAGCTCGTAACAAAATGATATTTAAACTATTAAAAAATCGTTTTTATTTCGCGGCGCTCACAGCAAACTTCATTCCGAATGGAAAAGGACGCACTATAGGTATTACCACATATCACAACAATAACAATACACTCAACAGAGTGCGGCCGTAACAACTCCTCTGTGGCCTCTGTTTTGCATCTAAACTTAGGCAATCCACCGGGTTTACACCAGGGGTTGTGCTGCCCAAAAACTGGGTGATTACTTGATTTATGAAAATACAGAAATGATTTTAAGGGTATGTTTCGAGTTTCCTACCGCGTGCCTTTGTTGACGAGTTGCCCGATATTTCGATACAGTTGCTTGCATCATGGTCACGGGACGAATGGACGACGGGATGCATGCAACTGTGTCGAAATATCGGGCTACTCGCCAACAATGCTCAGGTACCATAACTTGTATTAAATTTTTAACGCAAACTTTACAACATTTCACCTCACATGACGACATTTATAAATAATTTTCGTCAAGGAAAAATATGTGTTATCGCAACGAAATGGCGGCACGTTTACCTGAGGAGAGTATGAATTGTATAACAAAGGAGATTGTCACACCTTGCATGCACCCTATCACTTTAACTTTATGGTACTATGGATTCTGTTTTTGTTTCGGTTATGTGGTTTGAACATATTGTTCCACTTGACCATTTGCGGCCGGATTTTATGGGATGGATCGCTTGTGTGTTATACCATGCATTCTGAGGTATGCAACAAATTTTTGCTTTACAAATTGCATACCATTGTCGTTTGGAAAACCGAATGTAGTAACGACTTTGCCCAACACTTCAATAGTAGAATCAGTATAAATTTTAATTAGAATGTGTGCACATCCGGCCATTTAAAAAAAGCATCGATAAGTATAGAAAGTTTATTTTATTTTATTTTGTACGAGGAGCATTTGACCACCATCTCACCTGTTGGTAAGTGACGATGCGGTCGAAGATGGAATAGCCTATTCACTCTATCCTTGAAGGCATCCACATTATTTTAATCAGGGAACACACTCGCAGGCAACGCGTTCGATTTCTTACCCGCAAAATCTATGTGAACTATATCATACGATTTAGAAGGGCGTGTATTTAAGGGCGATTTAGAAGTGTGTTGTATTGTGTTGGTCTCGTGTTTCGCATTGTGGTCGGCTGTTGTCTCGATGTAGGTATCTTCGTTTCAGGGTCGTTTCTGTTGATTTGTTGTCGTTAGGTAGTGGAGTTGTATTCATTTTCGCCGGTCTCGTTCAGTGTGTAGGCAGGCTTGAGTCGGTCGATTGATATTTTAGCTTGTCGTTGTGCTAGTTGAACGGTGAATATTTTCCTGTCTCGGTTAATGACCTTGTAGGGCCCCTCGTACGGTGGTTGTAGCGGCTTTTTTACAGCGTCGATTCTTACGAAAACGTAGCTGCAGGTTTGTAGGTCTTTATGCACGAAGATCGGTCTGTTGCTTGCATGTGATGGTAGTGGTTGCTTCGGTTTCAGAGTGTTGATTGTTTTTCGTAGTTGGGATACGTAGTTGTAGTCGGCGATTTGCAGGTTTTCGGCTTGTGTAGTGGCAGCGAAAAAATCTCCAGGTAGGCGCAAGTTGTAGCCGTAGGTAAGTTCGGCCGCGCTGATATTCGTGTCGTTACGTAGTGCGGCTCGAAGTCCCAGCAACACGGTAGGTAATTCTTCGATCCACGTAGTTTGTCCAGAGAGTCGCGTTTTCAGCGCCGCTTTTAAACTGCGATGCCAGCGCTCGACGATACCGTTTTCTTGCGGGTGATACGGTGTTGTGCGGGTTTTTTCTATTCCCATTATTTTCGTTAGGTAGGTAAATAGCTGGCTCTCGAACTGTTGTCCTTGGACGGTTGTAATGGTTTGTCGACAGCCAAAACGGGTTATCCAATGTTCGTAAATTACTTTCGCCACTTCTTCGGCGGTGATTTTCGGTAGGTATTGCTTCGGGCCATCTTGTAAGTCGGTCGATCATTGTGATTAGATAGCGGTAGCCGTGCCGCGTAGGGGGTAGCGGTCCGACTATGTCGATGTGGATGTGCTGAAATCTGTCTGCCGCCGGTGGGAACGAAGATAGTTCGCTTGACGTGTGACGATGTATCTTACATTGTTGGCAGCATTTGGCCCAGGCATTGTTTGGCCCAGATGCCGACGTCTTTGTTCATTGATGGCCAAAAGTATTTCTGCGTGACAAGCTTGCGGGTTGTGCGTACTCCTGGGTGGCTGATGTTGTGAACTGCATCGAATGCTATCTTGCGGTATGGCAGCGGTAGGTATGGTCGCACGTGTTGAGTAGACGTCTCGCAGTGTAAAGTAGTGTTCGAGTTAGGTAAAGTAATTTTACGTAGGCATAAATTACTTTGTTTCGCGAGCTTCGTTATCGTGCTGTCTCTTTCTTGCACTCTTGCGATTTCTTCATAATTTAGTGTCGATAGACAGGCGATGCTTTCGACGCGGCTGAGAGCGTCGGCGACGACGTTATCTTGGCCTGTCACATGACGAATGTCGGTAATGAATTCGCTGATGAATTGCAGTTGGCGTGCTCGGCGCGGTAGCTCGGATGGCGATGGCGACTTGTGTAGTACGTAGGTAAGCGGCTTGTAATCGGTGAAAATTATGGTTTCTCTTCCTTCGAACATTTTTCTGAACGGCTTGACTGCCATATAAATAGCTAGTAGTTCACGGTCGAATGTACTGTACTTCTGTTGTGCGTCGGAGAATTTCTTCGAGAAGTAGCCGAGTGGCTGCCATCTGTTGCTAATTCGTTGTTGGAGGACGGCTCCGGCTGCTTTGTCGGAGGCATCTGAGAATATCGCCAATGTTCCATGGTGGGACGGGTGGGCGAGTAAAGCTGCCTTTTGAATGCTGGCTTTACAGGCTTCGAATGCAGATGTTGATTGGTCATCCCATTTTATTTCCGTTTTGTCTTTCTTCTTTGAATTATGTAGGTAATTGCTGAGCGGGGCTTGAATGGTAGCGGCGTTAGGTATGTTCTCTCGGTAAAAGTTGAGCATGCCGAGGAATCGTCGTAGCTCTTCGATCGTCTTCGGTTTCGGAAAATCGGCGATTGCGTTGATTTTCTCTTGTGGCGGCTTGATTCCGTGCTTCGAGACGTGGTACCCGAGGAAATTGACTTCGCCATTGCCAAACACGCATTTCGAAGGGTTGATAGTGATACCGTATTCTTCTAGTCGTTGTAGGACTGTTCGAAGGTGTTTACGGTGCTCATCTTCGGTTCGGGAAGCGATGAGGAGATCGTCGACGAATGGAAAGACGTAATCCAGCCCTCGCAGTACTTCGTGGACGAACCGCTGAAATGTTTGCCCGGCGTTGCGGAGACCGGGGCACATGCGTGGGAACTCGAACAATCCGAACGGCGTTATTATTGCTATTTTTTCGATGTCTTCTTCCTTGATTGGTAATTGTTGATAAGCTCGGTTCAAATCGAGCGTAGAAAAGACTTGACAACCGGCGAGATGGTATGTAAAATCTTTGATGCGTGGTATCGGGTAGCGGTCGGGTTTCGTAATACTGTTTAGGCGTCGGTAGTCGCCGCAAACTCGCAGATCACCGTTTTTCTTCGGTACGATGTGTAAAGGTGATGCCCACGGGCTCTTGCTCGGGCGACACAATCCTTGGTCGATCATATTTTGAAATTCGTTTTTGACTCGATCGTAACGATTGTGAGGTATAGGGCGGGCTCTGCAGTACAACGGTGGTCCGGATGTCTCGATGAAATGTTCCACGTTGTGTTTGGGATTGAGTTTCATCGAAGTGATGCGAGTGATTCCAGGGAAATCTGCTAGAATGCTGTGGTAGGACTGTTGCAGGTCGATGCTCCGAACTGTAGGTATTTTCGTGTGACAAACTGGTGCGTTTACTGCTAGGTTTGTGACGTCGTCGATTAGTCGGCGGTTCTTGAGGTCTACAATCAGTCGGTGATGTTGAAGAAAATCGGCTCCAATTATTGGTCTGCTGACGTCGGCGATGATAAATTTCCAGCGGTAAGGTCGGCGTAGGCGTAAATCTAGATCCAACGTCGTTTCGCCGTAGGTAGGTATCACGGAGTTATTGGCTGCGTAGAGTGTGAATGGCAGCGGTTGCGGTCGTGTTCCTTTCCTCTTCGGTATGACGGATATATTTGCACCCGTATCTACTAAAAAGGTGAGTTTCGACTTTCTGTCGGTAACGAATAGGCGGTGTGCTGTACTTGAAACACTGGTTTCCGCCACAGCCAGTGTTTGTTTTAGTTTTCCGCTTTCTGTGCGGTGAATGAGCATGGCGACGTGCAGCGTCTGGCGCGATCTCCAAATCGGCGATGGTAGTAGCAGATTGGGCGATGCGGCGAGTGCGGCCGGGGTGGCGAGCGGGACGGTGGTCTGTAGCGCTGGTGCGACCGGCTTCGCTGTCTTGAGCGCTGGAAGTGGCCGCGTGCCGATTGATGCGCTCGTCCTTGCTTTAGTTCCGCGATCTCCATACTAAGCTTCCGAATTTCTTCGAGGACGGTTTGATCGTGGGTTTTGTCTTGAGCTTGAGACGCAAGTGTTGAGGACACGGCGGACACTTCGGGCGACTGTTGTAACACGTTGTCGGCGAGGTTCGCTAAGTCGACTAGTTTTGCGGTTTTGTTGATATTTTCACTGACGGCGATTGCAGAGCGAACGGTAGGTGGTAGATTTTTCTTCCACAGATGCTGCAGCACTGGTTCGGAGAGCTTTCCTCGGCTACGCATTTTCATGTGGCGTAGCAGCTGGCTGGGTGTGCGATCGCCTAACTCCACTTCGTTAAGCACCTTCTCGAGTTTCCGCTCGTCGCTCTCTTCGTATACGCTGATGAGACGACTTTTCAGCGCGTCGTAAAATTCGGCGCCGTCGTTAGGTGGGTCGTAAATAATGTCGCACACTTGTTCCAGCTCTGGTCTGCCGAGTTGCGCGATGATCATGTCCACCAGCTGCCATTTTCCTTTTTTCTGATCCGCTATGACCGACTCGAATCTGTAGAACCATAGTCGCGGGGTGTCCCGCCAAAACTGTGGGATGCGCAGCGAGAGAGCGATGCCTGCAACTTCTTGCTGATCCCGTTGTGAGTCTTGAGTCGCCATAGTTCCCGGTGCTGTGTTCTTGCTTCTTGAACGTCGGTGGTCGCCACTTTGGAGGTCTTGAGGTTACTATGAGTTAAACTCAGTAGACAAATGTAGAATGGATATATTTACAGAAAATGTGCCTAACTATATTTACAAATATGTACTACCTAAACTTGCGTGTTTGATCTAGCAAATTTGCGTTGACCAATCGGGAAGCCCGACGCGAGGTAGCTCCCCACTCCTACCGAACGCGCGTGGTGCCGCTATAAATAAGCGACACAGTTACCCCCCCAACGACCTGTCGAGCGCTCTGAATCTCCTCCTGGAGGCTCAGGTCGACCCGACAAAGCCCCTCCCTGCCGTTTCAGCGGCCCCCGTAGGCCCCCAAATCCAGTCCACAGCAGCGGGACCCCCTTCAGGGGTCACGCTATAAGTTCTCCAGTGTACGCTCCGTAAGGAGTGACGCTGAGCGCACCCCGTCCCTACGGGGTGTAGCATCCGATGAAACCTGAAAGGCCCTTCCGGCTACAGGTGCTCCCAGGGGGTGTTTAGTACGTATGCGCCTAGGTTCTTTTTGGCGAGTCGTGCATAACCAGCTGGCCGGCCAGCTGGTACTCATGAGAGTTCACCTCCTCCCTCCCAACCGCTTTACCGGAGGGTGCCCATTTCCACTAGCGTTGGGCGCAAAAAAAAAAAAAAAAAAAAAAAAAAAAACGGGCGCTCGCCCATTTGGCCGGCTCATCGGAGAACAGCACATCAGAAGAAGCTCGGCGCGCATGCTGGCACCAACAGCGGCGGCGAACTCCGGTGGTCTTCTGAAGCTGCGTTCGGACTCCGTGGCGTGAAGAACAATGCAAGACTAGTCGTTCTTTTCAGAACGCAATCCTGAGTTTCACGACCCAATACGCTCTGTGGCCAAATACGCATTCGTTCTATTTATTGTAGAACACAAGTTTCATCGACTTTTATACGAATACCATATAGGTAGCCACACAGGCATTTGACCGCCATCTCAACTTTTATGGTTACTAACGCTTTATCACACTCAGCAGACCAATTCCATGCTGTGTCTTTACGTAAAAGCCCTTATAAAAGCTCCAAAGTACTAAGATTTGGTAAAAAATTATCATAATAATTTACTAGGCCAAGTTCTTTAGTTATAGCCAGGAAAGTGTTGCAGTTTAGGCACAAAGAAGTCGTCTAACATCTCCGCATAACGCTCTGAATTCACTGTAATTGCACGCCCCCTTTCGTCTTCAAAAAAGTAAGGGCTGATAATTCCTCGCGCCGACATCGCTGCCCTACGGTCACTTAAGGCCAATGAACGGGTTTCTGATGCTTGCGTTTCGGATTCGTTGCACTCCAGTAGCGGCAATTCTGCTTATTTACGTGTCCATTAAGATGAATATGAGCTTCATCCGAAAACAAAATGTTGGTAAACGTTAAAAAGCGCTCAGTTGCCTGATTTACGAAGTCAAGCCTCTGACTGGCATCTTGGGGCTTTAATTCTTGCACCAATTGAATTTTGTAGGAGTGCAGCTTTAGATCTTTGTGCAAAATGCGATGTAATGATGATCTATGCACATTTAAAGCACTTGCGTGCTTCCAAATTGAAAGGTTCGGGTCATCATGAACACACTCTCCACGTTTTCTACCGTTCTTGATGACCTTAGTCGCCCGGATTTTGGTTTTTCCAGCGTTGTACCGGTCTCTTCAAACTTTTTGACCCATTTTCGAATAAGATTAATGCTTGGCGCATCATTTGAGTGGCGAAAACCTCGAATACTGCAGAATCACAATTTTTGTAAAACTCTCGCACGCACAACGCGCCATCTGCTTCTGAAAAACGCTCCATAGCGACTGAAGTCCCAAGAGCCAGGCTATCGTTTGACATAACCCCCGCGCCCTTCGGATTCGTTGCGATCACGCAGTAAACTAAATAAATATAAACTTTCTTTTGAGACACCTTGTATAACAGTTTACTGCTCGGCTTAGGGCCTCTTCCACGAAAATGGAGGTTATTGCCGTAATTTCCATGCTTGGAGAGCGGGTTGAAGCTGTTATCTTGTTACAAAATCAATTATATTAACTCAATTTATATCTTAAGTTAATTTTCATTTTTAAAATTGAATCTGTCTCTCAATTTTTTTACTACCGTTCTGTTTATTGAAAAACTGGTATGTCACAATATACCCATACTAAACATAAATGTACAAAGTTGGTGCCCTGTGTTACTTTTCAGAGCCGATCCATGGAGTGGAGTATCAACCTTTTCAGTAACAATTTGAATGCAATCTTATTTAAATCACCAGATGATTGAAATTTGTTTATAGCGGAACAAAAGAGCCGCCGCGCGAATTCGTGACGCCGGCCGATCGACGGAGCGGTGGTGATTTTAGTGTTTTACTCCTGGCATGAGTATGGGCGCTTTGGTACAAAACCACTTTGAAAATGTAAATAATTTGAAAATCTGCACCCGTTTAATATCGGAGATCTGATGGGAAATGAATGGGAATAAATAAATAAATAAATGTACTTGAAGAAATTCACACAGCGCCATCTAGCCCCAAAGTAAGCAGGGCTAGTGTTATGGGTGTTAGATAACTGATAAACTACTTGTACTTATAGTTTTTTTTAAATACATACATATTATACATACTACACTACACCCAGACCCATAACAGAAATTAAAATTCATCATTTCAATATCTGCTCGGCCGGGATCGAACCCGGTAATGCCGGTATTCCTTGCATCTTTCCTTTATCTGTGAATAGACACATACAAGTAAAGAAGTTGAGTACTTGCTTTCTGTCAAAGCGATTGGCCTTGGCGTGTGGCAAAAATGCGAACTAACTTTTGCCACTAGATACATTAACAAAATGCGCGACAGGAGACGCCCCGACGCGCCGACGTATTAAATGCTTTTGGTGGCATTTTACTCCAACTACGAACTTTGCAACATTTGGAGTCATATTGAAATTGAATTGAGCAGAGTCACGGAAGAAAATAGAGTCAAATTAACGAATAGTAAAATCCAAGTAAACTTTAGCCCAAATTCTTTCAAATTTATATTCATTGTAACTATTGTCATGCATCTACGCACATGACCTTGAGTGGATAGTAACCGCGACACCACAACAATCAAAAAGGGCGCTATAAGCTAACAGCGTCTTGAGTATCAGAATCAGTTTGTTTGGTTTATGTCGTACCTACCACGAACACGAATTGTGTGATGCGTCAGATAAAGTTGTTTGTTTTGTTTCCAGTGCCGCCATTTTAGCGCATTCGTTTGGCGCTTTATTCTTAAAATTTCTTATTTTTAATTCTTAATTAATTTATTGGTCTGTCAAATACTATGTGTGGTTGTGAAACGTATCTTTTAACTCCTAATTACAAAAAAAAAGTATTATAATGTAGCGCTTTTATTAAATCGTATATGTTTAGCGGGATCTAGCGCTTTTTTTGAACTGATCTAGCACCCAACACCCAAACAGTCCTAGCATCACGAGTTGTTTTGTTTCCGCAGTCGGTCAGGCAGTCTGGCGCTAGGAACAGTGAAGTTATGATCAGATTAGGCGTTCATATTACGTAATCGTTAAAAAAGTAATTGCCTAAATAATTGCAGGCGTGCAGTGAAATAACAAAATAGTCGAAATGTGTCCAGAATTGTTGTACATTTAAATAATTAGGTGGAATTGACCTCAATGTAAGTAGTTTACCTAATAGTCTACTGCTTGAGTTTTTGGTTAGCTACGCGGCTAAGACTGATGGCGCCGGCTGTAAGGTACCCCATGTCATCGAGTACAAAAAATATCCACTTTGTCGTAATAGTAGACGTTAACGTGGGTCTCCCCACAAAACGTTGGTCCGTGCAGTGCTTGGAAAAAAACATTTTATTTTATTGAATCAAACTTGTGACTGACGTACTTTAAAACCAATCCAACATGTTTGATTTTTGCTCGTAGCTCGCGGCTCGCGGCTTCGGCTCTCGCGACTGTCAGCCGATATTTTTATTGTAAAGCGTACTCCACATGTCCGCCGAAACTATCGGCGAAACTTTTGCCGGGACTTTGGTCGATCCTCTACATTCTCGTCTATTAGGGATGTGGTAGGTGTCAAAACGCGTCGACATTATATCGATTCATCGGTGTAATATCGCTAATCTGCTGTAAACAGGGTCACAGAGGTGATGGCAGCTGCTCTACTGTAATTACTTGATCTACTAATATCCTGGATCATGGTCAAGTGTACCCCGAACCTGTTACGGAAAAAAGCGCTAGGAACATAAATTTAAAATCGATCGAATCGAGACGACAACAACCTATCTCTACTTAGTCTATGAAATAGGCGAGACATGCCAAACATGCACGGAACTACGGCAGAATATTTTAAGCAGTTAAAGATCCTAACTTTAACATCTATCTACATTTACGAAACGGCACTTTTCATTCGTCGAAATCCCAATTTGTTCTCCAGAGTAAATAGTTTAAGGCATAACGATCACTTGATGCAAAATGGATGCAAAACTACTTTTTATCAGAAAAGTTTCTACATACTAGCCCCAAAAATTTATAATAAATTACCAATTAACTTACGCCTTTGTACAGATTTTATGACATTTAAAAATAAATTATAGACCACGTTTTGACTTGTCGATGGTCCCGCTCGACTCAATTCGGTGATCGACTTACGACATTGACTACTTACATGACTTTGAACGGGCGGAATACGCAATAACAGAACTATGAACGAGGGCGCTACACGCTAACATTATCAACATCTTGAGTAGGTAGCTATTTACGTTATTTGTTTTGGTCATAGCCGTACCCCCGAACGTAATCGTAGCAGCAATGAAAATAGGAATGGATGCGTCAGACTAGTGTGTTACAGTATTATTTCGGCAGTCGCCTCGCCGGTCTGAGTTAATGCGGCTAAAATAGTGTGCAATTATGAAATACCAGAGGCGATAATAATAAAAAATTGATACTTTTCTGAGAAATTGTTATCAAAATGAAAGTATAAGTGTTGTAACAGTGAAACATTAATTTGTCAGTGTCCAGTGATTGTCACATTACCTTTTACAAAGTAAGTATCACTTTGGTAACCGCTCCAAATTTTTATTTACTTACTGCAATACTAACTTCCCGGCGCGACTTCGATCGCGTGGTGTTTTTTGGGCCAGGAACCTTCGCAGAGCTACTAGCCAAATTTAATTCAAAAATCAGTCCGCATTCTTAATTGTAGGAAGTAGGATATTTTATCAGTGCATTTGAATAGGTACCTACCTAATTATATGATTGTTGCAACTATTTCACCACATATACGTCAGTCAGTTAGGCAGGTGACACAATGGCGTGCTGGTGCTAGCGCTTATGTATGGAACATAACGTTAGGTTGTCATGTCAACATGTCCTTACAGAGTATGTGTGAGGTAACTCTACGTGATAGAATGGGGAACAGTGTGATAAGAGTTCGTTGAGGGATGATGACTTGGATTGAAACAGGTACCTATGCTGAGAAGGGTTGGACACGTTGGGAGGATGGATTATTTATTTATTTATTTAAAGACAAACTTGACAGTATTCAAAATATCAGTCGAAAGACGCCCACTGCTGGGCATAGGCCTCACCCAGAGATCTCCACAAATGCCGGTCTTGTGCCTTCCACATCCATCTGGTACCTGTGACTTGACAGCATAACAGGCGACGAATACACTTTTAACTTAAAATATCGCACTTACCTACTTAAAATTACAATAATAAAAATTTCTTTCATCATCTCGCAGAACTGCAGGCATTACTTACACACATCCAACTATCGCCAGACAAATACATGACACTCGGGTGCCGATGCCACGACCGCGTTGAGCATACCTTTTTTTTTTTTTTTTTTTTTTTTTTTTTTTTTGGATGGGAAATCTTCTGAAGATATCACTTCACCCGGGGGAGTGACTTGGTTATGTGGGATTGCCCGAAAAAGGACCCTACCCACTAAAACCCCTCCGTGTATCCACAACCGCTTTTTATCGAAACATCACAGGACCTCATGAATAGTTTGCACTGTGATGTTTCGGCGGATACCCAAACTATGCTGGATCTATCAGCATGTATGGAAGACATCCTAATACACTAGGATGTCACCCAGTCATGTGGAACCGTGCAATGCAGGAAAGAGTCCCCCGACTCTTCCCCACTGGTCCCACTAGGATGGAGGAAGGAGGCGATTGTATCGCCTTCTCCTTGGCCCCGTACGCCTACGTCTAATTAAATCAGAGGAAGCGTCTTCTTCCCTGATCCGCTCAGCAGCCTCTTTCTGCGTCATCACTTCCTCGCAGAAGGTGGCCACAGTTTGCCAATTTATTTCATTATCGAGCATGGCTCTTACTACAGCTACCAGTGAAAGGTCTCCTCCGCTAATTGCTAATACTGGATTCCGCTCTGATTCCCAGGCAGCGCACACCTCTAGGGTGTGCTGCGCCGTGTCTTCGGCAGCACCACAGTGGTGACACATTGGAGACGATTCTCTCCTAGCTATCTGGTGCAGATACTTCCCGAAACAGCCGTGGTTAGACAGTATCTGCACCAAACGGAACGTCAGCACTCCGTGTTTCCTGTCCACCCATTCCTGAAGGACAGGGCGTACAGCATCGATAGTCCATCGACCATATGTCAGGTTTCCTAGACTGTCCCCCCATCGTTCCATTAGAACATCTTGAGCTTGGCGCCTTTTCTGAGTTACCTCTTCAAGAGCCGGACGCTGCCCAACAGTTCTTCCAGCCACTTGGAAGTTATATACCGCCGCAAGAACTTCTGCATCCAGCTCCCAAGGAGGGAAGCCAGCAAGAGCGCAGGCGGCGCCTGTCGACACCGTTCTGTATCCTCGTATTGCTCTCACTGCTATTATCCGCTGCGGTCTACGCAGCTGAGCTCTATTATCAGCCGTGAGAGCATCCGACCATACAGGTGCACCGTAGAGGGCCATACTCCGTATAACCCCTGCGTATAACCTACGACATCCTCCATTTGGACCGCCCAAATTCGGTAGGAGGCGTCCAAGCGCAGATGCTGCGGCTACAAGCTTTGGGGCTAAACGGCGAAAATGTTCGCCAAATCCCCATCTCCCGTCGAGTACGAGGGTCAAGTGTTTCATATGTGGCCTCACAGCAATGTTAATCCCTTCAATACATAGTTCTGC
This sequence comes from Blastobasis adustella, assembly GCA_907269095.1. Classification (NCBI taxonomy): domain Eukaryota; kingdom Metazoa; phylum Arthropoda; class Insecta; order Lepidoptera; family Blastobasidae; genus Blastobasis; species Blastobasis adustella. Next base: position 13,586,225 of record OU026138.1, on the reverse strand, counting down.
GCCAGGAGGGGGACCTTTGCGGGGTCCGTGAAATAACAGTCTTGTGTATTGCAACCTTAAGACCCAGCATTTTAATGCGGTCAACCACTAAGGTAGTGCCCACCGTAGCTAATCGCATAACCTCTCGGAAACTACTTCCCCGTACTATGACTATCGTGTCATCTGCGTAGCAAAGAGTAAACATTCTCGGCAAGAGGGTACCCCGCAGAACCCAGTCATAGCCAATGTTCCACAGGAGCGGTCCAAGAACCGATCCCTGCGGAACTCCGCATCTCACAGGATACCTGATCATAGTACCCTGACTGTTGACAAACAGCACTTGCCTATCCATCAGATAGTCCTCCAACAGTCGCCTCAAGTATAGGGGAACTCCATGAAACCGGAGTGCCTCCCTGATTGTACTGAATGGCAGGCTGTTAAAGGCATTGGCGATATCCAAGGACACTGCCAAGGCACGCTCTCCCCTGTCAACAGCCTCTCTCGTAAACTGCTTGAGGGCTACAAGTGCGTCAATTGTCGAACGCCCCGCTCTGAAGCCGAATTGTGACTCTGATAAGTCCGGACCAATTTCCGTAAGGTGCTTAATGACACGGGAAGCCAGTATTGTCTCAAACATCTTTCCCATGTCATCCAAAAGCACAAGTGGTCTGAGCGCCGACGGAGATTCAGGTGGGCGACCGGGCTTCTGAATCAAGCACAGTCGCCCACATTTCCAGGGCTTCGGAAAACATCCAGTCCTTAAGGATCTATCAAAGATTTCTCGAAGATTTGCCTCCAAATGCTTAACAGCTAAGCACAGAACACGGCCAGGTATCCCATCTGATCCTGGAGCAGACTTTTTCCGGCGAAGCCTGTCTACCGCTGCTTCAAACTCACCATCAGTTACAGGTACAGCTTCTATAGTACAATCACTGATGCCTTCAGGGGGAGCCATGGCCGGGGGAATATGATCACGGGGATCTGGGAATAGCTCCCTTAGTACTCCATCTAGGATCTCCGGAGCAAGGGTCTCCGTTATGGGGGGCGCCTGTGTGCGAAGTTTGTTCCGCACAGACCTGTATGGACGGCCCCACGGGTCCCGATTGAGATCCTCCAGCAACTCCTCCCATGCTTTCGCCTTGGCCTGGCTGATGGCTGCCCGCAGAGCCCTTCTAGCTACGCTGTATGCTGCATATATTTCATCCGCCACCTCATCTGTAGTTCTACGACGGCGATTACGCTGATGAGCTCTTCTTGCTCTGATGCAATTTGCACGAAGATCCGCAATCTCCGTCGACCACCAGTACACTGTCCGTTTTTGTGAGCAAGGTTTTGCCTTGGGCATAGCCGTATCACACACGATCGTGAGGGCAGTTTGGAAAGATTCAGCTGCTTCATCCACACCCACTGGAGTTACAGCGGAACAGCACCATGCTTGGACGATTGCCGCCTCCTCCGCCAATTCCGAATTTAAGCGGCTCAGAGCCCATCGTGGGAAAACTTGGATATTTCTTCGAGGCTCCACAGAAGTAGAGACCTCAAAACGGATATAAACATGGTCCGACAATGTCTCCACTTCGCGGACAACTCGCCAATCGCGAACTCGGCGAGCGGCAACGGAGGTGGCGAAGGTAAGGTCCACCACTGACCCACCGCGCTGTCGCACACAAGTGTTAGCTGTACCCCGGTTTAGAAGACAGACCCCAATAGAAGCGGCCCATTCCTCCACAGCCATTCCCCGGGGGTTAGTTTGTTGATTGCCCCATTCACGCGATTTAGCGTTGAAATCGCCCATGATAAGTACTGGCAGCGGTGCCATTCGCCTCACTACTAAACTCAGTATATTTAAAAACATCTCAAAGTCTGCGAAAGGCCTGTTTGGAGAGAAATATATGCCTATTATGGCATATTCTCCCCAAACAGTTGCCACGTATCCAGTACCCCTCTCCTTCACCACAAGGGGCAAAGAGCTACCAGGTCTTGTCAAAATTGCTACGGAGTCACCAAGATCCCCCACCCAATACGGCCGAGGCGGGATAGAGTATGGCTCCGCAGCAATTGCGATGTCGACAGCCCACTCTGCCATTTGCTGCAGGAGTAGGTCCTGCGCACCAGCCGAGTGGTTCAAATTCGTCTGTAGGAAGTTTATATTTTGTGAACCCATTACTCAGTCATTTGATTTTCCTGAGACGCTAGGCGCTGACTATCGCTAGAGGCAGCCTGGGTAATAGAGGCTGCTTTCGGTTTAGTGGGTGGTGGGTTACAGTTCCTTCCACCCATTATATGTCCTGTTGATTTCCCGGCATCAGCGCAAACAGCACAATGGTATTGTGCATTGCAACTTACCGCCTTATGTCCTGAACTGCCACATCTAAAACAAAGCTCGCTTCTGTCTTTCTGAGCCGGGCATAATTGGCGAGTATGCCCTACACCCAAGCACTTGTAACAGCGCATTGGACGGGCCTCCAGTACGTGTACCCGAGCTGAACTCCATCCAACCAGCAGACGGCCAGCCTCCACTAACACCCTAGCCGCCGAAATAGGCACCTTCAAAATGACAGTGCCCGTTCCACCAAAGCCGAAGGTCAATTCTCCAGCCCATATTGAATCTGTCGTGCAGCCACCTCGGGAGGATACTGCTAACACCACCTCTTCCTTGGTCACAGAATCATCGAGACCTGTTATTCGCAGATCTACCCGCTTCACTGGCCTAACGACATAAGCGACCTCTGATAGCACCTCCTGTAGTTTACTGGCTAATTGCTCTGCGCTGGGTCCACTTTCAGCACCAGGAAGTTCCAGGATCCTGGCGCCTGTGGCTGTATGTCTTATTTTTATACCATCGATGCCAAGCTCCGAGAGTTTTATGGATTCTTTAGCCTGCGTCAATGCCATCTTATAAGTGACGCCCTTCTCTACTGCTTGCGGCTGCAAACTGATTACTACAGCCGAGGTAGATGGGGGCGTAAGTTTTACTTTCCTAGATTTTGGTTTAGCCTTTGCAGTACCCCCTACTGGGGCAGTGCCTGGATTTCTCATAGAAGCTGTTAAAGCCGACTCAGCGGGAGAAGAGGTCTTTTTCTTTTTCTTCTTTGCCTTTTTCCGACCTTTGCGTGACACGAGGGTCCAGCTATCCCCAGCAGTATTAGCTTCAGTCATTAAGACAGCTTCGTCCGAAGCCACTTGGTTGGTGGCCTGGTTTGAGTTCAGCCCAACGGCAGACTGTGTATGTCGGGGTCCAGTCGGTTGAGGTCTACTGGCTCGAGTCACTTCATTGGGCTGCAGCTGCATAGTGGGCCGACCCGCAGAGGACAAGGGTAATGCGGGATTGGGAGAGGTAGGTGAAGCCCTCCTCTGATCCGCAGCAAGTGGAGGACGGACTATCTGTTTCGGCAGTAGTCTATCCTCTATCCCCGCAAGCTTGGCATCCATCATTTGCCCGACCGTCAATAGCAAGCAGTTTTTAATTTCCTCTAGCCATGTTGATGGAGGGGCAGACTCTTGTGACGGGGGAAAGGACAAATCTACGGCAGAAGTTGTCTTTCTCTGGGAGTAGTCCCGCCTCAGCGCCCTCACCTCAGTTTTTAGGTCCTCAAGCTCCCTCTGTAGGCGAGTTTTGTCCGCTCTAAGGCGATGAATCTCCTCTGTTACTGTCCGCTTTGAAAGACTGTCCACAATGTCTTGAAGATCGCGGGCAGATGCCTTTAAGTCGCGGATTAAACCACCCTTGATGTTTCCTGGTTTATGGACTACCTCAATGACTTTAGCAATATGTTGACCGGCTCGCACCCTCATTTCCTCTACATCGAGAGAGTCAACTTCAGAATCCAGTTCACTAGAGGCCATCGCCAATGTTGCTGCAGGTTCTGACGTTTTATTGCAGACAGTTCTACTCCGCAACTTGCGGTTGAATTCCTCCTCTACATCATTGTCTTGAAGCCGCCTCAGTCTTGATTTAGCTCTTGAGAGCCCCACAGTATGTCCAGGTGCTGCGAATTTGCCTCTCCTGGCAGCAGGTGCCTTTCCAGCTACAGTTAACTCTGTCTCCGTCTCAGTGCCAGAGGACAACAGCTCCACTGAAAGCACCCTTTTACGCCGGCTGCTACCAGCTATGTCTCCCAAATCTGACACATATGCATCTGTTTCCATCAAATTTTCCCCACCCTTCTCGGGCCTCACATCATCTCCGCCTTTCTCAGGTATCTCATCATCTCCGCCCTTCTCGGGCCTAGCATCGGTTACGTTTTCGTTTGTCGTCTGTGCGGTATTGTTTGGTTCACTCGTTAAATTGCCCCCCCCGTATAAGATGGGGCAGCTCGAGTTCCCGTGGGAACTCGAGGAGGGATTCCCCAGTTTCTTGGGACCCTCCCGGGGAGTTTTTTTATTTAGCGACTTTTCCATTATTATTACGGCGCCCTTCTCGGGCAAACTACCCAGGCATGCAGACTTTTCAGCCCACGTCCCTTGACCGACATAGTGGGGTGGGGGAGCGGTCACTCCGCACGCCACGGGGATTATACTGCAGGGTTCCCCAGGTTGCAAAATGCAGCCCTGCAGGTTTTAACGTCTTTGCTGACGGGTTTTTTGAGTGATATTCCTTTCACGCGGCCTATCCTGAAAAGGACTGGGCCCCCGTTCCCGACCCCAGACTGCGAAACATGACCACAGCCGGTATTCGTCGGGGTTACGGTGTGCACCCTCATCTCAAGTGCCAACAACTGCGACAAGAGAGGGTCGGCTTCTCTCTCTCTCTCCTCTGAAAACAGAGGAGAAGAGAGAAGCGGCGTCGGGTTATCCGCCACTTAGCTACCAAGATCCCTTATGGGAAGTTAATAGCCAAGCGCCCAGGATGCACCGTCCCGGTAATGTTATTCTTCCCCCAGGTCGTGACCCGAAAGGACCAATAACAAACCGGGCACACGAGGAGGTTACCCGACCCAGCACCCCGCGCTGAGCATACCTAGATGGAAGACGGCTTATGAAAGATGGGTATCTAATATCATGCGAATGTGAATAGAAGGGTCGGTAGAGGGCGCCCGAGAAGGCATCCTGATCAAATAAATTACCACACAAAGGGAGTACCCTCAATCGGCGTAAAATATGAAAAGTTGTATGAATTTGGAAGAGGCAAAAGAGGTGTGATAATATATTAACGGGAATCGTTAGTCTCTGCCCGCCCCTATGGAATACGGGCACGTATATGCAGGTGCCTATCACAGTATGTAACTCTGTCCGTGTCTCTTTCCAGATGATTTCCTGCAGCGCGCTGACAGGCACGCTCGGCGAGAGACGGCGCCAGTTCAACGCGCTAGTCTCCCAAGCGAAGCTCGAAGCCACGCTGCAGCAGCCGGAGAACTCTCCTCTTGACGCGATTTTCAAGATACAGGTGGCAAGCAGAGAGAAACACTTGCCCTTCTTACTGCAAGCTCTAAAGAGCGAAGATTTGCTCATCGTCAGCACAGCGTTACAAAGCGACTGGCTACTGCAAGATGATCACGCTGACATTATAAACCCGCTATATTTGGAAGACCGTCTCTATCCGGATATGACTACCACGTCCGTCAATAAAATGAGGCACTGGATTGCGTTGAAAATACGCAATGCGCAAAGATGTAAAGAGTTTTACGAGCATTATGTTGAGACGGACTTTAATATCGCATTCAAATTTCTCTGTCATTGCCGTAACGAATACATCTTGGCTAAAGTCGCTCCATTGCTGCACAAGTTATCTCCGCATCGTCTGAAAATGTTGAGTGAAAGTTGTCCTGGAGTCATACAAATATTCTTCGATAGCTTCCAAAGTAGCGAGATGGTTCTGAAGAAATATTTGGAAGACACGAAATCGTACTTCGGTGTATTGAAACACTTTTTAAAGTTGAAGCCTGATATGGTTTTAGATATTATGGAAAAATACTTCGAGACTAGCAAATTCGGCCGCCTTAGTTCTAGAGCGACTAAATATATTTTGACACAGCATAAAAGTAGATTTACCAACAAGCCTGAATTATACACTGCTTGGATGTTAAATATCAAAACATTGGCAAACATTGTCACTCGAAAGGAAATTGTAGAATTACTATTACAGTTGGCAAGAGCAGAGTACATCGGTGAGTGGTTTTGCTATAAAAATATAGAGCCTTTGTTCAAGAGATTAGATATTATTGAGCGAAACCCTTTGAAGCAGCAGATATTTGTTGATAAAAAGCTCTTGGGCGAGAAAGTAAAGGAATGTCCTTATGAATTACCGAAAAGACCCGGCTTAGTTATACTCAATAAAGGCATATTTCAATATAAGAAACAATATTATGACGATGACCTGTTTTTCAAACGCATGAAACTGAAGAGAAGATGTATGGATACATGTAAGCGAAGCTATGTCAAAGTGGAGACGGAGCTGGATAGAATGTTTGAACGCTACCGTTTCATGGGCTTTGAAAAGACGTTTGATGAACTTCGGAAGAAATGTACAGTTGAAACATTGGAGACCAGACAAGTCATGATGTTGGTGCTGGTCAGCAAGACGGGCGGGCGCTCTGAGAGCATCCAAAAGTTGATGACGTTGCTTTTGGAGCGTCACCGTAACGAGCCAGTCCATCTCCGGGCTACAGTTCTCCGCAGTTTAGTAAAAAGAAGTAGTATATGGCGTGTGCCTCAGCCAATTTGGGATATGTGCTTGCAGTTCGGTCCGGACCTCGGTTTTGACGGTACCGAGCCTCAAGTGGCATGCGTGGAAGCCGTGCATGCTGTCGTTCTTCGGAGCATGGTTCACAAATGTGATATTGACCCTGTAGTGTGGAAAGCTTATTTGGATAAATTCTCAACTTTTACGCAATATCAGTTAGACGTACAAGAACGTGACGTGGTGTCAACAAAACTTCCAGATCTTTTGCTAGCCGAAGTCAAAGTCGTTCCTTCCGAGGCAGCGTTACGGTTGGGACACATACTTGACGTATTGGATGCGTATAAAGTGAGTCCGAATGCTTGCCCCGGAGTGGTGGACGCCATCGCAGACGCGGCCCGGTCGGACGATAAAGCCAAATTCTTGCTGGAACGACTATTCATAGCTCGTGTAGCTCGAAAGCAACTTTGCGAATTAAACTTCTCCATCATCCAAACAGATGCATCGTACGTTAATGCATTGAAGCACAATACAGATATGCTAAAATCTGCAAAAGAATTTAACGCACTCGTTGAATCCGGGGACCTGAAACTTGAAAGATTTTTTAAAGTATTAGCTCTTTATTTCTCGGAACACGATGGTCTAGCGGAAAAATATTTATTTGTCTTGGAAAGAAATGCATTTGTAAACAACGAAGATAGTAAGAAACACCTGGCTCGTCCCATAGCAATGTTGGCCAAGGACAAGTACGTCACAATCTACCAGAAGCTCAAAAGTAGAAATGAAGATATTACAAGCCGGAATCTCGCGGCTGGCTTGCATGCCAATTTACATTTGGTAAGGCCGTACCTTGGTTTTGATGTGGAAACAGCCGGTACAAAAGTGATTGCGAACCGTTGGATGAAATGCAGCGATAGGAATTTAAATAGTATAATTGCAAAATGTTTGGCTCACCAACGAACTCAGAGGTTAGCTTTGGTGTTATCTACCAGGGCTGGGAAAGAGTATGACGTGTATAAAATCGTTGCAGCAGCTAGACCTAGATTGTCGCTTAAATGTTTTCTGAAACACGTAAAACACCAAAATAGCATGGATCAGCGACTTTGGGATGTCATCGTGCCGGTGATATCTGGATTGAATTTATTAAAAAGTACCACTAATTGCAGACTACATAGAAAACTTTGCGATTTAAGTAACGTACCCCCGACTAAAGCGGCGAAATACTATGAAGCTGTTTTCAAAGCATGTGCTTCAAACTCTTGCGATGATTGGGCGATGTTAATGTTGGACAAAATCATTTCCAAATTAGATGAAATCGACGAAAATTTTGTAATCGATTTAATAAATAACTATCTATCGAATAACATGTCAACTCAAGATAATGATATGATAACGGGCAGACAGTTCGATAAGAAGTCGCGTTTGTATGTGAGAGCAATAGCTACGTTTTTGATTCTCAGCGAAGCTGAAGACACGTTGAAGTATAGATTCGAAAAAGTTGGTCAACCACTATTTGACCATCTTCAGTTTCTGTGGAATGCTTACGTTAGTGACATGTCCCTATCAGAAAGTCCTAGAGGCCCAATTTTCATTCTTAACCAGTATTTAGACTTGTTTTTACATACGTTAAATAATACGCAGGCTTTTTTAAATCCGAAATACTCTCAATGTTTAACTTTATTCGAAATGGTTGCTAGTTGTATGCGTCAATTTTTACCAATAGAACTTCACTTTCAAAGATACGTCCATCTACATTTGACTATGTTATATTTGAAAACTATCAGGCAGAGCGTAGCGAACAATTCCGTGGTTTTTGACAACTTATTGGAGAGAGCGAATGATGCCGTTGGCATAGTTGGCACTATATTTGGGAAATACGTAGCGAGTGAAGCGAGTACGTTGAAAAGTAAATATTTTGACTCCGTAATTCAACTGTATAAGGTAGAGTTGCTGAATTATTTGCAGGAGTATTTCTCTAATGTTGATAGTAAAAGATTGTTTATAGGATACATAGCACTGGGTAGTTTAGAAGGAGATATCAAAGAGCCTTTAATAGCTGAGCATATATACAGAAAATTGAGATATGAAATGGACACAAGCATGGCAGAGAAAGTTTTGGTCAGCCTGAAGAAAAATGCGAATCAAGAAGTGAAATTCCTTCTTAACTTCTATTTAGACGTATTTGACTATTGATGTAATCTTTATTGTACCAAATGAAAATATACATGTTACAAAAATGTTACAGAGGTATGTACAAAGGCGGACTTATCCCGCAGGGGGATTTCTTTCAGTCGACCTTTCAGAAACCTTTATTTATTAAAATAACTCGCAATGACATGATTAATTTTTGAGTTTTCATGTTGACTTTGATCATAATATTGGAATTTTGCATGACGTGCCATAAGTAAATTATTTTTTAAATTAAGTTGAAACAGTTTTTTTGTTCAGGACCATTGCTGCTATATCACCAGTAGGCTAATTACGTAACGCTGTTGCCAACCATTTTTTTATTCATTTGAAAGTGTATGCACTGTTACGTACAATGTCGGACTTAAAGCTTCATTGTTTTCTCTATCAGTCAACCGGAGAGATGATAGTATGAAAAATTACAGAGCGGTGCAACATGATTGACTCAAAAATTGATGAACACATTAACTAGTAAGTAGAAAGAAACAACTGAAGGTTTTTAGGTAGGTATTATAAATTATTTAACACGTTAACTGCCAAGCTAGATTTGCTAAGTCGTAAATTTTTATTGATTAAAAATGTTTTGAAATGAAATATTATTGAATAAAAAATATTATTTACTATTTATTTCCATATATTATAAGAAAAAATAAATCTGTCCGCCACCCGTGTCGGACGCGGCCCGAATGCTTCGTAAATTAGGCAATTGAGCGCTTTTTAACGTTTACCAACATTTTGTTTTCGGATGAAGCTCATTTTCATCTTAATGGACACGTAAATAAGCAGAATTGCCGCTACTGGAGTGCCACGAATCGAAACGCAAGCATCAGTAACCCCTTCATTCGCCTAAAGTGACCGTAGGGCAGCGATGTCGGCGCGAGGAATTATCGGCCCTTACTTTTTTGAAGACGAAAGAGGGCGTGCAATTACAGTGAATTCAGAGCGTTATGTGGAGATGTTAGACGAATTCTTGGTGCCTGAACTGCAAAACTTTCCTGGCTATAACCAAAGAACATGGTTCCAGCAGAACGGAGCAACGTCACACACGTCTATTATGCTGAGGGGTCCAGTTGCACTGGAAGCCGCGACACGGAGATTAAACAATGCAACTGGGAAGAGATACTCGTAAACTGTAGGTAGGTAGGTACAGTTATTATTGTTATTCCTTTATTCCTTTTTATTTTTTATTTTTATTTTCAAATATTATTTGTATTTTATTTTGGTATGCTTAGTTCGTTGTTTTTATGTTTATGTTGTTGTACCTAATTATCGTGTCGTGGTGTCTACTGCAATAAATGTTTACTTTCTTTCTTTCTTTCTTTCAATACATCTCTGCCACGAGTTCGTGAAATTTTCTCGGGCAAATTGATCTCCAGGAGAGGTGACATAAATTGGCCTCCACGCAGTCCTGATTTAACCCCTATAGACTTTTTCCTATGGGGTTATCTCAAATCTAAAGTTTACGCAAATAAACCGACTTCACTGGCGCGTTTGAAGAAAATATCCGTCACGAAATGGCAGCCATCACTGAGCCCACCTGCCGAGACGTCATAAGTAATTTTACTGTACGATTAAATGAGTGACGCGAACGCGAGGGTCTACATTTGGACGATATTATTTTTAAGAAATAAATTCCCAAATTGTGTATTTTAATAATCAATAAACATTTTTTCTATTTACAGACAACTGGTATACCAGTGTAAATTTGGGGCAGAAGCTTTTAGAACAAGATACTTACCTTGTTGGGACATTGCGGAAAAATAGGAAGCATTTGCCTAAAGATGTAATAACAGGAAACGTAAAGAAGGGAGAATTTAAAGCAAAAAAGAATGAAGATGGTTTTTAACGGCATTCTAACGTTGCTTGACTTTAGCAGTGCTTTCAATTCGGTAGACTTCGATGTTCTTCTTGCTATTCTTCGCTCTCTTAACATATCTCCTCCTGTAGTAGAGTGGTTCGAATCATACCTTCGCGGTCGCCTGCAGCGTGTCAGCTCTGATGAGGTCTACTCGGATTGGCGTGATCTTGTTGCGGGCGTACCGCAGGGTGGCGTTCTCTCACCTCTCCTTTTCTCGATTTTCATCAATACGGTCACTTCAGTCATAACTTCCAATTTCCACCTCTACGCAGACGACTTGCAAATTTACCACCACTTTAAAATCACAGATACCAAAAACGCTTATACCTGCATTAATAGGGATTTACAACATATATCTACCTGGGCTAAATCGTTTGGTCTTTTAGTAAATCCTAAAAAGTCCCAGGCTCTGATTATCGGTAGTCCTTATATGCGTAGGCAGTTTGGTAATATCGCTATTGTTTCACAAATACTATACGACGGGATACCAATCCCTCTGAGCAAATCAGCAAAGAATCTTGGCCTTGTTTTTGATACTAACTTGTCCTGGGTATCTCACGTCAATGAGGTCAGCAAGAAGATGCATTACTCGTTTCACTCACTCAAATGCCTTCAAAGTTTCCTACCCTTCAAAACCAAAATATCTCTAGTTCAAGCTCTTCTCCTTCCTCTTCTCGACTATGCTGACTACTGCCACATGGATGCCACTGAGGAAATTTTGAACAAACTGGAGCGCCTTCAAAACTTATGTATCCGGTTTATTTTCGGACTGCGAAAATATGTCAATATTTCCAGTTATCGTTCTCAGCTCAAGTGGCTTCCAATTCGTTTACGCAGGAATGCTCATATCCTATCTACCCTCTACAAAGTTCTCTATATCCCACCCGCTCCCTTATACGCTCTACTAAATTAGACCGGTCTCCGCGCGGTCATCGTGCGTTGCGCGCGTATGCACGTACAATGATTCGGTCACCAACGGCGACCACCGCCAATTGCGACCGGAACGTAAGAAAACAACAACTCGGATAATCAGTCCTCGACGCATAAGTGTTCTACATGCAACGTGATAATTAATGAACTTCTAGCTTACGTATGTGACAAAGTGGACATTCTCCACGAGAAGGGCATAGTGCAAATATGTCTAAGTACGTATACCTTCGAGGAAATCGAAGAAGCCCGCTTTTTAGTTTATTCCCTTTTGGCACCAGCTAAAAGAATAATGAGAAGGAAAGAAGGTACGAGGAAAAAAGTATCCAAGAGATTATAAAAATAATAAAAGAATATGAACCAGTTCAGCTGCCGATTTTTGTTGCAAGGAAACTATCAAAATTGCCCTCGGTAACATTTGATTATATGGACGTGTCCTCATTTTTAAAAGACTTAGCTGTATTAAAGAGTGACCTAGAAAAGTTAAAGACAGAAAATACGCAGAAAACTAACATTATACTTCATGCTTCGTCCTCGAGATTGGTACCTACTTAATCACACATGTAGTTACGCATAGGTGCCACCACTCGTAGTTGAGGGTAGAAACGAATGTTTACACACGATTTTTAAGTTTTGGTTTATCGAGGGTAGACTGGCTCTGTTCACCGCTCTCGTCCGGCGGTCTGGCTCGGCCGGTCGTCATTCGCAGTTTAGTGCCCAACCACTCAATACGTTAACAAAGTAACAAAATTTCAAAATTTGTTACTTTCAAATTTCATTTTCTTTTTCTTAAATTGTTTTATAATCTTTTAAATTGTACATTAAATAGTTTTTTCGACAAAATGTCGAAAATAAATAGTACCAAATGTTCGAATTTACAAGAAATTAAAACGACTAGAAGTACAAGTTCGAGAAGAAAAACGTCGACGTCAGCGCCGGGCACGGGTCATCGAGTTATCTTCATCTTCTTCTGCATCGTTATGGGGGTCTTCGCCTGTACAAAGGAGTATAGAAGGTAATCACCTACATAATTATCTAAATAATTATATCTACCTTCATGGAAAAGTGATGTATACCGAATAATCGTACCAAGGAGTCAGTAAACTTCCTCGTTCCTGCACATGGGTTGCATTTAATTTTATAGGAATTATACCTTACCTACCTACCAATACTTTTAATCCACATTCTTGGTTTGCGTGTATCTCTGTGGGAGTTACATCTTACCACTATCATGCACATGGTTTGCGTGTAATTCTGTGGGAATTATACCTTACCAATACTTACCTGAGTATCCGGTTTGCGTGTATCTCTGTGGGAGTTACATCTTACCAACACACACGGTTTGCGTGTAATTCTGTGGGAATTATACCTTACCAATACTTACCTGAGTGCCTACCCGGTTTGCGTTTGATTCTGTGGGAATCATACCTTACCGATTAATGTGAAATTAAAGTCGGCTTGCGTCTAATTCTTTGGGAGTTTTACCTTGCCTGCCTGTACCTACGTACCTACGTTACGTAGTTAACGCGACAGCTATGAAATGCTCTCAGATGGATACTCGTACTCAGACGACCGTGCTGCGTCGTTAGATAAGGAATGGCTCGAGATCCTCGATCTATCTGAACCAAAACATGTGGAGACCGCGCCGCCTTCGCCGCACGCGGATGTCGCTCGCGGCCGTGCGGTTGCGGTCCCCCCGGGCCCCCCGCCTACCACCAAGCAGGCCGCTATGCCCGCCACCGAGCAGACCAAAATGCCCGCCATCAAGCAGGCCACTATGCCCGCCACCGAGCAGGCCGCTATGGCCGCCACCGAGCAGGCCGCTATGCCTCCACGCCACCGCCGCCACCGCCGCCACCGCCGCGCCGGTCGCTACGCCTGCCGCCGCTGCGCCGCTCCCCCCGGACGGCTCTTCGGCGCCCTTAACCGATCCTGTCGACCTCGATTCGCTCGATACCCTCGATTCGGATCGCGAATCGATTCATTTCGCCTCAAATTCGAAAGGATTTGGCAGGTAAACCTAGTACCTGAGAATTGCGTTCGAATGGAAACTCTAATTCCCAATGAAGTAATGCGAGCTGCGTTACCAGAAACGTTAATTAGACGAGACAAAATACACGTACTGAAGCAAAAACAATCGAGTACCATTATTTCATGCGTCGCAAGCACCATTACCGAACAGTTAAGCTCGAAAAGAGCATGAGCTTATAAAAAAGCTTATGAACATGGGTTGGTTTCTTTGCGAAGTACAACATACGGAATCAATATCTAGACGACAGTTTCATCTATATCCGTTGAAAAAAGACATGAATGTCCACCTCATCAACACAACAATAGACAAATATCTGTTCGGTGAAATTTTATCGGATTCTCGAAAAACTGCAAAAGCAGTCAACGAATCTGGATCACACCTAAAAGTGAGACCTACACACCCAAAAAATACGCAATCGCAGGGCGGAAAGCAGCAACCGCCAAAATACGGGAAGCTCCCGGCCCTAGCAGCGCACGGCCAACGCCGCCGCCGCCGAGGAGCCGTGATACTTACCGGCGCGCGCCGCCGTCCAAGTCGCCGCCGCCGCCGCCGCCCCGCCGCGCCGCGCGCCGCCGCGGACGACCCGCCCCGCCGATAGACCCAGTAAGGTACACAGGCCAATTGGCGCATTTCCATATACAATGGTCTCTGATCACCAGAGATCAAACGATTCTCAATTGGAGTAATGGGTATAAAATCCCATTCTCAAAACCAATTTTTAGAACCACATACCTAAACCTACGGTATATACGAATATACGGCCATACTCGATCTGCTCGCTGTCGGTGCAATATCGAAATGCGAGCCGCACGAAAATCAATTATTGTCAAGTGTATTTTTGCGACCTAAACCGAATGGCAAGTTTAGATTTATTCTATACTTAAATTTAAATAAATTCATTGACACAAAACCTTTTTAATTAGAAGATCTTCGCACAGCCATTAAGTTTACGAATGACTGCTATATGACAACACTGGATCTTAAATATGCATATTTTTTGATAAAAATACACGAAGATTTGATAAATACTTGCGGTTTACCTGAGATAATATCATACTTGAATTCAATGTTTTGCCATTCAGTTTAAATACCGCACCATATGTTTTTACAAACAATCATGAAACCTGTAATAAAATTACATATCCACTATCTATCTCGATGACATTTTGCTAATGGGTCAAATTTATAATGATTGCTTGAACAACGTCAACAAAACCAAAAAGTTGCTCGTAGCCCTAGTGTTTAAAATCAACTTTGAGAAAAGTTTACTAATACCGGCCACTTCATGTAAATCTCTGGGGTACATAATCGACTCCCATGCTATGTAAATCGCTTTACCTGTTAAAAAACAACTAAGTATCATAAAAGAAATTTCTAAGATCAAACGCTGATAAATCCAAAGTTTTACGCGTTTACTAACGACTTAGAAAGATGTAAATATCTCAATTTGCAATCGGACGAGGAGTAGGACTATTCTTGATTGTCTGTTGACTGATCTGCAATGGTGGCTGCTGGCATTGGAAACTCCTATCCATAGAATCAGGGGCGACACGTTCATCAGATAAATTTATTCTGACGCCTCAACAATGGGATGGCGTGCGGCGTGCGAGGGCGGGACCCCCAGCGGACCATGGTCCTTCGACGAATGCAGTCAACATAATAACGCTCTAGAATTATTAGCTGCATTTCTCGCTCAAAATATCTTTGCATATAAATACACTAATTGTCAATTACTCTTACGAATTGATAATTCCACAGCAATAGCATACATCAACCGCATAACCTACCCACACCCCAATCTAGAAAAATATTCGTTTTCGCTAGTTACACTAAATCGGCTGACAATCATATCGCGGATCAGCATTCGGTTTTAGGACTCAGCAGTCCAGACGCAACCATCCTGACATTGAATGGGAGCTGTCAGATCGTGCGTTTAGTGCAATAGTCAATAAGTTCGGCAAACCAATATTGACCTTTTTTTTTTACCAGCAGGTTAAACAAAAAATGGAACATTTATGTGTCTTAGAATAAGGACCCCGACGCATACACTGTAAATGCATTCACTATAAATTGGTCGAATTATTTCTTCTAGGCATTTCCGCCTTTGGTTCTTACATTTTTAAGGAAAATAATATTAGATGGAGCAACAGCACAGTAACCTCACCCTGGTAGCCGGGATATTGGCAGGGCGGCAATGCTCCAACGTAAGACTCCGCAATCTCAGATAGACACTGCATATTAGCGTCTATGGGATATAGACGCAACTCATTTAAACAAAAGGATTGTTATTTAAAAAAAAATATATATATATATATGAATGTTGTAAAAGGTAAATGGCCTAATTCTATTTAAGTTCGCTAATTCCTAACATCATTGAATTTCTAACATAAATATTTGTCAGCAATGCACAATACGGTTCCCTGAACAGCTAGCTGCAAGGCAGCTTCAGCTTTAAGTATCTCAGAAGACGACCATGTACAGAGATTTTTTAAAGGGATATTTAGGCTACGCCTAACGCTAGCGTCACTTGGGATCCAAACCAAGTTCTTAATAAGTTGGCCACGTGGTGTCCAAACGAGGAACTATCATTAGACCAACTTACAAGAAAATGTCTAATTTTAGCGTTCGTAACAGCACATAGAGTGCAAACTCTGTCAATGATCAACATAAAAAATATTTTATATTCTTCCACACATATTATAATTTAAATTCCTGACTTGATAAAAACGTCTCACATTGGATCTAAACAATCAATTCTGTACCTACCGTACTTCGTAGAAAAGCCTGAGATCTGTCCAGCTAAATATTTAATCTCTTTAATACATAAAACATCACCTCTTCGTAAAGGTGTAACTGTCTTTATCAGTTTTAAAAGCCCTATAAACCAGTGACGACTCAAACATTGAGTCGCTGGATAAAAAATACACTCAAAGAAGCATGCATCAATCATAGAGGCATCAATTCCTCTATTTTCTCGGCACACAGCACCCGCCATGCCTCGCAGTCCCACGCTCTTCAACAAGGTTGACCAGATTAGGTTCACTGCTGGCTGCAGCAACAGCTCAGCAACATTCGCTAAGTTTTATAACAGAAATGTAATGAGCTGGCGCTGGCGAGAGCTGTTGTCACCCGATAACATGATTACAATTTTATATGTATTTTAAACAACAATATGGTTGGAATTATTGGGAATAAATACCCGTTTTTTCTATTCTAAATTATCAACGTGTATCCATACTTATAAGAATAATTATAAGTGGTTACAATGTCACGCCAGCTTATGTGACATTCATAATATAATTTCTGATTAGCTTAAAACGCAGTTCATTTTACAAAATCAGAAATAATTTGAATAATTATTGATGTTTCCAAAACACTCTCAAAGTCTACATGTGTGATTAAGTAGGTACCAATCTCGAGGACGAAGCATGAGGTATAATTAATGATTAAACGAACTTACCAAGTGAAGTTCTATCATGATTATACGAATGCTTCGTCCGAAGAGATTGGTAACACCCTCCCACCCTTTCAGTTTCCCCAGGTTCTGGAAACATAAATAAGGGTTGTACTCCAAACAAATGACGACCGGCCGAGCCAGACCGCCGGACGAGAGCGGTGAACAGAGCCAGTCTACCCTCGATAAACCAAAACTTAAAAATCGTGTGTAAACATTCGTTTCTACCCTCAACTACGAGTGGTGGCACCTATGCGTAACTACATGTGTGATTAAGTAGGTACCAATCTCTTCGGACGAAGCATTCGTATAATCATGATAGAACTTCACTTGGTAAGTTCGTTTAATCATTAATTATAAGCTATAATATGGACGTGGAAACCTTAAAGACCGATATGAACGACATTAAACTGCTGTTGAAAAACTTCGATATACGGATTTCAAATTCATCTACAAATAGTACAATTGACGTGAACGCAACTAGTTCAATTGAAGAAACCGGCCCCAGGTACTTGCGACAACAATAAGACCCCGGTGCGTCAGCTGACCGTTGCGCCCGCGCCTCGCGCTGCGCCCGAACCGCTAGATACATCTATTATAGTTCGTGACCGTTTGAACTCCGTCGACGAAATGATTCATACACCCAGTTATCGCGATATGGGTGTGATCAAATGACAATCATCTAATATGAAAAAAAGAGAATCCCAATCACTAAAAACAGACGGTTTTACACTGGTTGAACGCAAGAAACGCAGAAAAAATATCAATCTTTGCGGCTCTTCAACTTGCTCGAGTTTACTGCCCGTGGCCGAGTTAAGTATGTCTGTGTATGTATCTAGGTTGGCAAAGTCTACGACGGTCGAACAGCTGAAGGACTATATTACCGGTAAAGGTGAGCAGTGCAAAGATGTACAATTGCTCGGACAGAAATACGACACCTCTTTTAATTCTTTTAAAGTTGTTGTCAATAAAAGTGAACTGGACACGTTCCTGAGCAGTGATTTCTGGCCTGAAGGTATCAGATTTCGGCGTTTTCGAGAGGTCCAGCCAAAACTGCACAAACCAGTAGAAAATGAAAATGAAAATATGTATTATGGATGGCACACCAAAAGACATTATTACTTCTATGATAACTTACAATTGCAAGTCAATCAAAAGATCTGTGTCGTATATACGAGATCTATGTAAGGATGCTGATATCATTGCACTGCAGCAGACGTGGATGCTACCGCGTGATCTAGATTTTATACACACTGTGCACCCCGACTTCGCGTGTACAGCTACGTCATCCGTTGATACGTCGTTGGGAGTACTGAGGGGTCGTCCTTACGCGAAAGTCCTGCTTTGGCGAAAGACGTCCTTTCCGAAAGTGACAGTGATCAAGTGCCCTAGTGATCGTCTTGGTGCCATACGCGTCGTGATAGACTCAAATGCGGTGCTCATTGTCAACGTGTACATGCTGACGGACGAACCTGAATACCTGACGGAATTCACCAGCTGTCTAGCAATGGTGAGTGCCCTGATAGACGATTGTGATGTCCAAGTCGCATTCATCCTTGGTGATTTTAATGCGCACCCGACAGCTCGTTTTGGTCAGGAACTTTTCAGCTTCTGTAGCGATCAGGGAATGGAAGTGTGCAGATGTGGAAAGGTTGGGTTTACATTCAGACTGCTTCACATTCATCAGCGACTCCAACGGTGCAAAAATATGGCTGGATCACTGTGTCGCAACAAATGCGGCTGAGGCCACTATAGAATCGGTGAATGTCATGTATGATGCAGCATGGTCCGATCATTATCCATTGAGGTTGCTATGTCGGTTGGGTAAAGTGGTGAAATGCATTGACAGCCATGTCAGTAACTCAAGTCGTGGTGACATTCGATGGGGTATAAGAGACTCAGTACAGTGTGAAAACTACTATGGGTTCTGTAATACGGCTCTAGTTAACCTTAATGACTGTTTAGTGTGTAGATACTGTAATAATAGCTGTGATAAGGTAAATGTGATGGATTGTGAGCTACTTGATAATCATTACATGTTTATTGACAGTTTGTATGGTGCTATAACCTCAATTTTAATTGATAGTGCAAAACGCTCCTCTGGTTTTCGTTCTGCGGAGAAGACTAAGAATAAAAGTAAAGGTAAACATAT
This sequence comes from Blastobasis adustella, assembly GCA_907269095.1. NCBI lineage: Eukaryota > Metazoa > Arthropoda > Insecta > Lepidoptera > Blastobasidae > Blastobasis > Blastobasis adustella. The sequence goes on along the minus strand of OU026138.1, from coordinate 13,567,017 downwards.
CACGGGCTGGAACGTACACGTAAAGGAGAGTCATAATGTTTATAGAAATTGCTTTAAATGCTGGGTTGTGGCGGGTAAGCCGAGCGCGGGTCCAATATATGAACGCTTATCATCTAGTCGTAGGATGTTTAAAAGTAAACTGGCATGGTGCCAGAAAAATGAAACAAAAATAAAAGTAGATATCTTAGCATCTGCATGTAAAAATATAAATTTTGTTAAGTTCTTTGATCAAACACCTTGTACCTACTACAGTTTTACAATAAATGATTTCTGATTTCTGATTTCTGAAACAAAAAAGTTTACTTACAAGCAGACTTTGCCACTGATTGCGGATGGAGCACGAAATCCAGACCGGATAGCCAATATTTTTAGAAATAGGTTTAAGCTGGACCCTCTGCCTGAGAGGTACCATGGCTAATCATGGGACTATTAGCTTCACTCCTGACGACGTCGCTAGGAGTGTGAGAAGAATGACGCGTGGTAAGTCCCCTGGACACGACGATCTCAGTCTTGAGCACATTTTGGGGGCTGGGCCGTAATTTCTGGCAAATTATGCAGCGTTTTTAACTTATGTTTGCAATATTCATATCTTCCGCCAGATATGAAGCGTACCGTTGTCGTTCCGATTGTCAAAAGTAAGACTGGTGACTTGTCATCGTCTGGAAATTACAGGCCTATCTCGCTGGGTACAGTGATAGGCAAGACATTTGAGAGAGGCTAGAGTAGAGAGGCTGCTACAGCCCGAATTACTAAAGTGTTTGGATATAGAGGATGCGCAGTTTGGTTTCCGTGCTGGTCTTTCGACTGACTCGGCCATTGTGAGTCTTAAGCGTACTCCACATGTCCGCCGGCGAAACTTTGGTCGACCCTCTACATTCTCGCCTATTAGGGATGTGGTGGGTGTCATAACGCGTCGACATTATATCGATTCATCGGTGTAATATCGCTAATCTGCTGTAAACAGGGTCACAGAGGTGATGGTAGCTGATCTACTGTAATTACTTGATCTACTAATATCCTGGATCACGGTCAAGTGTACCCCGAACCTGTTACGGGAAAAAGCGCTAGGAATATAAATATAAAATCGATCGAATCGAGACGACAACGAACTATCTCTACTTAGTCTATGAAATAGGCGAGACATGCCAAACATGCACGGGACTGTACGAATACTCCCTCTACATTATCGTGTTCCCGCGGAACTCTCCACATGTGGAGTGCGCTTTTAACACACTGTAAACTACTATGTAAGTCGCGACACCTCTGTGTACGCATGTTTCCTCGACCTGAGCCGGGCATTTGATCTAGTGAATTATGAAATTCTTTTGAAGAAAACTGCGCGGCTCAGGTACTCCAGAGGAACTTGTAAGGATTTTCCAGCACTGGTACGGAAACCAAACCAATTGTGTTAGATGGGGCGACACGACCTCTAACGACTACAAGTTAGAATGCGGTGTACGTCAAGGAGGGCTCACGTCTCCCGACCTTTTCAACCTTTATGTCAACGAGTTGATGGTGAGGCTGAGAAGCACTGGGGTTGGTTGTCACCTAGGGAAGGTCTGTGTAAACAGTCTCAGCTATGCTGATGACATGGTGCTTCTCAGTCCCTCTATCAAGGGGCTCAGAAAGCTAGTGTCAGTCTGTGAGGATTATATAAATTCACACGGGCTGAAATATAACGCAGCTAAGACTGAGCTTTTAGTGTTCAAGGCTGGAAGAGGTCCGGAGAATGTGCCTGAAGTCAAATTGAACGGGTTGGTAGTTCAGGTATCTGGGCCACATACTTACTGATGACATGAAGGACGATAAAGATATTGAACGGGAGAGAAGATCCGTCGCGATACGAGGGAACATGATCGCTCGTAGGTTCGCGGCGTGCAGTAGAGAGGTGAAGTTGACATTATTTAATGCCTACTGCCTCTGCTTCTACACATGCCAGCTTTGGGTGAAGCACTCTAGAAGGTCGTACAGCGCTATCAGAGTGCAATATAATGATATATTTAGAATTCTGATGAGGCTGCCGAGGTTCTGCAGTGCCTCAGCTATGTTTGTGGAGGCAAGGGTGCCGGACTTTTATGCGGTTGTGAGGGGAAGCATCGCTTCTTTTTGGGAGAGATTACGGCAGTCTCGCAACGGCATACTGAGGGCGGTTTACGACGACTCCTGTAGTTTTATACAGAAGTATTGGCTATCGGCTCACCAGAACGGGAACCAGAGATGACATTAAGATATTGACGTTGTACTTTTAATATTAATTTTATTTGCCAATTTTTCAAATTTTTGTAATTTATTTATACAATTTTAATTTTTACATTTTTATTATTTTAATTTTATTTTATTATTATATACAATTTTAATTTTATTTTTTGTAAATTTTGTTAATTACGAATTTGATGTATGGACCTGTGTCATCCGTAATAAAGGCTTTTATTATTATTATTATTTATTATACCTCCCTCCGTGACCGTTTCCACTTTTCCCGTTCTCAAGACAAGCCTTGTCGCTCAAGCGTAAGATCGTCGCTTGCAATTCCTACTCACAGTTCCAATTTAATCTCCTATTCCTTCACTGTTCATGCAGCCCGGCTGTGGAATTCTCTCCCGCACGAAGTGCGTTATAGTCAATCAATTCATATTTTTAAAAAACGTGTGAAAGAATACTATCTTTCCCAGTGTGCCTAGATGTAATTCAGTATTCTCAATGTCTTTATGTTATATTGTATTAGTTATTATGGTATATGTTTATTTTATTTATATAGTATATTAATATAGTAAGTATAGAACTTTATGTATGTTAGGTAGTTATAGTATAATTATAGTCATTGTGCACGTCTTATCTGCGTTTAATTACCACATATCTCTTTTGTAGGCCTACTGGAAGAGATTTTATTTAGAGATAAGTAGTGCCTGTTGTGTCGTAACTAATCTGTACTTTCTATATTTGTTATCTTGTGTACAATAAACTGTTAAATAAATAAATGGTATGACATGCATGAAGTGGAAAGATAAACGAGATGTTTATTTGCTCTCGACAAAACACTCTGTCGCATTTTCGAGGACACTTAAAAGAGGCGAAGAGATCATAAAACCGAAAATAGTGATCGATTACAATAATGCTAAAGCAGCTGTAGATCTTTCGGATCAAATGATTGCCTACTCGACACCAAATCATAGATCATACGTAACCGCAAAAGTAACAATTTCAATCATTGAAATCAGATAATTGTTGGCATTCAATAATTGTTGGTTGGTTAAGTAATTACCCTACAGGTCCACTGACCTTTTTCACGTCCAGGATCCGCAGGATTTTAAAAATCTCTTTCCGATGTATTCGTACCTCTGCCATAGCGCAGTCAGCGCGGGGTGAGGTAGGTGGAGTTTTTCCTGCAGTATCCAAACGCGAGTCCGCCACGAAAAGAAAAACAATAAATTTACTTTCTTGTTCGCGGCATTTGCCAATGTCAAGAGCCTGTTGCTGTTGCTTGTTCTTGCCAGAGTAAGAAATGGAGTTCTAAAAATATCTGCAATATGGCAGCGCCTTGTATTTCCTGGTCCTGCTTTACTTACGTGCTTAAGTGAGTTTATCGAGTCCAGGGTCTCTATTTGTTAATCACTCGCCTTGATTCGAACGGTTTCCAATATTGATTTTCGGCATGAAAAGTCCAATATTTTTAAATCACATTGGTAACATCGAAAGAGTACGGTTCAAAACCAGGGAAAATCAGTATCATGCATCAAAATATCGAATTTTTCATGCCGAACATCAAAATTAAAAACCGTTCGAATCAAGGCGAGAATAGGGCTCTTGGGGCCCTATTTTTGAAACCGCTCGTATCCACGCGATCGCTCGCGTGCGCTACCTATCTCTTTCACACTCGTGGTAAGTTCCTAGAGATAGAAAAGACAAGCATTAAAATTCGAGCGCTCGCGAAAATACGGACGGTTAAAAAATAATGCCCAAGTAATAAATACAAGCGTAGTGTAGGACGCCCTCCAGCCAGATGGAGCGACGATTAGCGAAAGGCTGCGGGTGGATGCTGGATGCGGCAAGCTGAGGACAGGGTGCATTGGCGCTCATTGGGGGAGGCCTATGTCCAGCAGTGGACTGGTATAGGCTGATGATGATGATGATGATGATGATGAATGAACAAGACGAGTAATTAAAAAACAGATCATTTGTAACGTTTTATTAAAATATATAACTTAGATCAAAGCAGTTACATATTAACAAAATAAATACAACTTTGCCGCTCCGTGTGGTGCGAGCGAACATTACCTACTTCATTCGAATTGAGTACATCGAGAATCGATACCGATTGATTCAACTTGCAGTCTCGGAAATATTTCGAGATAGAGATAGGAAAAGTTTTAAAAAGCGGGCACGAGGTGAAAATGAGCATGTCCACAAGAGGTATTAGTATTGCTAAGCTCTCACTAGATGGCGCTGTCGACACTTTTGGTAATAATTGTATGCAGAAAACGGGATTACAAACATAATATATTATTATTTAACAAGTTTAAATATTGTATAGTTGTAAAAAAGCTGCCTATTTTTTGCGTATATACACACAACAGAAGACTTTTGTATCACAAAAATAAATACAGATGAGAAATTCTCAGCAAATAGATAAAGTAAATAAACTCTAGATATTTTACGCCGCGCATTTTAAAGACTAGTATTTAAAAAAAAACGGAATGTAATAATTTTTAATCTGACCAAGTTAATGAGAGCGCCATCTCTCGATCATTGTTGATAAACTCTGACAGTACCTACTGGAAAACCGCCTCATTGGCTCCCGAGACTGTTCAATCAGTCTCAGACTGGTTTCCCAGATTTAGAACCTAAATCCAACTTCTAATTTCAATATTTTTCTCTTCAATTCAAACCTTCCATGAATTTAATATTATTGATTAGTTCCTACGAAACTAGAATATCTAAATCGGAAATATTCTCGAGACGTGTTGCACAGAAGAGAATATTAAGAAGCTTCCAAACGGGTAACACATTTACTGCAATATGCGAATGCAAATACATCAGGGGCCTAATTGTCGCGCTATGACATCTCGAATTCGACATTTTCTCCAGCCACATATATCCATTAATAATGACATTGAAATGTCTATTGCAGTCAAAACATATTTTCTCAACTATCTTTGACAGTCGTATATTGTCGAAAATCAATTTTAGTGGCATTTAAATATAGTTTTTTGTATTTTGGCTAGAGAAAATGTCGAATTTTAGATGTCACAGCGCGAGAATCGCCCCCAGTACTACTCGTTGGTCAAACACGAAATCCAGTCTAACCCACACTGAGACACAAATCACACAGTAAACGTAAAAAAAGAGACGCCACTATACTAAAGAGTTAAGGAGCGAGCGAGACATCGACTAGTTCGTTCTGAAATGTCGCTTAAATTAAAACAACGATTTTCTAAATACGTTTAAGTGCCTTAGTATATATTGAGTACTAGATCAATACTTACGATTTTTTAATGCTTTTATGGCAAAAATATAAAGACTATTGAAAAATTAAATTCAAAATGGCGCCCACCCCGGGCCAACCGAAAACCTTTGTAAAACAGACTGAAATCAATAATGTAAACAAGGAATTCAATACAAATGACTGTACATTAGTATAACAATGAATCCATTGAGTATAACAATTTTAAACTTAGGCGTAAGTTTGTATAACTTGTGGCGAACACAGCATGATAATAATGTAAAGAGTTATGTAACTTCATAGGAATAGGTACATTATAGTAATTTAAGCAATCTATTTGCAGACACATCTCATAATGTTCGTTTGACAATGTTCAATCATATTGAAACGTTCATATCTTGCTTGTTTTTTGAAGATATTCGACTACTAATTTTACTATCCTATACGGTAAAAAAATTGTCATAATGCCCATTACAAAATTGCAACATTAATAACGATACGATTACTGTCCTAAAAATTTCCATAGATGGCGCGCTCTAACGACTCAAACATTATTATAAGTATGGTATTCATATCTAACTTTATTTCGGTGAATTTTTTAGAAATCTTTTAACTCGAACGGTTTTTTAATATTACTGCTCCTTAGAGCTCAACTTTCGATTAATTCTAATCGAAAGTTGCATTGAAAGGTAGCACTTTCACAAATAATTTATTGGCGGTTTAATACTGTTTAATTTGTTCTTGGGCAACGAATGATGGCAGTCACACACATTGTTTGCCTGTGCCATACAACAACAACAATAGCCCCATACAATAAATAATGTTTCGAGTCCTTACAGCGCGCCATCTATGGGAGTTTTTAGGAAGCCAGTCTTGAAAATGGCTCACTAGAAAAATCACTCCAGCACAGAATAGCAAATACAGAAACTCAAAACATTTACTCAGCGTATCAGACACACCAACCTGGGGCTCTACTTTTGAATCGCTCGACTTGATTCGAACGGTTTTTATTTTTTATTTTCGGCATGAAAAATTCGATTCTTTTAAGCATCATGCTGATTTTCCATATTGTTGAACCGTACTCTTTCTGTATAGGCAATGTAATTAAAAAAATATTGAATTTTTCATTTCTCTTTATGTAACACGGCAGGCAAACCAGCGGGCCACCTGATAGAAAGTGGTCACCGCCGCCTATGGACATCAGCAACACCAGGGCGCTACCAATGCGTTGCCTCTAAGGAGACCTCTAATATACCTCTTGAACGATCCCATGTCATAGTCAAAAGGAAACACTTTTCATGTCGAAAATAAAAATTCAAACACTTTCGAATCGAGGCGAGCCATTCAAAAATAGAACCGCTAACCTTTTCCACACGGAGCGCAGCTATACAAAAAATTATAATTAAGAGTGACCTAGTCACTTTGCCGACTGTAACTCTGTGGGTTACACTCCAAATACATACAAATACATACATAATAGAAACCAAAAGGAATATTGATTAATTATTTTCAAGCTTAGCATCAAGATTTTCAAAGATTGCTTTTGGTATTACAGTTATCATCATCTTGGCGTTAATCTTCGTGCATGAGGGCCCGGGGTCCGCCTTGACCATGATCCAGGATTTGGCAGATCCTCCTATCTATGCTCTATGGCCAATATCTTTGGTTTGATTCTGGTCACGTTTTTTTGGATACCACGAAGATGGCAAACAAGCTTACGGCCTGCCTGATGGTAAGCAGTCACCGTTTTTGAGATTTTTGACAGCGGTCCTAACTTCTCAGCAGCGCCCTCTGATGGATTGTGACATCGCGAAAACCCGATAGCATGAACGATGTCTAAGGAAACTTATTTCGGGAGTTTGACCTTAGGCCATTTGATTTGATTATCTCAGGTTTATAGAATATATGGCATGCCAATGGTTTATTTTGTTACCAAGTGTCCACTGCAAATGCTTAAAATATTCCTTGACCAATCTGTTTAATTTATTTTTAGTTTCTTACAAATCAAACGCAAAAGTTGCCCACCAAATTGGGGCCCGGGTCCATACATTCCCCTTTTCCCTTCCACATATTCCCATCGCTCTTTTCACGTAACACAAATAAAACTCTTTGGACTTGTTCTCTCCTTATGCATAATTAATAAAAATAAATCATCTTAGCGTTAATGTCCCGGTTGTGCTCTCAAGAACGAGGGCCCGGAGTCCGCCTTGACCATGATCCAGTATTTGGCGATCAGGTAATTACAGTGGAGCGACTGCCATCTGACCTCCGTGACCCTGCTACCAGGGGAACCTGACCAGATTGGATCATGGTTACAAATTGAGTCACCTGAATGTATAGGTTTCATCACGCGGTTTCCCCTCACCGTAAGAGCATCGGTTAGAATTCAACTAATGTACATAACTCATAAAAGAGCCATTGATACATGGTCGCAGCGGGATTCGAACCCGGTATCTCTCGCTTACGAGTTGGATACTCAACCGCCCGGTCACCGACGCGCTTGATGAAAACGCAGCCCAATGGGTGAAGAATTTAGATATTTACTTGTAGTTTTAGTATCTATTTATAATACCTAGGTTATAAATAATTAGCGACTCGACTATTAATGCCATATGAATAAATAAATAACTAATAAAAAAAGAATTACAGTTACGCAACGTCACAATGAGTAATACTAGGTACTTACACGCAAAAAAAAAGCTCATAAAAGTACATAATTAAATAAATGCGAACATACTTCATAGACATTTGGAGTGTACCACAGACTAACTTCCATAACTACAATATACACACGGCCACAGACCAACTGTCGGGACACGCCCAAGCTACTCAATGTGAACCTTAACACCGAGGCGTAAGGTTCAAATTGGAATTTGACAGATTACATACATAAACCCTAGTAGTGTCTCGTACATATTACTTTTCCTTGTTAAGTGCCTCTATGAATTCTTCTAATCTCTCCTGGACTTGCCGGACACGTTCTGAAATTGAAATTGTACGTATAATATAATAATAAATATAATCTATACAAGTATAAGTAGGAGTATTGTTGTTCTTAATAATTTTTGATATTATAAATTTTTACTATAGGTATTATATTTTGTGAATTGATACTTTTCCGCTGACATCTTATTGGATTATTATACAATTTTGAAATTTGCCTAATCTTACTATTAGGCAATGGTAAAACTGATTAATTTCTTGTATGAATTCAACACTTTCCAGTAGGAAAGTATTTGTATTTAATTTTATTCATTGACGATTTCTTTTATAGTTTTAAGTATAATACAATATTTACATGTAAGTACCTAACTACTATAAAATGAGAAATTAAATAAGTCTAAAAAAATGTAACAATATTTTTGTTTGCAATAAAATAATTATGGATTCACTTACTTAGTTCTTCAGCTAGTTCCACTCTTCTTCCCGACAATAACTTCTTCTTTAATTCTGGGTCCGACGCCATCTGCAACCGTAAATCGGTTTGTGATATTTCCCAATTTTAGTTATTCTGCTTAATACATGGATTCTGGATTTACATTTAAGTGTTAAAGACCTTTCACGTAATATTTCAAATAAATAAATAAATAATATGACGGTGTTTGTGGGCTCTGTGCCCACTGCGACTTGTGGGACTGTGTGAATCTAAAAGTCTGGCGAGGAATATACATGTGAGGTACTGCCATATTGTGGAACTTTTTAGAACTTATTTCTTACACTGGCAACAGCAAGTAACAGAGACAGTGGCTGCCCTTGATGCTCTTCATCATCGCATCCCATTACCGTCCACTACAGGGGAGGACTCTCCCAATCTCCACGCTCGGCAGGCGGGTTGGAGATCGCAGTGTTATAAATATAACAATGAAAAACGCTGCTGGTCATTTTCCAATCCTACGGAGATTAGGTCTTTAGCCTCGAAAACAGGAGTCTGACACCCGCGAGTGTAAGGGGTTGGTGCTATTCACTCTGCCGGACACTATACGGCCACACTTGACATTCTTGACACGGCGCGGATCCAGGGAGCGAAAGTAAACATTATAGGTATTCTGGGTGTATAGACTCAGGTGCATTAACTATCATCATCACAGCCCATTACAGTCCAATGCCTAAGGACTAAGGGCCTCTCCCAAGAAAGGGGAGGTTATTGCCATAATCTCCACGCTTGGCAGGCGGGTTGGAGATCGCAGTGTTTAAATATAACAATGGAAAACGCTGCTGCCCATTTCCCAGCCTACGGAGACTCTTAGATATTTAGCCTCGATAACATGAGTCGCCTTGTCCGACACCCACGAGTGTAAGGGGTTGGTGCTATTCTACTCTGCTGGACACCACACGGCCATATTATTCATAAACTTAAATCATAGCTTGGACTTTTGGCCTTTTGGCTAATAAAACTTTGGGCGACTACGAGTCAGAATCAGGGGACAGGGGGTGTTTTTGCACCCAATGCTTGCCCCCCCTGCTTTTAACAGACCTCATATATCCCTGACCCCCCTTACCTCGTCCAGCACCTCCCGGAGGTCCCTGTCCAGCCTGGCCGCCTCCCGGTTCCCGATCTGCTGCCGCAGCGCGTTGGCCGTGGTGCGCAACGTCTGCTGCACGCGCCAGAACATCACCACTTCGCAGCACTCCTTCTGGAAGGGAGGGGGGGGATTATGAATGGGGGCTAGCGGGGAATGATACGAGACTGTAGAAGAAAATTTCTGTGAATACTTGTATCCGAGTTCATTAATTTTATAGATAGATAGATACGTCGTAAAAGATAATACATAGACCGCAAGATTAAACAGACAGAAAATACATATAAACAACAAAAGCGGGAAAATTTGGATATAAAAGAAAGCGGTATAATTAAAATTAAAATTAAAATTAAAAATCATTTATTTTAAGCTCATGATAGCCCATAAAATAAGAACACTAATACGTTGATATACAAAATTAGGTACAATGTCAAATTAAATATAAAATAAAATAACAATTACAATGTCAAGATATCAATGTCAAATACAATAGAAATTACAATGTCAATATCATGTCAATTACAACACAAATTACAATGCCAATACAACTATAAATGTCAATTATGAGATATAGGGAATGGCTATATTTGTTGATTACCCCACTAAAACGGCGAAACTTTTATCTCAGAGCACTCGTTCATTGATTGATCCCTCATTTCAAAATGGCGACACTTAGTTGCAGTTTTGGCCACCGAGTTAATTAGACACCCTGTCTGGCCAATTGTGTAGAGACTCAGTAATAATCTATCAAGAGGACTCTGTCCGCGTCTGAGGAGTCCGCCAGGGTGAGTACCACCGCCTTAGCTATTTCCCACTTGCGTTGTTGTGATCCAGTTTAAAGGATAAGGCAGCCATCGCAATTACAGGCATGAGGCATTTCATCTTAATCCTCACAGTGACAACGCACTTGCAGCTCTGCATTTTTGTTACCTACAACCTAAACGCATGAATCGTACATGTTATGGGCGACAGTTACCGCTTACCATCAGGTCTACTCGTTAATCACTAATAAAAATAATAATAATCATCTTGGTGTTAATGTCCCGGTTGTGCTCTCGAGAACGAGGGCCCGGGGTCCGCCTTGACCATGATCCAGGATTTGGCGATCAGGTAATTACAGTGGAGCGACTACCATCTGACCTTCGTGACCCTGCTACCAGGGGAACCTGACCAGATTGGATCATGGCTACATATACAGTCGCCTGAATGTGCAGGTTTCATCACGATGTTTTCCCTCACCGTAAGAGCATCGGTTAGTATTCAACTAATGTACATAAGTCAGAAAACAGTCATTGGTACATGGCCGGAACGGGATTCGAACCCGGGACCTTTGGCTTACGAGTCGGATACTGTAACCGCTCGGCCACCGACGCTCGAATCACTGCGTAGCATAAAAGCAAATCAACGTTTCTCTCTTACTTCCTTTAACACAACACTTGTGAGTTAAAAAACACAACTTTCAACATCCTTACCCCGTTCCCATTCTGTTGGCTGTACAAGTAGAAACTTTTCCTGCAGTCCCGCGCTCTCGTTTGCGCCTTTTGTAGGAAGTTCCTGGAAGTAGAATTGAACATTACTAGTAATACTACTAAAAACAAATGCGAAAGTTTGTTAATTCTTCACGCCACAACTATTGGACGGATTTTTTATGAAATTCTGCACTGATGTAGTTTATAGCCCAGAATAACATAGGCTATAACTTATTCAGAAATTCAATGTGGTTCCCAGAGGAATGGGTCCGGAATGTGATAGCAAAGATAAAAAGGTAGTCTGCAACATACGCTGGAACGATGTGGTTTGAAGGATAATTAAATAGTAATAAAGACAATCGGAGACATTGAATAGCTATTTCACGGCGTACAGGCATAAATTTTGAAAGTATATTTGGCGGAAAGGGTATAAGCGAAGATGGAGAAGGTGGGAAAGGGTAATTACCCACCTGGCCGGGTGTTGGGACCAGGGGTCCGACAGTTGATCGTCGGAAGTAGTATTTATGGCGCGGAAGTTGGCACACTTCTCTAGCGCGATTTAGGAACGGTCAGCGCCATCTATGTGCGGATGCTTGCCAACCTTGTGTTCGTGTAGGTATTCGTAATGTCAGTATTGAGTCGAGTTTCCCTAATGGAGCGATAGATTCGCTATCATCACAGCCCATACCAGTCTACTGCAGAACTCTCCCACGAAAGGGGAAGTAATTGCCATAATCTCCACGCTCGGCAGGCGGGTTGGAGATCGAAGTGTTATAAATATAACAATAGAAAACGCTGCTGCCCATTTTTCAGTCTATAGAGACTAGATCGTTTGCCTCGAAAACATGAGTCGCCTTGTCCGACACCCACGAGTGTAAGGGGTTGGTGCTATTCTACTCTGCCGGACACCATACGACGACTAACGCTATAATCATATACAATTTTTAGCATAACACAGTAGTACTACCCTTGTCACCAAAGATACTAACCTCAAATAAACAGGCTTCCAGGTCTCCCTGATATAATCGTTGTCCACCTCGATCCCTTTCCGTCTGAGGTTGTCCCTGACGGCCACCACCTCATCATACGTCAGTCCAGGCCTTGCCGATCCCAGCTTTTCGAGTTCAGTCCTGACTTCGGCACACCGGCTTTGCTCTTCTGAGGTGTGTTGCCAGTATAGCCACCTGTCTTTGAGGCTTGGACCTGGAAAGTTAATAAATAAATATAGGACACGTAATGATGTTGATTGAAAAGCTTGAGTGGCAGTTGGCAGGGACGTAGCTCGCAGAACAGATGGCCGATGGGGCAGTGTGTTGCCCTTCGAGGTAATACTGTGCTGAGCCACAACCCTTTTGTGTTGCTGCAGCGCACACATACAGCTTATATTTTAAGTGGTATTTCTTTTTTTTTTCTTTGTTAAATTAAGATGTATTTATTTATATTTATTGTTTAGGTATAAGTTGATGTGTGTGCATGGAGTACCAAATAAAAGTCTTTTTATTCTATTCTATTCAGTAAAGTTCGCTATTGCGACCACATACCGAAACATGCAGTGTGGGTAGGCCTCCCACAAGGTGGACCGACGACCTGGTAAAGATCGCAGGTACCAGCTGATATGATGAGGTGCCTAAACCTGCCGGCATCGGGAAAACCAGGATGCTCGGACAATGATAATAAAATAAAGTACACGTGACATAATCACCATGTTTGGTAGTAGGGTAAATCGCTGTGTTGAAAAAAGTGTCATACAGTCACTTATCTGTCGTATCCATGTATCTAGCTACATACATCTACTTGTTCAGTCACTGACTTATCCACTTATAATAGCCATAGATTTATCCATTTATCTAGCAACCGACTTATCCACTGATCTAGCCACTGACTTATCTACTTATCTACCCACCGACTGACCTGTGAGCTGTTTGAGCTGTCGCTCGGTGTCGTCCAGTTTCTGCCGGAGCGCGGTGTCCATGAGCGTGACGGCGGCGTCCCAGTCGCCTATCTACCCACCGACTGACCTGTGAGCTGTTTGAGCTGTCGCTCGGTGTCGTCCAGTTTCTGCCGGAGCGCGGTGTCCATGAGCGTGACGGCGGCGTCCCAGTCGCCTATCTACCCACCGACTGACCTGTGAGCTGTTTGAGCTGTCGCTCGGTGTCGTCCAGTTTCTGCCGGAGCGCGGTGTCCATGAGCGTGACGGCGGCGTCCCAGTCGCCTATCTACCCACCGACTGACCTGTGAGCTGTTTGAGCTGTCGCTCGGTGTCGTCCAGTTTCTGCCGGAGCGCGGTGTCCATGAGCGTGACGGCGGCGTCCCAGTCGCCTATCTACCCACCGACTGACCTGTGAGCTGTTTGAGCTGTCGCTCGGTGTCGTCCAGTTTCTGCCGGAGCGCGGTGTCCATGAGCGTGACGGCGGCGTCCCAGTCGCCTATCTACCCACCGACTGACCTGTGAGCTGTTTGAGCTGTCGCTCGGTGTCGTCCAGTTTCTGCCGGAGCGCGGTGTCCATGAGCGTGACGGCGGCGTCCCAGTCGCCTATCTACCCACCGACTGACCTGTGAGCTGTTTGAGCTGTCGCTCGGTGTCGTCCAGTTTCTGCCGGAGCGCGGTGTCCATGAGCGTGACGGCGGCGTCCCAGTCGCCTATCTACCCACCGACTGACCTGTGAGCTGTTTGAGCTGTCGCTCGGTGTCGTCCAGTTTCTGCCGGAGCGCGGTGTCCATGAGCGTGACGGCGGCGTCCCAGTCGCCTCGCGCGCCGACACACCGATCTTGCAACGCGTTTAGTTGTAGCACTCGAAGGACCTGAAAATAGGGTGATATGGTAAGTTTTATCGTAGAACGGAGGTCTTTTAATCACGGACATCTTTCCGCTTTCTTTCTTTGGTTCTAGATTTGAAAGTATCAAAAGCGTTAACATCAATTTTATTAAAAACAGTTTGTTGTCGCGGACTATTAAATGATTACTGTAGCTGTCATTGAAAGTTCTACATTATTGTCATTGCCATTCAACCCGTCTCAAATATTACCCAACTGTCACATACACTGTCAAGATTACTGTCACTGTCCATGAAATTGTCTATATTATTGTAACTGTCAAGCTGTCTAAAATACCAGTCTAGATTACTGTGCCTGTTCAGTAAAATGTCAATATTATTGTCACTGATAAGCTGTCTAAAATACAGCTTTGATTACTGTCAGTGTCCATGAAAGTGTCTAGATTATTGTCACTGTCCAGCTGTCTAAAATATCAGCCTAAATTACTGTGGCTGTCCATGAAAGTGTCTAGATTACTGTCACTGTCCATAAAAGTGTCAATTTTATTTGGCATTGTCAAGCTGTCTAAAATACCAGCTTAGATTACTGTCACTGTCTATGAAAGTGTCTATATCATTGTCCCCGTCATTAAAACTGTCCCCATTACTGCCCATGTCATTTAAAGTGCCTACAGTGTCGGGACTGACGTCCTCAAACACGCCCAGAGCCCGTACAACACCCCCATACTCACATCCTGCGCCCTCTCCTCCCACCGATGCCTAGCCAGCGCCATCTCCACAGCCTGCCTCTTCACGGGCTCGTACACCGGATCAGCTTCACCAGCTCTCGACATCAGTTGTGCGAACTCCTCTCTGAGGGCTTCGCGGCCGGCGCGGACCGATGTCGAAGCCAGTTCGGACTCGGCCCACTCGCGGAGCTTTATGTCCACTGAGGTGTTGAATTTGTCTGGGGACGGGGAGTAATATTAGAAGAGATACGAGGGGTTGGGTTAGAGAAAACCGGGTGTAATGGAGGAGGAAAGAGGAGGAAAGCGGTCCCTGACAGAAGCCGTGATTGATCAAAACTCTCAAATCAAATATCCAGGCGCGATTTTCGTTGCGTGGCGCCCCACCTCTCCACCTACTTTGCCCTACTTAGTCTTGTCTTGCCTACCGCTTAAATCACTCTATCTATCGATGAAACCAGCATTATAATCCGTTGCGTAGCTTAAATTATATAAACGAGACATCAGTTGCGCGAACTCCTCCCTTGGGGCTTCGCGGCCGGCGCGGACCGATGTCGAAGCCAGTTCGGATTCGGCCCATTCGCGGAGCTTTATGTCCACCAAGGTGTTGAATTTGTCTGGAGACGGGGGGTTAGTGTTACGAGGAGAAATGGTAAGGCAATAGGGGGACTAAAAAGGTCACATTAGCGTTTCATATCATGATTTATATTAGAGTGCCACAAACTTAACTGATCCGGTGGCCAAAATTGAAACAAGTGACGCCATTTTGAATTGTCATGTCAATGTCAACTACAGCAACGCTGAAGATAAGTTTGTGATATACATATTAATATGAAACGTTAATGTGGCGTTTTATACCTCCAGATCTTCGCGCGAGACATCAGCTGCGCGAACTCCTCTCTCGGGGGAGGAAGAATGGGAGTAGGAAATCGAATCCTGACGGTAGTCGGGAATGATCATAACTCTTAACACCAAATTCAGAATTTATTTATCGAATAGGACATAATAGGACATCTCTTCGATCGTCACGAAGGAGTATAATAGTAGGAAGGGAACACACAGTATGTGATCACTGTAGGATAAAATTTAAGAGAGGGCAATGCGGGATATCCTGTTAAATATGGAGCCGCCCGAATGGGAAAATAACTCCACAATACCGTTCTTAATCGTTCGGTGAGCAAGGTCCGCACCATGGGGAACTGTCATTTGTTGCCAGAGGTGTAATCAGTACCGACTGCACATTGAAAAGGTCAGCCTGTCAGTATTGTGTTCCGGTTTGCAGGATAAGGTAGCCAGCGCAATTACAGGCATTTCATCTTAGTCCTCAGTGACAACGCACCTTAAATTTTGCATTTTAGTTACCTGATACCTAACTGCATGACCAGTCTCATAGTATAGGTGACAGTTACCGCTTACCATCAGGTGGGCTGTGTGCTCGTTTGTCTCTGAATAAAAAAATCTAGGTAGAAAAAAGGAAAAAACAGTCTTACTGGGCTCAATGTCGTAAGGGTCTAGCCATATGGTGTCCTGTTTCTGGGTGCCCACTTGTTTGTACTTCACTTGGCGGATGGGAAGGGCTGGGGGACGGACAAGGATGGGGATATATAGGACTGTTTGCGAGTGAAGAGGATGGAATGGTACGGGCTTAACTAACATATCTGTGGATGATAAATTAGTGACCATCTTGGCGTTAATGTCCCGGTTGTGCTCTCGCGCACGAGGGCCCGGGGTCCGCCTTGACTACGATCCAGGATTTAGCAGATTAGGTAATTACAGTGGAGCGACTGCCGTCTGACCTCTGTGACCCTATATCCAGGGGAACCTGACCAGATTGGATCATGGTTACAGTCAGTTGCCTGAATGTGCAGGTTTCATCACGATGTTTTCCCTCACCGTAAAAGCATCGGTTAGTATTCAACTAATGTACATAACTCACAATTAAAACTTAATCAATATCGGAAAACACCCAACAAAGTGTACGTACAGGTACGAAATATTTTTAAAACCTTGCTCTCCCCGAAATAATAATTTATTTATTTTAGCCACTTCTGTCCCACTGCAGAAATAATGCGAAATAACAAACTAAGTTCAAATGTGAAAGTGAAAATAAACAGGAATAAGCATAAAGTTAGAAAAGCGATTTGAATTTTTCTTAAACATTGAATTAGATATTACGGTTTTCCTTTTTTTCTTATTACAAAAAATACACAAACAATGCAAACTTTTAGTAGAAAGGACGTATTTGCCCACGAAAAATGCCACTGGGAACCCTATAATTGTCCCTGTGTTTTATGTACCTGTTTTTTTTGTGTTAAATGTAAATTATCATGTCGTGGCGTCCTTTGTAATAAATATTTTCTTTCTTTCTTTCTATTTGGTAATATACGTCCTTTGCCCATTTTTAATTTAGCAAAATGATCGTAAACACAACTCACCGACATCCTCCCCAGCCATAGCCGCAGCGGGCAGGTATATACCGCCGAACACCTTATCGGCGGCAGCGCTCCATAAGGCCGCCTGCAGTCTCTGTTCCCAGGCGTTGGGCGGAACAGCTGATAGCTCGGCCGACTGGTCGAGCAACTCGGCTCGGGCGCGCTCGAATAGCTCGTCGCGGTCGAGTTCGCGTTGTCTGATGGTGAATAGGGTTTTTTTTATGCTACGTAGTAACAGACGCGCAGAGAGCTCACCTGATGGTAAGTGGTAATTGTTGCCTGATATGTTCGTTTTCTTTTTCTGTCAAGTTCCTTATTATCCACTAGTGGACCGTACACCGCGTACACCAACTTTACCCCTACCTACCCTTCTTTCTTGCTTATAAAATTTCCTCTTGAGTCACTTTATCTATTGTAGAAAACCAGGTCACCTCGATTCCTGGTGTAATTTATTCTAATGTTTTAATAATCACACGGACCTATGTCAACTCAACTAAAACCCAGTCGTCATCCCTAGTCCTCGATTGAAGGGAATTGAACTAACCGATTAAAACGAAACAGGATTAGCAGCAGATTTCCAGGTGCCACAGAGAGATACACATGTGAATGCATTTCGCGGTAAATTGAAATACATTGATAACGGTGTTATGTATAAATTAAAAAACTACATTCGGTTGTAACGCAATAGCAAACCAATAAACGATAAACGATATGACGTTCATAAGAGTTTTGTAAACCTAAACTGAATAAAATTATTTGACTTGACTTGACTATAAACAGGTGTTCCAAAGTTCCTGCATTTAATTTACTCTTCAACGCCTATCATAAGTTAGTAGACCATTTACTAACAGATGCTTTTGGCTTTGGGTATTTTTATTGTCTAGGGAGGCTGACGGACAGACGGTCCTGACGATGCGCAGCGACCATTGGCCATCTGCAATCTAAGGGCAGCGGATGCAGTGCCAGCCTTTAAGGTACCTGTAGACATGCTTATTGAACAACCCCATGTTGCAGTGCAAAGGAAACATTTCGGGCTCATTCAACATCTTGCACGTGCGCTGTACAAAGGCTCGCGATGCCCGTTGGTTAGGTGGATGCCAGGTATCCAAGGGCGGTTCTAGCGCTGTAACATCTCCAATTCGACATGTTTTCAACCCTAAAAACTGTATTAAAACGTCACTAAAATTTATCTTTGACAATATATGACTGTCGAAGATAGTTGAGAAAATCTTTTTTAGATGCAATAGATATTTCAATGTCATTAGTGGCTAGAAAAAATGTCGATTTCGAGATGTCACATTGCGACGGTTAGGCCCCAGATGGTGCAGATAAAATCTATCCCAAAGTGACGGTGGCACCAAGTTAAATAGTTTTTCTGGGTTCAGGATTCTTCAGGATTGAAATAACTTTTTAGAAGCAATCGGCCATGGCCGGAGTCGGAGACAGGTCGCGCGTGGTACCTGGGGAAGGTGTTCTTCCACTCGGTCTCGAGGTTGAACCGCATGGCCTTGAAGGCGTCGGCCTGCTGCTCCACCGACGCGCGCACCATCCGCCAGAAGCAGTCCCTAGGTACCTGGGGAAGGTGTTCTTCCACTCGGTCTCGAGGTTGAACCGCATGGCCTTGAAGGCGTCGGCCTGCTGCTCCACCGACGCGCGCACCATCCGCCAGAAGCAGTCCCTAGGTACCTGGGGAAGGTGTTCTTCCACTCGGTCTCGAGGTTGAACCGCATGGCCTTGAAGGCGTCGGCCTGCTGCTCCACCGACGCGCGCACCATCCGCCAGAAGCAGTCCCTAGGTACCTGGGGAAGGTGTTCTTCCACTCGGTCTCGAGGTTGAACCGCATGGCCTTGAAGGCGTCGGCCTGCTGCTCCACCGACGCGCGCACCATCCGCCAGAAGCAGTCCCTAGGTACCTGGGGAAGGTGTTCTTCCACTCGGTCTCGAGGTTGAACCGCATGGCCTTGAAGGCGTCGGCCTGCTGCTCCACCGACGCGCGCACCATCCGCCAGAAGCAGTCCCTAGGTACCTGGGGAAGGTGTTCTTCCACTCGGTCTCGAGGTTGAACCGCATGGCCTTGAAGGCGTCGGCCTGCTGCTCCACCGACGCGCGCACCATCCGCCAGAAGCAGTCCCTAGGTACCTGGGGAAGGTGTTCTTCCACTCGGTCTCGAGGTTGAACCGCATGGCCTTGAAGGCGTCGGCCTGCTGCTCCACCGACGCGCGCACCATCCGCCAGAAGCAGTCCCTAGGTACCTGGGGAAGGTGTTCTTCCACTCGGTCTCGAGGTTGAACCGCATGGCCTTGAAGGCGTCGGCCTGCTGCTCCACCGACGCGCGCACCATCCGCCAGAAGCAGTCCCTAGGTACCTGGGGAAGGTGTTCTTCCACTCGGTCTCGAGGTTGAACCGCATGGCCTTGAAGGCGTCGGCCTGCTGCTCCACCGACGCGCGCACCATCCGCCAGAAGCAGTCCCTAGGTACCTGGGGAAGGTGTTCTTCCACTCGGTCTCGAGGTTGAACCGCATGGCCTTGAAGGCGTCGGCCTGCTGCTCCACCGACGCGCGCACCATCCGCCAGAAGCAGTCCCTAGGTACCTGGGGAAGGTGTTCTTCCACTCGGTCTCGAGGTTGAACCGCATGGCCTTGAAGGCGTCGGCCTGCTGCTCCACCGACGCGCGCACCATCCGCCAGAAGCAGTCCCTAGGTACCTGGGGAAGGTGTTCTTCCACTCGGTCTCGAGGTTGAACCGCATGGCCTTGAAGGCGTCGGCCTGCTGCTCCACCGACGCGCGCACCATCCGCCAGAAGCAGTCCCTAGGTACCTGGGGAAGGTGTTCTTCCACTCGGTCTCGAGGTTGAACCGCATGGCCTTGAAGGCGTCGGCCTGCTGCTCCACCGACGCGCGCACCATCCGCCAGAAGCAGTCCCTAGGTACCTGGGGAAGGTGTTCTTCCACTCGGTCTCGAGGTTGAACCGCATGGCCTTGAAGGCGTCGGCCTGCTGCTCCACCGACGCGCGCACCATCCGCCAGAAGCAGTCCCTAGGTACCTGGGGAAGGTGTTCTTCCACTCGGTCTCGAGGTTGAACCGCATGGCCTTGAAGGCGTCGGCCTGCTGCTCCACCGACGCGCGCACCATCCGCCAGAAGCAGTCCCTAGGTACCTGGGGAAGGTGTTCTTCCACTCGGTCTCGAGGTTGAACCGCATGGCCTTGAAGGCGTCGGCCTGCTGCTCCACCGACGCGCGCACCATCCGCCAGAAGCAGTCGGCGACGGCCAGCGACAGGTTGCGCGTCGTCACCTGCGCCGCCGTCACCTGCCCGTCCCTGGGGGGGAAACGTCATCATTTTTATTTTGTTGTGTTTAGGAAACAAACAGTCATTTACATAGGTATTTTATGCTACAGTCTGGACAGACTAATCTAGAAGTCTAGAATCTAGGAAAAACTAGTCTAAACTAGTTTGGTGAACAAACAATACGTAAAATCACGACTTTCTGTATCAATCACACTTTATAATCATAATCATTTAATCATTTGTGATACACAGGTTATACAGTTGTTAGGTACAGTTTAATTAGACTTTTTAGAAACATTATTAACAAATTTTAGAAACACTACTTACAAATTTTAGAAACACTTTCACTGTGTATAGATGTTTTGAATTATATAAGAAACATATAGAATGTGAATTTCAATGAACTCTCCTGCAAATTACCCATTTCAATACATAATTTCCATGACCAAATAAGACAATTCTATCTGAACAGAATTTACGCAGTGCCAATCGAGCGGACAGCCCACCTGACGATAGGCGATAACTGTCGCCCATAACATCTTAGATTCATATAGAACTATAGGTGCTATGTTGCTGTGAGGACTGAGATGAAATGCTTCATGCCTCAGTATAACTTAGGGTAATTGTGTTTCTCGTATATTGTATTTTTGCCATACGCATAAATAAACTTAGGGTAATAAAGAGCAAACAGTAAAAGTTAACTATATTTTAAAACGCTGATTCCGACCGGATAAAAATGGCAAAGAAAATAATAAATAAGCCATAATCGCACACACATCCTAGCTAAGTAGGTAGGACGTACTCGCGTACCAGGCTCTAAATCGTTTTGGTAGTTTATCAGAAAACTTTTTAGATGTTTCAAAAAAGAATATATTGATTTAAAATTGCGAACGGGAGGTGTAATTTTGTTCCAGCATCGGGGTTCTGAATACGTAAAGATGCCACGGAATGCCATAGTATTAGATTAGATATACCCGGGCATTCACCGTAACTCGACGACCCTGCGCCTCTTTTATGTGAGTGTGGAAATTATAGTTTCGGTAACACTAATGTTCGTGCCAACCCCAAATATTCCTCAAGGAAATTCAAGAGATCCTTCGGTCTCCGCAAAATCTCCGAGAGGGTGGTTGGTTGTCCTAAATACTTAGACCTATAAGAAGCCACGCCACTGCATTTTAGCAGGACATGGGCAGTTGTTTCTTCTTCCTCTAGGTATGGTCTGCACATACCATAGCATGGTGCTGATAATGTAACAAAACTACCCGTACATTAACCGCTACCTCATGCCCAAAAGTATATCTGTGTATATGTATACTCACTTAAACAGCTTCGAAGATCGGAAGAACCGTTCCTCGTACTCCCGAATGTTCTGTATGGAGTCGTCCTTGCGGCTACGCCCCGTCACCACGGCGTAGTATCCGAGCGCTCGCATCGGGAACAGTTTCCCTTCCAGGATCCGGCGGATCTGGAAGGAGGATGGGGTTTCAAGGGAGATTCGAGTTGTAGGTTTTATGATGAACGCCGAAGATTATAAAGAGATGAAGAGGCTGGCAGACAGGCGAGAAGAGTGGCGATTGCTCCACCGACAAGAGTCATACTCTTAAATATATGATGATGATGATGATTTTCGTCGTTATTCACTGCGGTAATGAAGTAATGGAACATTATCCGAGAGCCGATTAAAAAGAAAAAATAGTTCAAATTATTGTAATCGATGGCGATGATTAGACACGATATTAAAAAATAAATTAAAATGAGACCGTTAGATGTATGAAATTGTAGACATTTTGCGCTTTCTCCTCCAAAAAATTACTATAATAAGACCACGCTAAGCCGAATCACTCTGTATGGCAACTTATGACAAGTTTTTTAAAAGTAATAGAACGTCAGTCATAAAAGTCATAACAAACAATTTGATTTCTGCAGGATTGTTTATTTTCGTGAGTTACTAAGAATATTATTACCTAAATAATGGGCAAAACAATTAAAAAGGAAGTGGCAGTGGTAATTATCAGCATGATTAATAATTTAGTCAAACTAAAAGTACAAGTTCAAGCCAAATATCTGAATGTTTTTACCCTTTATCCCCAGATTATTGCCATATCCACATTTTATAAATTTTACTACTGTCAGTCGATTCGGACTTAGCGTGGTCCTATTACAACACAAGTATCTTTTCACGAAACTCCTTTCCGAGTAACTTCAATTACCAAATTCAATACTTAAGAATCCTGTCAAAGCAGCGCCATCCAGTGAGGCACGCCGAACTAAAGTTTTTACTTTTTAAAGTAGCTGCCTAAAATTCCCTTATGGTCAATTAAATTGGATTAGTCACCACGGTTTTGATTATTTTTACGTCGGTATTTCGGAACGGTTGCATGCTCCATGGTCGTGAGTAGACTGGTGCCGCTGTGTGATCTCGCTCCCAAGGACAGACATACCTGTACACCCTCTTTCGGATTGAACGGTTCACGTTGCCGCAGTGTTTGCTGTTGCGACTCACCCGGTTGGGGTTGGCCAGGTTCTCCTCGGCCAAATCGACCTTGGTGAGCACGAAGATGGTCCGCTTCCCGGCGGGGTCGCACGACGACACCAGGTCCGTCCCGTTGCCGCAGTGTTTGCTATTGCGACTCACCCGGTTGGGGTTGGCCAGGTTCTCCTCGGCCAAATCGACCTTGGTGAGCACGAAGATGGTCCGCTTCCCGGCGGGGTCGCACGACGACACCAGGTCCGTCCCGTTGCCGCAGTGTTTGCTATTGCGACTCACCCGGTTGGGGTTGGCCAGGTTCTCCTCGGCCAAATCGACCTTGGTGAGCACGAAGATGGTCCGCTTCCCGGCGGGGTCGCACGACGACACCAGGTCCGTCCCGTTGCCGCAGTGTTTGCTATTGCGACTCACCCGGTTGGGGTTGGCCAGGTTCTCCTCGGCCAAATCGACCTTGGTGAGCACGAAGATGGTCCGCTTCCCGGCGGGGTCGCACGACGACACCAGGTCCGTCCCGTTGCCGCAGTGTTTGCTATTGCGACTCACCCGGTTGGGGTTGGCCAGGTTCTCCTCGGCCAAATCGACCTTGGTGAGCACGAAGATGGTCCGCTTCCCGGCGGGGTCGCACGACGACACCAGGTCCGTCCCGTTGCCGCAGTGTTTGCTATTGCGACTCACCCGGTTGGGGTTGGCCAGGTTCTCCTCGGCCAAATCGACCTTGGTGAGCACGAAGATGGTCCGCTTCCCGGCGGGGTCGCACGACGACACCAGGTCCGTCCCGTTGCCGCAGTGTTTGCTATTGCGACTCACCCGGTTGGGGTTGGCCAGGTTCTCCTCGGCCAAATCGACCTTGGTGAGCACGAAGATGGTCCGCTTCCCGGCGGGGTCGCACGACGACACCAGGTCCGTCCCGTTGCCGCAGTGTTTGCTATTGCGACTCACCCGGTTGGGGTTGGCCAGGTTCTCCTCGGCCAAATCGACCTTGGTGAGCACGAAGATGGTCCGCTTCCCGGCGGGGTCGCACGACGACACCAGGTCCGTCCCGTTGCCGCAGTGTTTGCTATTGCGACTCACCCGGTTGGGGTTGGCCAGGTTCTCCTCGGCCAAATCGACCTTGGTGAGCACGAAGATGGTCCGCTTCCCGGCGGGGTCGCACGACGACACCAGGTCCGTCCCGTTGCCGCAGTGTTTGCTATTGCGACTCACCCGGTTGGGGTTGGCCAGGTTCTCCTCGGCCAAATCGACCTTGGTGAGCACGAAGATGGTCCGCTTCCCGGCGGGGTCGCACGACGACACCAGGTCCGTCCCGTTGCCGCAGTGTTTGCTATTGCGACTCACCCGGTTGGGGTTGGCCAGGTTCTCCTCGGCCAAATCGACCTTGGTGAGCACGAAGATGGTCCGCTTCCCGGCGGGGTCGCACGACGACACCAGGTCCGTCCCGTTGCCGCAGTGTTTGCTATTGCGACTCACCCGGTTGGGGTTGGCCAGGTTCTCCTCGGCCAAATCGACCTTGGTGAGCACGAAGATGGTCCGCTTCCCGGCGGGGTCGCACGACGACACCAGGTCCGTCCCGTTGCCGCAGTGTTTGCTATTGCGACTCACCCGGTTGGGGTTGGCCAGGTTCTCCTCGGCCAAATCGACCTTGGTGAGCACGAAGATGGTCCGCTTCCCGGCGGGGTCGCACGACGACACCAGGTCCGTCCCGTTGCCGCAGTGTTTGCTATTGCGACTCACCCGGTTGGGGTTGGCCAGGTTCTCCTCGGCCAAATCGACCTTGGTGAGCACGAAGATGGTCCGCTTCCCGGCGGGGTCGCACGACGACACCAGGTCCGTCCCGTTGCCGCAGTGTTTGCTATTGCGACTCACCCGGTTGGGGTTGGCCAGGTTCTCCTCGGCCAAATCGACCTTGGTGAGCACGAAGATGGTCCGCTTCCCGGCGGGGTCGCACGACGACACCAGGTCCGTCCCGTTGCCGCAGTGTTTGCTATTGCGACTCACCCGGTTGGGGTTGGCCAGGTTTTCCTCGGCCAAATCGACCTTGGTGAGCACGAAGATGGTCCGCTTCCCGGCGGGGTCGCACGACGACACCAGGTCCGTCCCGTTGCCGCAGTGTTTGCTATTGCGACTCACCCGGTTGGGGTTGGCCAGGTTCTCCTCGGCCAAATCGACCTTGGTGAGCACGAAGATGGTCCGCTTCCCGGCGGGGTCGCACGACGACACCAGGTCCGTCCCGTTGCCGCAGTGTTTGCTATTGCGACTCACCCGGTTGGGGTTGGCCAGGTTCTCCTCGGCCAAATCGACCTTGGTGAGCACGAAGATGGTCCGCTTCCCGGCGGGGTCGCACGACGACACCAGGTCCGTCCCGTTGCCGCAGTGTTTGCTATTGCGACTCACCCGGTTGGGGTTGGCCAGGTTCTCCTCGGCCAAATCGACCTTGGTGAGCACGAAGATGGTCCGCTTCCCGGCGGGGTCGCACGACGACACCAGGTCCGTCCCGTTGCCGCAGTGTTTGCTATTGCGACTCACCCGGTTGGGGTTGGCCAGGTTCTCCTCGGCCAAATCGACCTTGGTGAGCACGAAGATGGTCCGCTTCCCGGCGGGGTCGCACGACGACACCAGGTCCGTCCCGTTGCCGCAGTGTTTGCTATTGCGACTCACCCGGTTGGGGTTGGCCAGGTTCTCCTCGGCCAAATCGACCTTGGTGAGCACGAAGATGGTCCGCTTCCCGGCGGGGTCGCACGACGACACCAGGTCCGTCCCGTTGCCGCAGTGTTTGCTATTGCGACTCACCCGGTTGGGGTTGGCCAGGTTCTCCTCGGCCAAATCGACCTTGGTGAGCACGAAGATGGTCCGCTTCCCGGCGGGGTCGCACGACGACACCAGGTCCGTCCCGTTGCCGCAGTGTTTGCTATTGCGACTCACCCGGTTGGGGTTGGCCAGGTTCTCCTCGGCCAAATCGACCTTGGTGAGCACGAAGATGGTCCGCTTCCCGGCGGGGTCGCACGACGACACCAGGTCCGTCCCGTTGCCGCAGTGTTTGCTATTGCGACTCACCAGGTTGGGGTTGGCCAGGTTCTCCTCGGCCAAATCGACCTTGGTGAGCACGAAGATGGTCCGCTTCCCGGCGGGGTCGCACGACGACACCAGGTCCGTCCCGTTGCCGCAGTGTTTGCTATTGCGACTCACCCGGTTGGGGTTGGCCAGGTTCTCCTCGGCCAAATCGACCTTGGTGAGCACGAAGATGGTCCGCTTCCCGGCGGGGTCGCACGACGACACCAGGTCCGTCACGTTGCTGCGCTCCGCGTCCACCGACCCGTCCTGACAGACAGAGACACATATTAGACAGACGTATCTTTATTTTGTCCAATAACACATTAAAAAAATAATAGAATAAGTACATAATAAGAAAGCAGGGCGATGCGTCTCAAATCCCTCAGCTTAATGCTATGAATGGCAATAGCCAAACACAGCGCTAGTTTTAGACAGACCAAACTAGCACGCGTTGCTCATTGAATAAGGGTAATTGTTGTATCACGCATGTTGGAAGGAAGAGCGATGCAAAAAGTGCGTTAAAGTGCTTGTTAAATGTTGTATTATACAGAAAATGTATATATCTTAGACTAAATGTAAATCTTACCTGTATGCACAGAATAATTGCGTTGGGGTTGTCCATGTACTGTTTGGTCATCTGCTTTATGGCTTCGCGCGTATCGGACGCCATGTCCACAGTTTGGGTCTGAAAGGGAACGACGATGGTGTTATTATAGGAATGAGGGGTTTTCTCAGGTGGTAGGACTCTGTCAAGCCTGAGGAGTTCGGCTGGGTGAGTCCTTATCTATATTTGCCGCTAAACAACAATGCTTGCGTTGTTGTGTTCTGGTTTGAAGGATAAGGTAGCCAGCACAGTTACAGGCATTTCAATTGCTATTACAGGGTTTTCAAATCAATTATACCCAGATTATTTTTCCCCGATATTAGCTGACCATATTAATATATCAGAGGTGGGCTGTCCATCCCTGACATTGAAGAGGATGGACTGTCAACCTCTGACATTGCAGAGGTGTGATGCCCACTCCTGATATTGTAGGAGGTGTGCTGGTTGCCACCCCTGATATAGCAGAGGGCGAGCTGTCCATCCCTGATATAGCAGAGGGCGGGCTTTCTACCACTGCTATAGCAGAGGGTGGACTGTCCACCCCTGACATTGCAGAAGTTAGGCTGTCCACTCCCGACATTGCAAAAGGTGGGCTGCGCACCCCTGATATTGCAGCAGGTGGGCTATCCACCGTTGATATAGCAAAGAGTGGGCTGCCCACCCCTGATATTGCAGCAGGTGGGCTATCCACCGTTGATATAGCAAAGAGTGGGCTGCCCACTTGTGACATAGCAGAGTGGGCTATCCACTCCCGACATTGCAGAAGCTGGGCTGTCCACCTTTGACATTGCAAAAGGTGGACAGTCCACCCTTGATATTGCAGCAGGTGGACAGTCCGCCCCTGACATTGCAGAAAATGGGTTCTCCGCCCCTCATATTGCACAAGATGGGCTATCCACCCCTGGTATTACAGATGGCGCCTCCAAAACCATCCACACCGCCACCTATTGTCGAAAACGAACCAACTCACCGATATAACGCCGGGCAGGTCGACCAGCACCATCCGATGCAGGCCGGGGCCCTTCACCGACATCGATATCACTTCCGAAGACACCGTACGCCCGCCTCGGACGCTGTTGCGCATCCGGAGTTCTACTTCCCTGGGGGGACGGGGTACGGGTTAGCACGCACGCGCACGCACGGGTTAGCACGAATGCGCACGCGAAAGTGTTAATGTATGTGTGGATGGCACTGCACGGCATAGACACAGGCTCCACTCGCACGCGACCAGTAGGCTAATTACGTAACGCTGTTGCCAACAATTCCCTGACTTCAATGATTGAAATTGTTACTTTTGCGATTCCGTATTATCGATACGGAATCGCAAAACCCATCATCCATAAAGCTTCAGTTGCTAACAAAGTTTCATTGCAATAAACTGAAACTATTAAATCGATCATACGTAATCGCAAAAGTAACAATTTCAATCATTGAAATCATAGAATTGTTGGCAACAGAGTTACGTAATTAGCCTACTGAATGAGATGAAACCTTGTCGAAGTAAATCGAAATTACAGTTCTCGGGTGAATCGGTTTTGGTGGTAATTTCTTTGCTTGCACTAATTCGCCCGAGATCTAATTTCGATTTACTTCGATAAGGTTAGGTCCAATGAGGAAAGGACCTTCTTTTAAGAGAATAGGACATAATGTCAAATAATGAGTTTAGACCTTTTGAAATATAAAATGGCTAACGGATGTGCCCATAAAGAACTAGCACAACAACTAGAATTCCCTAACATTATGGTACATCATTGGCACGTTTACGACCTGTCTTTGCCAAAGAAATTGAACCATAGGGACCGCCCTTTTTCTTTCATCATTCGTCAAAGAGTTTCTTTCGTCATTGGTTCTATCTCATTCTGCATTATTTTTTATTTTTCACAAGCGACCCGCCCCGGCTATGCACTAGTAGTTGTAACCTATTACCCATTGAAACAAATTATATTATGAATCACACTGTCTATTGGTTAAATTCCGGGTGAAAATCCGTTCAGCAGTTTTTGAGTTTATTGCGAACAGACAGTATAATATATAGTGATTATCTGCATCTGATTATAGTAGAAAACCACGTAGCAGCTTGCACTTATTTGCTGCAGATACTGTTACTTACCTACATAAGACAATGCTTTTCTTAATTTTTTGTATTATTTTTAACATTATTTATTTGTGTTCTCATAAATGTTCTTATTCTTATTCACTTCATCATCATATCAGCCCGAAGACGCCCACTGCTGGGCATAGGCCTCCCCCAGAGATGATCACAAAAACCGGTCCCGTGCTTTTCGCATCTAGCTGGTCTACAATCTTGACTGCGGTCGTCGGTCCACCTTGTTGGAGGCCTACCGAAGCTGCGTCTTCCGGTACGTGTTCACCACTAGAGAACTTCAACTCCTATTCACTTACTTTCTCAAATCGGCGAGATCGCTCTCCTTGTTGAGGTCGAACTCCCTCGCGGAGTCACGGAACTGCGCCACGTGGTACGGGCCCTCCGAGAGGGTCACCTTCACTGGGGCCCTGGGGAATTACATGGGGGAAGTCATCATCATCATCAAGCCTTGTGTAGCTCACTATGGGCCTTTTAAGAAAGCTCACTGTTACCCAAAGAGCAATGGAAATCTCGTTGCGCGTTTGGATCAGAAATGAGGAGATCCGCAAGCGAACCTTCGACATAGCCCTAAGGATTGCCAGGCTAAAGTGGCAGTGGGCAGAGCACCTAGCTCGAAGATGAGGTTAGTAGTTTCTTGAAGTGAAATGTGGGTAGTTATTTTAGTGGCACCTTCACTGGGGCCCTGCCAAATTATATGAGGGTAGTCGTTTCTTGAAGTGGAATGTGGGTAGTTATTTTGGGTACGGCTTCTCGCTCATTTTCACTGGGACCCGGGGAATTATATAAGTGTAGTTTCTTCAGTTGGAATGAGGGTAGATTTTTGTGGCTTCGGAACTCTAAACCTCTTCCATCCATAATCTAGATATGCATAATCAGATTTCACCCAGAAAGTTCCCAGGGGGCGATTAAAAGGTCTCAAAATTGTTTCGATTGTATGAAAATTGAACATGTTCCCGATTTTTTTTATTGTAAAAGAGTGTATATAGAAAGTATTCAACTAACCTGGTACACATCTCGCCGGCGCCCCTCGGAAATATCCGGGCCTGCGCTATCATTTCCAGCACAGAGGTCTTCCCGGCGGACTGGTCGCCCACCACCACGACCCGCGGCAGGCGGTCGGTCTCCCCGGCGTCCCAGCCGGATAACTCGTCAAGGACCGACGAGTACATGTCGATTAGGGAGCGCTGGGGGCCAATGAGCTGATCAGATAGATGGCTAAAAGCAACCGTAGATGAATGGACGAAAATTATGTCACGCGACATATGAAAATTATGTCAGAAAACATTTAAAAATTATGTCATACAACATATAAAAACGATGTCAGAAAACACATGAAAAGTATGTCAGAAAACCATTTCATTCAAGAAAAAGATGATTGACAATAAACGCCTTAAAATGTCAGCTGTAAAACACTCGAGCCACTGATATGAAATAGGAGGCCAGTCTGAGCTATCGTTTCCACCACGACCCGCGGCAGGCGGTCGGTCTCTCCGGCGTCCCAGCCGGATAACTCGTCAAGGACCGACGAGTACATGTCGATTAGGGAGCGCTGGGGACCGATGTACGGATCAGATGATTGAGGACGATAGAAGGCTATTAAAGCCAATTGGGGGAGGATCGAAGAAAATGATGTCACACGACATATAAATATTATGTCAGACACATAAAAATTATGCATGAGATAATTTATTTATTTATTTGTTTATAAACTTTATTGCACAAATTACAGCAATTGGCGGACTTAAAGCCATTGAGGCTTTGTCTAACAGTCAACCAGCAGACCATGCAGAGAGTGATTAAGTAGGTGCTACTTAACAGAAAAATATTGAAAAAAGTGAAAGAAACACATTTGAGATAAAATTAAATCAAATTAAATTAATACTAATGATAATGGCGTCCTAGGTGAACACAAATCAACATTTCTTTATTGAGTAGGACATTCAATATCTCTTTCAATCGTCAAAGAGTTGATAGTGAGCATCTGGGGCCGCGGGTTGAGTTGACCCAAAAAAAGAAGAATTAAATATTATTTGATAGTGGTCATTTGGGCCCGCGTGCCGAGTGAGATGTGGGCTGAATTGATCAATAAATCGTAGTACGCCGTTTGCACTCGCATTCGACGCAGTGACGTCAATCCATCGCTTCATACGCCTCCCGCGTGTCTCCTCTCCTGCTACCGGCAGGTTACGCAGATGTGAAGTAAATGCAGGTAAACTTAACGCCAAAGCCGGTCCTATTCAAGGTTAGGTTGAGTTCCTACCTTATGAGCTGATTACATTTGTCTAAATTCAGAAGCGTGAGAGCAAATCAGAGTTATTTAATGTATTGTTCATAAAATAAGGTCCATTTTTGTATCACTTATGTTATTTTACGCGTCGAAGGCGTGATACAAAAATTTACCTTTGTCTTTGAGCAATATATTCTATTTTGATTTGCTCTCTCTCTTTTTGTTTCTGAACTTAGACGACAGAATTTAGCCAAATGTAATAAGCGCATTATTTAAATTTATTGCTACCTTAATAAAATTAAAAGAATTGAACAAGTGGGCTTAAATACCAGAGCAGATACAAACAAAAACACCCACCTTCAACTTCCTAGCAGGCGCTACCCGTCCCTGCCTCAGCAGCAGGTTCTGCTGTCGCAATTCCCTGTTCTCCTGCTCAAGCCTTTGCAGCTCCCGCTGGTAGCGCGCTTGGAGGGAGAGCACTTCCTCTTGGAGGGCGTGCACGCGTTGCTCTGATGGGGGAAATGATGACGTATGGAGTTGGAGTCTGGTAAGTGACGAGGGTAGTGACGTGTGGTGACTGAGAGAACTCCTTCAACTCATCATCATCATCTAAGTAAGTGGAAGTAATATATCAGTTATCTAGCACCCATAGTACAAGCTTTGCTTAGTTTGGGGCTAGATGGCGCTGTGTTAATTTGTCCACGAATATTTATTTATTATTATTTATTTATCTTGGCGTTATTGTCCCGGTTGTGCTCTCGAGAACGAGGGCCCGGGGTCCGCCTTGACCATGATCCAGGATTCAGCAGGTCAGGTAATTACAGTGGAGCGACTGCCATCTGACCTCCATGACCCTGCTACCAGGGGAACCTGACCAGATTGGATCATGGTTACACATCCAGTCGCCTGAATGTGCAGGTTTCATCACGATGTTTTCGCTCACCGTAAGAGCATCGGTTAGTATTCAACTCAGAAAACAGTCATTGGTACATGGCCGGAGCGGGATTCGAACCCGGGACCTCTTGCTTACGTATCGGATACTGTAACCGCTCGGCCACCGACGCTATTATGTACCATAATTCTAGGGAATTCTAGTTGTTATGCTAGTTCTTTATGGGCACATCCGTTAGCCATCCGTAGAGCATCGGTTAGTATTCAACTAATGTACGTAACTCAGAAAACAGTCATTGGCACATGGCCGGAGCGGGATTCGAACCCGGGACCTATGGCTTACGAGTCGGATACTGTAACCGCTCGGCCACCGACGCTGAAGAACCCCTTCGACTAAGGGTCAAGACATATTTTCGTCTATGCTATCGTATGACCAGGGGCCCTATATATTTGAAAAGCTCGCCTTGATTCGTACGGTTTCCAATTTTAAATTTCGGCATAAAAATTTGGTATTTTGATGAACAATGCTAATTTTCTGTATTTTTCAACCTTAATGTAATTTTTTAAATATTGAATTTTTCATGCTGAAAATCAAAAGTGATTACCGTTCAAATCGAGGCGAGCGATTCAAAAATAGAGCTTCAGTACTGCGATTCTCTAAAAAACAACCTTGATCGCAACGATGGAATGTAGGATGTGTTGTCGGATGATAACAATACTCGTATAACAATAGGTAGTTGCGCGTTGCTATTTTTATCGTTGATAGTTGCAATCCGACCAAGCTCTGTCACTTTTCACCGATGCGCTCACGGATGTTGTCTTAAGAATCGACCGGCTGGGGGCACTGTTTCATTAAAGTAATAGCTCGTAATGTATGGTAAAAATAATACAAGGTGTCTCAAAAGAAAGATTATATTTATTTAGTATACTGCGTGAACGCAATGCATCCGAGGGGCGCGGGGGTTATGTCAATCGGTAGCCTGACTCTTGGGAATTCAGTCGCTATGGAGCGTTTCTCAGGAGCAGACCGCGCGTTGTGCGTGCGAGAGTTTTACAAAAACGGTAATTCGGCGACTGTAGCGCGTAGGAGATTCTGCAGTATTCGAGGTTTTCGCCACTCAAATGATGCGCCAAGCATTCTTCTTATTCGAAAATGGGTCAAAAAGTTTGAAGAGACCGGTACAACGCTGGAAAAACCAAAATCCGGGCAACCAAGGTCATCAAGAACGGTAGAAAACGTGGAGAGTGTTAATCAGTTTGTTCGTGATGACCCGAACCTTTCAATTCGGAAGCGCGCAAGTGCTTTAAATGTGCATAGATCATTATTACACCGCATTTTGCACAAAGATCTAAAGCTGCACCCCTACAAAATTCAATTAGTGCAAGAATTAAAGCCCCAAGATGCCAGTCAGAGGCTTGACTTCGTAAATCAGGCAATTGAGCGCTTTTCAACATATACGAATATTTTGTTTTCGGATGAAGCTTATTTTCATCTTAATGGACACGTAAATAAGCAGAATTGCCGCTACTGGAGTGCAACGAATACGAAACGCAAGCATCAGAAACCCCTTCATTCGCCTAAAGTGACCGTATGGACAGCGATGTCGGCGCGAGGAATTATCGGCCCTTACTTTTTTGAAGACGAATGGGGGCGTGCAATTACAGTGAATTCAGAGCGTTATGTGGAGATGTTAGACGACTTCTTGGTGCCTGAACTGCAAAACTTTTCTGGCTAAAACCAAAGAACATGGTTCCAGCAGGACGGAGCAACGTCACACACGTCTAATACATCTCTGCCACGAGTTCGTGAAATTTTCTCGGGCAAATTGATCTCCAGGAGAGGTGACATAAATTGGCTTCCACGCAGTCCTGATTTAACCCCTATGGACTTTTTCCTATGGGGTTATCTTAAATCTAAAGTTTACGCCAATAAACCGACTTCCCTGGCGCGTTTGAAAGAAAATATCCGTCACGAAATGGCAGCCATCACTGAGTCCACCTGCCGAGTCGTCATAAGTAATTTTACTGTTCGATTAAATGAGTGCCGCGAACGCGAGGGTCTACATTTGAAAGATATTATTTTTAAGAAATAAATTCAACTAAATAAAATAACCCAAATTGTGTATTTTAATAATCAATAAACATTTTTTCGATACACAGCTTACTTTTTTTTTAATCGATCCACTAAATATAAACATTCTTTTGAGACACCTTGTAGAACGCGCAGTCTTTAATTAAATTCAATAAAGCGCGACATTTTCCTAGAGAATATTGACTACGCGACGATGGGTGAACGGGTCAAATAGTATGGGTACGTTCCCCAATAAGAGACAAAAAAAAAATCCACAGTCCTCACCGTAAGTGGCCTTGTCATCTGCCGCGGCGTTCCTGGTCGCCTGCCCCGCGCCCGCCGCCGGCTTGCTCTGCAGATTGTTCACCAGTTTCGGCGGTGATTCTGTGGATTATCAATACAGAATGTCTAGAACCAGTTCATTCCTTTTGGGGAATCGGTAGCCAGGTTATTGCGTTTTGTTATTCAGACTATCTTGCAATCTTGGCGTTTCAAATGTACTGTCAGTACCATAGGGTCCCAGTTGTAGGACTAACTGTATGGCTTTTATTCTCGCCATTAAATAAAATAAGCTTTTAGGCTTGAAAAAAAATATTTAGACACATAATGTTAGGTAGATGTCCCCTCATGTGAATTAAACATAGCTTAGATATTTCTTTATATAAACGCGCAGTGCGCTTACAGCTATCATCTAGTTTAATGCCTTCAAATCCAACAAATATATTTCTATTCTATAATATAATTATAATATAACTTACCACAAGCGTCAACACACTAAGAGCTAAAGCATACACAGCACTAATGAATACGACTAGAATTAATGAAATTAGAATGGGATGACGAGTGAATGAATAAATAAATAAATAATCTACATACATATTTTATCAACGAAATGACTATTACTCAAAAAAAATTTGGTTACAGCCATTGCTATGAATATAAAATAAATAAATAAATAAGATAACCTTCTGGTAGATCTCTATTCTGTGTTAGTAGACAGGGTTACAGACCTGCCACAAATTTATCTGACCCGGTATTCATGGTCCTTCGACAGTTTTTTTTTTTTATTTTACAAGACAGGCATTTGACCGCCATCTCACCTGTTGGTAAGTGACGATGCGGCCGATGATGGAGCATGTCCGTCTTGGATATTCCATATTATATTGATCAGGAAACACAATCGCAGGTAATGCGTTCCACTCCTTAGCCGTACGCATTATAAAGGTCGAGCCAAAGCGAGTCTTGCGGGTAGCTGGAATATCTAAGACCTAAAGATGAAGTGCTCGCCCGGATCGTGTCTCCCGTCTGACATTACAATGCACACCGCTGCGCGCAAAGTCGCCCGTCACAGGGTCTGATAAGTATGTGGCACTGTACAAGGATATTTTGGTACTTAAATGAGTGTGTGGTTGTCGAACATTAACTCCAGCTGTCAAATCTGTCAAAAGTGACGCTGTTAGTTCTGATTTCGGCCACGTGCCAAAATATCCTTGTAGGTCTGTAAATGAATGAGGGAGTCAGCTTACGTCATCCAGTGAGACAAAGCCAGCACCAATAAGACGATCAACATTTACCTACCGACATAAGCAGCGTTGCTGGTTGCAGCCATACCTACTTAACTCTAAAAACATAGTGTTCTCACACGTTACGATATGAAGAGGAGCTTCTGATAGTTCTCCATTTCTGTTAGTAGATACTAGACAGGGTTACAGACCTACATAGATCTTTTGGCAGTTAGATGAGGGCGTGGTTTGCATCCAGTGCATATTCTATTGATGTTATCTTGTAAAGTGTGCCTCTTTACAAGATGGTGGCGTTAGATCTAATTTCGGCCACGTGCCAAAATATCCTTGTAGGTCTGTAAATGAATGAGAGAGTCAGTTTGCGTCATCCAGTGAAACAATGCCAACGACAATGCTAAGCATATGATAATCATAGTCCAACAAACTTATCTTGCCGGTGACAGCTTCGCTTTCAAAACGTTGACACTTAGTTCCAGCTTTGGCCACCGTGTCAGATAAGTTAGTGGCCCTCTACCCACCGATATCAGCAGCGTTGTTGGCGGCCGCGGCGGCCACGGCATCCTCGTAGCGCTCCGCGAGCCACTCGCGCAACATACCTACTTGACTCTAAAAAATGTGGTGTTTTCACCCGTTTCTATATGAAGATGACCTTCTGGTTGTTCTCCATTTTATGTTAGAAGACACTAGACAGGGTTACAGACCTACACGAATCTTTTGGCACTAGGATGTGGACGTAGTTCGGAGGGGACGCTCTTTCAAGAGGGCGGCGATAGTTCTGATTTCGATAACGTGCAAAAAGATCCTTGTAGTTCTGTAAATGAATGAGAGAGTCAGCTGACGCATCCAGTGAAACAATGCCAACGATAATGCCAAGCAGATGATAAACTTCTATAGTGCAACAAACTCATCTGAGCCGGTGACAACAGTTGGAAAGCTCCAGCATTGGCCACCATGTTTGGAATTTACATGTCACCGTGTCAGATAAGTTAGTGGCCATCTACCCACCGATATGAGCAGCGTTGTTGGCGGCCGCAGCAGCCACGGCATCCTCGTAGCGCTGCTCCAGCCACTCTTTCAGCTCGGCGGCGCGCGCGTACCCCGCGTCCCGCAGCCGCGGATCTACGCCCATTGTCATCAGTGGCGCACCTACCACGCAACGCTAGCTCAGGGGACCGGTTCAATGTTGGAGTACAAAGTGGGGGTGTGACGGATATGTTTTTATCGGAATCGGTATCCAAATCGGAGGTAGAAGAGATATGCAAGAAACTAATAGTGTTAAGACTGTTAAGAGTGGGTCTAATAATAATACTCTTTAATTAACTATTTGATACTCCATTTGGTCACCATCTCGGTCGCGGTCACCGTCGGTCACCATCTCGGTCACGGTCACCGTCAGTAAATATTGCCAGTATTGGAGTACAAAGTAGGGCTTTGACAGATGTGCTTTTATTTGATTTACTTAAGGGAAATCAACAGCAATGAGGACAATGTAAAAACATACTGCCAACACAGAGCCGTATAGGTACAGATTCATATTGAATATGTTTCTCAAAGTTGCAAACTACATATTATCCATCTTTGGCACTATAATGTTACCCCACAGTTTT
This sequence comes from Blastobasis adustella, assembly GCA_907269095.1. Classification (NCBI taxonomy): domain Eukaryota; kingdom Metazoa; phylum Arthropoda; class Insecta; order Lepidoptera; family Blastobasidae; genus Blastobasis; species Blastobasis adustella. The sequence continues at coordinate 13,529,804 of OU026138.1, read as the reverse complement.
CATCAATATACTACTCATTAAGATAGTCAATGGTTTTGTAATGGAAACATGAGAGAGAGCTTACAGTCTATATAATATTTGTATGGAACTATGACCGTATAATAATACATAGAATCATATAACAACTCTACAAAATTACATGTATGGTGTGGTAATGATACTTAGAATGCTTAATCCCCCGACAGAGGTATGTCCATCGTCTTTACAATAGCTTAAGGGTAGCCAAATATTGGAAACATTAACAGTACAATTACTCAATAGCTAAATTGTTGATGATAATACTCCATATTAATAATACTCACTATGAGTATCCTAATTCAAATAAATATCCTCTAAGTTACTTGTATAATCATAATTGAATAGTCAAACGTATGGTCTTATCTTGTAAATTCATACTGTATGCTACTCACCAATTTGGAGGCTATCTCCGAGTTTGTCTTTCGCTGTAATTAGTGTGCCGGTGAACCGGTCCCATTGATCATTGTCCGGAAGCAACTCGTTCAACCAGCCCATGTCCGGCAGACCGTCCTTCCATTCTGCATATTTCTGAAAAGGAATGTAATAAAAATTACAATGGTCCATAAATGAGGTGGAAGGAGGTGTTTGACATCATCTTCAATCTGTCTATTCCAAAGTGTGGTGGTGATGACAAAACATAGAATGTAATTATAGCAAAATATATAAGTAATTGAAGTATAGTGCAATAGTGATAGTGGATGATGAATGAGTGACCTTATTATATCACTGAACCAAAACAACATACTTTTAAAGTTGAATTACCTTATTCAAAGTCATTCCACCGCCAACAGCCCCTCCGAGTACCAAATATCTAATCTTCAGCACTCCCCTTACGGCTCTTGCTATCAGCATGCCATATTGACGTCGAGGTATGTGACTTGTATCTATGGGCTTGCGGAGTAGGAGACTGCGACCTGTCCAAGCTGAGAAGGCCACAGCTCGCTTGTCCACACACGACCATGCAGTCGATTTGTGCAGCGATGCTCTGCAAACATAGGGGTTCGAATTTTAATAGTTTAATTAGATACTATACTCAATAATGAATAAGTACAATCACGAACATGGTATAGGGGGTGTTAGGTAAGCTGTTCGGTGATAAATTTACGAAATCTGATGAATCAGCAGCTATTGATTTTGATTCTGTAAGACCTTTTGACTTTTGTCATAACAAAGTTGTGATAATTTTTTTCATTAAGTAAACAAGAGTTAATTGAAATATTACACGGTTACCTCATGCGATTGTGCAGTATTCTCGACATTGTTTACGTAATTTCTTCTTTGCGTATAATGATTACTTCATAAACATAACCAAAGAATCTAATGAGGAACAAAATCCTATTTCATAACCTTCGCCGGTACATAAACAAAATATAATAACGTAAAACCAAAAACTAAGTGTATAACGTAATTCTATTGAGTATAAATTACACAATCAACTATGTAAATCATTATAAATCACTTCATATTTTGAAAATTCGGAAAATTACGAATTTTCATGACCATTTCTAGCTCGATTGACATTGACAGTATTTTTTTTACAAATCTATTTTCATCATTGCCAACGCAGAAAAGTGTAGTCTTTGCGTTTTATTGCTGCATGGAACTCCCATGGAAAGAGGATGACGTCAAGTTCTGCTTAAAAAAAATTCATCACATGGCAACACATTCGATAAACGTCAAAAATGGATTGAAATTTTCTGCTGTGTGCATTGCTAATTTTCCTTAAAATTTAACCCCAATAACAGGATTTCGTGATTATTTATAAAGGAACTGTGTGAAAGAAACATAAGACTTCAGTTCAGTGCTAAATATCTAGTGAAATGTGTTCGTGTACTATGATTTAATTGATGCTGAGACATCGATATTTTTCTTGTAAGTGATTCTTTTTTGGTATCCTATCTTCTGTCAAGGATAATCAAGTGCTATTTAACTTTTAATGGTGCACTTGACCAGGAAGTGATGATATCACCATAGGTTCTTTGAACCCTGCCACTTGTCTACGAGATATCAGACCGATTGTGTGTATAGGGCTTCTTCTGATTGGTTTTATTTTTAGCCTAGAGTAGTACGCGCATTGCGGTGATGTTTGTTTGTTCGCCTTTATATCTGTTTACATTGTGGAGCACTGTAGGGCGCGTACACGCCACTATCAAATATTCAAATGAACTAAATTAGTCCAAGGATTCCAAACACCACCTTACAACAATTCCAACTTTTTATATACTGCTAACTCTTTCATAAAGCCTTAAGCACCTACTTATTTATGCTTCAAGTAGGTACAATTGTGTGTCTATTTTAGACTGGATTCCATGCTATAAATAGATAAATTAGAGGCATGTGTTTACTGTACCTTTTGAAACTGTTTGAATGTGGAATGTTAGAACTCGTTTAATGTTTATACTTCTTGGTCATGCCTTTTCTGTTAAAGTATGGGGGAACTTCTACCACATCATTAACAGAAAAATCATTTTATAAAGTTAATATTGTTGCTCTTGTATTCATAATTGTAGCTTGTGGCACTCAATAATCTCTGCTAACCCCTATGGGATAAGGGTGTGTAATATCGGCTGCCAATCAGCTCCTGACTCAAAAGATAGGCTGGGTCGCTGCCTACAAGAATTCTACATCTTATTATTTTTCACATTGCCAATTGTCTCAGATCTTATCAGGTTCCTACTTATCATTTCACTTCACAACAATACTGCAATAAGTTATCAGTTACTGCATTACTACAAAAGTGATATAGTAATTAGATAGCAGTAGTGGATATTTCTCACTTGGTGACTATCTTTTTTATTTAGGTATCTATTTGGCTATTATTATTATTATATTATCAGGTTGTAGGACTCTGTCAAGCCTGAGGCATTTCATATTAGTCCTAGAGTTTCCGCATTTTTGTTGCCTGCTGATGTTTTTGCAAGCTAAATGCATGAATTGTAGATGATTTGGGTAACAGTCCCCGCTTACCATCAGGTGGGATGTCTGCTTGTTTGTCACTGTGTAGTATAAAATAATTGTGCATATTCCAAATGTTATTATTTACTAAACAGGTGCCTATAAGAAATACATACATAACATCATGCATTTTTCTCGTAGGGCTAGATGAAGGCCACATTTATCCACATCAATCTCTCTCGCTTCTTCCACATTCATATATTTGTTTATGAAATATTGGAATTTATTTATTTATTGTTAACATTGTGCTATACTGTAATACCTAAATCATTTGCCAATAAAGTAGAGCATATTTCTGTAAAGCAAAATGCATTCAACTCTCAGGGTTGACAAGGCTTTTCAAACAACTTCCAACAAAGGAAAGGTTGTAATTTTTTACAATAAAAGAATAACAACTACTTCCAATTTTGTCCTTAACTCTACCTTGTTTACTTTACATTGTAATAAGAACATTTGTATTTGTATTGTATGGATGACAGTTTCCGCTTACTATGAGGTGCCTTGTTTGCTTGTTTCTCTCAGCGCAGCTTAAAAAACAAGACATGAGCAATGGGATTGAATCAGTATGAACTGATTTTGACATGCTAAGTAGTTGATTAGCACATGAATTGTACTGTACATTTCAGCTACAGATAACTGTAACCTGACACTAAGGTCAAAGTACTGTAGTCAGGGGCATAGCAATTGGCAGTTTATTCTGAGATTAACCTGTTATCTTGTATTGAAGTGTAACATTCTACTTTACTTTTAGACATAGACATAATGAACAACAATATATTTAACACAAATAATAATAATTTTGATTTTGTAACTTGAATTTTTTAAAAGCTATGATGCTAATTCTGAATTACAATAACATAATGTTGTCAACTATTGTGGTCATTATGACACATTTTAAAGGTTCCGGGTTTTCCTACATCGTTGTTTTCATAAACAAAGGTATGAACATGCTTAGAGAATCCAAAACATACCTATAAAATTTCACTAGTAGACAGGTATTTTATACCACCATCTCAAATGATGTTATGATGCTTATCTGCATAGATTATGTTGCAGATAATTTAGTCAATGTAACTCAGACATTTTAATGTTGTTTTAAGTATAAACAACAGGTTTAGGTTGTTTAGTTTGTTGTTTTGGTGTGGTTTAGTGTTTTAGTTGTTTATGCCTGGCAAGTCTAATTACAAAAAAAAGAAAAAACGATAGTGAACATTATGATTACATTGACAATTTAAATGTACTATGTGAATAAATGCAGCAATACAAATTGTACAGAGGTACAGCGATGTATAGTGTTTCGGCTGATCGAGGACAGTAATTACTTAATTCAATGTTACTTTTAGTCGGTTTTATGTTCTTTTCTCTTCTTTTTTTGTTGCACCACCTTGTAATTTTTGTTAGTTGCTCTCTGGTTGACTGGTAGAAACAGCTACATAGCTTTAAGTCCGCCATTGTACATGCATGCATGTAATGTGCATAAAGTTTAAAAAAAAAAAAAAAATTAATCACCAGCCCTAATATAGGCACATCAGCCGTTAGCTGCTCTCCTATTAACTCATAATAATAATTATTATTATTCTTAGGACATCTCTTCCAAACAACCCAAAATATTTAATATCAATGTAAATCTAATCAAACATAAATATTAAATGCCTTCAATTATTCAAATGTATGGAAATTATTTTATACTTTACATTGATGAGGGAGCTATAACGTCATAAGACAAATCTGTTGCAATGACATCACCTCTTTAAAATATTATGACGTACAAATAAATTGCTGTGAGAGGACTTTTATTAATGGACCCCAGTGTCGTTCTCTTCTGAAATTTAGTCTGGGGATAACTTCTCGTTATTCCCAGACTAAATTTCAGACTAACTAACATCCATCCAAACATTCATACATCCATCCATCCTTACAAACAAGCTTTACAATTACAATATTAGTAGGATTTGTTAGGAGTTTATGTAAGTAAGTATGTATGTAGGTACTTACTTTTTACTGTAATGTGCATGAAGTTTTAAATAAATAAATAACTAAAATCATACTGTGGTTTTGTAATTCATGTCTGTTTTCCAGAATTATAATTAAATTTAATATGTTTTGGTTTGCTTCACAGTCTGACTAACAAAATAAAATAGTACAGTCAGCCGCAGAAGAGTAAATAGACAAGCAAATGAGACTCTTGGTATGGGTTAATACATAAATGCGAATTATATTTTCCGAATGGGATGATATCACCTCACCACAAATGCATGTAGGTGTGAATAACTACAAAAACACTATATTATCCTTAGACACAGGAAATAACCACTTTGCATAGTTTTTCAAGGTGTCTCTGTAATTCAGCTTTTTTGGTTAATACTGGTAACACAGCCTGCATTCACACAGTTACAGTCAGCATCAGAAATATCTACGAGTATGTGTTCTGACTGATAGTAGATGGTATCCAGCTAAAACCCAAGCAAAGGCGCGTCAGCGGCCGAGCGGTTGAGGTATTCGACTCGAAAGCGGGAGGTACTGGGCCGTTGCGGCCATATACCATTGACCCTTTTGTGAGTTATGTACATTAGTTTAATACTTATGCTCTTACGGTGAGGGAAAATATCGTGATGAAACCTGCACATTTAGGCGACTGAATGTGTTGTAACCATGATCTAATAAGGTCGGGTTTCCCCTGGTCATGGAGGTCACATTGCAGTCGGTCCACTGTAATTATCCAATGTCAAGGCGGACCCCAGGCGAGAGCACAACCTGGACATTAACGTATGATGATGATAACTTAATTTTTAAATGTTTCATAAAAACCTTCAGCACTACACATTCTAAGTAAGGTTTTAAACACATCCCACAATGCATCCCACAATTGTACAATTTGGAATGTTTTTTGTTTATTAAAAATAATAAAGAGGTTCAATTAGTTTGTTACTTTGTTACATTTGGTTACATGAGCCTATCTTTTATATTAACTTTGTAATTATCTTACCTTGGCGTCAACTCAATAGTAAATACCTATACCTACCTACTACATACACAGAGACAGAGCTCAGAAGCAAACATCGACGTGTAGACCAACTGACATCGAATTATGTCTTAATGGAATACTTAGCCCTAGCACAGGCACTGGCCTATTTGGGCTGCTATGTTCAAATACCATTTGGCTTATACAGTTCTTAGTCACATGCTTAGACTCGAGGTATTAAAATATGTTATTACGCATTGAGAAAATAATAATAAATAAATAAAATAAATCCCTTATCCTGTCCAACCGACGTGAGCTTCCCTTTTCCGTTACAGGAGCCGCAGATAATGCGTCGATAGCGCTCCGTCCCCAGGAGCTACACTGCGCTGTGAGTACCTATTTGAAGTCATCATCATCATATATTTAAGAGTATGACTCTTGTCGGTGGAGCAATTGTCGCTCTTCTCTCCTGTCTGCCAACCTCTTCATCTCTCTATAATCCCCAGCACTCACTTTTTCCTTTACGTCCTATTTAAAGTATGCTCGGTAAATTCACACAGCGCTATCTAGACCCAAAGTAAGCTAAGCTTGTGTTATGGGTGTTAGATAACTGATAAACTACTTATATATATATATATATTTTTAAATATATAGTTATTATAGTACACCCAGAAACGTAACAGAAATTAAAATTCATCATTTCAATTTCTGCTCGGCCGGGAATCGAACCCGACCTCTGCGTGGCAGACTATTCGCACGAGGCGCTTTTGCTCAACCTTTATAATGCGCGTACGGCTAAGGAATGGAACACGTTGCCTGCGAGTGTATTCCCTGAACAATATAATCTAGATGCCTTCAAGGCTAGAGTGAATAGGCTGTACCAAGACGGACATGTTCCATCTTCGCCCGAATCGTCACTTACCAACAGGTGTGATGGCGGTCAAATGCCTTTCTTGTCTAATATAAAAAAAAAACAAAAAGGAAACCGAAAAATATTTACCAAAAAATACGCCAATTCCCATAAGCCGTGCCATGGAGAAGCGCAAGTGCACTCAGCATAATGCCACGGCTGACGCAGTGGCGCTGGTTTCCAGTGCATCCATTCGCTTAGCCGGTGGTGGCCAGTGGCACTGTGGCACGGTGGCAGTGACCGATAAGGCGCTGCCCACGTCCGCTTGACCCAGCGCAGAGCCTAAGAGGAGGCAAGCGTTGTTGATACTAATCCTTACGTATCTAAACATTGTATAAAACAAAGTCGCTTCCCGCCGTCTGTATCTATGTACGCTTAGATATTTTAAACCACACAACGGATTTATTAATTCGAAAGAAAATAGCGAATGAATCATCCATAGGATTTTTGTTTACGTGTTGGGTGCAAAGCAACATATTGAATGTTAGTATGATCATTCGAGACAAACCTATTTGACACAATACAAAATAGTTGGACCACGAACGTTACTGTTTGTGCATGCGTTTAAATAAATAAATAAATAAACATTAGAAATTCATCAAAATATTTAAACTTCGTATATGCTTGCTTGCTTTCTTGGACAATTCACACAGCGCCATCTAGCCCTTAAGTAAGCAAAGTTTGTGTTATGGGTGTTAGATAACTGATAAACTACGTATATACTTTAAATAGTAAACTTATTACACATACATATAACACCCAGACCCCTAACAGAAATTAAAATTCACCATTTCAATTGCTGTTCGGCCGGGAATCGCACCGGGCACCTCTGCGTGGCGACTGGCTAACCAACTGAACTACTCAGGTCGTTATAAGACAATTTAGTTTGGCCAGGAACTTATAAAAATAAGTGCATCGAAATATTAAAAGTTGGATGAAACATTATATGAGCCAGTAGCCGCGCTGCAGCGCAGTATTTATTTACCCAGTGGCCCAACCGATAACGGGCAAAGCACACATGGTATGGTCCGGGCTGCGGTTTATCGTATATGTTATTATAGGTACCTAACCTACTCCGGGATTTGTACTTTATTTATTTTCCTTTCGAATACACGAACGAGCTTGTCGAAGATGGGTATGGGCATGTGAGGCACATTTTTTTTATATCATACAGTAGGCGAACAGACAAGCGGGCCACCTGATGGAAAGTCACCACTGCCTATAGACATTAGCAACACCAAGAGTATCGCCAATGCGTTGCCAACCTCTATGCTGCTCTATGCCTCTGTGCGGCCAGTATTATTTTAAATTGTAGATAATCATTACCTAGTTTAGGCATCTAGTTAATGATAAATATAGCATATATCTACTTAATTACTTAGCTTAAATCACTATGACTGTAAATGACTTAAAATTATTCTACTCATAATATCTTATCATAGGTAGGTACTTTTAAATTTAACCAAAGTACAATGTAATTTTAGACTTAAGTTTGATAAATAAATAATAATGATTGCAGTTGGGTTTCCTTTAGTAAATAAAATAAAATAAATAACACGTTTTAACTGTGCTCGGGGATCTACTGCTATTGACATAGACATAGACTTTATTTGGCCCAAATACACATTCAAAAGAATTAAAAATTAAATTTACAAAAAAAAAGCAAAGTAGGGCGATGCGACTCCGGACCAAACTGGACCAGCCTCAGCGTAATGCTATGAAGGTTAACAGCCAATCACAGCGCTGATTATCAGACTGACCCAGAGTTCGATGCGCGTCCTACTGCAATATAGCAATACACGTGTATTGCGTCAGGTCACGCGCTAACTAGAACTAATTGCAGTAGAGCGACTGCAGTCTGACCTCCGTGACCCTGTTAACAGGGAAAACTGACTAAATCGGATCATGACTGCATATTCACGCCTGTTGAAAAGTTATACAAAAATGAATCTTTTTTTGTGAGTAATATATTCCACTTTGATTTGCTCTCACGCTTTTTAGTTTCTGAATTTAGTCTCATGTAATAAGCGCATAACCAGGGATGGTTGTCTTCTGGTCATGGCGGACTCGCTACCTCTCGCTTACGAGTCGTACCCCAACCATAGTCACACCTCTTTACAATAAATCATGATCAGCGTTAATGTCCCAGTTGTGGACCGTCAGTTGTAGTCGATACTAATACTTTCACTGTACAAAATAAAGTCGCTTTTGGATTAATTCGGATGCGCAGGCGAGCCGACGATCGAACGTCCGACCACGTCGCCCGCACGTAGAAGCGACTTTATTTTATACAGCGTAAGGATTAGTATCAACTGCAACCGACGGTTGGTCGGCTCCGCCAAAACGGAATGTCTGATACTAGTTTAACCCAGAAGCTGTAGGATAATTACGTAACTCTGTTGCCAACAATTCTCTAATATAAATTATTGAAATTGTTACTTTTGCGATGACGAATGATCGGTTTTACAGTTTCAGTTTATCGATTTTTGTTAGCAACTGAACTCATGAAATCGATGTTACGTAATGGCAATAGTGACAATTTCAATAATTGAAATCAGAAAATTGTTGGCAACAGCGTTAATTAGCCTACTGGTGTTGCTGAAGTCCATAGGCGGGGGTGACCACTTCCCGTCAGGTGGCCCGCTTGCCTGTTTGTCTGTTACTCGTTTAACCCAGAACCTTTCCCCTTGCCAACAGGCCCACCCTGAGCGATGGCCTCCGTGTGGAAGCGGCTGCAGCGCGTGAACAAGCGCGCGGCCAAGTTCCAGTACACCGCCTCCTACCACCGGATCGATTTGGAGACCTCGCCCAAATGGTAAGAATAAGCTGTACCGGGGATGTTATGGGGCTCCGTAACCATACTTATATTGTTAGAGGTCAGTGATTCAAGTATTTTAGAGCCATTGAAATGTGTTAATTTGTTTGTGATGTGTTGTTTGTGAGTAAATAAAAATGTATTCTACTCTAATCGAAATTATCGGATCGTCATCATCATCTTGACGTTATGTCCCAGTTGTCCCTGCGTGGCACGCGAGGGCCCAGGGTCCATCTAAAAATAATCCTGACGTTAATGTCCCGGTTGACCTTACTGGCCCGAGGTCCGCCTTGACCATGATCCAGGATTTCGCAGATCGGATATTTACAATGGAGCGACGGCCATCTGACCTCCGTGACCCTGCTACCAGAGGAACCGAAACTATCGTATATCCGGAATTATAATATATCCTTAACCAAATTCGATATAAAAGTTTCGAATAATTTCGGTTAGGGCCGGAGATTAAATGTGTTTAAGTAACACTTGAAAATGAGTAGCTATAATAATTAGTTACTTAACTATTCGTAGTAGGTACCAAATGATAACCTAGAAATAAAGTAAAATTGTTTATCCATTTTAAATTTTATAATTCCTTAAAAATCGAATATCCGTAACCTTATCTAAAATCCTCTTATCTATCTTATATAATCTGTTAGGTATTTTCTAGTAAAATCTCGTGATTTTACATGCTATATCCAAATTTTTTAATTTGTAGATAATTGTTGGTAAGCACGCACTGTTCTATCATTATCATATCATCATTTGACTGCCCTTATCCCATTCATTAGGGGCACAGTGTTTTCTTACAAATGAGCAAATATATTTTTTCAACTTTCTGTTTGCAAAAATATGATTTAAAGCCATTTGTATTAACAAACGTCAAAATAAAGAGGCACCTAGTATGGGTACGTTCCCGAAGCTTATTCCACCACAGTAATGTCACAGGAAATGTCACAAAGGCTGAAAGAACAAAGGCTTAATGTATGTAAATCGAAACACTGGTTTCAATGACATACTATATAAAGTCTGAAGATTTTTAAAACAGGAATGAGCGGCTTTACCTACTTAAATACTTATGCAGGTCAAGCCTGAAGTTACTCGCCTTGACCTCACTTCGTATGCGACTATATGCGACTATATAGCAGTGTATTTATTGTGGGAGCAAAGTTGACAATGCTAATAAGACTCGAACTATAGCTCTTTAGCTGTTGTAATAAGGTTCAGATTGTCTTTGTAACTACAGAACCGATTTTTTATACCAAATAAGTAGACTTAGACGTATCATTATTTGGTCCAAAAACACATTCAAAAAACTTAAAACTAACAGAATAATTACATAATAAGGAAGCAGGGCGATGCGTCATCGGACCAAATTCTCGTAAAAATTCTTTATTGCCACACAAAAGTGAAATATACATAAAAGAAAACACCAACAGTTTATATGCGCGCAAGGCTTTATCGCTTTAAGCGATCGCTTCCAGACACCGTTCGGGAAGAGGTAAGTTATCACAGCATCTAATAGTGCAAGAGCAGATAAGGGGGGAAACTAAAAATGTGCTTAAAAGTACATTTTTCTTACTTGGCAAAAGTAGTAAACAAATATGGCGTATCGATAAAGTTTGACATTTCAAATGGTTTCGAATCATTGAGTGAATGTGTGAGTTCATTTAGCGAATGAAGGAACTGAGCGAAATATATAGATTGATCGTAAGTAGGTACGGTGAGGGAATTTATATCACAGGCTAGACAACAACGCCGACAATGACGCCGACACGGATTAATTTGGCATTTCAAACCATGCAACAGTTTGCGCTTATGTTGGTATATCGAAGAAAATAAAGATGCCAATTGCCTGTTTGTCTGCCGTATTACATAAAGAAAAATACGTGTACACAAATAATAACAAGTACAGTTTGAAACATAATTTAATTTAACCACAAAGTGAACATTTGCACATCATTCATTCACTTCATCCCATCCCTACAATGAAATGCCAAACTAACATTTCGTTTCGATAATCTGTGACCGGAAATGTTGTGAGATTTAGTATTTTGGCTAAAATATGTGATTTGTAAGGTTAATGTTAGCAGTTTTTAGAAAAAAATTGCGTAAGTGTATACACTAATGTCTACGACTAATTGTGGTGGTTTAACTTGAGTGATTATTTCTGAATGTCGTGATTTGTGATCGAGTGATGTTTGTTTACTACTTATGCCGAGTAAGGGTAAATTTACTTTACACACGTCTTCATAAATATGTAAATTCGACATCATAAAAATGTATTCTCATACTATAAATATTCTATTATTAAACTATGGTGATAAATAACTGTCGGCCATGGTAAGCGGTTATCGCAGCCTATGGCACGTTTGGAATACAATACAAAACTCTTTATTTGCGAACTAAAGTTATGTACTTTACATACAACACATACAAAATAGGTAAGCAGTACAAAGGGCGGTATTATCACTAATGTAATCCCTTCCAGATAACCTTAGTATGGAAAGAAACACAGAATTATACCAGCAGACAGGTACTGCGCACAAAAGCAATACTTACAATAAAATACCTACAAATCCATAAACAAAGGATACATACCAACGGAAAACCCAGAACCACAGCACCCACAATTACCCCACTACAGACATTAAATAATGCTGCTTTATTTTATTTTTAAATGTGTACAGTGAATTGCGCACATCGAATGTCGCGGGGCAACGCGTTCCAGGGGAGCGATTCTCGCGCTGTGACTTCTCAAATATGACATTTTCTCTAGCCAAAAAACTGTAATACAACGTCACTGAAATTTATCTTCGACAATATACGACTGTCGAAGAAAGTTAAGAAAATATTTTTTGGTTGCAATAGACATTTCAATGTCATTGTAAATGGAGATATGTGTCTAGAAAAAATGACGAATTCGAGATGTCACAGCGTGAGAATTAGGCGCTAGAGTCTAGCCGCCTGCAACGCAAACGATTAATGGTATAAGTACGTTGCATGGGCAGGTGTCTCCAGCATCCTATCACGAGATAAGCGCAGAGCGACGTTATTACTCATTATCACAGCCCATAACAGTCTACTGCAGAACTTGCAACTTGAGGAGGTTATTGCCATAATCTCCACGCAAGCGGGTTGGAGATCGCAGTGTAATAAATATAACAATGGAAAAGGCTGCTGCCCATTTTCCAGTCTATGGAGACTAGATATTTTTGTCTCGAAAACATTAGTCGCCTCCTACGAGTGTAAGGGGTTGGTGCTATTCTACTCTGCCGGACACTACACTGCCTTATTAGTAATATTAAAATATTATCTGTGATGACGTACACTACTGACGTACAATCATGGCCTAACTTATTATTACCTAACCATACAATACAGTGACTATAATCAGTGAGTGTCAACAGTGGGAATGAGTTGCGGATTTAGCCGATGGTAACCTACTATGATTGTAAACCTATCGGTAGCGATGCGATGGTAACTCGATAGCTAATGCGTAGATATGCACAGCATGTAGTATGCTCTGTGGTTTCATCCGAGTGGCGCATAGTACCTTGCGATACTACGATGCGACACTACCACTGCGTATTTTTACCTACGAATTTTGCGTACTATTCCAGATGGAAGAGATCGCTGGTAGCGATAAGGCCGCCTTTGCCCACAATGTTTGAAATGACATGTAAAGTTTTTTTTTAATTTTGTGTGCAATAAAGAGTGTATCTATCTTTCTGTCTATCCTCCGCTTTTTGAGTTAGGATGTCAGGTCAGGCCAAGAGTACCCTAAACCGACGAGCATGTGTGAAAAGGTTGATATGGAAGGTGGAGGCATGTGGAAGAAGCGAGAGAGATTTGTCAGGACCGTAGCATGTGAAACGATATGGTATCTGCCTACTCCTACGGGAAAAAAAACGTGATGTTATGTATGTATGTCGTAACTCCAATGCTAATTCCGTACACTTGCCATCCAAGTCCGGGTGTTTGGTATTGTCGCCGATCCAATAGTCTCAGACGGTTTGGCTCCCTTGGGTCTCCGGAGAGACGTTGGCTCTCTTTGTGCTCTACCGTACTGTGCGGAAAGTTCCAAGGAACTGTTTAGTTCTTTGTTTAATAATAAACTAGGCATAAGACCTCTAACTTATCTGGTGAGAAGCGGCGATGCGGCCGAAGGTGGAGCGTAATTGTCTAGAAACAGCCGATTCACTTCCACTCCTTGGCTGTACATAAGAGTGGAACGCTTGCTTTGTTTGTTGCCACCATCGACACTTTTCCCCCATCGCACCCTCCAACGATGGGGTAGATTTGTAATCATTTACATTGGTATAATATCTGTTGTTCCAGGAAACCCAACAAGCTGAGTGTGGTGTGGACGCGGCGGTCGCGGCGCGTGGTCACCGAGCCGGCGCAGTGGGAGCCTTCGCTCAAGGATCCGCTCAAGTGAGTTTTTTTTTCATGTCATACGGTAGGCAAACAGGCAAGCAAGCCACCTGATTTACCACCTGATCACCATTAGCAACACCAAGAGTATCGCCAATGCGTTGCTCACCTCTATAACACGTTGCTTTGGCAGCGAAAAGGCAAATGCCCCTCCATCGCCTAAGCCACGGTTATCCTAATTCCCACCCCATGGAGCACTAGAGACCTTGTTCACCGGCAGAAACACAATACTATTTAAAAGAGTATTGTTTAGCTGCGGATTCTGTAAGGTGGAGGTACTTCCCCAGTCGGGCGGCTCCAATTCGAACGGGAAACCCCGCTATGCCCTACCTCTCTTAAAAGTTAAAAGAGTTTTCTGAGGGTAGAGCATATTCTGTCGTTGATGACAAGGCTTCGGCTGGTCTCATGATACCTTCATTCAGACGATGTAGGAGCGCCGCGCGGTTTAGTGGGTAGATAGGCGAATAGTACCAGGATCACGGAGGTCAGATGACAGTCTCTCCACTCTAAATACCTGATTTGTCCAATCATAGTCAAGGCGGACCCCGGGCCCTCGTGCGCGAGAGCACGACCGGGACATTAACGCCAAGATGATTATGATGATCTTTGTAGGATATATTGTACGCGAACACTTATGGTTAGGTTAATGATGGGTGATGCCCCTGGTATTGCAAACGTCCATAGGCTGCGGTGATTGTTTACCATCAAGCAGGCCGTAAGCTTGTTTGCCACCTTAGTGGTATAAAAAAAATAAAAAAATGAATAGATAATGAAGTTTGACCAATAATAATTATCGATTTACGATTTCTACATGCGTCCGAATTATTACGAGATTTGATGATTAATTCAATTTTTGATCTGTTGGTTTCTACGTAGGACGCATTATTTCTTGTTGAGTACAATTACCTATGTGAAATAATTCAATAACAATGCCCAGCCATTCGTAATTAGTAATGATTAGGTATAAACAGCATCATGTTTACAATTATAATTTTCCTTGTTGATAACCACATAAATGTCTAGAGTATTTCTAACGTACCTACGACACTCTAGAATTAATTAACGTTTTACATTCTATAACTTTGTTTGATTTTAAGTGGTTTATCGTCCACAGACCACATGACAATGCCGTTATTAATATCATGTGGTCTATGGACAGTGAACCTGTTAATCTATCGAGTGAGATTATACACACATAACGTCACTCCTCTTTCCCTTATAGGGGTAGGCAGAGACCACATACGTTCCACTTGCTACGGGTCCTGACAGATCTCATTTGATTAATTGACTTTTCATACATTAATGTCGGTTAAGGGTATTCTTGCCCTGCTCGGCTAGTACAAGAGTGCCCGCGACATAGCTCGCGCCGCGAGAAGGTCGTTGTTTTCTTCTCTCAAGGTGAAAAATATAGCAGTTAATGTCGCGCATTCTGTCTGGCCGCGGCCTTAGGCGCCTATTTCTAAAATAAATTATCTTGGCGTTAATGTCCCGGTTGTGCTAGCGCGTGCGAGGGCCCGGGGTCCGCCTTGACCATGATCCAAGATTTGGCAGATTAAGTAATTACAGTAGAGCGACTGCCATCTCACTTCCGTGACCCTGTTAACAGGGGAACCTGACCAGATTGGATCATGGTTACACAGTCAGTCGCCTGAATGTGCAGGTTTTATCACGACGTTTTCCCTCACCGTAAGAGCATCGGTTAGCGTTCAACTAATGTACATAACTCAGAAAATAGTCATTGGTTCATGGCGGCGCTGGGGTTCGCACCCGGTGCCTCGGGGTACGAGTCAGACCCCTTAACGATTAGGCCACCCCATTGTCCAACCAAATATACTATTATTATATATTTATTATTACAGAGGCAGCGTGATATACACAACGCCTGAGAACCACACGGTGGCGGTGACCCTCTTCAAGGACTCGAGGAATGAGCTCGAGGACAAGGATTGGACCTTCGTGCTCGAGGACGTGAGTGTTTGGGGAGGATGGGATTTGGGGGAGTGGGACATTTGCGGTGAGGATGTGAGTGTTTGGGGTAGTGGGATTTTATTTATTTATTTATTTTCGGAAGACTTACAGCTATAACATTGCAATTGATATCTTATACAGTTAACAGGAAGCCAATTACAAGGCTCCACCTGTAGGTAACAAATATGTGTAATGCGTAAGGCAACATTTCGTTGTATTTACTGAGTAAACTAGCTTAAAAGTAATAGTTATTAGACATTAAAATATGTATATATATATATAAAATATTTAAATTGTAGGTATGCGAATGAAAAATGTGTGGTCAAAGTTCAGAGTCAACGAAGTAATCTTTTATAAATAATTGTTTAATTTTGTGGGCTCGGGTACAGAACAGGTAGACACAAAAAATCATTATGGGGTTTAGGAAATTTGTAGAGATTGTGTGATTGTGTTTTTGGCGAGTGTGGTATTTAGGGAAGTAGGAAATTTGAGGAGATTGTGAAATTCGTAGGGAGGATGTTAGTGTTTTTGGGGAGTAGGAAATTTGTGGAGATTGTGTAAATTGTGGGGAGGACGTGAGTGTTTGGGGAGTGTGAGATTTTGGGAGTAGGAAATTAGGGGAGATTGTGCAATTTGTGGGGAGGATGTGAGTGTTTGGGGAATGTGGGATTTAGGGGAGTTTGAAATTTGCGGAGATTGTGCAATTTGTGGGGAGGGCGTGAGTGGTTTTTGGCGAGTGTGGGATTTGGGGGGTAGGAAATTTGGGGAGGATGTGAGTGTTTGGGGAGTGTGAAATTTGCGGGGATTGTGCGAATTGTTGGGAGGACGTGAGGGTTTGGGGAGAGTGGGAAATTTGCGGATGTTGTGCAATTTGGGGGGAGGACATGAGTGTTTGGGGGAGTGGTAAATTGGCGGAGATTGTTCAATTTGAAGGATGACGTGCGTGTTTGGGGAGCGTGGGATTTGGGTGAATAGGAAATTTGTGGAGATTGTGCAATTTGTCGGGAGGACGTGAGTGTTTTTGGCGAGTGTGGGATTTGGAAGAGTTGGGGATTTTGGGGAGTGGGGAGGAAATTTGTGGAGATTGGTACAAACTCACCTGATGGATAGTGGTAGCTGCTCATAACATACTCGATTGATGCATTAGGTATCATTTTATGTCCATAAGCAGCGGTGACCACTTTCCATCAGGTGCCTCGCTTGCCGTATGCCAAAAAAGCCCTATCAGTAATTAGCAATATTTGCTCTCACACCTTTTTCCACCTAGCAGACAGAACAAAAAGGCGACCTTATCCTTCCAGGTGTCGCCAACAGGCAAGCGTCGCCGTCTAGCCGTGTGCGCTATAAACATGCGAGCCCACGCAAGTCTGGAGCCAGCTCAGCGCTCCCTTGTACTGCGATTGGAACCGACTACGGCGAAAGTGATCGGGGCAACGCTGCATCTCACACTACATTGCGTGCTATTGAGGGAGGGGCAGGCCACGTGAGTAATTATGACCAGCAATGGATCGTTCGCAAGTTGGAACTGTATTTTTGACTGCAGTTACCTTGGTACCGGTAGTCCTATTGCTTGCTTGTACTGCAATTGGAATCGCCTACAGCTTCGGCCACCTTCGGGCAAAAAAAAATCCTATGACGAAATCGGTCGGGTTTCGGGCTGAAGCCGAAGGTTTCAAAGGTTCCCAGAAAACGTGATCATTTAATGAATCAATTAATTATTACAAATAAAACAATTGTAGCCAATCCTGAACAAGATTTCATAGAGCTTTAAAACGTTTGGCTTCGACTTCGGCTTCGGCCGAAATAGTCGATTCGACTTCGGTCGGTCACTAGTTATCCTTCTTCTTAGCGTGTTAATGACAAACACAATAATGTAGCCAGAATTTACCCACATTGACAGCACTGTCGGTGGCTGTCACAAGATCCTCCTGCAGGCGTTTGGGCACGCAGGACACAAGAGGTGTGACATAGTTTGGACAGCACCGCAGGAACAGTTGGCATCGGAGCCATCCGCAAGTCCCCACCTGACCATGTTGTCCTTGCCCCGGCCGGTCTGAATCCGAAACCTAGATATTAATATAAAAGGACCACGATAAGTCCGTATTGACTGACAGTAGTAAAAATTATAAAGTGTGGATATGGCAATGATCTAGAGATAATCTGTCATTGTCAGTCCTTCTTGTAAACATTCCGTTACTTGGTTACTATTGTACTTTTACTTTGTCTAAATTATTAATCATGCTGAAAATTATCTCCCGCACTTCCTTTTTAATTGTTTTATATTTTTCGTAACTCACGAAAATAAACAATCCTACAGAAATCAAATTGTTTGTTGTGACTTTTATGAATGACGTTCTATGACGTTCAAAAAGTTACCATACAGAGTTTTTTTTGTAATAAGCGATTCGTACTTAGCGTGGTCTTATTATAACAACGTATCCCTTCCAGTGACGAAGACATGCAGTCACTAGCGTCCCTGCTGTCGGTGAACAACAACACCGACATCGCGGTGCTGGAGGATTTGGACGAAGACGATTATACGCTCTCGGATCAGTCCACTAGACAGGTATGCTTAGCTTTGGTACTACTTATACTTACAGCCAAAGGGGATTTCGGATTTCGAATATTCTATAATCTAACAGTCTTATTCATAAAAGTTATTTGACGTTCCACAAACCTATTTTAGTAAAAATAAATAAATAAGCTTGGACAAATACACACAGCGCCATCTTGCCCCAAAGTAAGCAAAGCTTAGGTTATGGATGTTAGATAACTGAAAAACTACTTACATACTTATTATACATACTACACCCAGACCCGTAACAGAAATTAAAATTCATCATTTAAATTTCTGCACTGCCGGTATTCGAACCCGGGACGTCTGCGTGGCGACCGGCATGTTAACCAACTGAACCACTCAGGTCGTCCTGTCCTGTGTGTGAAAGTATGTCTTGTCTATGATTGAATTTCAAAGAAAGTGACAAATCATATTTTAGCTATAATAGGTTTATGAACGTCAAATATATTTTATGAATAAGACCACAAGTCTACTACAGTAAGTTTATTAATAAATATGACATATTAATTAGCAGTCATGACCCCCATTTTTCCGTTTTGACCCCAAAATTACCCACAAATCTCTCCTCAGATGTTGGACCTCCGACAACAGATGGAGGAAATGACCCAATCGCTGACAGGCAGCGACATCGCCGCCACACCGAACAGTGTACAGAGCCTCAAATTCGACAACTCCCGCACACCGACTGCACCGCACACACCGCACACGCCGGACACACCGACGAATGCGGTGGAAACTAGTTATCCGGGGGAAAATGAGGGTAGTCCGAAACGACCGGACTTTCTCTCGAATCTGACGAAGATGGTCAAGGAACCGCCGAGGTTTGCGTCCACTCCGAACAAGAATGCGCCGACTATAGTCGCTGCGGAGCCTAAGATCGATACCACACTTAGAGGTGAGATTTTTTATACAATTTTAGCTTAAGGTCTAGGGTTTTTTTCTTCTAGGCACTTTATATCGCAGGTGCCAGCTGGATGCGAAAGGCATAGGAACGGCCTTTGTGAAGATCATTGGGGGACGCCTATGCCCAGCAGTGGGCGTCTTTCGGCTGATATGATGAGGTGCTTTATGAGAAGTATATTTGGATAACCTGTCGAGATTATTGAAAGCTGCCGAGAGTATAACGCCTCACTTCAATGTAGGGTCTCTTTTTCGCGTCCGGGGATATTAAAATAAGCAACTCAATATGCATTATTATGTATGTTGCGTCAAGGAAAGTGGTGTATCAGGATAATTGTCATCAGGGTGGTGATATCAGTATTAGATCGTATTCGCACAGATAAATCAAAGAAAGGGTTCACATTTACTCCACTGTATTGATTCCACTTCATTTTTGCACATCACTTATAATTTTACTTGAAATCAGAGCGGTATTACAATGTAGGCAGTTGAGGTAATTTACATTAATATTTCAAAGGTGATTTTAAAATTTCTTTGTTTTCGAACGTAAACAACACTTTCTATAAACGAAATGTGGAGACAGTTTCAAGACGTGTTGACTCCTCGGCGGTTGGGCCAAGACTGCCCGCCACTCCGCCCGAGTCGTGCCGTCGAGACTCTGTCCGCACGCCCCACCAGGTGGCGCTCTCCCACGCGCGTTTTCCAAGTCATGAGTCCGTACTATTGACCACATGATTCCATGCCATTGACCGGATCCGTCAAGTATTTATTGGTCTTAGTTCAGAGCATGTATATTTATGAAATCTTCCAGGCGTAGTCTTCAAACCGACCCAAGTGGTGAAGCGTAACCTGAAACCTCTAGAACTGAAGACCAATTTGAACAGTATCGGACTAGATCGCAACGACAACGAGTGCGAGCGGGACGGCGATAGCGCACCCGCGGAGCCTGTGCCACCCGCGTTGGAGAGGGACAAAACACCGGTGAGTGTAGCGTTAAAAAAAAAAATTAGAGTTGTAAGAAATTTACTAAGAGTAGTAGTGGAAAAGCACAAGGAGTGTCGGTGGCCTAGTGGTTATGCTATCCAACTCGTTAGCGAGAGGTACCGGGTTTGAATTTCAATGCCGCTATGTGCCAGTGACACTTTTCTGAGTTATGTACATTAGTTGAATACTAACCGATGCTCTTACGGTGATGAAACTACATAATATTCAGGCGACTGAATGTGTAACTATGATCCAATCTGGTCAGGTTCCCCTGATAGGAGGGTCATGGAGGTCAGAGGACAGTCGCTCCACTGTAAGTAAGTACCTGATATGCCTAATCCTGGATCATGGTCAAGGCGGACCCCGGGCTCTCCCGTGTAAGAGCTCAACCGGGACATTAACGCCAAGATGATTATTTTTTATTTTAGTAGAGACAAAACACCGGTGAGTGTACGTACTATTGAGCCAGAGTGTAATAGTACGTACACTCACCAGTGTCAATAATTGAAGGTAGTAGCAAAAATACTATGAGTTCGCCTTTGCTTTGTAACTGTTTCCTATTGAAATGTACTATGTTGTTGCAATAAAGAGTTTACATACATACATACATGAGTGGTAATAGGGTTGTAGTTTCAAAAATTCGATGAGGTAGGATTGAGTAGTAGTGACGAGATACCTGTGATTGTAGTATTGCGGGTAGTAGGGACAAAACTCTGGTACTGTAGTATTGCGGGTAGTAGGGACAAAACTCTGGTACTGTAGAATTGCGGGTAGTAGAGACAAAATGCCGATGAGTGTAATATTGAGGGTAGTAGGGACAAGACACTGGTGAATGTAGTATTGAGGAAAGTAGGGACATAACACTTGTGACTGTAGTATTGGGGGTAGTAGGGGCAGAATACCGGCGAGTGTGGTGTTGAAGTTAGTACTGACAGAACACTGGTGGGTGTAATATTGTGGGTAGTATTTACAGAACTACCAACACTATTAAAATCAAGCTGCGGTCGCTGTCCGACTTTGCCGCGAGCCTTGTAGACTGCTTTATCTTTTACCACACATGTTACGGGTTTGTAACCAATATGTATGATATTGTGAATTACCATGAAAGTCCTAAACTGGACGGCTATGTCGTATGCCTTCCTCGCTAATGCAGCCCGAGATCCAGATGCTCACTCCTCACCATTTCCAGGTGCAAGACCTGCTGGAGTGGTGCCAGGCGGCCACGGGCGAGCAGCGCGCCGTCAGGGTCACCAACCTCACCACGGCCTTCCGCTCGGGACTGGCGTTCTGCGCCATCATACACCGCTACCGGCCCGACCTCATGTGAGTGCCGGGGGGTCAGGGGGGTCACCAACCTCACCACGGCCTTCCGCTCGGGACTGGCGTTCTGCGCCATCATACACCGCTACCGGCCCGACCTCATGTGAGTGCCGGGGGGTCAGGGGGGTCACCAACCTCACCACGGCCTTCCGCTCGGGACTGGCGTTCTGCGCCATCATACACCGCTACCGGCCCGACCTCATGTGAGTGCCGGGGGGTCAGGGGGGTCACCAACCTCACCACGGCCTTCCGCTCGGGACTGGCGTTCTGCGCCATCATACACCGCTACCGGCCCGACCTCATGTGAGTGCCGGGGGGTCAGGGGGGTCACCAACCTCACCACGGCCTTCCGCTCGGGACTGGCGTTCTGCGCCATCATACACCGCTACCGGCCCGACCTCATGTGAGTGCCGGGGGGTCAGGGGGGTCACCAACCTCACCACGGCCTTCCGCTCGGGACTGGCGTTCTGCGCCATCATACACCGCTACCGGCTCGACCTCATGTGAGTGCCGGGGGGTCAGGGGGGTCACCAACCTCACCACGGCCTTCCGCTCGGGACTGGCGTTCTGCGCCATCATACACCGCTACCGGCCCGACCTCATGTGAGTGCCGGGGGGTCAGGGGGGTCACCAACCTCACCACGGTCTTCCGCTCGGGACTGGCGTTCTGCGCCATCATACACCGCTACCGGCCCGACCTCATGTGAGTGCCGGGGGGTCAGGGGGGTCACCAACCTCACCACGGTCTTCCGCTCGGGACTGGCGTTCTGCGCCATCATACACCGCTACCGGCCCGACCTCATGTGAGTGCCGGGGGGTCAGGGGGGTCACCAACCTCACCACGGCCTTCCGCTCGGGACTGGCGTTCTGCGCCATTATACACCGCTACCGGCCCGACCTCATGTGAGTGCCGGGGGGTCAGGGGGGTCACCAACCTCACCACGGCCTTCCGCTCGGGACTGGCGTTCTGCGCCATCATACACCGCTACCGGCCCGACCTCATGTGAGTGCCGGGGGGTCAGGGGGGTCACCAACCTCACCACGGCCTTCCGCTCGGGACTGGCGTTCTGCGCCATCATACACCGCTACCGGCTCGACCTCATGTGAGTGCCGGGGGGTCAGGGGGGTCACCAACCTCACCACGGCCTTCCGCTCGGGACTGGCGTTCTGCGCCATCATACACCGCTACCGGCCCGACCTCATGTGAGTGCCGGGGGGTCAGGGGGGTCACCAACCTCACCACGGCCTTCCGCTCGGGACTGGCGTTCTGCGCCATCATACACCGCTACCGGCCCGACCTCATGTGAGTGCCGGGGGGTCAGGGGGGTCACCAACCTCACCACGGCCTTCCGCTCGGGACTGGCGTTCTGCGCCATCATACACCGCTACCGGCCCGACCTCATGTGAGTGCCGGGGGGTCAGGGGGGTCACCAACCTCACCACGGCCTTCCGCTCGGGACTGGCGTTCTGCGCCATCATACACCGCTACCGGCTCGACCTCATGTGAGTGCCGGGGGGTCAGGGGGGTCACCAACCTCACCACGGCCTTCCGCTCGGGACTGGCGTTCTGCGCCATCATACACCGCTACCGGCCCGACCTCATGTGAGTGCCGGGGGGTCAGGGGGGTCACCAACCTCACCACGGCCTTCCGCTCGGGACTGGCGTTCTGCGCCATCATACACCGCTACCGGCCCGACCTCATGTGAGTGCCGGGGGGTTAGGGGGGTCACAAACTCACCACGGCCTTCCGCTCGGGAAGATGGTTTTTATAAATTCTGACAAATTGCAAATTAATTTTTTTATCATCTCTAGATCAATTTCTAGAGATAGCCGATTAAACGGCTTCGGCTTCGACTTCGGCCTGAAATTGACCTTCAGTGGGACACTAAATGCGATAACTGTCGCCGATGACATCTAAGCTTCAATCTAACAAAAATGCGAAACCGCAGCGTTGTCACTGTGAGGGCTAAGAATCCAATGCCTCATGCCTGTAATTTCGCTGGCTACCTTATCCTTCAAATCGGAACACAACAACGCACGCATCGTTTCTGGCGGTGGAAATATATAAGGCGGTGGTACACACCCAGGCGGCCTCCACAGGCTTGACAGAGTCCTACCACATAATAAAAATAATGATGATTAATTCAGTATGTTTATTATTGTCGGTTTCCTCACAGAGACTTCTCCGGTCTCCAACCAGACGACCCCGAGAGCTGCGTGCGGGCCGCGCTGGAGGCCAGCGCCAACCTGGGCATCTCGCAAGTACTGTCCGTGGGGGACGTCTGCCGCAGCCAGCCCGACAGACTCGCGGTGGGTGGACACACACACATACAGAGAGACTTTGGGAGGGCGAGGGGTACACAATCACAGAAAGATAGATAGAGAAATGGATAGAGAGAGAGGGTAAAGATTTGGAGGTAGGGATATAGATACATAGATACGGGAGAGAGGTTAGAGATCGGCCCGGTGAGAGGGGATAGAGATCGGGAGGGACGGTTTTAAATATGTGAAGTGAGTGAAGGTAAAGATTTAGTGGAAGGGATACAGAGAAAGAGAGATGGCAGAGATCAGGAGGGAGGGATATAGGCACGGAGAGACAGTAGAGATTGGGAGGGAGGGATATAGATACAGAGAGACACAGAGAGAGTGAAGGTAGAGATTTAGTGGAAGGGATACAGAGAAAGAGAGATGGTAGAGATTAGGAGGGTGGGATCTAGATACGGAGAGAGTAGAGATTGGGAGGGAGGGATATAGACACAGAGAGAGAGAGAAGGTAGAGATTGAGATCGAGGGATATAGATACTGAGAGACAGTAGATATCGGGAGGTAGGGATATAGTTACAGAGAGAAAGAGAGTAGAGATCGGAAGGGACGGCTATACATACAGACAAGGAAAAAGAGAGGCTTATTGGGATACTGATTTACTGATTGTTCCAGATCATGACGTACCTGTTCCAACTGCGAGCGCATTTCACCGGAAATGAGTTGCAAGTCGAGCAGTTGGGTAAGAGTTTATACTCAGTTAAAATGTTGAAATTATTTTTAAAATATATTTTTTCATGTCAATCGACAGACAAACAGGCGAGCGGGCCGCGTGACGGAATATGGTCACACTAGGGGTATCCTACGCTATTATTATTGCCGAGAGATTATGTTATAGTAGGTGCCAAATAGATTTGGCAATAGCGGTCGTTGACCTCTCAGTCGGTACTAAAGTATGACATCAAATTAAAGATCAAAATTGAAAACAAATTTGTTGCCAAAAAAATTAACCCAAACGGTGGGATATTTAAAATCATTTAAATATTGATAAAAATTATCACATTCAAAATGAAATCGTATGAATATTTAAAAATATTTAACTGTATTAAATAGGGAACATGTTTTTTATATTACGTATTTGTGCTGTTTCAATAAAATATGTGTACTTTTTATTTATGCCACTGGTAATGCTAAGAAATTCTAAACATTTGGTTTATAATTGTAGCACATTATTGCAAAGGCTCGGAAAGGATAGGATTGATCGACGCCGTTGCAGATATACTTCTTTTCGCAGATATTGCGAGGAAATACTACTTATTTAGTAGATTTTAAAACAAAACAAACATTTCTCTTTGCTGTAGGCCTGCTGGAAGAAATTTCTTTTTAGAAATAAATAGTGCCTTTTGTGTCATGTATATATTTGCCATGTCTCTGTTACCATTTTTGTGTGCAATAAACTATTAAATAAATAAATACAATAATTTTTCACGTAGTCTAAAGCTCTGTCCTAATTGGCAAAGGGTCGTACATAATAGGGATCATGGTCTGAAACTATTGGTCCAAGAACACTAGTTCTAAAGAGAACTCCGATATTAGAAAAAGTGGCCCCAATTTCGAATTTTTTTGTTATCGCACTGATTACCTCCAAAATCTATATCCTGGAAACTTCCAACACGAAGTGCCAAATTTAGAAAAAAGTGGCCGCCATTTTAAACTTTTTATCAGTCTTCAGAATCGATATATGAGCATCCCTTGGGACTCTCAATATGAATCTGGTGCCAACATTTATAATATTTTTATTACTGTACCGATTGCCTTTAAAGTGGATATCTGAGAGTCGCTTGGGACTTTTAACATGTATCTGTTGTCCCAATTTTGGTACCAGGTATATGTTGAGAGTCCTAAAAGACTCTCAGATATCGTCGAAGTCAATATGTTCAATAACAAAAAAGTTTAAAATAGCGGTCAAAAACGGTTAAACACTTTTTTCTAATATTGGCACCAGATTTATGTTGAGAGTCCCAAGGGACGCTCAGATATCGATTTTGAATGCAATCGGTCCAGCATTAACAAAGTTCAAAATGGCGACCACTTTTTTCCAATTTTTGCACCAGATTCTTGGTGTAAGTCCCAAGGTTGTTTATATATCAATTTTGAAAGTATTCGGTCCAATAACAAAAAGTTCAAAATGGCGTAACTTTTTTCTAATTTAGGCACCAGGTTCATGTTGAATGTTCCAAGGGATGCTAAGATATAGATTAAGAAGGTAAATTGGTCCAGTAACAAATAAGTTAAAAATGGCTTGAACTTCTCTAACTAGTGTTCTAGGACCTACAGTTTCCGAGTTATTACGATTTTAATAAATGGAATAAATTGAGGTATAATTTTATCAGAAAGCCTACTACAAGCCTGAATAGGTTGCCTAGATGAGTATCATCGCCTTATCTATTTCTGTCGCTAAGCAACAATGCTTGCATTGTCGTGTTCCGGTTTGAACGATAAGGTAGCCAGCGCATTTACAGGCATGAGGCAGTCTATCTTAGTCCTCACAGTGACAACGCTGCATTTTTGTTGTCTGCAATCTAAGTGCTCGAATCGTAGTTATTGCCGACAGTTACCGCTTGCCATCAGACGGGCTGTCTGCTCATTCGTCACTACGTAGTAAACAATAAAAACGCCTCACTCCGGCGGCGTATCCTCGGCATAATCCGTTACTAAGCCCCCCCTACCCCCATCCAGGCGAATCCGAAACGGAATCCTCATACCTGGTCGGTCGGCACGACACGGACGGCTCGCTGCCGGCCGAGCTGTTCAGCCGCGAGGTCGTCACGCGGCGCTCGCAGCGGCAGCCCGCGCCCGCCGCGCCAGCCAGCGCGCCTGCGGAGAGGCCGCGGGGAGCGTGAGTACACCACACACACACACACACAGACACACACGGACGGCTCGCAGCGGCAGCCCGCGCCCGCCGCGCCAGCCAGCGCGCCTGCGGACAGGCCGCGGGGAGCGTGAGTACACCACACACACACACACACACACAGACACACACGGACGGCTCGCAGCGGCAGCCCGCGCCCGCCGCGCCAGCCAGCGCGCCTGCGGAGAGGCCGCGGGGAGCGTGAGTACACCACACACACACACACACAGACACACACGGACGGCTCGCAGCGGCAGCCCGCGCCCGCCGCGCCAGCCAGCGCGCCTGCGGACAGGCCGCGGGGAGCGTGAGTACACCACACACACACAGACACACACAGACACACACGGACGGCTCGCAGCGGCAGCCCGCGCCCGCCGCGCCAGCCAGCGCGCCTGCGGACAGGCCGCGGGGAGCGTGAGTACACCACACACACACACACACACACAGACACACACGGACGGCTCGCAGCGGCAGCCCGCGCCCGCCGCGCCAGCCAGCGCGCCTGCGGACAGGCCGCGGGGAGCGTGAGTACACCACACACACACACACACACACAGACACACACGGACGGCTCGCAGCGGCAGCCCGCGCCCGCCGCGCCAGCCAGCGCGCCTGCGGAGAGGCCGCGGGGAGCGTGAGTACACCACACACACACACACACAGACACACACGGACGGCTCGCAGCGGCAGCCCGCGCCCGCCGCGCCAGCCAGCGCGCCTGCGGACAGGCCGCGGGGAGCGTGAGTACACCACACACACACACAGACACACACGGACGGCTCGCAGCGGCAGCCCGCGCCCGCCGCGCCAGCCAGCGCGCCTGCGGAGAGGCCGCGGGGAGCGTGAGTACACCACACACACACACACACAGACACATACGGACGGCTCGCAGCGGCAGCCCGCGCCCGCCGCGCCAGCCAGCGCGCCTGCGGACAGGCCGCGGGGAGCGTGAGTACACCACACACACACACACACACACAGACACACACGGACGGCTCGCAGCGGCAGCCCGCGCCCGCCGCGCCAGCCAGCGCGCCTGCGGACAGGCCGCGGGGAGCGTGAGTACACCACACACACACACACACACACAGACACACACGGACGGCTCGCAGCGGCAGCCCGCGCCCGCCGCGCCAGCCAGCGCGCCTGCGGAGAGGCCGCGGGGAGCGTGAGTACACCACACACACACACACACAGACACACACGGACGGCTCGCAGCGGCAGCCCGCGCCCGCCGCGCCAGCCAGCGCGCCTGCGGACAGGCCGCGGGGAGCGTGAGTACACCACACACACACACACACAGACACACACGGACGGCTCGCAGCGGCAGCCCGCGCCCGCCGCGCCAGCCAGCGCGCCTGCGGACAGGCCGCGGGGAGCGTGAGTACACCACACACACACACACACACACACACACACACACACACACACACACACACACACACACACACACACACACACACACACACACACACACACACACACACACACACACACACACACACACACACACACACACACACACACACACACACACACACACACACACACACACACACACACACACACACACACACACACACACACACACACACACACACACACACACACACACACACACACACACACACACACACACACACACACACACACACACACACACACACACACACACACACACACACACACACACACACACACACACACACACACACACACACACACACACACACACACACACACACACACACACACACACACACACACACACACACACACACACACACACAGAGAGAGAGAGACACACGACACAGGACTAGACGTAGACGCTAGATGGCGCATCAAGGCGAATATAGTTTTTTTCCCATCGATAAAAAAAACTCGGAAGTTCCGGCTATGCTCTATGCCCAATATCTTTGCATATTGCTTACAATGAAATATAAGTAAAACTAATTACATTTCAAAAACCTTGTCAACCTAACCCCGCCCTTATCCCCCAGATCACAAGAGTCCCAAGACTCCCGGACGTCGGCCGGGAGCCCGGTCGCGCGTGACGTCCGAGAGCTGCTCCGCAGCCAATCCAAGGCGATACTGGGGAAGGTGCTGTCGCCAAAGGAGAAGAAGGAGGACAAACC
This sequence comes from Blastobasis adustella, assembly GCA_907269095.1. Taxonomy (NCBI): domain Eukaryota; kingdom Metazoa; phylum Arthropoda; class Insecta; order Lepidoptera; family Blastobasidae; genus Blastobasis; species Blastobasis adustella. The sequence goes on along the minus strand of OU026138.1, from coordinate 13,500,645 downwards.
GACCGCCAAGTGGTTTGGGGATCCTATTAAGGTTGCTGAGGTGAGTTGTAATTACTATTGGAGTTGCTGGTGATTATTGTGAACGGGCTGCAATTCCTAGCAAATATACAGAAGAATATATATGCTTGTATTAAAAGCTGTTGGTTTTCCATATTAATAAAATAGAATTAAATGACAGCGGCGACCTAAAGAGCTTGAGAGTTTTGACACCCAGCCACCTGGAGGATAAATTAATACTGTCTTGGAATCCGCGACCAAAGATCCTCAGTAGCGCCATCTGGATAATTTTTAAATCGCAAATAATCTTATTATTTAAGTTTGGATTAAATGATGATAATTCTACACAACAGGACAGCTAAACCGACACGTGTTACGCGAATTTTCCATATTGAACGATATTGCAGGAGTGTCGCTGGATGTCGGGCGACACTCCAGCAGTGCAGTGCCAGCAGTGTCGGGCATATTTTTTGTTCTCGATAACGTACGATAATCAACAGGGTCCTCATTGTCTATAAGTGATTAACAAGAATCCTCCCTTCCAGCCGATCCCAGCCCGCCCAGAGATCCTGATGACCCGCAAGGAGCTGACCGACCCCTTCGGCTCCGACGATGAGGAGGACCCGCCTCCTGAAGTGCATCCCCTGACGCCTGAAGACACCAGGAATAATAGGGATATCGGTGAGTGTATGAGTGGGTGTTGGCTTGTTTTGTCCTTTTCCACCTCCTATTCAAAAGGAGAATAAAAGGAGATGTATGAAAAGAGTTGTGGGTGGATATATGCGAAGCTTGGGAGCTTGTGTCAGGACAGAGCAAAGTGGCTGTCCATAGTCTCTGCCTACTCCAGCAGCAGCTGTGGGACACAGGCGTGAGCTTTATGTACGTATGTATTCAAAAGGAGTATATGTGTGTCTGTCTTTCTCTCTGTGTTTTTTGTGTACCACTAAGGTGGCAAACAAGTTTACAGCTGTTCCTTTTTGAGGATTGAAAGAGATATATTTAAGGTCCTAATAAATAAATAAATGCCGAGTTTTTTTTAATTTTGATTAACTGAAATAGTGTTTATAATAGATTTGTTTCAAATCTCACTGCTACTTTTGCTTGGCAATCCTTAGGACATATCTTCTTAATCTATCTTATCCATTCCAGCGAAACTAGACCCATCCCCTCTGGTGGTGTCAGAGGCTCCCACCGACCCACTACTGAACCCGGTACCACCGGACAAGCCGAAGGAGCCCGAGCTGCCCAAACCAACGCCGGTACGTATATTTTTCCATATACATGTGATGTGGCTTACTATTGTGATGTTAGTGTATACTGTCCGATTTTAGTATATAAAGGATTATGCTACATTATAATGCTCCTCATTAAAATTATTATTATTATAATGTCATTGTATAAGTATGACTTTTGTGACAGGATTTCTGCTCGCGAAAGGCATAATGACTGTCACTAAATGAGTCATATTTATGAACAACAATAGTTTCAAATCTCAAACTGAAATTGAAAATAGATCTTAAATATTAATATTTGCCTATAATGATTGCCTGTAACCTTCTCGCAAAATGGAGTTTACGTGTATTTTAAATGGCGATACAAAACCGTGACTTCACGGCTTTTGTCTAATTTCTTAACTTCAAACAATAAAATCCTGCATATTTCTAAAAATAATTTAAAAAAAAATTACTTTTCTATTCGTTAACTCGATCAAACTTTAAAATCTGTCATCATGCCTGTTCGTAGAAGTTCTTCTATTTTTATGCAATAGCCAGCATTTTTGATATTTTATATCGTTACTATGACATTAAAATTATCAGTGTACTATTTGATATTGCCAAAACTCAGTGATTATTCTATTTGTCAGTGAGATTTTTAATCAAGGGAATTGTTGAGTGTAGTCATTTCATGTCTCATATTTTAAATCATTAGCAGATATTTAGTGTCTTGAAGTATGGTTTACAATAGCATAGACAGGTATTTAATATCCATAGTTTAAAAGTATTTTAGTTATTTCTTATAAATCTTTTAATTATCATTATTTTTAGGTATTTCTTATAAATCCTGCTAGTATACTTGACTGTAGAGTAAGACCTAGCTAGACTATTTAACTCATTACCCAAAAAATACGCAAAAACTAGACCCTTATTAGTTATCCAATTTAGCCTTATTTTCGGGCAGACCTGTTAAAACTAATCATTATTAATTTGAACCCATTCTCTTTCATTCCATCCATCGCCTCGCTTTGAAAAACCTGTGTGTGCGTGTGGCAATATGGCCGACATACCCCCGCTTGCGATTGGACGGTCGATTTCCACGCTTGGCTGTGATTCGTCCGTTTGCGCTTCGGTCCGATTGGTCGGTACCGCGCTTCCCGATTGGCCCACTCCGTCCGCTGTCGTGATTGGCCACAGCAACTTTTGTCGCGTCACGATGAGCTGAAGGAGAGAGCGAGACTGTTGCTTGAGGCCACGAAGAGAGAAGCGAGGGAGAAGGAGAAACATAGTAGAAGACAGAAAGAAAAAGAGGACAGCGGAAAGATTGAAGTGAACGGGCTCAAAAATGGCGACTTGAGCCCGAAAAAGGTGCGTACACTTTAGTTCATTCGCGTTAAGAAATTTGTGAGTAAATGTGATTTCACTGTGGAGTAAAAATACAAATAATTTACATTAAAAAAATATAACGTTTATAAATAGACAAAAATCAACTAATAGTCTCAAATTAAAAATAAATTCCAGGATATCCCTTTGCTTAACAGCCTGCCTAGTATTTACTGTTTATTCCAACCGGCGAGGTATTCATTTTTATTATTTTCTGCCGTCTACTGGTCACTGTGGACTTAGCTTTCTAATTAGTTGCGACCCGATTGGTCGAGGGGCGGGGCTAGGCCGGCGGACAACGATTACTCACTATTTTCTTATCGCGAATGAACTACAGTCGCCCTGTAAATAATGTACATCGGCTAATTTCGGCTTCGTATTTCATATTTTTACGTATTATCTAAATACTTATTTGCCATCAAAATATATTGGATCTGAGAGGAAGGGCCAGGAGACTCTTCACGCAGGATTACCTAGTTTGGGCTCCTGTCTCTCGCTCGCATATTTAATTTTGTAACCTATGCATTAAGAAATGTGTAATGATGTGATTGAGAGAAAATAAATACTTTATTAATTATATTATATTATATCACACGCGTGCGACAGAGACGACGCTCTACGAGGCCGAGCTATCCGATGTGTATTTATTGATGGCCGACATCTGTATTGCTTTATGTCCTTTACAAGAAAACTATTTGTCTGGTCATTATAACTGTTTATTTAGCTAGTATTATTGAGTTAGTGTAGAGTTTTATAATCTGTGCCCTACCCGTAAAAACCAAAATTTTATGTATTTTATTTTATAAGGTACACCAACAGCATATGTATATAGGGGTGGACTAAAAAAATCTACCCTGTTAAAATTTACATTTACATCTAAAATTTACCCTGTTAAACCCCATATTTGAAAATTACGGATATCATTCCAAAGGCTTAAGTTTCAGTATTATGAGTTTTTGTTAAAAAAAATACGATACGAAAGAAATTGTTTATTTTTCAAAAGTTAGGCAACAAACCTAGAGTAGATTTTTATTCGACCAGTTTATTTGTAAATATAAGGTTTATATATCATCGCATGCGATTTTATCATAATGTTTCAAGATATTTTATTAAGATGATCATCATCACCAGCCCAACGCAGTCTACAGCTGGACGTAGATGTAAAAGTTAAAGGTATCAATCAAAGAGCGAGCGCCTTGAGCTACAACAAATTAGGCCTTTTGAGTGGGTGATCAATGAATCAATGAGCGAGCGGACAGAGCTCGGAAATTTTGGGTTTTAAAAGCTGTGGTGATCAATGAATGAATGAGCGACCGCAGCGAGCTCGACATTTTTGACGTTTGAGGTCTTAAAAGCTGGGGTGATCGATGAATGAATGAGCGAACGGAGCGAGCTCGACATTTTTGACGTTTGAGGTCTTGAAAGCTGGGGTGATCAATTAATGAATGAGCGATAGGAGCGAGCTCGACATTTTTGACGTTTGAGGTCTTAAAAGCTGGGGTGATCAATGAATGAATGAGCGATAGGAGCGAGCTCGACATTTTGACGTTTGAGGTCTTAAAAGCTGGGGTGATCAATTAATGAATGAGCGATAGAAGCGAGCTCGACATTTTTGACGTTTGAGGTCTTAAAAGCTGGGGTGATCAATGAATGAATGAGCTATAGGGGCGAGCTCGACATTTTTGACGTTTGAGGTCTTAAAAGTTGGGGTGATCATTGAATCAATGAGCGAGCGCAGCGAGCTCGCATTTTGGTCATTTTGGGTCTTAATAGCAATGGGTGGTCATCACAATAGTAACTGTAAATTAATAAATGAGCAACCGCAACGAGCCTGGTAAATGATAAGAAAAGTAATTGAAACCTATGAATGAGCGAGCGAAGCTAGATCGAAATTTTTGACATTTTGGGGTAAAAAAGTCTGAGCGAGCAGTTTTGGTCATTTTGGGTCTCAACAGCTCCGGTGATCTTTACAAACATAACTTAGGGAAATCAATGAATCAGCGAGCGCAGCAATAATGGAATTTAGTGTGTTGAGAATGCCTGCCTGCTGAATGGCTGCCTTACCACAACTCCTTCTCCAGCATCTTCTCTCCGTCTCCCAGCCGTCCCCAACGGAGGACCGGCAGGCATTGCTCCGCGAGCGAGCGCGCAGGCTCATAGCGTCGGCGCGCGCCGGCCTGCCGTCGCAGCCGCAGCGGCACCGCGCGCCGCCCGTCGAGATCATATCCAAGCAGAGCGTCTTGGACGAGATCGCTGCTGGTGAGTGTTGGCTGGTCTAGGAGGACAGACCCTGGTCTCCCACGGTCCTGTTCAACCATGGTTGACTAGAGTAGAACCTGGTCTACCCTAGTCCTGGTTTATCCCGGTCCTGGTCTACCCTAGGCCATCGCATCAGCCCTTCAACTGCATAGACACCGCGCTCCACCTGTTGAGCAAAGTGTCACGGAGGAGATCGCTGCTAGTGAGTGTTTATGTAACCTCTACATAGGTTTTGGTCTACCATAGTAAACCACAAGTCTATCCAATTTATGGCTTACCCTAGTGAATATGAATCAGCGCACGCAGGTCTAGCGACACAAACGCAAAGACACCGCGCGCCGCCCGTAGAGAAGAACTGCTGGTCAATGTTGGAGTAAGCCTACATTGGTCTTCCATGGTAAACCACAGTAGACTCCTAGCTCAAGTTTCATCATCACCACCATCATCATCATCATATCAACCGGAAGACGCTGTCTGCTGGCCATAGGTTTCCCCCAGAGATCTTCACAAAACCTGTGTCCTCACTTTCAAAGCCAAGACCGCCCTCTGTCATCCACATCCAGCTGGTACTTGCGATCTTTAGCAGGTCGTTGGTCCACCTTACAGGATCGCCACTCGAGAAGTTAACTGTCTCATCGGTCGTCTGTAATGAGGAGATCCGCAAGCAAACCAAGGCCACCGACTCAATCCGAAGAATTACCAGTGTTAAATGGCAGTCGACAGAGCATATGCTCGCAAGACAGACTTAAGTACCAGTGGGCTGAACATATAACGCAGAACAACCAAGTTTACCCTGCTTCATTTCTTTAGCATCATAACCCGTCACTACCACCCCTGTTGTTGCTAATGTCCAAAGGCGATGACCACTTTCCAGCAGCTGGTACGCTTGCTTTTCTTTCTCTACCGTATAAGGTGAAAATCGCTTTGCCCGCAGCCGGGGGCGCCGAGCAGCTGGACGCGATGCTGCGCTCGGACTCGCTGCGCTCCACGCCCTCGCGGCACAGCCCAGCCAGCCCCGACCGCTCCGGTGAGAACCACACAGAGAGACATACACACACACACACACACACACGTGTAGCGACATCTATCGCTCCAATAGGGAAACTCAACGGTACTCACATTACGAGTACACGAACACAAGGTTGGCAAGCATACGCACATAGATGGCGCTAACTTTCCTGCATCGCGCTAACGGAATATGCCAATTCCGCGGCATATATACAACTTCCGACGATCAACCGTCGGACCCTTAGTCCCCTGGTCACAACACCCGGCTAGGTGGGTAATTACCCTTTTCCACCTTCTCCATCTTCGCTTGCCAACATTGGCGGCTACCATATTCTTCACCGCCAAACACGCACTAGAGATGCCACGAATAGTGACGTTATTGTCAAATGTTATTATTATTATTATTCTCTTTATTGCACAAAACACATTAGAAACATAGTTACAATACAAAGTACAAAGGCGAGCTTATCCCTAAAAAAGATCTCTTCCAGCCAACCTTACATTCTGTGGAGAGACCATAATGACCATAATGACCATAATGTTGTACCTATTTAACGTTTAACGACTTGAAAAATATAAATAATGAGACTTGTTTATTCTTCCATCCCACAGACCCAGCCAGCGAGGACGAGACCCGCCCCACGAGTCCGTCGCAGGCCCCCGCGGCGCGCCGCAGCCCGCTGCAGTCCTTCAGCGCCATCTTGGATCGACTCACGCCTGATAAGGACCATATGGACGAGGTATGTGGGGTGTGTAGCTGGTATTACAGTTGTAGGTAGGGTGGCTGAGATTGTGTGGCTATTTTATAGGGCATGTGAAAGTTGAACTGACAACTGAAATTATAGAATGAAAGATAAAACACGGGACGCGACAGTTTCCACTTACCATTAGGTGGGCTGTCTGCTCGTTTGGCACTGAGTATTTGGCACGGATATTTTGCGCGAACAGACAGACAAAAAGCACAAAATTATCGGGACGGAAGTATGCCCAAAAAATTTTTTTTTTTTAATTTTTGTCTGTGTGTCTGTTTGTCTGTCTATTCACGCATCGCACAAAAACTACTGCACAAGTAGCGATGGATTGACACCGCCGAGTCGGATGCGAGACCCACCGGCTTACGGAAGTGGAGAAGAATGAGTTGGAAAACGGACCCTGATAGTACCCGGGATCATCCTAGCAATAATTATGATTTAAATTATACTTCACATGTACCAATTCTAACCTAACACCAACCCCACAGTCCGCTGTATCCCTAACGAACGAAGCGGACGCGTCGCTGGACGGCAAGGAAGGCGGCTCGTACATCGCCAGCGAGCTGCTCGCGCTCGAGCGGGAGCAGCGAGCCGTGGACGAGCGGGCCAAGGCGCTCGAGCGACAGCTCAGGCAGGTCATGGAGCGGACCGACGATAATGATGTGAGTTGCTTAGTTATTTTTATTTGTAACACTTTATTGTACATTGAAGGAGATTGTAAAAATACAGTTTAAAGATAGGTGCAAGGGCGGCCTTGTCGCTAAGAGCGATCTCTTCCAGGCAACCAGTTTTCACATAAACTGGTGTAAGAATATTAACATTATAGGCTATGTACATAATACGATATGGTCAAACAATAGCAACTATTTAGATACATATCCGATAACAAAAATAAATAACTTAAAAATACAATACATGATAATGCTATTCTATATCTAAACACAGACGAAAGGTTTAATTTTTTAGGTGTAGGAGATGTTGCTTCAATGTCCTTTTGAATGCATTAGGTGTATCAGAATACCTCACCTCACGGGGCAGAGCAATCCAACTTCTTCCACTTGATTCCATTCAACGCCAGGGGCCTAATTCTCGCGCTGTGACATCTCGTGACATCTCGAATTTGACATTTTTTTCTGAAATTGATCTTCGACAGTCGTATATTGTCGAAGATCAATTTCAGTGACGTTTTAATACAGTTTTTTGGCTAGAGAAAATGTCGAATTCTAATGTCACAGCGCAAGAATCGCACCCCTGGGGGACAAATATCTGTTATAAAGTCACTGAAACTCTATTACAAGCAAAAAACTTAAACTAAACGATTTTCGCTAATCCTTTATTGTCGAAGATCGTTTTAAATTTAATTTTTAATGGAGATATTTAGCTAGAAAAATGTCGAATTCGAGTTGTCATAGCACGAGAATTGACCCCCTGGCTTTTCGTATTGTCGAAGATCCCCTTCTCACGGATGGTCTTAACCCCTAAAGCCTCCAGAGAGACGTTGTCTCTCTGCGTGTTCTCTACCGTCTGTATAACGAAGAATGTTCCGAAGAACTGTTTAACTTGGTGCCACCGTCACTTATCCACCACTGCACCCTCCGACGATGGGGTAGATTTCATCCACACCATCTGGATGCCTGGCATCCAACTAACGTCCGGGCATCGCGACCTTCTTACCGCGCAAGTGTAAGATGTGCAAGGAGCTCCCTCTCTTTCCCTTGCACTATAACATGGGGTTTTCAAAAGGCATGTCTAGAATAGAATAGAATAAATTCATTGCGTAAACTGTGTAGTTACATCACTGCAGATGGTTTTGCAAATAGAAAGAGCAACAGTTTACCCATAGCGGGTATGCAATTACTATGCAAGCAAAGATTACAATTTGCTTAATTACATATACTATTCCGTAATTTGGGAAATATTTGAATATGTGCAAAATTTTACGGAGTTTTTTCGACAACTGTCGATTAGGTTATAATTTGCACATTGTATTTGTTCTCTTTCCTGTCCTTCCTTCCTATCTATCCTGTCTTTCGATAATGCAGCCCAGTAACGTATTATTTGCAGAAAATATGGCGAAGATTTGTCCTATCTTGTATGAAACCTCCGCCAAGCTATATGGTATTTAAGACAAACTCCACCATTCATACAGTATTTACTATTTTTATAATTTTAGTGTTGCCTTAGTAGAATATAACGATAGACGTATTAATTTTGAAATGTTAGTGTACTAATTTTGTACGCATTTGATTGATATAATATTGAGAAAAGAAAGGCTTGACGATTTAGACAAACATTGTTTTGCTATTTTTTTTGGACGGCCTCTCAGGAACTTCATTCGAATGAAGTGCTAAAGATGGGTGATAAATGACGTCACTAACACCCGGTTTCTGAAACGCATGTTAACGAAAACATTACGTAACAATTTGTTAATCTCTATTTCAATGCAGTTTGGGTTTCTGAACAGGCCAATTGGCTGTTTGTTAACGTTTGTCATTGCAAAAGTCAAATCTCGAATTAATGGCCGATTAACATTGTTTTGGGTTTCCGAAAAGCTTTTTCGCATGTTAACTGTATGTTATCGGCTTGTTATTTTAATTAGCGAAAATCGACTAATTAACAGATTGTCATAAGAAATTATATCCGATTTTTTTGGTCTAGGTCTTGGTCCTGGCTCTGGTCCCCAGGTACTAGTTTTTGTCCAAGACAAAGTGCAGGTCTGGGACCAGGTTCACGTCCAAATCCAGGTCCAGGTCGAATAACAAATTCAGATCGTATCTTGGTTTTGGTCCATTACCAGGCCCATGTCCAGGTTCAGGACTAGGCCCATGAGCTTGAACCAGAACCAGGACCTAGACCAGTGCCACCACATGGACCATAACCATTAACTGGATCAGAACCTGGTCCGGGGCCAGGTCTCGAACCAGGATCTTTAACTTGAACATAGATCTGATCCTGAATCTGAACCTGACCCTGGACCTGCACTTGGACTATGCATTAAACTTGGTCTTGGATCACAACTGAAACCACAACCTAGTCTTGGTCTCACTAGAAACTCACTGAATCGATAGTCGGTGGGGCGGCTGTTGTTGAGTGGCGAACTGGATGGCCTCCCAAGAGATGGACAGACGACCTCCTTAAGGTCCTAGGAAGCCGATGGATGTAAGATAACAGAGTCGACCGGAGTGTAAGTCGAGGGAGGCCTGTATTCAGCAGTGGAGACGGACCTACCTACCTGCCTAAAGGTGATGATAATGATGGGATTATTGACACACTGGAACTCATGACCCTATAGCATTAATATTGTTATAAGTGATATTTTCTCGCTCTGAAGAGTTTTTTCGATAATTTTCGATTTTACACGAAAATTTAACAATCACAATCAGTTTTATCTAAAAGTCTAAAAGTTGAATATCAAATTCGATTTTGACAAACAGAGACAAATCTATTCGTTAGACAGAAACAAAACATAAATGAGTGAATGAATGTGACTGATTTTAGCTGCGGTAGCCAGACGAAAAAATTAATCACCTGTTAACAATAGTTAAGTATGTAAATGGCTTTTCAGAAACCCAGAGTTGTTTGACAGATTGTTGAATGTGATAGTCGTTTATCTAATTCAACATTTGACAAGCGTTTCAGAAACTGGGTGTTAGTATCGACGGCATGTTAGTACCATTTTACGCCACATTCATTATTGTCCTAACATGCCGCCGATAGACCTACTGATAAAAGGACACTGACGCCCCTCACGGTCCTTATTATCGTGTCCAATATGTTATGACGTGATTTTGTAACATAGTTCCTTTGTGAAAAGTCACAGTGATTCTACCGTAACGTTATTTAGCATCCACCTCTAGCACTTATTCTTAGTGGAGGTCGTGAGAGACCATCCTATTAGTAATAAAATTAGGTAATATGTAATATCACTAGATTATTGAAAGAATTATTTTAGTTAAGTAAAATTTGTCAACTGTAATTTGATCAAAACATAATACTTTAATTGTATCGTAACAGTACAGCATAAGTACAATAGAATTTACGAAAGTGCATTGTAGTACAGTACAAGCTGAAGTTATACTTAGAAATAATCTGAATATCTCGCATTGTTTGGGGTAAGATTTCTCTCAAGGCGTCTGTACGATTGAGTTCACGTTTAAATTTAGTTTTAGCTTTGACACAATCGCCACTGTTTTTTACCCTCGACGATATACAGTGTTATAGTTTGACGTTTGTATCTGTGGTTCTGTGTAGGTGTGTGTCCGGTGTGCGGTTTTTTTTATTTGAAAGGCGGTTTTATCGAGATGGTTCGTAGCTTTGTTAGGTTAGCTTTTCTTCTTTAACCGGCCTTTAAGAGGACGACCTAGAAAAGCATTTACTGATCAGATCAGTAATATTTTTAAAAAGGCTGGGGTCTTAAGTGGCAAGACTAAAAGGAGATGTATAAAAATAATTATGAAAAAACGAGTTACGTGGTATAGGTATGTTCCCTAATATAAATATGTACAAATATACTAACATTATTGTCTGTCTGTCTGCCAGGAGGAGGCCCGTCTGATGTCGCAGTGGTTCAACCTGGTCAACAAGAAGAACGCGCTGCTGCGGCGACAGATGCAACTCAACATACTGTGAGTATTCATTTCATATTTATTAGGTGGTAGGGCAGGACAGCCGCCGTACCGCCGATCTCGAATAGTACGCCGCCATTTTGATGCAATTGAGTTTAAACCAATCGCAGTAAGACAGCTTTAGCTCTGGCTTGCTGCGGTTGGTCCACACTTAATTGCATCAAGATGGCGGCGTGCTATCTGAGATCGGCGGTACTGCTACCGGTTGGCACCCTGTGTGTGTGCGTGTATTATTATTATTGTTTATTTCTGATTAAATAGTGCCGGTAGTCGGCCGAGAGGTCAATGCATGTTATTCTCAATTCATTTGGTGTGAACTATAGTTAGGCTGTGAGGGTGACGTAGGTTGTCCTTCGTCATCGAGTACAAGAAAATTCCACTTTGTAACGAAAGTAGACAACGTGCACAACCTAGCACAAAAAATATTTTTTTAGAGACCCTAATTTCGACTTTTCATAGCGATGGTAGAGCTCGTCTAAGCTGAAATGACGCGCCCCGTAATCGCATTAACGCACGCATGCAAATTTAAAATATGGACGCAATACATATACAAATGCCGTTGTAATTGGTCATTCAGTTGCCGGTGAGACTCAAACGTAGGACGCGTCGTTCGATTGAGCAGTCGACGCTCCCACACAGATGAAGTGTCGTTATTAATATTTGCACTCACACATCGAAATCAACTAATTAAGTAGTGGGGCGCGGCATTTCAGCTTAGACAGCTCTACTTACATATCCTCTTGTGTGGCTGTAAGTAAAAAAACAGTTTCGCTTTTCAGACACTACAGTCACCAATAAGAAAAGTGTCTGTTTTACTAAGTGTAATTTTTCTTGTACACGATGACCTAGGATAACCTACGGTGCTCTCACAGTCCAACCCCCAGTTTCCCGTACGTTAATATATTGTTAATCATCAATTGAAATTCGCCATCCCTGTCTATGGTGAGTTGTAGACAGAGACGGAAAGAGTTTTAATCGATTGAAGCGTTTCATAAACTGGGCGTAAGTATCTTCATTATTAATGAATTCCTAAATTCCTCCATTCCCAGCGAGCAAGAGGAGGACTTATCCCGTCGCTGCGAGCTGTTAGCACGCGAGTTGCGACTGTCCCTGGCAGTGGACGAGTGGCGCAAGACGCCTGGACAGAAGCGACGGGAGTTGCTGTTGTTACAGGTGAGTTTGCTGGCTTCTATTTCATTTCGACGTAGACATTATTTCACATTTTAAGGGTATGTTCCGGGTTTCCTACCGTGTACTTTTGTCAACGAGTAGCTCGATATTTCGACGCAGTTGCATGCATCGTGGTCGCGGGACGACCCGGGTAGGGCCGGGTAAACATTGTGTAGACATTATTTATTCTGACATCACAATATTTGCAAAGAATTGAACATGTTAGACATCTAAGCTCTATATCGTAGTATCGTAGTGGTCTGAAAAGGCCATATTAGCGTTTTATATTAATTTTTATTTTATTTATTTATTTATTTCAGGCAACTGAGGCCCATATTTATAAATACACAAACAACATAAATACAAAAATAAACTAATACAAAATACAGACAAAGATAAAACCTATACCTACATACAAATTATTATAAATTGTAAACTAATATGTAAAAATAGAATTTATTAATATCTTAAAAATTAACTGACACTTAATGTCGTTCGGCGGCACCGGAAACTCTGGGTCGCCCACGGAATCGCCGGTACACCACACCCTTCGGCCAATCATCTTCCCTCATGAAGAAATCCAAATCTGCGGTGGGAACCAACGCCACGAACGAGTTGAACGTACGTTCATGTGTCGTTTGTTGCCATTCGCTGTTGTAGACATTGATGTATCAATACAAAATGGCGTCACTTAGTTCCAGTATTGTCCACCTGATCAGAGAAGTTTGTGGCACTCTAATGTTAATCATAATATGAAACGCTAATGTGGTCTTTTAAGACCCCCTGATATGATGGTGGAGACGAATGGTGGCGGTAGGAATCCCTAAACTATACATTATAAATCCCTCGTGCTTAAGCTTGTTTGTTTTGTGCTGTCTAGTAGAGTCTGATGGTTATAATGGAAGGGATCATAGCAACTCCTAAATTAAACATGATAAACCCATCGAGTTTGGGCTCCTTTAGTCTTGTCAAGTACTCTGAGTGATCGATGGTATCTAATTACAATAGAACGCGCGATAAAAACTTGATAAGAAAAAAATGATTTTCATTCCAGAACTGTTATCGTTCATTTACATAAAATTCAAGATATCAGAACTGCCAGACTAACATAATTTTAGCAAAGCTAATGCGCTTGTAACATTTGGCTGAATTCAGAAGAAATAGCGTAAGAGCAAATCAAAGTGAAATGTTTTGTATTGCTCATAAAATAAGGTCAATTACTGTAACACACATTTTGAAAAGCGGAGCGTCGCGCAACATAATATAAATGATACAAAAATTTACTTGACTATGAGTCTTATTCTGCGGTTAGGCATCACGTCGCTGTCTCCTTTTTTGGAGTGAGTTGTTATTGTTGTCGGTCTGTCAAATTTAGTTCCGTTAACACAAGCGAGTAAAGTTATATTACACGCACTTTAACATAGTATTTGTTTCTTCTAACATAAGTAATCAAAATGTCGGAATAACCTTTTCATTTAATTTTTTAATTCCACTATATTAATGATCATCTTTTCCTTCGTTCAGGACTTGTTGTCAGCTGTGAACGAGCGCGACCGATTGGTTCAAGAAATGGATGAGCAGGAGAGAGCGTAAGTGCAACCTTAGGCGCTGTCCTAATTGGCAATGGTTGTGCGTCCATGGTCGTACGGCGGACGTCGCACGACCAATAGGAGACCTTAAAACCACCCGTCGCATGGCCATGGTCACGCGACCGTCGCCAATTAGGACAGCGCCTTCGTTTTATTTACTTATTTTTAATTTCACATTGTGTGAACATCGTATGGTAGGATCAGGTGGTAGGTCTCTGTCAATCCTGAGGGGTCTGCCTGGATGAGTCCCACCGCCTTATCTATTTCCGCCGCCAAGCAACAATGCTTGCATTGTTGTGTTCCGGGTTGAACGATGAGGTAGCCAGCGCAATTACAGACAGGAGGCATTTTATCTTAGTCCTCACAGTGACAACGCCTTTGCATTTATGTTACCTGCAACCTAAATGTATGACTTCATTACCACTTATAATCAGGTGGGCTGTCCGCTGAGCGTCGGTGACCGAGCGGTTACAGTATCCGACTCGTAAGCCAAAGGTCCCAGGTTCGAATCCCGCTCCGGCCATGTACCAATGACTGTTTTCTGAGTTATGTACATTAGTTGAATACTAACCGATGCTCTTACGGTGAGGGAAACATCGTGATGAAACCTGCACATTCAGGCGTAACCATGATCCAATTTGGTCAGGTTCCCCTGGTAGCAGGGTCACGGAGGTCAGATGGCAGTCGCTCCACTGTAATTACCTGACCTGCCAAATCCTGGATCATGGTCAAGGCGGACCCCGGGCCCTCGTTCTCGAGAGCACAACCGGGACATTAACGCCAAGATGATTTTTTTATTTTTATTTTATCAGTTTGGCTGTCTGTTCGTTAGTCACTGTAGCATAAAAAAAGTTTTTTGTTCCAATAGTCGGGCAAAAACCTAGAGTCTATTTAATAGTCCACCAGTTTAGTAACGTGAAGTGTGCCAAGACTAAATATTTTAATGTTTGTCCACAGGATAGCAGATGACGACGAAATCGAGCGAAACCTATCACAAGTTGACATTCAGAGGAAAAACAACTGTATATTGCAGTGAACAGTGTTGACTTTCCATCGCATGAAGTGTCATAGAATGAACCTTGCAGATACTTTGGTAGCTGAAGGGACTATACATTGTCTAATGTATTTCTTTTTATTTTTTCCCTTCGTTGATAATACAAGGCGTATTATGGTTATGTTTTAAAATATGTGGATTTTCTATTTGAAAAATCGAACAGGCGGCGATTTTTAATATATTTCATTGAATGACTGAACACGTCTAATATGAACCAGCGGGGCCATAGTCTAACTCAGTTGACAACTGAAATTGACATGTTATAATTCTACACTATGTCCTCTACGTTGACTACTGGCTATGGCTACCAAATTAGAGTGGTGTAAGATTCTTTTATGTGAAATTCAGTTTTCCATTGAGATAGCCAATAGGCCTCAGGACTGCTGTCAAAATAACGTCATGTTCTAAGTGCGAGTATTAATGGCACTACTTTTAAACTTAAACTGTTGGTGTTCTTAACAAATAAAAAAAAATTCATGAACTGGACTACCAGTTGGGTACTATAATAAAAAAAAAAAAAAAAAAAAAAAAATTGAAATGTGTAGTGAAACCTGTACTTTCAGGCGACTGAATGTTTACCATGATCCAATATGGTATAACAGGGGAACTGTTAACACGGTCACGGAGGTCAGATGGCAGTCGCTAAATTTTAATTACCTGATCTGCCAAATCCTGGATCCCGATCAAGGCGGACTTAGTACCAGCTGTGAAAAAAATACCCACAGAACTACCAAGCGATCCAGTAGTACCGTAAGAAGTTGGTTGTTTTTTTTAATTAGTTCATGGATCCGACAACTTATAGCTGCCCAATAGCGTGGTGGTATTTTGACAGCTTTTCCGCCTCAACAGCGCCATCTGGAGATTTTTTAAATCGGACTAATATTTCAACTCAGTTGTGCGCGCGGCCCTATGTGTGGGTAACCCAGACACGTCACAATGACGCCACGTCATTGGCACGCCAAGTGGTCGCGTCACTGCCACATAAATAAAAGCTGTATATTTACAAGCGCACGCACACTTAGCGCCGCGCGCACAACTGAGTTCAACTATCTATACCTTCGTTGAGTTGAAAATTGACAAGTGCAATATGAAGCCTGGTTTGAGGTTATTATTGGAGAAAAAAAGAAATGAAGTGAAAAGATGTTATTCGCGTTTTATGCATTTTTGGACCATAAATCTGAAAGTGCTGGCCAGAAGAAACCCCTATGCTAGAGTGAATAGACTGAATAGGCTGTTCTTAGTCAGGCATGCACCATCTTTGTCACTTACCGCCAGTGAGCGGTCAAAAGGCTAGTGTAATTAAAAAAAAAAAAATTTTTTCCAATACAACGAACAATTCCTAATATTTTTTACTATGGCGTAAACCTTTACGCCAACCACCATCACTATGTACCACTGGGCGTGCAGTAGGTACTAAATATCGTTATTTTAATAGCATATAACAACCGAACTATTGGACTTACAGATGTCATAATAAAAAATGTTAGGAACTGTTGGCTCTAAAAAAAAAGAGCTTGAAAATAGTATTTTTTTCTTATGTTCGGCACTTTTACATTTTTTATCTAAAATGAAAAATGTATAAAAAGTGAATAATGTCTTTTTCAAGTCACTGTTAGGACACCAGTGGTCATTTAGACACTCTGTTATAGCACAGGAGTGTAATCGTTGAAGTCCACTAATGTTAATACAAAATAAGATCGCTTGATCGAATGGTCAGAGCAGCATCATCATCATTAGGATAATGATAATGGTCAGAGCGATTAGTTAAAATTAAATTTAATAATGACATGATAATAATTTTAAAAACCTATCATATGCTTGCTAATAATAAAATTGACATAATTCCAATTTGGAAACAAGTTATCGGCTAGTTTTTTAAATATAAGCCCTGTTGTAGAACTAAAAGACACATGGGCAATTTACATACGAATGTGACAATAGGAATGATGACTGGGTCCACATTTTTAAATTCTAATTGGTCAGTTACATTATAAAAAAATATTAGGCACGTATTTTTTTATTAATCAAATCAATAATAATGACAAAAATAAAGCGTATCAAAGTTTCGGAGTTCGTGACGTCACTACTGAGCAAAATTTGACCTCGGGCGTGACGTCACGCAACATTTCGACGCACTGTATCTGCGTTATTTTTTGTGTAAGTAGCAAAAGAAAAAATATGTGTCCAATATTTTTCGATAATCTACCTGACGGACTACAATCATTGTTTCAGTCATCATCTTTATTTGGAGACCATGGATTTCTCTCTGGGAACTCATGACCTCCTGTATCCATGCTCTAGATGTGCGTAATCAGATTGCACCCAGTAAGTTCCCATGGGAAGATGTAAGGTCTCCAATTTGTCTCGATTGTATGAAAATAGCTTACGTGCTCGTGTTTTTTTTGCAACGAAGTGTAAAAGTTTTGAAAGTGCTTCAGAATACAGAAATGTATGGATACGGTCGGCCTTATTATTTGTGAGACGTATAATACTCAATTGTTTCCTATTTTCTTATGTAGTAATTGTTTTATTTTGGTCGTGTAAGTGTACACACACATATATTCATATACACATAGGTACGATGTATCTGCAGGTCTGTGCTTATCAATATAGTCATGCATTACGTTGCTTTTAGCTTTTACCCTTTCTAGCATCCATTGTGTGAAGTGCTTAGAAAGTTGTTAGAAAGAAGAAGTTTGGTAGAAATTAGCGTTTGAATATCAAGTTACTGTCAGTTTAAAATCACATAATAAAATATGTATAGAAATATTATTTTGTACGGACTAATAACACGCAGTGTTAAATTTTTATTTTATCTACCTTAAATTTGTGCTTAACAGTTTAACCAAAGAGTTCTTAATTAGAAAATACAAAATATAATGTGAAACCCCCTTTCGTATTATTATTAGTGATGCATAAGTACAATACAATATGCCAGAGAGATTTTTTTTTATATATTTGACAAAATATTCCGTGTTTTATTTTTTTAAGTAGAGATATTTCGAATGATCAATTGATTACATATTATATAATTTTTTATAGTATTTGTAAATAGGTAGTTTAGATTTTTAACAAATGCTTATTTATTTGCGGCCCTCGACTGTAATCAAAACAAATCTCTTTCTTGCCTTCATACAAATATGTACCTAGGTATAACATTGAATGATGACAAACATATTTACAATTCGATGATAAGCTATTCATTAACATTACTATCTATTTATATTGTTTAACGTCGTAATTAATTGCTATTGTGCAACCAAACCTAAAAAACTTAAATTTACTGTTTCAATATTAAAATTATGCAAATAACTCTGGAGGCTTTCTATTGAGCTTTAACATAATAAAATGTGTCCATTATAACTAATGAAAGTCGAGCTTTGCTGACCTTGTAATGTAAATATACTGTTTTAACAATCATCTGTAAGTCGGTATTTAAATAATAAATTATAGTAACAATAAGTCGTCTCCATAGATTTTAATATGCCACATTAAATAAACTTTTATTATTATTATTATATTTATATTACATATGTGGGGAAACGTAATATGCATTGATGTATGTGCTTTAGTGGTAATAGTCCTGAATAATCTAAAATATGTACGATTATGCGTATTCGTGGAAACATTTAGTACATTACCCGTATAATGTCTTAATTATCGAAATCCAGTATCTTTTAAATTATTGGTTGCAAAAAAATATTATTTAACGAATTTTCACAGAAGTGTTATTTTTTAAATCTACTTAAATTATCGAGTCTTTAAAAAAACCACGATACTTACATCACGTAAAAATTATATGGTCATTTTCTTACATTTGAACAAGAGATTTTTATTCGAAATGTTCTTGAAGGAATTTATCTTCGCTGTTAAGTCAGCCGCGATACCATGGATATGAATTATCAAGAGTGCTTTAAGGGATGCTAGAACAATTTGAAAACAATCGGCGGGTGCTAAAACAATTTGAAATTAATTCGTATGATGACTGGAGTAAATCGGTTAATGTGGACTCGTGTGCAATTGGAAAAAAAAAGCCTATGAATAAATTATTTTTGGGAAATATTAAATCGCTCTCCAAAAATACTGTCTGCTCGCGAAAAAATTTAAGTTTTTCACTTGTTGTTGGAAATTAAATTAGTATTTTTATGAGCAGCTAGTATTTTTTGGACAGTGGTTAATTTTTTATGAACTTTAAGTTGTTTAATGACTTTATTATTTTTTTTTTCGCGCCATAATTATAGTGAAATTTTATTCTACATAATATCGATTCCAAAAGTATTTTTTTTACAATCTTTAAATAAAGCTTATGTAAGCATTGAAGAGCCATTTCGCTTTGAAATATATTATGGCAATAGCGCGTATTTTATCTACCTATCTAGTAGGTAAAAAATGAAATAATGTAGTCAATATACCACATCGAAATCGGTTGTATATTAGTATGTATTCGCCTCTTGTCTAACTTTCAGTGTTATGTGTAATGTCATAAGGTTCATTTTTCACAGCATCTCTGGCAAGTGTGGCCAAGTAATTAATTGTATTTTAAACTATAATTAATATCTAAGTTTTGATGTATCATTTATCATTATAGATGTGCATTTAGATGAGGATAGGCTATGCAAAATAGAAAACATATAGACATCAGCAAAATACATATATCAATGTAGTTAGATACATAATCTGGTTTTGTAGCTAGGCAACACATCATAGACTATGATTTTTTTGTATTACTAGCAAGTCACTACCAGGTACGGTTATAAATAATAAATCAACCTTAAAATCGAGTCATTTGTAAGTTTTTGATATAATTTATACTAATGTCGCCAGTCAAATAAGATGAAGTATGAATACTGCTAAAACATTTGTATGGAGTGACTGATAATTAAACCTATTCGTTTAATGCGTTAAAATCGGGAGAACAACTAATCTCTTACTAATTACAGTCGGGCAAAAAAGTCGTGAAATATGAGGGCCCCTCTTAACAGCAAAAGTACTCAGTTCGACAGAACTTCATTGTTGCAAAAGCAGTAGGTAGTTCCTTATCACGACTTTCTTGCCAGACTGTACCTAATCATTATCCACTGGGGACTCTGAAGACTGGTTGAACAGTCTCGGAAGTCGATTGGCACCCCGACGGTGTACTTATTTATAATTATAATCATTCTCTTTTGACCCACAAATGAACGTAATTTTTTTGCAAATGACCTATTGTGTAACCTCTGACGGATTTGGTCGAATTATCTGTCACTCTACTCATGTAAACTGTCGTAGAACAGTGTTTTTGGGTGTTAAGGAGCCGTCTTATATTCACCTCTCTTTCGTTTTCAAAGCAAGCGGTATGTTTGTCCTGCTCGCGCCATTTTCCAATTTCAGAATACTAAATAGTCTGGACGAATGTACACATATCTGACAATTATTGTTGGGGCTATTTGGGAAAGTTGGGGTCGATTGGGAATCATACAGAGTAGATTCATTTTAATTTTATTAAATTAAAATAAATTGTAATAAAACCCACACATAAGTAAATATGATATTAACAATATCTTCTATTTATCAAGAAAGAATGATCGCTATTATTTTTGTTATGTTTAATAAACTTTACGTGCTTGTAAGACGGTGACGTAAAGGCGACTTAAAAAATTTTGTTTGTAAGAAGACAACTCAATAGTCATTGCTGGTACAAATGTACTGTATTTATCTGGTGGACCTTGAAATAAAGTGATATTGTAAAAAATATTTGTGTTTGATAACTATCAAAATCCTTTTAGATGTAAATGATAAAGATAAGTTCTTCAAATCTTCATTCGATATTCCTGAACGAGGTAAGTATGTGTAGTACAAATACTAGTATTTTATGTGATTTTATTAATTGAGCAATTATGGTGGTTAACCCAGGTAGACAGGGGTGGACCACGGGCAAGAAAAAATGCCCGTGGTTTACCCAGGTGGACTGAGCCAACTACCACTACCAACACCCGAGACAACCTGGTGGTTCCTAAGTGTTGAAAAAGTCCTTTATTTCCTTACCCTTTTGTTCTAGGACGGATTATAGAGAGGTACATAAAAAAACAATGTGAAAGTAAATCGTTTAATGATTATTATCAGTTGTACAAGCAACTATAGGTAGTTCTAATCATAATAATATAATAAGTATTATAATAATAAATTCAAAACTCGTTAATCATTGTACAGATGTCGTGGGTAAATACTGCACATCGACTAGTACGGCTTCGTAGAGCGTCGTCTCTGTCGCACGCGTGTGAGTAAATACCAAGCCAAAACTAAGCGATGTGCATTATTTACCAGCGACTAGTGTAATATAACTAATAGTAAATTGTACTGGAAGAACTTTAAAGTCATTTGTTAATTATTAACAATAACAATTATTTAAATATAAATTAGGTAATAATTAAATTTTATTATACGCGGCAATACAATTTAGCAAAGAATATCTTTCAACGATAATAAAAGGAATTAACGGAGTTATTTAAATAAATCTAAACAGATAACTCGTTACGTTTTGCTTAGTTAGCCAAAGTTACTTAAAATAATAGTAAGTAATGATTATAATCACTTCGAAATGTTAAAAATCTATTAATACTTCCTTAATCTTAGTTGATCTCTACATAAAAATGTTTAAAGTTAGTGATTGCTACATTACTGCACCTAATTATTATTAGTTTGGTCATATACAAAAGTTATCATCTTAAATTGCTATCAAAATATAGCACAAGATAGAAATATAGTTCGTTGTTCTCGACCAAACAATTGGGAGCTTGCTCGTCCAGAATTTCTTAAAACGTGCCATCTATCTTGTGGCTATATTGTATTATTATTATTATCAATATCAATTATTATTTTGTCAAAGTGTTCTTTGCTCCAAGCTCTTGGGGCCGATATGTCAATCCAAAGTTATCAATACATGATTATAACTCTGAATTTGACAAGAAAATGTGTCATTAACCTACAATTTAAATAAAGTATTTTATAAAAGACCACAGGACGGTCGGAAAACTTCGAATGGAAGTTGTGAAAACCACGACAAAACGCGCGGTGGACATATCTGACCAGCAGATATTATACTAATTTAGAATTTAAAAATTAAGTACGTTCACCAATCTCACAGTACAATAAGTACTTACAAAGTACCTACTACTTAAATTTTATTATATTGGAAAAATCACAGAACGTGATTCGACAATTCTATTTACAATTTAGAGATTCATCAATATCTTTCAACCAATTTCATTTGATTGCTTAAATCTAAAATTTTATAGACCACGTTAGAATTGCAAAAATGCGTTTTTGGGAGTCGGTCCATGAAAGAGACTCTGGTCGTACAACTTGCATGTAGTTACGACCGATTCCCATTCACTAGTACAGCAGCCCGACTGCTCAAGTCGAATTGAACGCTGCCATCTTATCCTATCTCCAACTGTGCCTAGCTGTGATTGGTTCCTATCCCAATAGGTTAAGATGGCGGCGTTCAACTCGAGGCGGTCGGGCTGCAGGTTTAGCGGCAGACATTTCATAGGACATTCTAGGCACCACACTTTGGAGCAATTACGAACATCATTGGAAGATTAAGAAACTCGTGGCCTTATAAGAAAAAAGTCTCGTCCGATATTATTATAATGGAAAATCTTTTTTACATTAATCGGTAGACAAGCAGGCAAGCGGTCCACAACGGTCAATGGTCATCGCTGCCTATGGCAGTATGGCCATCGGCAACACCAGGGGTATCACCGACGCGTTGCCCGCGTCTAAACACGGTGCCCCATGGAGCACTGGAGTATCGTCCGAAATTTAGGAGTGTCCCCTGAGCGCGCTCCATATAAATGAAGTTTTAATGTTATTTTTAATATTAACTAATCAAAGCTAATGAAATTTTATAGACGCAATTTAGAAATCAATATCTGTGGCTGTGGTTTCTCAGGTTTTCGCTAAAATATATCATTTTATAGTCGCACAGGCTTTCAGATTTCTATAATTTTTTTTATGTAAGTAGGTACCTACAATTTTTTTTGAGGCAAGCTTAAAAGTTACACGGTCTCTAAAATTTGTATGGAAATCTTAAAGCCCTTGCAATTTTGATACCATATGTTTTAACAAAAATCTGACTAACCACACATCTGTATTGGTTTCTAAATTGCGTCTACGAAATATAATTTTCTTTTTTTGTTCATATCGAAAATAAGATCAAACTTCGTTGCTCGTTTGTATGGAGAACGTTCGGGTGACACTTCTCTTCATAGAAAGGTCAGCCAATCCTTGTCCGTGGCTACGCCCGGGTGTGGTTGTTGGCGGTGACGGGCGGCGCGGCCTCCGCCGCCTCCTCCGCCGCCTCGGCCTTCAACTTGCGGTATTTGCCTACGGAAGGGAGTTGGGGTCATATTGAAATAAAGAAAGAATGAAAACATTTATTACAGTAGGTACATAAAACATGGGGACAACTATTGGGTTCCCATTGGCATTTTTCGTGGGCATCCAGCGTAAATGGACCCTCCTCAGCATAATGTGGCCGCTTGCCGCGAACCACTACGCTGGTTTTCAGTGGGCCCCGTAATTTTCCATAATATTGGAGGCAGATATCGTAATTTCGTCGTAACGGGAACGAAAACTCAGGAATATCGTTTTGTGCGCGCGCAAGTTCATGTACATTGGGTCCGCCCGATTAACTCGAACGGATTATACATCGCCATCTCACTCGCTCAAACCGCATCCGAGTGAGATGGCGATGTATCGTATATCAAGACATTACGTCATTGTCAAATCTGTGCGTTTATAACGGAATTGACTCGAAAAATATAAATGAGATTTCCTTAAATCTCATAGGCTGTAAGTTCTTTAATTTTACCGTTGTAACACAATAAATTTATACATAGGAAAGTACCTAGCCTAATAAATACTAATGTTCCCAATTGCCCCATAAACGGAGTAAAGCCATCACATATTATGAGGGAAAATATTTTAATTATCAAAGTGATTGTGAAAGAGATTTTAACTACCTAGCAAAGCGTGTTTATATTTAGTATAGATAGACTAATATTATAAAGAGTAAGTTGTATGTTTGTTGTGAGTTCGTATATCGGGGTAATCTCCGAAACTAAAGAACTCATTTAAAAAAATCTTTCCTTAGTTAGGTAATAGGAAGCTGCATTATTCTTGGGTGTTATAATGCAATTGTACCAATTGATATTGATAAATTCATTATTCTATTCTATAGGTATTCTAACCTAACCTAACCTACCTTATCCCGGCAAAATAATAAGCTGCTGTAATAACTGCTTGCATGTAAAAACCGCGAGAAAAGCCAATCTAAAAGAGATACTCACGCGAGATCTTGACCATGATGACGCCCCACCAGATGGACCAGCCCCAGCCGACCAGGCAGAACAGCACCGTGAACAGCTGCCCGCAACCCACCAACAGGTTTATCACGAACGAGCCTGGGTAGCGGACGAATATTGTGTTTAAATTTTTTTTATATCACTAAGGTGGCAAAGAAGCTTACGGCCTGCCTGATGGTAAGCAGTCACCGCAGTCTATGGACGTTTGCAATACCAGGGGCATCACCCACGCGTTGCCGACCCCGTAAAAACCTTTTCACCCCTTTCTTGAAGAACTCCATGTTGTAATCTCCAGGGAAAGCCTCTCCAGATAGTTCTACAACCTTAGTGTGCGTGGGAGAAAGTTTAGTCGAGTGTTCAAATAACAGCGTCGTCGTTGTAAGAGTGGCACTGGTCTAGTGGCAGCGTGCTTGTGCGACCGATAACCAAGGTTAAGCAATGCTCGCAATGTCCGGTAACTGGATGGGTAACCGGTTCGTACTCTGAGGCTAGTTGAACATTCGGCACAGTAACAAGCTCGCCACTGTAAGGTGTGCCATCTAATACCGTTGGCGAAGCGAGTTTGACCAAGGCCTTCCGCTAGGGACCCGGGCACTGGTTGAACAGTTTAGGGTCCCAGGTTATTTTACACGCGTACAGTTTTATAAGCATAGGTGACTTACAGGTTAGCGGGTCGAACTCGTCAGCGAGAGATACTGGGTTCAAATCCCAGTACCGCTATGTACCAATAACCTTTTTCTGAGTTACGTACATTGGGTTGAACACTAACCGATGCTCTTAAGGTGAGGGAACACATCGTGAATCTGCACATTCACACGAATGAATGTTTAATCATGAGGCAGTATGGTCAGTCTCCTGTTAAAATGGTCACGTTTTTACCTCCTTCGACTTCAATAACGATCATATTTATGCGACGGGACTTGTACTTAGGTACTTAGGTTTTTTTTAAATTATGGTTTAGCCATTCATTTGACCGCCACCAAGGTATTGTACGTAGGTTTTGAGGTATAGCTATAATACTAAGGAATAAGACATCGGTCGAATCTCTCCCGGGACTCACCTATCCTGTGCTTAGCGCTGTCGTGGACCCCGAACCGCGGGATCCCGAAGCACAAACAGAACATCCCGCTGAATATCGATCCTGCAATTAACAAAAAATAAAAAAGTGGATTATACAAGTAGGTACTTTGATTTTGCCTTCCTAGGGAAGCACACGGACGTACGGTCCACCACAAAGAGTTTTCTTCTTAGCGAGTCGACGAGATTATATTTTACTCGTAGATGCCCAAAATTTGGCCACGCACACTTAATTAGGCTTCGTAGAGGTCTTTCGTTCTGCAGGTGTCAGGGGAAAAAGGCAGCATAAAAGGTGCATGGTTTATATCCACCTGATGAAAAGCGTCTAATGTCGACCAGGACATCAGCAATCTAAAGGGAGCAAGTGCGGTGACGACCTTTGACCTGCAGACATGAATTTTGAAGAACTCCAGGTTGTAGTGTAAAGGAATTACTTCGGCTCATTCCACATCGCGATGATGATGATTTAGTGACAACGGTTGTGCATTTTTAATTATTTAATTGTGTTATCTAAGTGTATGGAATGAGCGTCGGTGGCCGAGCGGTTACAGATCCGACTCGTAAGCCAGAGGTCCCGGGTTCGAATCTCGCTTCGGCCATGTACCAATGACTGTTTTCTGAGTTATATACATTAGTTGAATACTAACCGATGCTCTTACGGTGAGGGAAAACATCGTGATGAAACCTGCACATTCAGGCGACTGGATGTGTAACCATGATCCAATCTGGTCAGGTTCCCCTGGTAGCAGGGTCATGGAGGTCAGATGGCAGTCGCTCCACTGTAATTACCTGATCTGCCAAATCCTGGATCATGGTCAAGGCGGACCCTCATTCTCGAGAGCACAACCTGGACATTAACGCCAAGATGATTTTTTTTTCGTAGGAATCGTAGACGTACGTATGGGAGACAGTTACCGCTTACGGGCTTTGCCCTACCACTCATTCCGCTACTGAAACTCCTCTCTAGCCACAATTTACAGCGGCGACCATATAAGGGACCTGAGTATTGACACTCAGGTATCTACGGCAGAGGACAAGCTAATACTGCCTTGGAAGCGCAAAACAAAATAGGCACACGTAGGTAAATGCCAATAATCAAGGGATAATGTATCTCAGAAACAGTTACCGCTTACCATCAGCTGCTTCACTGCTCGTTTGTAACTAAGTACCTAGAATAAACTAGGTTAGCGAGAAGTACCATAAATGGGTTTTGATTTCCTTGCGAGCGTCAAAATATGCGTCATAAACGGTCGTACTTTTGATTGAGTTGACTTAAAAGTTTAATATTTTCACTGCTCCAAAGGATTGCAGACCTGAGTATTTGACATTAACTTCAGCTTGATACCTCTACGCGTTCCTGAGAAAAAAAGTCTTGACAGACGGATGGATGGACCGTTCCGTTCTTTCTTTTCGAGGTGCCTGAGAACCCTAAAAAACCTTAGAAAACCTTCACTAACCAAGTCCCGGCACCACCACGTTGCACACGAGGCAGGCGTAGGCGAGCACGATGGGCAGCACGGGGATCGCGCCGCGCATCACGCTCGTGTGCTCCACCAGGGACGCGTCGAGCTTGGTGCGGGTGTCCTGGTGAGGAGATGGGTATGTTACTAATAATAATAAATAATATTAGTGTGTTAGTTCGTTTTTGGTTCGTTTTTAATTTATCGCGTACGGGAATGGGAAAGGCAAAGGGATCTAGACCATACAGCCAAGCCTTCCATTATGAACTGTAATGAGCCGTTTTCAAGGCTTGCTTTCCTACAAATTCGATATATGGCGAGCTGTAATGACTAACGACATTATCATAATCTATGTGGTATTGATATTTATTCTTATTTCAGTGTAATTTATCGGTTTTTGAATGTCAGTGCTCCTTGTGAGTCATCTTTATAAATTTTATTAAGAGATTTCTGGTTGACTGGAATATAAAGCCGTGTACTTTATCGTCAATTTAGTTTAAACAAATAAACTTTAGGTTAGCATGGTAGCAGCATTTTCACGCGGTTTAATTTGTTTTAGTCACACATATTATGACTTGCCTATAACTACAACAATAGCTACATATAGACAAAAGATTATAATAATGTTTGAGTCCTTAGAGCGCGCTATCTATGTAAATTTCTGAGAATTCTAGAAAACGGCTCATTCTACAATATGTCCCAGCTTTAGGGTCTCTGCTGAAAAATATAACGTACAATCAGTGGTCCACGTCTTCAGTGGTCCTTACTCTTCTCCCCCACAATAACACAATAGTATGATATTGCAGGTGCTATTGCAACTTCTTGGAGCAACCTGAAAGCTTAGTTTCGTGCTTTTTATTGCATATCTCCATCTCTATATACTTTAACAGGTATTTGCCACACATTCCTCTATCATTGATGTGAATCAAAACCCGAAATATATTTACATAAAATAGTAATTCAACAAGAATTACAAAATCACTCCACAAACTCCCGTCAAACAGTCTGGGGCAATGTTAACCGTTTATTTTAGGTGTGTGCAGCGATCTCCATAGTCGAACACAAACAACGAGTTGGAGAGACATCAGCATGACAGCAACTGTCAAATCTACATAACGCTAACGGAGTGTTCAATCTACAACGCTACAAATACAAGATCCAAATGTCCATTAGACTTCGATATATGAAATACCAAGTGTTGTTCCGGTATGAAATACTTTACCTCCTGATCATCATCCAGGTCTACGTCTTTCTTCATGAGATCAGTGCTGATCTTCATCTGATAACGCGAGGGTTGTGGAGAAGGAGCATGGCGGTTGAGGTAAGGGGACGGAGCTGGTGTTATTGGATACATGGACATTTTGTGTAGATTAGGTTAGAAGTTGGGAGTTTTGTTTACTGGGTATTTAATATTGATTACTATATTAATCAGACACTACACAGGATACCTACACAGTACCAGAAAGGTTAATTTAGTTTCTTATGTACATTTTGTTTTACTTATTTTATTTGACAACGCACTCGGGATTATTTGCCGGTTCCGCTGCCGCTTCGGCAGAAAATTTCAAACGGCGCAAATATGCTGGTCTCAGCGGAGATTATCTATTTGCGCCGTTTGGCGTAGAAACCCTTGGGCCGTGGGGTCCAGGCGCTCATACTCTCTTCAAAGAGTTGTTTAAGCGCCTGGTTAACGCTTCGCACGACCAAAAGGCTGGTCAATACCTTGGCCAAAGGATCAGCCTCGCGATACAGCGAGGCAATGCGGCCAGTCTTTTGGGGACTAGGTATTCCTTTAACAAGGGACTTGGGGCAAGTTTTTTATTTGTAAATATTATTTTATAATTTAGTATTAGCATTATTTAATTTGTTACAATTAAACAAAATTTTAATTTGACGCACTTGTATGTAGATTATTTATAATTTGTAGTACAAGTTCACTTCTCCCGCTTATCCTACTTTCAATTATTTTTTATTGATATTTCTGCAGTCGTTGCTGGCAAAGTTTCTTATCAATTTCTCACGTCAAAGTTTATAAAATACCGTTTGGGTTGTCAATAGGGATGTTGACTGGGTCAAAATTCTTAAATTCTAATTAGTCCGTCAGTTAGATTATAAATAAAGATTACACACGTGTTTTTTTATTTATCAAATCAATAAAAAATAATTAAGATAAAGCGTATCAAAGTTTCGGAGTGGGGTTCGTGACGTCACTTCTGAGTAAAATTTCACCTCAGGCGTGACGACACGCAACTTTTCAACGCATTGAATCAGCGTTATTTTATGTTTACGTAACGAAAGAAAAAATGCCCTAGTTTATAATATTTTTTGATAATCTGTCTGACGCACTAAACTTTTTTTTCAGTCAATATCCCTTGACTGTTTAACCAGTCTCAAGGACCCCAACAGAAGACCATTTTTAAATTAAGATTTAGCATCTAACAATCCACAAATTGTGTTAAAATAAAAACTTTTAAAAACACTGTAGGTGTACAATAAGCCCACTTTTGTTAACAACCTTTTGTAATAATTGTTTTTATCTTGTTTCGTGTGCAATGAAGTATATAATAGGTAAATATTTCACAATTTTTACGTTTAAACAGATGCACAACCGACGTGTAACCGATAGATACTACCGCAAAACTTTGCAAACACAATGCATTTCGCAAATCATACAATTCGACAATTGATTGTGTAAGTCAATATCGATTGCCCTGAGTTATTGTGGTCAGTCTAAAGTCGACCTTGCGCGTAGTAACCCATTTCCGTGCAAGTAGTAGGGGAGCCCCGTCATAATAATATAGTTTTAAATGTGCGCGAAGATTACAATCGTAGGGAAGAAAATAAACTCCCGCACGCGATCCTGTACAAGGGCTTTTATTAACTTGTAATGCATAATATCCGTACATTATTTTTAGTAATTCTCCGTTGATTATTATAAATCACTCTTATTACTATAATTTAGACTATTTTGGTGTTAAAACAGTATTAGACTTCGGGGTTAGGAAAGTTTGTAATTTGACCGGTGGAAGGACTCTGTCAAGCCTGAAAAGGCCGCCTGGGTGAGTACCACCGGCTTATCTATTTCTGCCGCCAAGCAATAATGCTTGCATTGTTGTGTTCTAATTTAAAGGATAAGGTAGCCAACGCAATACAAGGCATGCAGACACGACGCATTTTATCTTGGTCCTCACAGTGACAACGCACCTGCGGTTCGGCATTTTTGTTGGGTGCAACCTAATTGCATGAATCGTAGATGTTATGGGCGACAGTTACCGCTTGCCATCAGGTGGGCTATATGCTCGTTTGTCACTGCACTGTATAAAAAAATCCCAAAAAGTCCCAATTTGGGCGCCATCAATTTTTTTCACAAAGTACATCTTATCATTTTAGCCTACCCTGTCAAGGCCCACTTTTCTACTTTGCTCGGTATTCAGCACCTCATGTCGGAAGCCATTGGCTCTCGTATGCGACTCAGCGATATCAATCCTTTTGGGCCTTTCATGGGACACCATTCTTGATACACGCTGTTTACATTCCTGGTTTTCTACGTATCACTGAGCTTTACGCGGACGACACCAAACTTGTTTTTACAAAATACATTACCTATGACTGACAATTATCTAAGACTAATAACTCCATGATTACGAATTCGAACGTTAAAGTATTTATTTATGAGTTACAAAGATTAGGAACCCAGCCAAAAAATTGAAGTCTCCAGTTGGGCGCCAAACAAATTTTGTTTTAGAAAATTTTACCTCCAAATATAAATGATTATGACTTCCATGTTAGGGGTTGAAACAATATTCACTAATAGGGTTCAAAATAATAGATTTCAATGTCAGAACAGCTAAATGAAGTCTCAGGTTGGGTGGCAATACTTTTTGAACATCCTTATTTCCATGACTTAGTATCCGTTTCGTTTATCATATCTGCTCCTTGTGTGACCGAGTTTGTCTTTCCTGTATTGGCCTCTACAGCCATCAGAGAAAGTGTCGTACCCTTAACAGTGACGCTGTTGAAATCATCTACAATAGATGTTAAATACCAGTAATAACTGTCCGTTTCGCTATAGAGGACACAATTCACCACAAATGTTAATCTAATTAGAACTGTGTCACGTCTACAGAAAGCTTAATGTTCTCTTCTGATTAAGTCTTCTGACTGTACTACCCTACATAATATCCTGCGTCTACTAATCTAATCTTCCAAGAAACTCGTAACAAGTTGTCGAATGACGTATATACTACTTCCAAAAAAAAATGACGCAGCCACGACTCGAAACTCTCCGTACTTTTGTCCAAGTGTTTCTTTATTCGTGAGTCAAAAGTTTCGATTTCATATCGCGTGCTGACTGACGGCAGTGGTTATTCCGGAGGGTCAATGATTTAGTATGAAAACGTCGCTAAGGTCACTCGACAAGCCCTACAGGCCAGTA
Source organism: Blastobasis adustella (assembly GCA_907269095.1). NCBI lineage: Eukaryota > Metazoa > Arthropoda > Insecta > Lepidoptera > Blastobasidae > Blastobasis > Blastobasis adustella. The sequence continues at coordinate 13,469,275 of OU026138.1, read as the reverse complement.
AGAAACACGTAGCGAGTTTGCACGCAATCCCACACGTTTTTAGAACAACTTATTGTTTTAGCTTGGTAGGTAGACGGTTTTCGCCCATTTCTCGCCTAGTTTTATGGAACAAGGCAAATGTAATGTTTGCGAACTTTGCATTAGGGACGACTTGCGTACGTGTGATAATTAGACGTTACGTGTAATTATATTTCAAGGATTCGGATATTTGTTGTACCTAATTCTGTGACAGGAAAATAATGAATTATTAATGACGTAGTTACGTAGTACATTTTAAGGTTCATTAATTAGTAGTAACATTTGGTGGAGTAGCTTTTTTACACCAGTAAAAGGGAAACAAGCCTATGGCCGTCCTGATAGAGCAGTCTATGGACGTTCACAATAGTGTACAACTAGCGTGCTGCTGACCTTGTAACTTCCGAAGTTCTCTTATCTTCGTTTACATGAGTTCCTGTCATTCGTTTCGTTTCACAAAAAAAAATCACAAAATTAAAAAAGACACGGATTTTGATACAGTGTTCACCATCAGTTAGAGAATTTGTTTCGAAAGTTAATATGTATAATACGGGGCGGGTGGCCAGTACTTAATAAAACTGTTCACCGGAATCTTGTATACGATACGAAACATAATAAAATGTCTGTCAGTAGCATGGGGCAATTTAACCAGTGGAGAGTGAATCAGCAAGTTTTTGTTTTAAATACTGGTCGCCGAGCTACGGCAAGGGGAGAGGGCAAACCGGCCTCGTGTAACTACTGAGAGCGCGCCATCTTTATTGTTTTATTTTATCACAGTCTGTAGTATCAGAGATCTCACCTCAGGCGGCAATGTGGGCGAAAGGCTCTTGTTCTTGGAGAACAGGCTCTGGCGGCGGCTGGCGGAAAGCGGCTCCGACTGCTGCCGGCGGCACGCGCCGCGCAGCCAGCCCGTCATGCGGTTACAGCATCTGGTGGAGAAGGTTCAATATCAACGAACGAGGAATCGTCAACAATAAGTCATCATCATCATCGTAGCGGTAATCTCGGCCTCTGCAAGGATCCGCTTTCCTGCTCATTCTCGCCTACTTCGCCCGGTCCTCGGCATCCTCGCGTCGTGGGCTGTTGACTCTTGCATCATCAACGTTATTACGCATGCCCAAAGAGCCACCGGCAAGTAAGCGCGCGCGTCACCCGTGATTAGGTCTGACACGGTCCGTATGACCGAGAGGTCGATAAGAATCTAGATGGAGGTTCGTTCTGCATGAATATGTTGTTTCTTTGTTTTTTTATTGTTTCGTTTTTATTCTTATTTTTTATCAAATTTGCGAAGTGGCATGCTTGCGCTTGCTAAATTTAATTTTTGCCATGTCACTGTTTGTGATAAATTTTACACTATACCTAATATAATCATTATAATATGGTAAACTCTGTAAGTAAGTTAGCTTAAGATCATTGACTATTTCATAATTGTGAACGTTATTCTGGTCCTCACCACTCTTAGAAAATATTATTTTGTGTTTTATATATTTCCCATACTGCGGAAAGCTACAAACTTTTAACAAAGAAAATAAAGCAAGCTTAATTGGAGTCCCTTGCTGGGCGCCAAATTATTTTATACACGAAATAGTAAATAGCCGTTTCCAAAGGCACTAACGGCGTCTCGCGATTGTGTTGACTCTATGGCACAACTGTTGTAGTGCCGAAGGGAATAGCAGTTCTCCAAGGCACTACTTGCATCGCTCTTTAGATCCAGAACGTTCCTTTCTTATAATGTCCCTTGGTATCAAAACATCCATTTTCCTTTCCCAAAATGGTCTTTCTCAATTTGTTGTTTTCCCCAAATGGCCCTTTACTAAAATGTCCCTTCCCACAATGTCCCTTTCCAAAAACGCCCCATCGCTTAGTTAAATTAGACTGTCTCTCTTTAAATAATGCTTATATGATAAAGAGCATTCTAAATATATTTATTGTGTACATACTTGAATCTTTGGGGTTATAAACCCTGTGCTACAACTGGTTGTACCTAAAGTGTCAGGCGGTAGTGCTACGAGTAAGAGAGGAACTCACGTTGCGGGCGGCCGGTCGCTCAATATGCTGTCGCGGCGGTCGGCCGACGCGTCGGACACCCGCCGACGCCCACAGCATATCACGGATCGGAGCCCGGGGCGGCGCTGGGCCTCGTTCTCGTACTCTATTGAAGCCTGGAAAGAGTAATGGTTTGCATGCATCAGCTGCAGCCACAGAATATCTATTGCTGCAGCGGTGGAAATTGTGGATTATCCTATCCGCACGAGCCACTTTGGTTCGACCTTTATGATGCGTATAAGGAATGGAACACGTTGCCTTCGAGTGTGTTTCCTGATCAATGTAATCTGGACGCCTTCAAGGCTAGAGCTGGCATGCCCAATCTTCAGCCGCTTTCCATCAGGGTGAACCGTGTGACCGTGTGCCTCCCTATGCGATAAAGAAAGCTGTCAGGGGCCCCCGCTAATTCAAATCATAAATTTCAGAATAACTAATCCATATTTTGTTAGTAAAAATAGGTATCACAAACCAAGTGTAACCTGATGGCAACAAATATACGAACTCATGATTAGCATTATCAAATAACACTGTAAGCGAACCAGTTAGCTCTGTGAGTACGTGCTGTGATAATAAGCAGAAACAATCAGCTGACGAGTTCAAGCGCAATCTCACGCCACCCATCGCCTTGGCGCGTTGAAGTGGCCTTTATGGTTTTCTAATCGCGAATTTATTGCACAGTTCATATTGTAAAATGCAGCCCCTACATTTTGTTATTGGGAACAAGGTAAGGGGAGAACTTGGACTAGTTTCAGTAACGGATTTCAATTGGATGCTACGTCGTTTTAGCTGCAATGTGTGTAGCCGAGATTTTTATGACCTGACCGACAGAAAATGTTCGTCAAACCCCGACTATTCACACTATTCAACTATTGAACTGATTTTAATGAAATAAAGCTAAGAGCCGTCTTGGATAGAACTGGCTTTCATATAGAGAATTCATCCACCCAGTTGATGAGCCGCGTTAAACCAGCGACAGCGTATTATGAGCTCTGGTGTGATCGGTCAGTAAAATTACATCTGTGAAAAAGCCAACTAAGACACTAAAACTTACTTTCCCCGCAGCCCTTTCAATATCCACATCCGCATCCTTACTCTTCCTCTTGCAACAATTGAGCTTGCTCAGCACACCACCCTTCTCCGCCGCTTCCAGATCTTTCGTCTCCATCCTTTCCTCGTCTTCACCCTTTGTGCAACAGGGACAGCACTTCTTGCATTTGTGCAGTAGTCGCACGCATATGTTGGGTTTGTTCTGGGTTGGGTCTGGTGTGGTCTCTTTGGAGTTAGGCTGTTTGGTGTCATCCTTCTGGTCCTTGCGGTTGCGCGCTGGAGGCTTTGGGGTGGTACTTGTGCTTTGCGGGAACCTGCATGAAGGATGTTAAGTTAATATTGTGAACTACATGATACTACAAAATTGGTTAATGCGGTGAAGACCCTTATTGAGACACACAAAACATCGTATTGAAGGTACGGCACTCGAGTTGGGAGAAGTTATTTTGAGGTCCACTAAGGTGGGTAAACAAGCTTATGGCCTGTCTGATGGTAATCAGTCACCGCAGCCTATGGACGTTTGCAATACCAGGGGCATCATCCACGCGTTGTAAAATGCATTTACACACAAGATATATTATAACACTCAATTTATGGATGTTGTAATTCTTTGTAAGTGAGCCGACAATAACCCGTTAGCCGCGTGGTGTCCAGCAGAGTAGAATAGCACCAACCCCTTACACTCGTGAGTGTCATACAAGGCGACTAATGTTTTCGAAACAAAATAACTAGAGTCTCCGTAAGCTGGAAAATGGGCAGCAGCGTTTTCTATTGTTATATTTCCAACACTGCGATCTCCCACCCGCCTTCAAAGGGTGGAGATTAAGGCAATAGCTTCCCCTTTCGTGGGAGAGGCCCTAAGTCCTGCGGTGGACTGTTATGGGCTGTGATGATGAAGATGATGAACCGACAATATGCAGGATGTATATGCGAAAGGTCCACTTCAATGTTTAGTGAGAGTGATTTGTGACTCAGACGACACGACGATAGTGATCGTCCAGTTCGCGGTTTATACAGAAGAGACGCGGCGGAGGCGAATGAACAAAGAAATCTAAAATCAATCTTATATTTATAAAGCATAGGGTCGGTTTTTTCGGAAGGAGAATTGCGCCGGCCGGCGGCGGAGGCGTCGCCTGGCGGCGTGGCAAAAACGACGCTATGCGTTATAACTATAAAGTTTATTTGATTATCCGCACTATAAATCGCGTCTAAGTCCGTCGGATCTGTTGTGTAATAAATTACTATTAAATATTATAAAACAAAGTTCGCGATAAACTCAACAACTACTCAACGGAATTTCATGCAGTAATTACCAATAGACAGAGTGATTCATAACGAAGGTTTATCTGTATAAATTGTTACGGTACTACCCGAGCGAAGCCGGGGCGGGTCACTAGTCTACCTATTATAAAAAGGTAAAGTGTGTGTGTTGTGAGTGTGTGGGTTTTCATGTTGAGGGTAGTTTTTTAACCAATTAAATCGATTTCTAAAAATTCTTTCACTAAAGAAAGCTACATGCTCCTTTTAACTCGTAATAAAATAATAGGCCCCCAAAAGATAGTTAAATGTTTACTGAGATCAGGGACCCTTTTTTTGAACCGCTCACCTCACATCCACACGTGCGCTATCTCTTTCACATGCGTGGTAAGTTGCTAGAGATAGAAAAGGCAGGCATGAGAACGCGAGCGCTCGCGTTTATGCTAGCGGTTTAAAAATAGAGCCCTATACTGCGCATGAGTGAACACTACTACCTATAAGATATTGTTAAATTTAAATAAAGTTCAATAAAATTCACATTGACGTCATTTATTCGGACTCCCAGTCACAGTACTCCACTCATAACATGTAAAAGTGTCCATCATTCCCTAAATTAGTAGGAAACGACCTTCGTCCATGCACATTCCCATATTCGTGTGAAATTATAATAATAAAAGTGTAATAATTTTGTGACTCATTTTTATTAAGTTCGACGCAAACCTGCGGCACTATGCGGATTTGTGCTAAACGACTTTCAATCTTATTTCAATATGCTTAGCACTCACATTTCTTTGACACTTGTTGGTACAGAAGGCAGCACTTCGAACTATCCATAACCAATATAAAAGGAGCTAACATTGCTATACTAGTCTATAGAGATGATAGCTCATCTTATACTGGTTTATGTAGGTAATTTATTTTTTGGGAAGCTGGCAATTAAATGTAAGTGCTAACTGCATTGTAATAAGATTCAAAATCAATTGCGCTTGGAGAAAGCCTTTTCCGTGCTGTTACTTTTTAAGTTCGTGAGTACTGGGGATCTGGGGTGCAATCATGTACCTTCATCGTTTCGTTTTCCAGTAACTTTTGTCGTCTACATTTCGCTTTCGGTAACCCCTATGGCCTACGACGTGAGGAAGCTGAAGACCAGGCAAAGTGGAGGACGAAAAGTCAGAAAGCGGATCCTGGCATAAGCCGGGATCGACGCTAAGGTAACCTAACCAGTAAAAATAACTTAAGCAGTACAATTAATGAGTTCCTTTTGCCATAGTTTCTTTATCTCCGTCTCAATAGTTTTATGTATGCTGCTGAAGTTGGACACCGATGTCGAGACATTGTGTGTGAGACACCACATCAAAGTGACCCATGGCGGTGCTCACGACAGGTATGAGGCATATCACTTCAGTCCTCTCAGTCACAACAACGCACCAGCGCGGTGCGGTTCAGCATTGTTATTATAAGAACTTAAAATGCTTAAATCGTAGATGTCATGGGCGACAATTCCCGCTTACCTTTCTATAAAAACATATAGAGAAACATAGTCACAATACAATGTAGAAAGGCGAGCTTATCCCTAAAAGAGATCTCTTTTAGGGATAGAGAAGCAATCTCACATTTTGTGTAGAGACCCTAATGTCGAGGTGTAATACGTACAATTTAAATTTAAATTTAAGTAATACCTAGCACGGTTTTACGACCACAGTCGTATGACGGACGTCGCGCGACCAATAGGAGACCTCAAAACCGGTCTACGGTCGCACGATCGTTGTCAATTAGGACAGCACCTGATACCTAGCGGAGTAATTAGCAGTACAAAATTATGGATTAAAGCAAAAAATGAACAAAAAAAGCTACGAAAACGACTGATTCAGGTAATTACCTCCCCGTGGACCGTGCCTAGTGGTGTGGCCTATGGTCGTTCGTGTCAGGAAAGTATTTCTAACTAATTGTCTCATGCAACACCCTAAAACGACGAAATTACCTCAATAGCGCGGACTCGCCTGGATATCTAGAATTTAGAAAATAACGTTTAGTTCCTGAGGAGTGTCTAGATATTTTACGCCAATAAACATTGTCCTTCTCTTCTGATGGAGGGAAATTTGTAAGGATGTGTGTTTCTTTCACGCATCTACTGATTGGATTTTGTTACACTTTTCTACGATATCGATGTTAATTCGGGTATATATATATATATATAAGATGCGGGCAGCGAGCCCGTTTTATATACTCTGTATAAAAAGTAAGGTGACTTGGGAAATTATAAGATTGATTAAAATGGACAAGTAAGCAACGTCCATCTTTTAGCTATAATCTTGTTGATTAAGATGTACGACATCATTATTCAAAACAAGATTGCTTACTTGTTGATACAATGAACATGTAATTATATGTTAAGAACTACCTACCAACAACCTTACCCTAAATTACTTTAATAGGTAAAAAAAATGCCTAGACGGCTGGCCGCGTTGCCCGCTGGATGGCGAGGCTTATACCTGACCCAAATAGAGGTCAAGCCTTCTAGTCATTACTAATGTCGACCAGGCGCTTGGCTAGTTCCCTGTATAGGGAATGTGCGCCAGGTCTGGCCAATAGTTTCCATGCCGAATGGCGCAAATATGCAGTCGCCACCGAGACATGCGTATTTGCGCCGTTTGGCGTTTTCAGCAGAGGCGGCATCGGCCCGTGCTTAACACGCGGTGGCTGGAAGATGGGACGGCGCGAGGGTGTCGATGCACGTAGCATCCCGGACCAAGGGCCGTCCCAGTTTCCAGGGCATGAGTGTCCTTGTTGATTTCAATCAATTTTATAATTTCCTAAATCGCTTTACTTTCTAGACAGAGTCCACCTACCCGTATATGTTCAGAGTTCGGTAGAGAATAGCTAACACAAATATTTGGCAAATCTAATTAGGTACATTGTACGATCTAGGTATTTTTGAATTTTTACTACCTTTAAACTCTAGTAGCAAACTAGTCTAGCTGTCCATAAAGTTGATCTCACAGCCATATTAAGAGTCAGTGTATTTAGCATTAGTAAGATTATTTTATCAAAATTGAGAAATACTCGTACAATATTATCGCTCAAAACCAGCCAGTTTCTCAACTCAAATGTATAATATAATTCTTGGCACGGAAAATGAATACAGTACAGAATTTAGTACTTAGTGAGTCTATAACTACAACTAGAAACCTTATGCGATGTTTTCTTGACGGTCACTTTGTATAAGGTGAAGTATGAGCTTTCATACACTTCGGAATGTACCAATAACTATCATTACTACGAAATCTACAATCTATTTTAAAGAGGTAAGATTTGTTCCAAGCAAGTATTAAAGTATGGTTGTTGGAACACCGAAAAATTAATTAAAAAGTAAAAGAAACAATATTGTTTCAAATCCCTCACGAAGCTTTGAATCCAATTTTATAAAAATTTCAAGAAAATATATTATGTATCATCATAACATTATAATATATAAATGGAACTCTATCCCAGACTAAGCCCTCCCACATCGCTACCTTTCTATCTGTTAAACCAGGATCTACTCCGGAGACTAGGAAATTTGTCCTCTTTTGGCCTGGGATAAGCTAAATACCTAAATACTGCCTTAGAATCTACAAGAAATTTAAGAACCAGTAGTGAGAGAAGCATGGAATTTCCTTGGTCTTCTTTTTAAATTTTACCCCTTATCATTGTCGTACCGCTTTGGCAGCAGTTCGTTCGGCAGTATGTACACCGTCCTGTTGTGTATCATTATAAACAAACACAATTTAAGTCCAAAACTGTCCTATTAATGTCATAGCACGAAACGATCTCGACTGCAGTCATAATCGACACAAATGCCGTCGAAAGAACGCGAGTTTAAAAACCGATTCGAGAAGAAAAGCGTTCTCTTTTCAAATTCGAATGCGACTGGCCCGATCACTGACAAGGATTTCGAAATTGTTTTTGACGTTTGCAGAAAAAACAAAAAATTGGCGCGAACGGTTTGTTTTCTTTTTCACGAACGCGCGTTTTTAGCGGCGGGCTAAGGCATACTGCTTACAGCCAATTTCTCAAGGGTTGTTCGGTCGAGTGCCGGATCACGTGAGCGCTCTGTGGCGTGTTCCATGCCACGCCCGCTTAAATTGTCACCTTCGCTTTTTCTTAGGAAAGCTGGTTTTAAAGTTTATAAGTCCGCGTTAATACCTGCTTACTTAACTCGGATTAGTTAATTTAATAATGAAATGTGGGGCGCGGAGCTTACATGGAATTTAGAAGATTATGAATTAGCCACTGTAAAGAGATTAATTAAGCAAATGGGCTTGTTTTTATTATTTTATCATCACATTAATTAAAAAGTAAATAACTGTAGGTATAATAAACATGTACAGAAGGCAGTACATAAAATTACGAAATCCAGTATAAGAAGAGCTTGCATGTCTATGGACGCGCATAGTAGCGATAGTTCCTTGTATATTAGAATAGGTAGATGGGTGTGCTGCCTTCATAGAGTTTTGTCTACACGCTCTGCTGATATTCATAATGTACTTGTTTTCAGATGTACGTTTTATAGAGTTGAATGCCAAATCCTCTTGTGTGGGTACAAAACATCAAAATGTTTAAAAAAAATCATCGCTCCGCTCTGCCCTAGATGTTAATTCAAATCCTAAAAGTAAAACGACTTAGCTTTTTATATGTAATACGGCAGACAAACAGGCAAGCGGGCCTTATGGAAAGTGGCCACCGCCGCCTATGGACATCAGCAACACCAGGGGCGCTACCAATGCGTTTAGATGGCTCTGGTTGTGCTCCACCAACATCAAGTCCAGCTGTGGACTATTATGGGCTATTGATGTGGTGGGAAGGGTTTCTTGACTGTGAAAAGACAGGGACAGACAGCGGGATCCGACTTTATTTCATACTGTGTTAAATTACCTAATGACACTATTTCATTATTTAAAGAATAGAAAAAAACCTGTAAAATATCGTTAACAAAAGAAATTTCCCCAAGGAGTATCCCTCCACCCAACACATATGAATCTTTTTGTAGCAAAACTGGGACCCCTGAATATTTTTTTCAAATTAATTAAGTAGCAAAAACTGTCTTATCTTCACTTGTAGCCTACATTCGTGAACCGTCGTCAGAATAGGGTTGCCACTGCTAATTTATATATACGCTAGTATATAGTCTTTGGTTACCACTTTAATATAGCCTCCTACCTTCCTAATGTGAGTAATTCTACGCAGCGGAAATTAGAAGATTGTAGGTCGAAGTTTCAGCGGCTTTCAGAGCTTCCTAACATCATCAATAATGTAACGGTTCTAGTTTTCTGTTGACTATTTTTTTGGATAATCGTTCTAGGTAGAGCGTACTCGGGGTGGTGTAGGTGCCTGCATTGTGTGCGTTGTAGGTTCGAATTTCGAGGAGCAATCTGTTTAGAATGAGGACCTTCGTCGATAATTTTAACTAGATTTTTCAAGTTGAAGCAAGAAGAAAGTTAAAAACTCTATCGTACTCAATAAAAATAAAATAGATCAAGGGCCATATTCTCGTGCTGTGACATCTCGAATTCGATATTTTTTAGCCATATCGTCATTAATAATGACATTGTTATGTCTATAGCAGCCAAAAAATATTTTCTCGTCTATATTGGACAGTTCTACGAGTATATTGTCGAAGATCAATTTCAGAGACGTTTTTTGGGAAAAACTCGAGTTTGGGATGTCACAGCGCGAGAATCGCCATGATTTAAAACACAATTGCGCGCAAAGGCTGCCTTAGCTTCAGCGATACCTGCCAGACAACCTTCGTGGAGAGGTAAGTATCGCGATGAAATATCATATCACAGGCAACTTCACTGAGATTTTGTAAAAACTTAAAAAGGTGATCTAGATTATATATGTCTCTATATACCTATATGTCTACCTATGGTCAAATAAAAATATTCAGCAGGCATTCATTCTATGCTTGCTGGATACCCTTATTACCTAACTTAGACGACTATCGTTATTGTTAGTTATATGATTTTTATAAGTCCCGGAGTTACCCGAGGACGTCAAAAAATTTTTTCAAGACTCATTTGAGTGTTCCCCTCCACGGAAATCTTTAGTAAAAGGCGAAAGATTTATATGTTTTGAAGGGAAACCAGAGTTAAGAGACCCAGTTTTCGCGGCAGTTATGTATAATCGGACGGGACGTGTCGCTAGCGCGTTCTATTTTGCATGCAGCGCCATCTAGTGTCGTAGTTAAGAAGCTGTCCTGTTGTAAGGAAATGGTTCTTAAAAGTTACAACTGCAATAAAATTTATATAAGTAAGCGGCAATTTTAATGTAATGGTAAATAATATTAATAATACCTAGCAAATAGAGACAGAATCAGCAAGTTACAATATTATATTATCTCGTTCATCATGTGACGTAGATTGGACCAAAAAGGATTTTTCTGATCTCTAGACGTTAAGTGCTGCTTGTCAAAAAAGAGTTGGCCGTGGTGACAGATGGAACTACTGTTTCTTTGACGATCTGAGTGGTTCAGTGGTTAATATGTCGGCCGGTCTGCCACGCAAGATGTCCCGGGTTCGATTCCCGGATGAATTTTAATTTCTGTTACGGGTCTGGGTGTTATATGTATAAAAAGTATGTACTTAAAAGTATATATGTAGTTTATCAGTTGTCTAGCACCAATAAGCTAAGCTTACTTTGAGAATATGTCTAAGCAACTATTTTTTTATATTAATATGGATGATATTGATATGGATGTATGACAGGAGCGCCCTCATTTAGTTTTTTAACAAGTCTTTATTGTCAAGCTATATATCATGGTTTTATATAAGGGTAACGTAGTGTGAAAACTTGCACTAGGGAAAATTACGGATGGCACAGAAACTGGACCGCGTAGAAGGCGCTTGTAAACATAGGTTAAATTTGAGAATATGCATACCACCCACGTACCGTGTCCATGGCCGTGTGGTGTCCGGCAGAGTAGAATAGCACCAACCCTTTATACTCATGGGTGTCGGACAAGGCGACTAATGTTTTCGAGGCAAAAGATCAAGAGTCTCCGTAAGCTGGAAAATGGGCAGCAGCTTTTTCTATTGTTATTGTTATATTTAAACACTGCGATCTCCACCAATCCTGCCAAGCGTGGAGATTATGGCAATAACCTTTCCTTTCGTGGGAGAGGCCCTAAGCCCTTTGTGGACTGTTACGGGCTGTGATGATGATACCACCCACACCTTAAGGCAGGATTATAGGCAAGGAGCGCCCCATGGTGGTTGACTGGCTGTAATGGCATCGTCTAGTTGGCATGAAATATAATTGTTGGTAGTGCCCCAAGCCTAATGGTTATCGAATTTCTTTAGGTCAAGGTCCAGGAGAGGTATTTAAAAGACAGTCAGTTTGAGACTGGTCCGGAAACCGTCTGCCATTTCGGTAAATCGTTAGATATGATCCTGCAAAGTTTAACCCAGGCCGGTCCTGGTCCTGAACCTTGACCTACTTGACCTTGAATTGGGATACTACCAATAATTATGTTTAGACGACACCAGCACAGCCAGTCAACCACTATGGGGCGCTCCTCAGCAAGGCTTCTGGTTACAATCAACCATATATTTTTGATTGATAGCAGAAACCTAAAACCTCCAGAAGTCACCAAGCTGGCTGCGTGTGGCCGTCCGCGGAGTTGTGTTCCTATTTCAATAATTTGAGGTACAATCTATACATATTATCAAACAAGTCGCTTCCCGCTGTATGTCCCTAGGTCTGTATCTATTAGAGGTACGCGGATCCGTTATATTCATATTACATAACAGAACGTTATGCTATTACAAAATATTGTGTTATTTTCAACGTGATAATATAACACCCTAAATCCTAATATAATTCTATCTACCAAATAACGATTGTAGGTGTACGACATGCCACTTTGCGCAGCAACATCATAAATGCGCAATTTTGTAGCAAAAAGAAAACAGACCCTAACAAAATTCACGAGCGGGGTCGATAGCGCGTTTCAAAATACCTGCAACGCCATCTAGTATCACGTAAGAGAAGTAAACAAAAGAAAGCAGCGTCAGCCCTACCGCCACTATGCTAATGGCTGGCCCGGTCACGCCATCCGCTCGATACACTGACCGTGTCTCGGGATCGTACAGTATACCGCATGTAGTTAGGTAGGTATATTAAATACCTACTCTATGGCAAGGTTTCCCAAACTTACGGTTCCATGTACCCCTGTCAAAGCTTACAGGTGGGAAACGTGGAAATGTATGTGGGAAATAGGTGCCTGGAACTGCCGGTGTCAGGAAAGAGGCCCCGAGGGCGACCCAAGAAGCGAAGGATTGACATCGCTGAGTCGAATGCGAGCCAACGGCTTACGACTCGAGGATGCCCAAGATCGGCCGAAGTGGAGAAGAATGGGTAGGAAAGCGGACCCTGGTAGAGGCCGGAATAAGCGATAGGTCGATGATGATGACCTACTCAATGGCAGGGTTTCTCAACTTTATGGTTCCATGTACCCCTGTCAAAGTTTACAGGTGAATATATAAGCAAATCATAAAATTTGCTGTTGAAGAAAATAAGGTTTTTATTTCAAAGGCAACAAATACAGTACAAAGAAATATCTGTTTAATAGGTATTAATGTGATGGTTTCTTGTCGAAAATTGGGGCAATTTTGGGACAATTTTAACCTTAATTCTGACTTATCGGTATCAACATGAAGTAAATCTTGTCACGAATGTCGCGAAAATGAAGTACCGTCGAATGGCAAACCCCAAGGGGTTCGAGTACCCCAGTTTAAGAAACCCTGCTTTATGGTATACTAGTGGCCTCCCGCGGTTTTCACCCTGCAGCTCGAAAACCAGTAACCTTTTTTATACAACTCAGAGACAACCAAGTAGTGGAGGGAGCATCGGTGTCCTAGTGGTAACGGCGTCCGACTCGCAACGCTAGAGGTGCCGGGTTCGAATCCCACTGCGCTCATGTACCAATGACTCTTTTCTGAGTTAGTTACATTAGTTAAATGTAAAGCGATGCTCTTACGGTGAGGGAAAACATCGTGATGAAACCTGCACATTCAGGCGACTGAATGTATACTCATGATCAAATATGGTCAGGTTCCCTTGATAGCAAGGTCAAGGAGATCAGATGGAGTCGTTCCACTATAGTTACTTGATCTGTTAAATCCTGGATCATGGTGTAGGCGGACTTCCGTGACCCTGCTACCAGGGGAACCAAGAATTACATATTCAGTCGCCTGAATGTGCAGGTTTGATCACTGTGTTTTTCCCTCAACGTAAGAGCATCGATTAATGTTCAACTAATGTACATAACTCAGAAAATAGTCATTACATGTACATGGCAAATACTAATGTACATATGGCCGCAATGGAATTCGAACCCGGTACCTCTCGCTTACGAATCGGTTACCGTAACCAGTTGGCCACCGACGCTCCTTATATATTGCCACTAAAAAAAATAAAAATAAAATAATCATCTTGGCGTTAATGTCCCGGTTGTGCTCTCGAGAACGAGGGCCCGGGGTCCGCCTTGACCATGATCCAGGATTTGGCAGGTCAGGTAATTATATATTGCCACTAAATTAGGGTCTAATCTGTTACATACAAACTTGTATTTATTATTGTGCAATACAATCCTATAACAATCTTTGAATTAGCTAAAGATACCTAAGCCAGTGTTACCAACCGGGAACAAATGCAATTTCCACTTAAGTTCGCACGCGACTGTCATTCAGGTAGCAGGAAACGTTTTTGGCAGTTGTTTGGTGCACTGTACACTCACAAATAGAATTAAAATTGTATTCCTGTCAGCTATTTGGGTTGAATTTATAAGAGACTAAGGTTAAGCAACGCTTTTAGAGTCCGGGAACCGGATGAGTGACGGGTACATTATTAGCGAGTAACATAGGCTATATTTTATCTACAACAATTTTTAGATCCCTAGAAAAATTGCAATAACGTAAGTTATTTAAATATTGTATGTTATAAGTAAGGTAGAATAGGGATAGAGTAAAGTAGGGGTAGGGTAAGGTAACGAAGATGCACGGGGCCAAATAGTGTAAAATATACGTGTAGCTTTAACTTTGACACTGCCTCATCGATCAGGAGCGCGTTGATGTCTTTTCTATAAGATAAACTGCTTTGGAAGCTGTGTGCTCAGAGATGAGACGCTGTGTGCCTGGTGTTTAGTATGACTTCTCTATCAGCCTTTCACGCAAAAACTAATGATCGGATTTTAATGAAATTTGGGAGTAATGTAGTCAGAATAGCAATGATGATGAATAATAAATATAATTTATTTCAATTTCAGTGGAATTTGTGCAATAAGTGTTTCAATTTACAATACAATAGAGTTACACTGTGGACCAAAGTTTTACTCTATCGAATATTAGTAAGATCTTACGTAATCTACATCACGATATTCATACAAAGATGCAAGATACAATACTATTGCAATGACATACAATAGCATCTGCGGGCCTAGCAAGCTTAGCTCTCATCGCAGACGCAGAGATCCCGGGTTCGATTCCCGGCCGGGCAGAAATTGAAATGATGAATTTTAATTTTTGTTGCGGGTCTGGATGTAGTATGTATAATAAGTAAGTATTTGAAAATATATAAGTGTTTTATCAGTTTTCTGGCACCCATAACACAAGCTTCGGTTACTTTGGTTCTAGATGGCGCTGTGCGAATTGTCCAAGCACATTTAGTTATGTTATTTATTAATATCAGACAAGTGGGCCACCTGTTGGGAAGTGGTCACTGCTGCCTATAACAACTGGCTCACATTTGAATGTTTCTAGCTGGTCAGCAAGAAAAACTTGGTTAACAGAAAAATGTTACCTACTAAGCAAATAGAAAGGAAAAAAAAATATTATCCACATCATCTAAATGCCTGGCATCCAAGTAACGTTCGAGCATCGCGAGCCTTTTTACCACGCATGTGCAAGATGGAGAGGCCTATGTCAAGTGGTGGACTAGTATAGGCTGATGATGATGATGATGATGATGATGTGCAAGATGTGGAAGAATCTAACCCCCGCAGTATTTCTTAAAAAAAAAAAAAAAAAAAAAAATCTTTATTTCTTAAATCTTTACAATGTATGAGGTTTGCATTGTAACATGGGGTTCTTCAAAATACATAGCTCCGCATCCGCTCCCCTTACGTTGCAGATGCCCTGGTCGACGGTGTCTTCCTTGATCATTATAATCTAGACGCCTTCAAGGCCAGAGTGAATAGGCTGTTCCTAGTCAAGCATGATCCATTATGCATGTTCCCACCAGGCGAGGTGGCGGTCAAATGCCTGGCTAGTTCAATTATATAAAAAAACGGTAGCTACATTCCATAAAAAATAGCGGACTTGAGGCCCAAGTGGACCATCTGACCTAACCTCTCTAGAAAATAAAACAATATTCAAAGTTATTGTCATCAACAACATATTGAGCTGTTCCAATGTTTTGGATGGTTATCGTCTAACACTCGTATTACAAACAATACTTGTCTAAATAAATTAACATACTATGCGTTCTCAAAGTAAAGTGCTCGTCTGCTAAGTGAAAGCACTGCGTTCAATACAGCTTTATGATTGGTCAGTTTTGTTCATTTAGACCATTATGCGTCGTGTATTGTCAAATCAGCTCTATATTCATATTCATATTTTCAATTCATTTACATTCAACATTATACTTGACATTTCCTATACCTATTGATAAATTACCTATGGTAATATTTTGTGTATCGACATTTTATTTTATATTATTGTATTTGAAAATGACATTACCACTGTGTAATTTTGTATTGTATTGTATTATAATCTCATGACATTATTATAATTGTTCATCATCATCATCATCATATCAGCCAGAAGACGCCCACTGCTGGGCATAGGCCTCCCCCAGAGATCTCCACAAAGGCCGGTCCTGTGCTTCTCGCATCCAGCTGGTACCTGCGATCCTTACCAGGTCGTCAGTCCACCTTGTGGAAGGCCTACCCACGCTGCGTCTTCCGGCACGTTAAGCATTATAATTGTTCCTAATATTAATTATTAATGTTAATTTGCTTTCCACTATCAAAGTAAATGTAGGTACGCTTGTTCTGATTAAATACATATAGTAAATGTTTTTATAACAAAAATTGACGATCTCTTTTATAGATTTATATAAATTACTATACTAGTGATAATTAAATATAGGGAAATGAGATAATAAATCAATCTAAATATATACTGTGAGACCCCATAGTATAGTTTCTGAATATGTGTGTCAGATACTAGTCAGTGTATATTCTTTTCTTCTCTATGATCATCTTGGCGTTAATGTTCCGATTGTGCTAACGCGCGCGAGGGCCCGAGGTCCGCCTTGATCATGATTCAGGATTTGGCAGATCAGGTATTAACAGTGGAGCGACTGTGATCTCACCTCCGTGACCCTCCTACCAGGGGAACCTGACCAGCTTGGATCATGGTTACACATTCTGTCGCATGATAGTGAAGGTTTGATCACGATGTGTTCCCTTAAGAGCGTCGGTTAGTATTCAACTAACGTACATAACTCAGAAAAATACATGACAGCAGTAGGATTCGAAGCCGGGACTTGTTGCTTACGAGTCGGACCCCTTTACTACTAGGCCACCGACGCTCCAATATTCTTTTCTACACTGCCAACATCAAATTCGGCCACTAAATACAGTAAATACAGCCAACAGCACATCGCCCTATTAAAAACCAGAATAAGATCAGCTAGTGTCTCTACAGCCGCACATAGCAATGTTAGCTCCTTTTATACTGGTTTTGTGTAGGCCGATGCTCTCTTCAATTTCGATTTTGTCTGCCAGTGCAACATGGAAGACCCACTTGTCACTTATTAGAGCGTGTCTTTGAACGAATAATTTCGGTTAGTTTCAATGAGGTGAGTGCGTTATGTAACGCTTCCTGCCATAAGCGTGTGATGTCGTAATACCACACAAATTTCATTGTTTCATACATAATGTTCCAGTGCTTAGCTGGTTATCTAGACTTGCTTTTTTAGCGAGCAGACGGCCGGAAAGGTGGTAATTGTCCACCGTTGCATATAGGTTTAACACACCATATAGGTTTTGACGACCGGCATGTTCAGTTGGTTAACATGCCGCAGATGCGTCGGGTTCGATTCCGAAATTGAAATTATGAATTTTAATTTTTGTTACGGGTCTGGATGCAGTATGTTTTCATAAATTTATATTAAAAAAAGGTTTAAGTAGTTTATCAGTTATCTGAAACCCATAAGACAAGCTTTGTTTACTTTGAGTCTAAATGGCACAATGTGAATTTGACGAAGCATATTTGTTTATTTTATTTTTTACGTATGTGTCGTGCACAACACATGCATTACTACGCTGTGAGCTATATACCTTGTCCTTCAAACCGGAATATATGAGCAACGAATTTTATCGAAATAAAAAGAAACAACTTTATGCGGTAAATAATTTCGGCCGTGTGGTGTCCGGCAGAGGAGAATAGCACCAAACCCTTACATTCATGGGTGTCGTACAAGGCGACTAATGTTTTCGAGGCAAAAGATCAAGAGTCTCCGTAGTCTGGAAAATGAGCAGCAGCATTTTCCATTATTATATTAAACTTAAACGTGGAGATTATGGCAATAACCTCCCCTTTCGTGGGAGAGGCCCTAAGTCCTGCAGTGGACTGTTACGGGCAGTGATGATGTTGATGAGATGTTATTTTAGCGCCTTGTGCTGCACCACGTACTTGGCTTTACATGAGTGAAACCAGCAACAAAGTTCAACGTATTTCGCAAACTTGCGAATCAAACCAATACAATGTCATGAACATAATCTAATCTACTTTTGCATAACACGGTACCAGTATTAATATTCTAAGGGTATCAAAGAAAGCGCGGTAATCCTGTGGGGAATCGTAGTTTCACTGCCGTATTTATTATACGAGTATTTATTTGTGATCTAAGCCCCATTAGGGACTTACCCAATTAGAATTACGTTTTCACTCACGTTTAGTTCCTATTACATAAGTAGACTGGATGAGGAAATTGAAATTCTATTGACAATCCTGATATTTACTTATTTCCGTACTGACATGCCCGAAAAGACAATTAGTTCTAACAGAACAAACTAGATGGCGATGCTGGGATTTTCTAATACGCTATTGAGATCAGAATGTTCATAATTACGAAAACTGGCTTTAGGTGTGACTGTGTGCACCCCAATCCCATTGGTTGTCGCATCCGATGAAGCCTGAAAAGCCTTCCTGGCTAAAGGCAGTCCCTCCCAAGGAGGTGTTTAGCTGGTATACGCTTAGGTTTGCATAGAAAGTTCAGCATAACCCGCCGGCCGCGCTGGTACTCATGAAGGTCTACCTTTTCCCTCCCCTGGTAGCCCTTTACACGTTGAGGTGGGTGCAAAAAAATAGGTTTGTGTTCATTTCTTACTCCTACCTAAGGCTTATTGGTTTCAAAACTTAAGTTGACAAACACACACGCATCCGAATAATCCACATTGGCTTCTGTTGTGGGAGTAGAAGCGCGTCAGTCATTCGCAGGTTTTCTATTGAATTATTGGCCAGTATTTCGCAATTAAACGCTTATTTGCTCAGTAAACTTCCAGTCTAGAAATCTCTTATTTTCTGTCACCGAATCGCCATATTATAAAATAAAAGATATAAATAAAATTTAGGCATGCTTACCCGCCGTTGCTCTGTGATTTGTCTGAATCGCTTCCTTCCGACGACTTTCCTTGCACGGCTATCCGTTCCACGCGCGGTGTCGACACATTCGAACTTTGCACTTCAACTTCTGGTTCACCTTTGACTAAAGCCTCATTCATTTTCTCTACAACTTCTGTCTGCGTATTTTTCTTCTCATTCACTACCATTACAATAGGCTCGATAGTTTTCTTAACCACATCTTTCGGTTTCTCCACTTCTTTTGGCTCCTCAACTGGCGTTATGATACTGTCAACTATTTTTGTAGCTTCTTTACGAATTTCAACAGTAGTCTTATCAGCTTGCTTAACAGCTTGATCTTTGATTTGCATTAATTTAGTAGCCACATCATCCTTAGCTTCTTTTATGTCAGATTTTGTTTTGTCAGCTATGTTTTTGAATGTACTTTTAGACGGTTTGATCGTTGGCATTGTGGTCACAATGTTTTCAGTAGAGACTTCTGGAGTGTTTAATATTTCATCTATTTTTTGTTTTACTCTTTCCACTTGAGGGTTGTTGTACGGTGGTAGAAGAGGTTTTAATTTCACATTGTCTTCAGCGAATGCTGAATGAGTTTTTGGTTTTGATGCCTTTTTGTCATCTTTTTCATCTTCTCCTTTTTCTTTTTCTGTATCTTTCTCTCCATTTTTTGTTGGTGGTTCAGCTTTCGCGTCTGATGAAGAAGCCCCAGTTGCTTCGGATTTTGTGGCATCGGTTTTAGATCCCTCTGTCTTATGCGCTTCTCTATCATCTTCTTTAGGCGCCAACGAATCCTTAGAGCTATGTCTTTCGAATATACCTTTTTCTCTGGCCTTTTCTAAAGTCGTGGGCAATTGATTAGTAACTTTGGTCACGACTTCCAATGGCTGAGATGTTATAGCAGCTGTAGTCATAGAAATAATATTCTTCTTGGTGAGAATGACGAGTTCTCCTTTTTCGTTTGTAATTTTGTCGTACTGCGTTTCATTATCTTGTGTCGTCACTTCGCTTCCTGTGCCGCCAGATTCGGCAGTTGCAGCGGATTTAATTTTTTCATTAGCATTTGATTTCTCTTTTTGTTTATTAGCAGATTTCACAGACATTTCTTTTCCTTTTGACTCA
The DNA here is from genome assembly GCA_907269095.1 of Blastobasis adustella. NCBI lineage: Eukaryota > Metazoa > Arthropoda > Insecta > Lepidoptera > Blastobasidae > Blastobasis > Blastobasis adustella. The sequence continues at coordinate 13,449,101 of OU026138.1, read as the reverse complement.
GTTTTCTTTGGGGATTTCTTAATATCTCTTGCTGCAGATCCTATTGTTTCCCTTTTTGTTCCAAGTTCATTAAGTTTAGTCGACGAATTAGCTCTTAAGTCCCTCGTGCTATCTCGTTTCTTTAGTAGCGGAGGCTTTTCGTTTAGAGTCTTCGTACTTGGCGTCCTCGTTAAACTCTTCATACTATTAGTTCGATTTATTGGCTTCTTAACTTCTGGTTTACTGTTGGTAACAGGAGGCTTTTGCACGGTTCTAGTACTAGTCGCCCTAACGACAGGTTTAGTTTTAGTGTTGCTAGTTAAAGATTTTGAAGTTGAAGAATTTCTCACGGCAGCTTTACGTTTATCAGGACTAGGGTCTCTACTGGTATTTCTGCTAGGCTGTCTAGAAGTAAATCTAGAGGTAGCAGGTGTGTTACCAGCAGTTTTGACAGGTTTCTTAGCAGCAGGAGATGGTTTAATAGGGGTCCGAGCTGAACTTGGTTTTGAATCTACAACAGGGCTTTTACTCGGTGTACCCACAATGGGAGAGAGTCGTTTGGAATTTATGAACTTGTTTGATGGTGGGGGACCTGCACGACCGGGAGAGATTGGAGGTTTTCCTTTTATATTGGCATGGGCTATGTTTAAAAATTGTGTACTCTTACTCATTGCTCTTTTATCGTTTGCTTGACTACCGACGCGTACACTTTCATTAATACTACTTGTACTGTTCGATATGAACCTTTGATTTTTATTTAAATTGTTTTCAACCCTTCTGGAATTCGAAACGTCTCTAACGTTGCTTCTTCTGGACGGCGACACGGAATTTTGTCTTTTAGGAATTTTTGAATGCTTTGGAGAACCATCATTGGACTGGGGTTGAGATCTGGACACAGATCTGATCCTAGACTTGTGAGTCACAGGAGACACCATGCCATCGTCGGCGTTGATATACTCACTGCTTCCCGTGGAATGATTTTCATAATGTACTGAGGCAGGTGCGACCGCTGTTGACGGCGAATTGGACCTGGATCTCAGATTCAGTTTATTCGGCGAGTTACTTCTAGAAGTCGTTCTAGAACAGACGACGCTTCTAATTGCATCAGTCGACGTTCTGCCCTTCTCAAAGTCAGCCATTTCTCTGAGCAAAGCTTCTTCTTCGTCTTTTCTTTGCATCTCAGCTTCAGCTTCATGCTTTTCTCTATTCAACTCGCTCAATTCTCTTACTTCTTCTATGTTCTCTTTTAGGAAGTTTCTGGGAGAGTGTGGCCTGCTAAGACTGTGTGTGGGAGGGATAGGGGGCGGTAGTGCTGCGGTGGCCATTTTGTCAATTCTGGATAGAGAGTTGGTGCGTCGTCTAGGCGGTGAGTTGGCCCTGGAGTTGGCGGCTGATGTCTTAGGCGTGGTGTGGCGAGATGTCTCTTCTCTAAAGCCTCGACCTGTGGAAAAACGAAACAGAGAATTAGATTCTGATATTGATGTAGTTTCTTTAAGAGTTTCCACAGTTACAATTATATGGGGCAACCTGTATTTTTAGAGCAGTGTAAATTTCACTAATACCAAGGCGTTATCTAAGTAGGTTAGTAATCCAAACAAGCAGACAGCCCAGCGAGCAGTTACAAAATGCAGTACGCAGGCGCGTTCTCAGTATGGGGACTAAGATAAAATGCCTCATGCCAAACAACAATGCAAACATTGTTGTTTGTCTGCAGAAATAGATAAGGCAGTGATAATCACCCATGCGGACTCTTCAGACATGATAGCCTTCTTTTATCCACTTTCACCACCTGATGAAAGTGGATAAAATCCAAAGTTGCTTAAAACTATATTTATCCCTGGTACCTGCGAGCTATACCAGGTCGTCGGTCCACTTTGTGGGAGTTCGCTACGTCTTCCAGTACGTGGTCGCCACTCGAGAACTTTACTGCCCCAACGGCCATGCGAGCTATGTGCCCTGCCCTACATTGGCACTTAAGCCTAACTCTCCTTCTGGCTACGTCGCAAGTACCAGCTAGATGCGGTCCACATAACACCACCCATAACCTACCTTTAGCTATACTATGAGCTATGCTCGGAGTCACGTTGTGCGATCGAATCAGAAATGAGGAGATCTGCCTGCGAACCAAGGTCACCATAGCCCTAAGGATTCGCAAGGTAAAGTGGCAGTGGGCAGGGCACATAGCTCGAAGAACAGATGGCCGATGGGGCAGCAATGTTTTTGAGTAGCGACCACGTACCGGAAGAGGCAGCGTCTGTAAGCCTCCCAGGTGGACCGACGACCTGGTAAAGATCGCCGGTACCAGCTGGATGAGAAAGGCACAGGACCGGCCTTTGTAGAGATCTCTGGGGGAGGCTTTTGCCCAGCAGTGGGCGTCTTTCGATTGATATGATGATGATGAAGATATCCATCCCCATTACAACCCACAACCCACCTTTAAAAGGCGAGACCCTCCTGGGTAGGTCGACGGGCAGCGAGCGCGGGCTGGCGGGCCGGGAGGTCGTCTCGGTGATGATGGCGAAGGAAGACTCCTTCTTGCGCTTGGATGCTGGCGCCGATCTGGAGATGAAAGAAAATACGATTTTAAGCCATGTTGTTATGAGGAATAAGTGGTAAGGGAAATATCGTGATCATACCTGCACATTCATGCGACTGAATGCGTAACCATGATCCAATCTGGTCATGTTTCCCTGTTAACATGGTCACGGAGGTGAAATGGCGGTCGCTCTACTGTAATTACCTGATCTGCCAAATCCTTGATCAAGTTGAAGGCGAACCCTGGGCTCTCGCGTACGAGAGCACAACGGTAGACTAATTACTTAACCAACAGAGTTACGTAATACTAACAACACCAATAATTACCAACAATTATCTGATTTCAATGATTGAATTTGTTACTTTGCGATAACGTAAGATCGATTTAATAGTTTCACTTTATTGCAATGGAACTATGTTAGTAACTGAACCCATGAAATGGATGATATGGAATCGTGACAGTAGCAATTTCAATCATTGAAATCAGATAATTATTGGCAACAGCGTTACTTAATTAGCCTACGGGACATTAACGCTAAAATGACCATTGCATCGATGCACATGCCAAATGAAATGAACAAACACATTCTCAACGAGTACATTTTTCAAATACTTTCGCGAATGTGTAGTATCACGTACCTATGGTAAGAAACATGTCTAATACCTACCTTCGCCATAGTACCGCCTAAGAAAGATTGGCCTGAAATGACTTGCATTCGACTAACAAAGACTCGATTACGGAAAAACGAGACACACGGAAATCGATTCATCATTGTCCCGAGGAAATCCATGCCGGCCCTCTGTTCGCGGAAAAAATTACCGCAAACTTGACACAATGATTAATGGGCGATGTGTGAGCTGCTTCATTAAAATAGTGTGAAAGCGAATTTGTTAGGTGTCAGTTGTTATTAGGAGGTAGGACTTTGTCAGGTCTAAGGAGTCCGCCTGGTGAGTACCACTGCCTTATCTATTTCTGCCGCCAAGCAACAGTGCATGCATTGTTGTGTTTCAGTTTGAAAGGTAACGCTTTATCGACAAAATAATCTTAAATAAGTAAACCATTTCCTTCAACAAAATAAATAATTGCATTATTTTTATAGATGTCGTACAAGGCGACTAATGTTTTCGGGGCAAAAGATCTAGTCTCCGTAAGCTATTTCCATTTGTTATCTATATTTATAACACTGCGATCTTCAAAAGTGGAGATTATGCATTAACCTCCCCTTTTATGGGGGAAGCCCTAAGTCCTGCAGTGGACTGTTATAGCTTGTGATGATCCCTTCTAGTCTGGCTTCCGACCTGGACATGGTACTACCACTGCACTTGTCAAGATAACCGATGATATCAGGATGGGCATGGAAAACAGTAAAGTGACGGTTCTAGCACTTTTAGATTTCAGCAATGCTTTCAATACAGTCGACCATGAGATTCTCTTGGCTGTAATGCAATCACTGAATATTTCTGGGGATGCTATCGAATGGTTTGGAAGCTACTTAGTAGGTCGTCGTCAGCAAATCCGTGCTGATGATTCTCTCTCAGCGTGGTGCGAGCTAGACGCCGGTGTGCCACAGGGTGGTGTACTTTCCCCAATTCTCTTCGCTATTTTCATAAATCGTATTACTACCGACCTTAGCTCAAGCTGCCACCTGTATGCTGACGATTTACAAATTTACTCGCAGTCATCCCCGGAAAATATTGCTAACGCTATTAATGAAATACATTGCGATCTCGATCGGATCGCGTGTTGGAGTGCTTCACATGGGCTCAAAATCAACGCTCTGAAAACGCAATTGATAGTTATCAGCAGCTCGAGGATGTTGGTGAAATTGGACCTGAAGGCGTTGCCTTATATCTCCTTCGACGGAGTGTGCGTGCCATTCAGTGACTCGGTCAGAAATCTCGGTGTCATAATTGACAAGACATTGTCCTGGGTGCCACATATTGCTGAGATAAGTCGTAAGTTGTTTGCCTCATCGTCGTCTTTGAAAAGACTACGCAATTTTCTGCTAACCCAACTAAGATCGCGTTAGCACATTCTTTGTTACTGTCGATTTTTTATTACGCTGACTCATGTTTCATTGACTTGACCGAGGAACAACTTAATAAACTCGAACGGCTACAAAATTATTGTATTAGATTTGTTTTTGGTCTCCTCAAGTTTCGGCATTCGGCAGCGGCGGAACAATCACTGTCTTTCGCTATTGTACCGAGTGCTCTTCGACCGCTGCTCGCCGCAATAAATAAAGGAGCGTTTCCGGTATAAATCGGACGTGCAAAGTCGATCCTTCCGATCCTTTCACGACCTAAAATTGGTAATGCCTGAACATTTCACAAGCTTCTACAAGTCGTTCACTGTTCAGTCGGTGCGCTTGTGGAATGCTCTGCCCCGCGACGTGAGATGCTCCGAGTCCCCGGTCACATTTAAGAGGAAACTGAAATCCATCGCCTGAGTTCATGAGATATGGAATAGCAATATTTGTGTTCTTTTCTTCTTTTTCATAATTTATATTAGAAACCTTTGTTCGTCATTTTATGTATAAGCGCAATCTTCGCTCTTCTGATACTCTCTGTCTAAATCTTCCACTTTACCGCACTGGTTCTCTCGCCAACTCTTTTTCTTTAATGGCAGCAAGGCTGTGGAATGATCTTCCGGTCGATATCAGACGAAGCTCCAACAAACCTTCCTTCAAAAAAGCAGTTCGAGAGCATTTTCTAAATTTCTTGTAATGCCCGACTTTAACTTATTTAGTTTTTTTTTTTTTTCTTTCTTGGTAGGTAGGCACTTGATTGAAATTTATATTCAAGTACGTTGTGCTATCTTGTTGTTGTTGGTTTTTAGTATTAAATAGTTAATTAAATTAAAATATCATTTTTGAGTTTCGGTATGTGAATACTAGTGGGTAGAATTGTGTTTGTTTTTAGGTACGTAAGTGTTATGTTGTAAATTTTTGTGCACCGCCTGCAATTTTTTCTTTTTACCAGTTTTCGGGGTAGACTGGTAGATAAAGCTACAAAGCTCCACCTTCCACCTTTGTACTATTTTGTGCATAAAGTATTAAATAAATAATTACATAATATTTAATTTTTTGTTATGAGTCTGGGTATTGTGTTATAATAAATAAGGGCTTATGTTTAACTTACCACCAGATATAGTAACATATAACAGACAAAAATAGTAAATGATCATCAAAATTAAACTCGCATTTTAATGTAAAATTATAACTAAAGTTTTAACATTTCGCTATCCTAATTAAGCAAAATTACGTTAAATAAATCATTGTTAACCCAAAAGTAGTAAATGATTACCAAAATTAAAACAGCATTTTAATGTAAAATTATAACTAAAGTTTTTACATCTTGCTATCCTATCTAAACAAACTGACTACAAAAAAATCATTGTTAACCCAAAAATAGTTAATGAACATCAAATTTTAATTTAAAATGACATGCAAAAAAATAATATCTCGTTATCCGATTAAAGTAAATTACCTTCGGGAAAAGAATATTTTGCCAAACATAGTAAATAAACTCCTAACCTTTTCGTTTCGTTTATTCAACCAAATGCTATATCTAAGATAAAAAATAAAACTGTTACAATTTCAATAACTTGTAACTTTCAATAACTGTTCGGGCTGCCGCGCGTGCGCGGCAGCCCGAACAGTATCCTGCAGGTTATAGCTGATAGGTATGATTCACCTATATGGCAGGCATTTGTCAAGGTTGTCATATAGATGAATCACATTTAAAATTAAAATATTAAAAATTGTTCTACTAACATATATTGTAAGATACCTGTACTACTAACAAAAATGGATCTCTGTTGTCTGAATAAAAAAAAAATAAAAAAAATAATCCTTTTTTTAATTATTTAAACAATCATAACTTTATAACCTAATATGGCATCATAATACTTTATTTGGTAATAAGCCTACATTTTGTGGCAATCATAGTGGTTTATTTAGGCAGAAATAGCGCATTAATTTGCTCGCTAAGATTTGGTGATCATTTACTACATTTGGTGTTCGAATACAATTTGAAGTGCGTCGTGACTAAAACAGCTAGTAATATTGTAATTTTAGACTTTATTTTTCTGGTGTTATGTATTTATTTTTGGCAAAAGAACTAAGGGTATCAAAGCATTTTATGGTGGTCATTATATTTAACCCCATAAATAAGTATGTCTATTTTTTTGTAATACGGCAGACCATCAGGCATGCGGGCCATCTGATGGCGCGTGGTCACCGCTGCCTATGGACATCAGCAACACCAGCGGCGCTACCAATGCGTTTTCGACATTTTTTCTAGCCGTTAATAATGACTAAGTATATGAAAATTTATTTTCTCAACTGTCTTCGACAGTCGTATATTGTCGAAGATCAGGTCTGACGACTTGAGTGGTTCAACGGTCAACATGCCAGTCAGCCACGGAAGAGGTCCCGGGTTCGACTCCCGGCTGGGCAGAAATTAAAATGATGAATATTTATTTTTGTTACGGGTCTGGGTGTTCTATGTATAATAAGTATGTATTTAAAACATTATATAAGTAAATGATCAGTTTTCTGGCATCCATAACACGAACTTTGCTTAATTTGGGGCTAGATGGCGCTGTGTGAATTATCCAAGCATATTTATTTATTTATACAAAACCACAATACGCCTAACGTCATAAGTTACCAGGTGGTAGGACTCTGTCCGCGCCCTAGGTGTTCGCTTGGGTGAGTACCACCGCCCTATCTATTCCTAACGCCAAGCAAGTATGCTTGCATTGTTGTGTTCCGGTTTGAAGGGTGCTTACTCTATGAAAAAAATATTATATTTATTTAATAGAGTATTTTATTCGATGTCTGGCCAGGCAGAAACTGAAATGATGAATTTTTATTTCTGTTATAGGTATGTAAAATAAGTAAGTAAAATGTATTTTAAAAAGGACTCATAACACAAGCTTTGCTAACTTTGAGGCTAGATGGCGCTGTGTGAATTGTCCAAGCACATTTATTTATTCATTTATTTACACAAATCCACCATATGCCTTACCTCTTAAATAAGGGGTTAGGATGCGACTGTACAATTATTTACAATCCAAATTACCCTAACAAAATTGTTTTCGACAAACAAACCCGACTAGGCGAGGCACGTTCGCGGCTCTAATTTCCGTGTCCAATTGGCTGAAATGGCGGAAAAACTACCAAATTACTCAAGCGGGGAAGGACAAAGTGTTTGTTCTTGACCTATGAATTAACAATTCTGACAGAGAGACAGTTATGTAATGGTAAGATTGCAAATTAGTGAACATTTAGGTGTTAATCATTCCATTATAGTAAATTAGTAGGTTAGACTTCGTTAGTGGATCAAATTGGATTACCGTAAGAGCAAAGTGCTACCTGTGTAATCAATGTTTTATTTCTTTCTTTCTTTCTTGCAGAGGTTAGCATTCAACTAACTAATGTACATAACACAGAAAAAAGTCATTGGTACATGGCCGCAATGGGATTCGAACCCGGTACCTCTCGTTTACGAGTCGAATACCTTAACCGACGCTCCGTTAGGAATAATACATCTTAAATAAACTTAAGCATCGCCTAAAGTGTGCAATCGAGCATAATGTTTAAAGTATAATGTTTAATGTCCTTAGGCGCTGTCCTAATTACCAATGGTCGTACGACGATCATCTCCCGGCCAATAGGAGACCCCAAAACCGCCCGTCGTACGACCGTTGTCGCGTCACCGTTGCCAATTAGGACAGCGCCTAAGGACATTAAACATTATACTTTCTTTAACTCAAACAAACACAAACTAGCGATTAAAGTTTTTCCTACTAGAAAGACTAACAGCCAATCACTCATTGGTAAACGCGATCCTTGACTCCGCACACACCATCAAGTTAACGATTCACATCACAGGAGATTGCAAAACCTTCATTCAAGCAACAATCACCAGCCTACACCACACCTATTTACTTCAACATGAACGCTTGCATTCTAGTCAAAATTTCGTGGGAGCACGCTCATGAACTCATCCTTCGGCCATACTTGTATCATATATATCAATGCACCAGATGAGTCATTAGGACGTTGAATGCGTGATTATGCCTTTCCGAAGTCCCCGATCGGCCTACGAGGCGCCTACGACGTTAAAATCTATTGTTTGCAACAAGTGAATGCAGGCGCACGACCTCAGATCGTTTGAGTGATATGGGAACCAGCGAATGTGTAGGAATGAGTGAGTATTGCTTATAAATTTCACTGAACAACGCGAAATTTTCTCTGAATATTGAACGGTAACTGATTAACACACAACAATGCAAACATTCGACGACCTGAGTAGTTTAGTTGGTTAACGTCTGGTCCTTGATGGCATCACCATTGTCAGGTCAAAAAGCGTCTAAGCGTGGAGCGTCGGTGCCCTAATGGGTGGCGGGTTGGACTCGTAAGCGAGAGGTACCGGGTTCGAATCTCGGTGCCGCCATGTACTAGTTGTAATTGTGAGTTAGGTACATAAGTTGAACCCTAACCGTTAACCGTTGCTCTTATGAGGAAAAATATCGTGAGGACCCTACACACTTAGGAGACTGAATGTATAACCATGATCCAATCTGATCAAGTTCTCCTGGTAGCAGGATCACGGAGGTCAGATAGCAGTCGCTCCACTGTAATCAGCTAATCTGCCAAATCCTGGATCACTGTCAAGGTGGACCCCGGGCCCTCGTGCGCGCACCCGGGACATTAACGCCAAGCTGATTATTTTATAACGATGATCGCATCAAATTACTTCAAAAAGAGCTACCAAAACACCCTAATTTTATCATTCGAAAGCAACACCTATCTCTCTTTTGTTCTTAACACCATAAGTTTCACTATAAGCCATAAGCACGTCACTGTGACTAATAGCCTATTCATAATTCGTCATACGCCTCTTCATGTCGTAAATTACGAGGTGTAGTTTACGCAAAATTACGTAAATACCTCCCTTGACACGGTGCGGGGCTTACGCACATGGATATTACGTAGAACAAAGATGAGTGAAACCTCTCTTTGTCTAGACTAAAAAAGGAGGATGGAGGAAGATTATGTTGTTTAAATAATCTACATACCAGCTTTCGCCCGCGAGTGCGTCTGCGTGAAATTCGGTTTTTGTCCATGTCCTTCTTCTTTGTCATTTATCTCGTTGTCAAATTGTATTACAGTCTGTTCAGCGTGTCGTTAGACATGCATACATACAGAGATAATTTCTTTAATATTAGCCATTCCCCATGGGTTTTCAGATTTGATTGCATATTTTCCTGTTAATTTTTCGTACAATATAACGCGGCTTACAGAATACCTTTGCACGTGGTGCTGTTTGGGAAGGGCTCTTTCAGTGATTTGGTGGTAGGTATTATTTGTTGTAAATATTTAGTATTTAGGTTATTTTTCACGAGGGCCCGGGGTCCGCCTTGACCATGGTCCAGGATTTGGCAGATCGAATAACTGCTATCAGGGAAATCTGACCAGATTGGATCATGGTTACACATTCAGTCGCCTTAATGTGCTGCTTTCATCAGGATGTTTTTATGAATCGGTTAGCATTAAACTAATATACGTAACTCAGTAAAGAGTCATTGATACATGGCGGCACTGGGATTCGAACCCGGTACCTCTCGCTTATGAGTCAGATACCAGATACCTTAACATTTTCGGGAACCATAGACAATACCGCAGACTCATTCGTCAATCTGTCAAATTGTAGCTGATGCCGATGCATTGCCTTCATAGCCGGCTCTCACGTCTTCCGATCCCACACCAATAGCACGTGTATATAAATCTAGTAATCTAGCTTTTTTTTTTATTTTTTATTTAGTACAACCAACAAGACTAACACTAACAAAGTTATAGCATTTTATAGCTAAAAATATAGTTTCGTTCTAAGTGCAGCCTTAATTATAGGTTACCACGACATGGAATATAGACAACATCGTTTCACATACTACTTAACGTAGGTTATTGTTGAACTTACTTAAAGTACGGTGTTAGTAAAGTAGTAAGCTTTCGAGACATCAACCGCAGACCAGCCCTTCGCATGTTATAAAGACGGCAACACGACCGCAGTTTAACAGAAACTGTGGGGAAACTTTGGAGGAAGTCGAAATTTCCCTTTTCGCTATCGGGAAACGCTATCTGGGCGAATGCTTTATCTTAATTATACTTTATGTCGTGGATCTTCCATATTTGATCTGCCAAATCTTGGATCATGGTCAAGGCGGACCCCGGGCCCCCGCGCGCGAGAGCACAATCGGGACATAACGGCAATATGATTATTTTTTTGTCGTGGATCTTCCGGCTATCCGCACGAGCCGTTTTGGTTCAACTTTTATAATGCGCGTATCGAAGGCTGAGAAATGGAACACGTTACCTGCGTTCCCTGATCATTACAATCTGGACGCTTTCAAGGCAATAGGTTACAAGTAAATAGGTTGTTCCTAGCCAGGCGTGCTCCATTTGCGGCCGCATCGTCACTTACCGCCACATCTGGCGGCATTTGACCGCCATCTCATCAGATGGCGGTCAAATGTGGGCTAGTCCAATAAAAAAAACTGGAATGGGCGATTCGATAGGACTGAGTTTGAATGGGTGACTGTTTCGTGCTACTTTATACCCAGTTGAACTAGAACCGAAACGTGTTCGGGAGGTGTGTCTCCTAATACCATATCATACAACACCCGATTTGTTGCTTGTCTAATAAAATAAAAAGTGCACTCTGTCTACCTCCCAAAACAGTATATGGGGTGCAGTCGACTTTCGAGCGTCATGCCCCACACCGTCGAGGTCTACAACCCGCGGGCGTAATTACCAGCCGTTCGGTCACCATGCGTATAGCGCCGGTGTGGGGGATGGTGTAAGGTATGAGATTTATTTCTGTTATTTATTATAAATATTAATTTGGTTGTAAAAAACTAATAATTTGTATAGGTTTGGGTTTTTTATGTGTGAATATTTTATTATGTATATTGTAAGAAATTTAAATTTATGAACGAAAATAAATATTAATAATAATCGTGGACAACTTTTCACAACGCCATCTAGCCCCTAGCATCTAGCATCTAGCATTAGGTATAGATTTTTAATTTAACATACTAAAATGACATTAGATCAAAGCTTTTAGCGATGATCGACATAGCGATGATAAGCGACCTTGGCCAAAATCTAACTTTACCACTGGACACGGTAACAAAATGCGCGATAGTAGACGCAACTATTAAATGCTTTCTACTAGTGTCTTTTCTTACCTAATCTAAATAAAAAACGAACTATACGTTAGTAATATAAATGCAAAGTAATGGCCTATTTTTAAAGGACGAACTGCTGTTGAGTAGGTAAATGTATTAAATTAAATTGAAAGAAGCGTGTACACCTTATTTACGTTAAATTTTTTTGTACTATCTGCGCTGGCGAAGAGCGAAGCTTATTTTATTAGCTTATGCCTATCTGTTTTACTTCTATTATTGTTATTTATACGTATACTAGTTTTTTGTACGTATCGCCGCTGGCTGAATAGAAGTTCCAGCGGTGGAAATAAGTGCAGGGGATTTTCCAGAAAAAAAAGTAAAAGTAAATATAAAATAATAGTAAAAAACATTACATACATACATACATACATAAAGCTCACGCCTGTGTCCCACAGGTGGGGTAGGCAGAGACTATGGACTGCCACTTTGCTCTGTCCTGACACAGCTCCCTAGCCTCGCATATATCCACAAGTCTTTTCATACATCTCCTTTTATTCCAGATATGTAATGTTTTTACATCATCTAGATTTTTACATCTTCTCAGATATTACGCTGGTTGAGGAATTCCCGACTTGCCCTTTTTGGAGACGATCATTTATTTGATAAGAGAACAGCATCTTTATCAAATAAATGATTTGATTTATTTGATAAGAGAAGAGTCTTTAATAAAATTTTGCAGCGGTGATGGAAACATCAGTTGGCGCGATAGCATTAATGCCGTCTAACAAAAAAAAAATTTAACCACTTAGTTCCCACGAACCCTACTAGATGTCGCCCCTGACAAACCGCTACCGCCTATCGCTCGCGCACCGAGTGTAGCAGTGCATATCCGGCGAAAGTAACATTGCGTACTGCAATACGAGCGTTTGATGATTACGGGACCTCCCGCCTGGCGTCGACAATGCTGTTTTAGCTAATTTCTGTAATACGCGTCGCTGGTGGCGGTGGGTGTGGGGGCGCGAAAGTAGAGCCCTGCGATGCAACTGAGTTTATGTAGAGATATAGTTGGCACGGCGCGACTTAGTTCGCGTGTTGTTCTAACCCAACCCTAACCCTACACCTACCTCTACCCTTCCCCTACCTACCTCTACTTGTACCCTCCCAATATTTACCATATTTTTCATATAAATAATCATTGTCCCGATAGCTACAAACACAACAAAAAAGAATAAGTTAAACGGCTGCACCGTTCTGAAATTATGCAGGAATTTGATACATGGGGTTATATTAATGAAATATTCCAAGGGATCTCTAATTTCTTGAAAATAAAAAATAGCCTATGTTACTCGTTGATATTGTAGCCTTCTTATAGACGAGCAGTCCCCCCGCGGTTTTCGCCCACACGCGTTAAGCATCTGTGTAACCATTCGATTATCCCGTGGGATCCTTTTATTTTCCGGGTTCAAAAGTACCCGTTTTGTAGTTATTAATAGGAAGCTACATTGTTCCCAAGTGAGCATCGGTGGCTGAGCGGTTACAGTATCCGACTCGTAAGCCAGAGGGGTTTGAATCCTGCTCCGGCCATGTACCAATGACTGTTTTCTGAGTTATGTACATTAGTTGAATACTAACCGATGCTCTTACGGTGAGGGAAAACATCGTGATGAAACCTGCATATTCAGGCGACAGGATGTGTAACCATGATCCAATTTGGTCAGATTCCCCTGATAGCAGGGTCATGGAGGTCAGATGGCAGTCGCTCCACTGTAATTACCTAACCTGCCAAATCCTGGATCATGGTCAAGGCGGACCCCGGGCTCTCGTTCTCGAGACATTAACGCTAAGATGTTTTTTTTTTTTTCTATTGTTCCCAAGTAATTGAAAATTATTTTACTAATAGAACCTATAGTTTGGCAAGAAAGTCGTGAAAACAATGTTTTGGGAACTACTGCTCTCGCTTAAATTGGCCACACAAAATTACTGTCAAACTCAAAATTCTATTCCTATCTGTGGTGAAACGTACTTCAGCTGTCACGTCATCTAGACATTGTCGTTGTTTTGTGGTTGTTATGTTTAAGTTTTTATGTGTATATTTTTAGATTTTTACTGTGTGGGACATTTATTTTCGCAATGAATGCAAAAACGTACAAAAGCGGCACGAGAAAAGTAATATTTAGAGTTGTTCAAGAGTATTTGGCCGAGTTTAGAGCAGATAAGTTAATGTGCGATTTGGAAGATGTTAACGGCCGAATAGCAAAGATTTTCGGTACGTAACATGTAACCAAATTTTAAAACTATTGATTAAAATGTGATCTTTTGGAAATCATTTTAATTTATGTAAAATTAATGTGTATTGTAGCATTGTTTACATATATTTGAGGTTACAAAATTAACCGTCAAATTATAGTGTACTGTTATAGTTTTGATCTTTTTATATTTTTTTTCGTAATTATAATTATCATTGATATTTTTCCATTTAGGTGTATCTAATAGCAGTGCGGCACTTGTGAACGAAGGTATTATAGCACAGAGCTATATTATCCAGGCACAGTAAGCAATGTACGACAATTCGGGGCTGGTGAAATGAAACCCAGGACTGATCCTGAGGAAACTTGAGAAATATATTATTCATTAACGAGCATAAAATATGATTATTACCATGGCTGATCGAACAGAGAGAAAACCCGAAAATAGTACAGGTTAACATTAAATTGTTCCGTGCATCAGTGTTGCTATTAATAAATTGATATATATACCAGACTCTTATTTCAATTTCCATTATATCCCCTTATTCTTAATCTTCCACTATAATGTGACAGTTAAAGTGAATACTCATTTTGACAGTGGGTAACTTATTGTTGCAAGAGATTGAGTTGCAAAACTATACTATTTAATATAACTTACTCTTCATCGTGATACTCTAAATTAGAAGGGCAGATGCAAGAGCTTTGTATCGAGATCTGTTCATATTTTCAGATTGTTTAGACATAGACATAGACATAGACAGCACTTTATTCGGTTCGGTTTAGACTCTGATTAAAAAAGTCAGGTAATAAACCTAAAATGTTTCCATCTTGCTGTCTTACTTGGAGCTCGTCTTATGCTAATCTCGATTTTCCTATATAATACCTATTCCTTTGTCCATACTAACTATACTAAACTAGCCCTTTCGGCTGATGTGGTTTAAATCCTGATGTAAAATATTAACAAGTATCAAATTTTCTAGTCAAAGTATACGAAGCACAGACACAAAGAAATTGTACATAGTGGCTAAGCTCTAAGTATTTATTTAATATTTTAAGTTTACAGACTGATACACAATAATGATACCATATTTACGATAGTGGCGCCCTCAATTTTTGTCACGACTTGCCAGACTATACATTATCCAAACGTGTCATAATTTGGAAACAATGTAGCTTCCACAGAGCAAAAAATAATATTTGCCATACATGAAGGTAGCTAATTTTCCAATCTTTTTGATAGCTAACTAGTGAAAGAGAGAATTTTCAAATTCATTGCAGTAGTTTAGTTTACCACACACTAAGGTTGTGAAATGAGCTCCCTGAAGAGGTTTTACCTGGAGAGTACATGGAGGTATAATAGTAGTGGGTAGGCCTCCCGCAAAGTGGATCGACGACTTGGGCACCTGCTATCTTTAGCAGGTGCCAGCTGGATGCGGAAGGCACAAGACTTGCATTTGTCTATGCCCAGCAGTAGGCGTATTCCGGTTGATATCGTGATGAAATAGTATATCAGTTATCTAGCACCCATCGCACTTTTTAGCATAAGCTTTTCTTAGTTTGGGACTAGATGGCGCTGTGTGAATTGGACAACGATTATTTATTTATTTACCACCGTCTAGTGTGTAGTATACATGCTACATACTAAAAATAAAAAGCAATCACCTTGGCTCGTGCTCACGTGCACGAGAGCCCGGCGTCCGCCTTAACCATGATCAGGATTTGACAAATCAGATAATTACAGTGGAGTGACTGCCATCTGACCTCCGTGACCCTGCTACCAGGGGAACCTAATCAGATTAGATCATGATTACACATTGTGTCGCCTGAATTATGTTTTCCCTCACCGTAAAAGCACCAATCAGCATTCAAGTAACGTATATAGCTTAGAAAAGAGTCAATGGTACACGGCCGCAGTGGGATTCGAACCCGGCCTCTCGCTTACGAGTCGGATACCTTAACCACTCGTCCACCGGTGCTCCTGACGCACGCACACTATTACATGGTAATTATGTTCACGACCAAAGTTTTAAAGTTACGCGTTCGCGCACACATTAGACTGTGTCTTGCCCTCGAATTTTGGCCTTTCCGAACGGCATTAACTATAATAATGAGCAAATTCTTTTGTATTCTCAATCCCTTTTGTGTGACTACACATATTAGATGCATGTTGTGTGATAAAATTTGGTTAAAAACATTATTTTTTAAATGCAGACCGCAGTTCGGCCTACCGGTCGTATATTTTGGTTTAAAAGTAGCATAATTTACTTTTTATATTACTAAGGTGATGGTAAACGGTTACCGCAGCCCATTACCGTTTGCAATACCATGGGCGTCACCCACGCGCTGCCGACCCCATAAAAACCTTTTCATCCCTTTCTCGATGTCAACTATTTGGCCATACCACCCCCGCCATGAAGGGAAGGAGAGGTTGGCCCAATAAGATATGCGTGCCAATAAGCTCACCACCAAGGATGCCGAAGATCGAGCGAAGTGGAACACGAAGAGTAGGTAGGCGGAGGCGGTAGGTCCTCACGTGCCGCGCGGGAGCGAAACCGGGACATAACGCCGAGATGATGATGATGATGATGACCTCTTTCTCGAAGAACTCCATTTATCTGTTTTACTAGAATAATTCGGCTAAGAAACGTAGTAACAGAATTGTGCGCGGACGAAGTCGCGGGCAAAAAAGCTAGTAATTCACAAATATTATTATGGCATTCCCTTTAAAAATGACATTCCATCGTGGTGAACGCTTTTTTTCTCTCTCCATTTAACGCCTAGGGCAAAGCTTTCCCCCGCAAATAGAAATTACAGCACCCAATCGCAAGGTAGCTTGTTAACAATACAACCGGAACGTTTTGTCAGAGCCGTACGTTGCAACGCGTTGCATGCAACATTGATTTCGACCGAGTACGTGACAGGTGGTGCCCTAATAACAGTCGCTTGAAAGGCTTGTTTGTAACGTGTAACTGTGGCTCGTCGATTGACGATTTCAGACGATACTTACTTGTCTGAGTATACTTTACTGTGCGTTTTCATAGTGCTCGTCTGCTAAGTGTCGATCGCCACTCAAGTTTGACTTTGAGGGCACCGTAGGTTACTACGCCATCGAGTATAAAAAATATATATTTTGTAGTAATAGTAGAGGTTTAGGAAACCCACAAAACTCACTTTCCTTTTTGATGACTATCATGTCGGTGGCCGAGCGGTTGAGTATCCGACTCGTAAGCGAGAGGTACCGAGTTCGAATCCCACTGCGGCAATGTACTAATGACTGTTTTCTGAGTTATGTACATTAGTTTAATACTAACTGATGCTCTTACGGTGAGGGCAAACATCGTAATGAAACCTGACTGAATGTGTAACCATGATACAATCTGGCCAGGTTCCTTTGGTAGCAGAGTCACGGAGGTCAGATGTATACTGTAAAAACCTGATCTGCCAAATCTTGGATCATGGTCAAGGCGGACCCCGGGCCCTTGTGCGCGAGAGCATAACCGGGACATTAACGTCAAGATTTTTTGTTTGTTAGTAGCTTTCTTATGCGTTCTCACAGTGCTCGTCTGCTAAGTTAACCCACTGCGTTTAATACGACTCTGATTGGTCTATTTCGTTCATTTTAACGGTTGCATAGTGCCAATTGCCACTCAAGTGTTGTCAGCTGGAACACTGCGTTCGCGCGATCAATCAGCGATGTAGGGAAATTTTCAGGACGACAGATTTTGAGGTCAGTTTCTTATTTAGTCAGATCATTAGCGGACTATGTCGTATTCTGATTAGGTCAGACATTTGTACAGACGACCTGAGTGGTTTAGTTGGAGGTCTGGGGTTCGATTCCCGGCCGGGCACATTTTTAATTAAAGTAAAATAAAGTAAATCCAATTTATTCCACTCAGGCAAACGGCACAACATTCAAAAACTTTCATAGAGAAAAAAAGGAAAAGTTAAACAGAGACTTTAAGATACTCTAATCTCGTTATCTGTGCCATGTGGGTTGAATTTCTGTTACGGGACTGGGTATTGTATGTATAATAAGTATGTATTTAAAAAATATATATGTAGTTCATAAATTTTCTGGCACCCATAACACAAGCTTTGCTTAATTTGGGGCTATGTGAACTGTCAGAGCATATTTATATTTAGAGTCAAAGACATCGCACTGTGAGACTTCATAGTAGCAATTCTGTATAGATCTGTCACAAGACTTCCGTTACCTCTGTGTAATTTATTTTATTTTATTCAGTTAGGTACAGAAACGAAAGGAAAGACCGAAAGACCTGCGTGAACTCCAGATAACGAACGGAAACGAATAGGAACCAATGGCGAATTCTTGTGTCGGAGGCCAAGATCTACTTCGGGTAGTTAAGCCAGCAAAGTAAGTAAGTGAGGTACAGTTACAGACATAGGTACAACTAGAACTTATAAACAATTTAATGTTAGTGTTGACTTCACGGATCCAAACCAATTACTATTTATTTATTCACTCTCCGTATAATACAATATTAAAGCACTGTTACCCCAATTCTTTACAACGGGGCCAGTAAACTCGCAACATGTTCCAAATTGAAACGTAGGCACATAAAATCTGGCGTTTGGCCTTCTCGCAACCGTCTTTGTAGTGTAGTATTACTCAGGGCCACACTGTATCCTTGGACAAGCGGCCGCACGGTCAAACTGCCGAATTATTCACCGGCAAACTTTTCCAGCTAGTGTGAAATAGCCACGCCACACCGCGATCAACTATGACGCCATCTTTGGAAATCACAGGACTTGACAGTGACGTCACTCCAGAACTCTTTCAGGCGGTAGGACAGTGACAAGCTCGAGGAGTCCTGGGCTGCGATTGTCGCACTGTGAAATTTAATATTCGAAATTTTCTCTAGCCAAAACCGGTATTAAAACGTTAATGAAATTAAATAAATAAATAAATAATCGTGGACAAATTCACACAGGGCCATCTAGCCCCAAACTAAGCAAAGCTTGTATTATGGGTGCTAGCTAACTGATAAACTACTTAAATACTTTTAAATACATACTTATTATACATAGAACACCCAGACCCATAACAGAAATAAAAATTCATCATTTTAATTTCTGCCCAGCCGGGAATCGAACCCGGGACCTCTTGCGTGGCTGACTGGCACCGCCTTATCTATTTCTGCCGCCAAGCAACAATGCTTGCAATGGTCTGTTCCGGTTTGAAGGATAAGTTAGCCAGCGCAATTACAGGCATGCGGCATTTCGTCTTTGTCCTCACAGTGACGGTGCAGTTCTGCAATTATGGGCGACAATTATCGCTTACCATCAGGTGGGCTGTCTGATTGTTTGCCTCTACATAACTAGCATAAAAATTACTAGACTCAATTGTGACGTCACTCCTGGGCTCCAGGAAAGTGCATAACACCCCGTCATTCAAGGGGTAGTGCTCGTCATTGTAAACCTCTGACCTTTATATGGCGGTACATTATACGTCTGATTATTATGAGATATTTTATCGAGATATCGAATGATTCATTCATTTATAGTGACATGGTAGAGACCATAATTTAGGGGCAGTTTCAGTTATACTGCCACAAAGTACTGGAATGATATTCCACTACCTCTTCGGGACTTGACATTTAAACGATTTTTTACTGTTAAACTTCGGAACCTGCTCCTGGAATATCAGAAAACGGTCGCTCCAGGAACTCGCGTCTTACCTACTTATGTGGGTGTTGCTTTGGTGGAGTGCAAAGTTAGTTTCTATTTTCAATATCAATGTAGTATATTTATTTATTCAATCAAATATGTAGCTATATATTTATTAATATAATTATAATATGTATATTTTGAAATAATCATTAAAATTTTAATTTTTTTCAATTTTCAATTATTCAATTTATTTTATTTGTGGTACACAGGTTATGCAGTTGTTACAGTTTTAGTAGATGGGTCCTCTGTGACCTGCCATCGGCATACAAATTTGAAGTGGTTAATAAAAAAATTGAATTTAAATAATTTCAAATACATTAAAATCAGTCTTAAATAATCATTTTGCATATTTATTTGAATGTTAAATCTGATAATTAAATAGTATCTTTAACTGTTCGCGTAACGCGCATGGGATGCATGGACTTTTCTGAAAACCAGCGCTGTGACAGGCATGAGCCCTCACAGCATTATGCTGAGACTGGTCCATTTCGGTTTCCGTTACATCACTGGCTTGTCTTACGTAATTTTCGATAAATTCAAATTTACTGTAGGTACTCTGAGGAGTAGGTACCTAAGGTGAGCCTTAGGTTAAGGATGTAATGTGGAACCGAATAAAGGGTTGTCTATGTCTATCTCTATGTTGGCATTTCGTCTTTGTCCTCACTGTGACAACGCACCTGCGTTTCTTTATTTTTGTTGCTGGCAACCTAAATTCGTGAATCGTGAATGTTAAAGTAAAGTAAAGTAAAGTAAAGTAAAGTAAAGTAAATATTTATTGTTAAAAAACTGGTTAACAAATACATGCCATAGCAGTTTACCCATTTCGGGTGTACAATATTCAAATAATTATTACAAAACACAGAAAAACGAAACGAAGAAATAAACTTATTATTAACAGAATTTACTATTACATTTTCGTATCTATTTAGATTACGATATAATAAAAGAACTTAAAAAAATAACAAAACTTAATATTTAATATAAACGCTGTCGACATTGTAGTATTCCTTGAGATCGTAACAAGACTTTTTTAATAGCCACTTTTTTAAATGCGTTTTAAATTTGTTAAGATCAAGTTTTTTTAATTCATAGGGCAAATGATTATAGATCTTAATACCTGTGACATATGTACTTTTTGAAAATGTAGTTTTATTAATTTGGGGTATCTGAAGATTGTGCTCATATTTGCTTCGTAAATTTTTTTTAACTGATGACATTTTAATGAAATGGTGTTTATTCGTCTTTATAAAAACGCAAATTTCTAAGATATATAAGCAGGCTACAGTCAGTATATTCTTTTCTATAAAAGTATTGCGGAGAGAATCTGTACTAGCCATTCTGAAGATACTTCTTAAACACTTCTTTTGCATTAAAAATAAAGACTTTACATTGACAGAATTGCCCCAAAAAATAATGCCATAACTTAAAAGAGAGTAAACATAACCATAATATGCATTCAACGCAACTTGTTCTGAAGCTATACTAGAGAGTATTGATAGGACATAAGAATAACTGGATAATTTACTAACTGTTTTGCTTATGTGTTCTTTCCAATTTAGATTTGAGTCGATGTGCACTCCTAGGAATTTAGTTTCACTTAACGTTTCTACCTTTAAGTGATTTAAGTTAATATTTTGTGATTTTTGTGTACTATTTGCAAATTCTATTAATTTTGTTTTATCCAGGTTAACTTTTAAATTTATTGTTTGCAACCAATCCACTACTTTATTTAGGGTATCGTTTAATTCTTTTGACATATCTGTTTGGCAATTATTAGGTATTAAAATTGTAGCATCGTCGGCAAACATAATACAGTGATGTTTCGTAACTGAGGGCAACTCGTTGATATAAATAAGGAATAATAGGGGTCCTAATATACTCCCTTGTGGTACTCCTTGTGATGTGTTTTGAAAAGGGGACTGTATGGACTCAATTGACTTAGTGTTTTTATTGTACATATCTATAGACGTGGCCTGTTATGGGTGATAGTTATCGCTTATATCGGTGGGCTGTCTGATTGTTTGCCACTGCATACCTAGCATAAAAAAATGACTGTACTCAATTGTGACGTCACTCAAGGGCTCCAGGAGAGTGCATAGACCTCTTCATTATAGGGGTAGGTGCTCGTCATTATCAACCTCTGACCTTTGCATGGCGGGATATTATACGTGTGATTGCTGTGAGATATTTTTTCGAGATAATGAATGATTCATATGTATAGTGACGTGTTAGGGACCATACTTATTTACTACAATACGCTGTTGCAGAATTTGTCATACATTTAATAACGGGATGTTGAGTTTTGTATTTTTTACTCAAATCTAATCAAATCTACAAAAAATACAATAAGATTTTACACATCGGTCCCACGAAGTTAAATATATAATCTTTTGCATGTGAAAATAAAAATTGAATAGACAGAACCGTCAAAACAATTTATCAACGAATCAGCTCAACGGTCAACTAAAGTAAGTGCCATTCGTTAAACGGTTAAGAAAAGCGACAATTCAAATTATAAACTAAACAATACACCAGTAGTTAGATACACACGCACGCACACACACACACATTCAGAAACCTAAATATAACTATACTAATAATAATAATTACAGTGTTAAATAAGTTTGTTCCTTGCATGTTCTTTAGTTTATTTTTTGTTCTCTTCATTTATCAAAATACAAATTGTAAATAGCTTGTTCATTGTTTACAATTTACAAGATATCTTGGATAGATATACTTCCTGTATCTATTTTGCACATTGCTTAATCTTCTCTATAATTTATTTTAATTAAACAAAGTAGACAGTTTGCTCTGGGGTGGAGACCTGGTGACCTGTAGCACAGGTTTCTCTAGATCAGGCACCAGTCCCCACAAATATGTATGCGTATACAACATGTTCTGATGACTTATTAATGTACCTAGTTTCATACCAAATTATGTATACGTTGTTGTGGAGAAATAAATGGATTATTTATTTATTTATATTTTATTTATTTATTCAATAATAATAACGATTACGTAGGTGACATAAATAAAGTCGCGGGCTGTCAATTGGCTCCCGAGACTGGTCAACCAGTCTCAGGGTCGCAGCGGAAGACCTTGGTCTACCCCGCTTCGCCAACGGCATCAGAAGCCACACCTAAGGAGTGACGAGCTCGTTGTGGTGTTTAAATTCGATTAGCCAAAGGTTGTGGAACGAACTACCTAGAGAGGTTTTCTCTGGATTACAACATGAACTAAATAATGGTGATAAATTCACTTATATTATTGAATATAAGTATACATTTGACATGCAATTAATACATATATTTTTTTACCAATAAACGAATTGTATTGAATTTAATTGTGATAATAATAATAATATGTTTATGACATCTGAATTTGCATTTAACTCCCTTGGACAAAATTCGTCATTCGGTGTACTGACCTTATGACATTAAGATTGTGATTTTTTTTTCTGTTGTAACATTATTTTATGAATAATGACTGCTTAAGAATTTAATAACATTTGACGTGTAAATTTATGTTTATCAAATAAATGAATTGAATTGAATTGAACTTCTGTCTCGGCTGGATCGGTTGCAGAATCTCTGTATTAGATATGTTTATGGGCTGCATAAATTTGACCATGTGTCCGAATATAGAACCAAATTAAAATGGCTTTATTTATATTGTATAGCTATAGTATATATTATATTAATATCTATTTATATTTATATATTTATTTAGAAGACCACCATGTTCAAAATTAAACATAATTGAGTTTCTGTTTAGGTTAATTAATACTGTAGAAATAAATGTAATTTAATTATAAGTGCTCTGTATTGCCTCCACCGCTCTTTAGATCTCCTTTCAAAGGGTATGGGGTTGGCTGGAAGAAATCCCATTGTGGGATAAGCCCGCCTTTGCATTGTAAAATTTCATTTTTCGCATTTTGTATTTACTTATTATGCAATAAAGAGTTTACATACATACATACAAGTTCTTCAAGAAAGGAGTGAAAAGGTATTTACGGAGTCGGCAACGCGTGGGTGATGCCCCTGGGATTGCAAACGTCTTACCATCAGGCAATCCGTAAGCTTGTTTGCCGCCTTACTGGTATACAAAATAAAATAAAAAGTTCTAAACGGTCACCCATCCTACCGGCATCGACGTCGTTGATTAACTTCTGTTATCGGTGGGCACGACTAGGCCCACTTTCCGAGTAGGCAAGAACTTCATAATTACAACAAACACGAAAGTTGTTATTTGAATCAGGTAATTTACTAGCTTGAAGATGAGTCACACAATGTTGAGCTATTAGAAGACACCCACACGAAAGCTTAGAAGTTGTTCGACCTTGACGGGAGAAATTGTGCAATAGCTTTACCTCAGCCATTGTAGAGTGCAGGCAAGATAAGTCTGCACTTCTGTATGGCATCTAATGACGAGCGTGGGTATGGTAGATATGGGGTTCGACTCGTAAGCTAGAGGTACCGAGTTCAATCCCCGGTGCGGCTATGGAGTCCGCCTTGACCATGATCCAGGACTTAGCATGTGAAATCATTACAGGGGAGCGACAACCATATGACCTCCGTGACCCTGTTAACAGACCCTTGGCTAGATTAGCCCATGGTTAAACATTCAGTCGCCTGAATATGCAGGTTTCATCACGATAACGACGTATTTTCTGTCACCTTAAGAGCATCGGTTAGTGTTCAACTAACTCGCTTGCCATAAAGCCACCGATGCTCTACCTACAGTACAACCTAACCGACAGAAAAAGTCGGATCATCCACGATCAAGGTTTTTTTTTTTTTTTTTTATCCGGCTGACAAACAGGCATGCGGGCCACCTGATTCACATAAACTCAAATATTTTCTAAGCTACTGAGCCGATTTTAATGACACAAAGCAAAGAACAATCTCGATTAAACTGGCTTTCAAATAGAGAAAACCGCATCCAAATCGGTCCACCCGTTCGGGAGCTACGATGCCACAGACAGATACACAAAGCCACAGATACACACGACTAACTTATAACACCCCACTTTTTTCGTCACGGGGTTAAAAACACGTCGACTATTGAAGTAGGTGTAGTACTTATTTTAACCATTCTTAGCGTAGGAGTGTAACACATTGCATCTTTGTTCATCTAAGCCTATTGTTTCGCAGACAGATTAGCGATTGCAGAGTTAGTAGTACTGATCTATTGAGAAACGCGAGAAACTGCTTTGTTTGTAGTTGCTTCATTTAGCTATCTTTTTGGTGATTGCCATCGAAAATTATTTTGCTTTTTAAGGAGTTTTTTTTAAGTCAATCGTTAGACCAACAGGAAAGCGACTAGTTTATAATCTCGCGCACGAGGGCCCGGAGTCCGCCTTGACCATGATCCAGGATTTGGCAGTACACGTAATTACAGTGGAGCGAATCCATCTACCCTCCGTGACCCAGCTACCATGACCAGATCGGATCATGGTTACACATTCAGTCGCTGGAATATGCAGGTTTCATCACGATGTTTTCCCTCACCGTAAGAGCATCGGTTAGTAATCAACTAACGAACATAACTCAGAAAAGAGTCATTGGTACGTAGCCGCGGTGGGATTTGGGCCCGGTAACTCTCGCTTACGAGTCGGACCCCGGGCCCTCACGTGCCGCCCGGGAGCGCAACCGGGACATAACGCCGATATGAGCATGATGACCTCTCGCTTACGAGTCGGATACCCTAACAGCTCGGCCACCAACGCTCCGATATGCAACAATAAATAAATATACAAAATCACACAAGTACTTTTTAAAACAAGCTACACCGTGCCGGTTCCGAGCCGAGTCCGAGCCGTAGCCCGGTGAACTAATATCCCAAATATTTTTTTGTTACTCGGCCGCTTCTCGACGAAGCCCTACCACTTGACATTTATTTATTTATTTATTTTCGGAAGTTTCAGATTCCCCTGGCATCAGGGTCATGGAGGTCAGATGGCAGTCGCTCCACTGTAATTACCTGACCTGCCAAATCCTAGATCATGGTCAAGGCGGACCCCAGGCCCTCGTTTTCGAGAGCACAACCGGGACATTAACGCCAAGATGATGACTTTTTAATTCAAGCAATGTGTTAAAAATTAGTACCTAGTATGTGGTTTAAAAATATATACTCACACAAATCCGCAGCGAACAAGCAATGGAACCCACGTATGGATTACGCTTAATACTATTTACGAGTAATAAAACGATTGTGAGGCGTTTCTATTACGAAATCGCCAATTAAGTTGCCAACGCACGTTAGCAAGAGTTGAAATTGAAGAGGTATTAATTGTAATTAATATAAACACAGCTGCCACTGTGTAGTCAATGTTAGTACTGACTGCGCGTAGAGTATTTACGCACTGAATCTCATCAATTAGTGGTAGTAGCTAGATGAGTAAATATCAGTTATATTTTTTTTTTAATTTTTTTAATTTAAAAACTTTATTGCACAAATCACAGCAATTGGCGGACTTAAAGCCATTGAGGCTTTGTCTAACAGTCAACCAGCAGACCATGCAGAGAGTGATTAAGTAGGTGCTACTTAACAGAAAAAAATTGATAAAGTGAAAGAAATACATTTGAGAATAAATTAAATTAAATGAATACTATTAATACTAATACTATTAAAAAAAAATATATACAATAAAAATACGAGTATACCATATATCTGATGGTAGGGCTCTGTCAAATTTGAGGAGACCGCCTAGGTGAGTTACCTTCTTATCTATTTCTGCCGCCAAGTAACAATGCTTGCGTTGTTGTGTTCCGGAGTGAAGGATAAGGAAACCACTGCAATTACAGGCACGAGGCAAATCATCTGCCGCAGATGCTTTGTCACTGTGAGGACTACCTCACAGTGGCAAGCATCTGCGGTTTAGCATTTTTGTTAGCAACAACCTAAATGCATGAATCGTAGACTTCAGGATTGACTGCTAGCTAGGATTATGATGATGACTTATAGTCTTTTGTATGTAGGAGGCACAGCCATCAACGAATCAACCAAAACAACAAGTTTCCTGACGTTGTTCAAAATAAGTCAGTGTCCGCTTTTATTTGTCTTCACATCTGCTAACTTCTCCTAAATCACGCAATTTTGATGTGGTTTTCACCATCAGTAGGACAGTTAGAGAACTTCTTCCGAAAGACATGTATATTATACATATTAAAAGAATACATGCATAGAAAGAAAGGCGGAGAAAATTCATGCGAAACGCTAGTAGATTTATATTTTATAGACTCGATTCGGATGCAGTGCGTAAGCGCTTAAATACTTTTAGTAAGTGTCTTGAATTGCTGACAGTACAGAAGACAACTCGAATTATCGACCTAACAAGAAACAGTATAAAAGGAGCTACCGCTGCTATGCGCGTCTATAGAGACGCTAGCTCATCTTACGCTAGTTCAGTGTAAGTCGATATGCGGTCGACTGTACAATCTCAAAGCCAATCGAACCCTGCTCGTCCCACATTCCGAAGCCAGTGTTGCCACTCTAATTGAATAATTGCAATTGAAATTGAATAATTGCAATTGAAATTTTGTTATCGACACGGTGTTTGGCAACCAATATTTGGGTGTCCTTGAAATGGTTGCCTCCGTCTTGTAATTGAATCTATAATTGCATTACTTGATATAATATTTCATCGGTATGCGTTAATATGCTGACACTGTACTGTCGGCGTAACTTGTGGAATGGACAAACTAAATACCATCAGGCCGGCCGTAAGCTTGTTTGCCACCTTGGTGGTAACAAAAAAAAAGAAAAAAAAAATAGCTGTATAAAAATAAATTTTAAGCTTTTGGCAACAATTGTAGGGTATGATGATAATGATAATGCTGTTGACAAAAGAACAATTTATTCAAGTCTAGATTTTTTCCAAATTGATTATGGTGCCACACTTATTTGAGTCAGTATCAATAATTTCACTGAGAATCTTTTTTTATTGTCAATAAAGCACTAAATATTTAAAAATTAATTAAGCAAATAAAAAATTATAAATATATGCACTTATTGGTTAAGTTACTGTAATATTAAATAAGTTTACTGTTATTAAATGTCTATATAGTTAAGTACATAAATGTAATAGTGTGGTGGCTCTCCAGACATTTTGGTTACAATTCAACTGTAAGTCTGGAAGCATTTGGATGATAATAAATAAATAAATAAATAAATTTATACAATTCTTGATTTTTTCCAAATTGATTATGGTGCCACACTTATTTGAGTCAGTATCAATAACTTCACTAAGAATATTTTTTTATTGTCAATAAAGCACTAAATATTAAAAAAAAAAAAACCCTTAATTTGATAACAAACTTACCCTCCCTCGTCCGCAACTGATTTTAACACGGTTTTCAACAATAGATAGAGTGATTCACGAGGAAGGCATTATAAGCAAGAAAAAAAGACTAGGTAGTGCTAAAGTAGGTGTACGCGAATTGAGTCGCGTCGGGTCCACTAGTATCTAGACATATCCTAGACATGTGTTCAACAGATGTCTAACCCTTGTTTAACTTTTACGTGGTAATACTGTTAATATCAGTAGGAAGCAAAGCAGCACAACTCACACATGCCGAAAAAAGCGGATTATTTTTAATTCGCACACGAAAAGCGACTTTTCATAATTAAATACCTATCCTACAACTCCATTTGCGGTCTCTAATCGTGTTTAAAAAATTGAAGGTATTTTTATATTGCTGGAAATGTGGAGTATGCACGTAACGCGTTCGTGTGTACACGTAGTTGCTTATTATTGTGGCGTAAATCAGGCAAGGTACAGTCAACCGTGTATCGACCTGCCGAAACCAGTATAAGATGAGCTAGCGTCTCTATGTATGTGCATAGCAATGGTAGTTCCTTTTGTGCTGGTTTTGGGTAGGGCGATTTGGTGGCTTATGTCCTCATTCACAAAAATGAAATCATCACATGGTTATTGTGTGGTAGTGTCTGACTAGTACAAGTAAGTGAGATAAGCGAGGAAGGTGCGATATAGTTATCTGGCCATGGTTGTCTCCAATTAACAAGGGGATAGTTTGTTCAAGATTGACTACAATCTACAAATAACAATATAAAAAAGAAAAATAAATGAACTAAATGAAAATATGTAAAAAGTTTGGACAGTGTGGAAGCGTACCCAAGATGCTGGCAGCATTACCTCTCTGAATAGCAATGCTTATTCCTTGTGCGAGGTAACTGCCAGCTCTTCGGTCACCTGTGGTGTCGACCAATTTCTTTGCAATGTCTCTGTACAAAGCAAGCGCCCTGGGGCCCCACGGACCCAGGGTCTCGACACCAAATGCAACAAAATTGTATCGGGTGTCGATACCCCGGTAATTCACAATTTTTTGCCTTTCGGCTGTCTCAGCCGCAGCAGCAACCTTTTTCGAAGTAAATGGAAATAAAAATGATTTTTAAACTTTAATATTAAAGGTTTATATTGACTGTATAATATAGAAAGGTAATTTAAACCATCTCCAGAAGTTGATGTAAAGATGACAAACAAAGTCCCTTGCTTTTTATATATAGGATTAAGGTTTTCTTTTTTTGTTAGAGTAAGGTTCTTTTTGAATATTATTAATTGTTTTTTATTATCTAAATAATGAAATAAATAAATTATTTTTATATCAAAAATATTAAAAACCACACTCACCGAAGCTTGTTTTTTTGGCCGAAGGTGACCGAAGGAATCTTTGTCGGACACAAATTAACTCACACGCGTACGCTCTACAAAGCCGAATTAGGCGATGTGATTTATTTACCGCCACTTAGCGTATGATCATCTATTCATAGTATAAATTAAAGTAGCTTTCCGTGTTTGTCTGTCTGTATATATTTCCGCTAACTCCTTACTCACGCAATAGATTTTGATAGAGTTTTCACCATTAGTTAGATAATATCTTCCGCAATATACATGCGTACCACAGTCAAGAAAAGATCCAATCAAGGCTAAGCCCGGGACTACGTTCGCAAGTGCACAACCGGGATATTAACGCCAAGATGTTTTTTTATTATAGTAAGAAAAAGACGAGAAACCCCGAAGTCGGGCCGGCTAGTTACAGCATAAATGCAAGATTTAGAGGAAGCAATCCGTCCAACGATATGAACTATAAAAAATAAAAATTCATCTTGGCGTTAATGTTCCGGTTGTGCTCTCGAGAACGAGGGCCTGGGGTCCGCCTTGACCACGATCCAGGATTTGGCAGGTCAGTTAATTACAGTGGAGCGACTGCCATCTGACCTCCATGACCCTGCTACCAGGGAAACCTGACCAGATTGGATCATGGTTACACATCCAGTCGCCTGAATGTGCAGGTTTCATCACGATGAAACCGTAAGAGCTTCGGTTAGTATTCAACTAATGTACATAACACAGAAAACAGTCATTGGTACATGGCCGGAGCGGGATTCGAACCCGGGACCTCTGGCTCACGAGTCAGATACTGTAACCGCTCGGCCACCGACGCTCTACGCGCGTCCAAGATATTAACTCCGGCAATATAACTTTTACAGCCGCTCACAATACGCTTTCTAGCCCACAATTAAGCAAGTTAATTAGGTAAACAACCTAACGTGCGTTCGGCAGCCGATTTGGGTGCAGGCAGTGGGTGTGGTAGGGTTGCCAACTTTTTTAATACCAAATATGGTATTTTCGGATTCAGTAGCCATAAAAATATAATAGACATTAATGGAAAATATATAGTCATCATCACAGCCCATAATAGTCCACTGCAGGACTAAGGGAATCTCCACGCTTGGCAGGTGGGTTGATGATCGCAGTGTTATAAATATAACAATGGAAATCGCTGCTGCCCATTTTCCAGCCAACGGAGACTTTAGAGATTTTGCCTCGAAAACAGTCGCCTTGTACGACACCCACGAGTGTAAGGGGTTGGTGCTATTCTACTCTGCCGGACTCCACACGGCCGTATAATTATTTTTAATAAAATATATTATTTAGTATAAAATTGAGCTTCAGTAAGTAGTTAGCTTGTCCAGGATGGTGTTCAATTGAGTTATTTTAACCTAAACCTAACATTAAAATTCAGGACGCATTCCGTTTTACGGTAAGTGATACTGATAAGCAACTTTGCTGATCAAATAAGTAGTTTCGCCTACTATATTATAATTTTAAAATAATATATAGTTGGGTTGGCAACCCTAGGGTGTGGGTACTTTCGTTCCAGCGCTGTTACGGCATACCTACATAAACAACTAGCTCATAAGATATTTAAAAAATAGCGAACGTATCCTAAAAATATATGTTAATGTTTGAAAATTTGTTGGATAGTTGACAAAAAAGTTTTAATTTAAAATCATATGACTACAAAAATAAACAGTACATAATAAAATAGGTAACCAATTAAACAGTCATCATCATCATCATCATCACAGCCCGTAACAGTCCACTGCAGGACTTAGGGCCTCTCCCACGAAAGGGGAGGTTATTGCCATAATCTCCACGCTTGGCAGGCGGGTTGGTGATCGCAGTGTTTAAATATAGTAATGAAAAATGCTGCTGTCCATTTTCCAGACTACGGAGACTCTTGATCTTTTGCCTCGAAAACATTAGTTGCCTTGTACGACACCCATGCATGTAAGGGGTTGGTGCTATTCTACTCTGCCGGACACCACACGGCCAATTAAACAGTACAGTTATAAAACTTGACAGTTATTTTTCATATTAGTTTAAATAATAAAAATATTTTTAAAAGGAAAATCCTTGGATTAACTAACTTATCCGCCGAGCTTTAGTTTCTGCTAACGTGCCTTGCACTCTGGAACTACCAGGTTTGAGCCTCCAATGGCAAGAGGTCTTGACTTTAAACAAAGCAAAGAGATATACGTCTTTTGTGGGTCGCTATATGCGTTAGTATTTTCGCGCCTAACTAATCTAACCTAACCTGAGCCGTACAGTCGTGGTAGCGGGTTCGACAGCTGAGGCAGCTGCTAAAAATAAATATGCCGACCTAAAGTGAAGCCACCTTTTCGTTGCCTTTGCAGTGGAGACCTCAGGAGTTTGGAGCTCGCACTCTAGCTTCTTTCCGTGGCCGTGTTGTGTCCGGCAGAGTAGAATAGCACCAACCCCTTACACTCGTGGGTGTCGTACAAGGCGACTAATGTTATCGAGGCAAAAGATAAAGAGTCTCCGTAGTCTGAAAAATGGGCAGCAGCATTTTCCATTATTATATTTAAACACTGCGATCTTCAACCCGCCTGCCAAGCGAGGAGATTATGGCAATAACCTCCCCTTTCATGGGAGAGGCCCTTAGTCCTGCAGTGGACTGTTACGGGCTGTGATGATGATGATGATGATGACTCTAGCTTCTTTGCTTCGTTCGCAAATTCGTTCGAGCAATGTCATTTCAATTTACTTCGACAAGATTCGAGCCCATTTTGATCGAGCGCGGATAATAGTAGGTACCAAGAGTCGGTTACGGTGCTAAAGTTCGACTAGCCTCAAAATACGAAACGGTCCCCCATCCAGTTGCCGGCATCGGCGTGCGTTGCTTAACTTTTGTTATCGTCACTAGACTGGGGCCGCTGTATTAGTACAGTTAATGTTATTAGATAGTATAGTTAGCATCAAAATAATATATCATAAATCATAGTGCATGTCACGATAGTGAACAAGCAAGCCGTCAGTCACAGATCTAAATGACACATCTTAGAGGCGTCCAATGTTCAGTTCTGTTTGGCATGACTGTACAATTTATCACGCAAGTTGGTCGTCAAACCCGTCACGGTTTATAATGTTCTAGGTTGTAACTTGGGTGTTATACATGTACGTGTTTGGTGGGTAGTCTAAAGAACCGATCGTCATCATCGTGGCGTTAATGTCCCGGTTGTGCTCTCGCGCACGAGGGCCGAAGGTCCGCCTTGACCATGATCCAGGATTTGGCAGATCAGATAATTAAAGTGGAGCGACTGCCATCTGACTTTCGTGGCCCTAGTACCAGGGGAACCTGACCTGATTGGGTCACTGAATGAATGAATCAAGAATGTGCAGGTTTCTTCACGATGTTTTCCCTCACCGTAAGAATAAGAGTATCGATTAGCATTCAACGTAAACGTTAACGCAACGTAATGTAAATCTAAAAGAACCGATGATAGATAAAAACCCCGAAAAAGCATGTTTCTTGTGTCATGAGACACCCCTTAATTTTCAACATTTCTAATTGTTCCTATCATTTGTTGTTATAGTGGCCATAGACACACATACCTATTCTATGAAAATTACAAGTATCTGGCTGTTACGATTCTAAAGACACATATGTGCCAGATGAAAGATTGTCACAGACACATGATAAGCGACAACAATTGGGCTCTGTTTGGCCTTCAGATACGGAACTCTAAAAAGCGATAGCAGCATTGTCTGTTGAGTATTTTCCACAGTCATCATCATCTTGGCGTTAATGTCCCGGTTGTGTTTGCGTGCGAGGGCCCGGGGTCCGCCTTGACCATGATCCAGGATTTGGTAGAGTATTTTCTACACCGGGATCCTCAACCCAAGCAGTGAATATTACGGGAATATCCTCCATAGACTGTGAGGGTGCCGTTGTTATTCTACGTCATTAAGTACAAGAAAAATTCCACTTCGTAGTGGTAGTCACAAAAGAGAAAAGTGCCTTTAATGTGGCTGAAAAGCGAAACTACTAAGATGATGTGAAGCACTTCGGCTTTGTTACTTATAGAACCCACACAAGAGGATATGTAAGTAGTGAAAGTGGTAAGAGGATCTTTTCTTGGAGAGGACAACCTGCGACGCCCTCACAGTCTGCCACTACTTTACTTACATATTATCAATCTCAAAATCTGTGTAGCTCTAACTAATAAATGTATTGCCTAATTCTATTTAAATTGATATGTTAATTTTATTACTAGGTATATCAATTATGTATTAGGTGAAAAATACAGATCTACATTTAAATTTAAAATAATTTAAATTGACAAGCTCGAGTGCTTCTCTATAGCAATGTAACTTGCAATACCCCACCGGTGTTTATAAACCGATACTGTGAATAGAATTATGATCTATTGATAAATTGTACATGAAGGCAATAATATATAAATAAAATAAATAAAAGATTCCTCGTCTACCAATTTCCATTTGAACCGTCCATCATTTTCAATTCCACCAGGCCAAGACCATTCAAGTCGGCAGAGCGTACCACCCGGTCATAATATCTCGGCACCTCACTAATACCATGCCGCTCTCATCGTCTCTTCGAAAGTGTACTCTATTGGCGTACAGATAAGATATCTTATAGTCGATACGAGGTCATCGATGTCTAGTGCAAAGCTGTAATTACTAAGGTTGGGATGTCACGATCGCTGGTTCCAGTAAATGCTGTGCTCTGCTCACTGTGTGCTAAATGACTGGGATTCGTAATGCTTAGTACTTGCTAAGCGCATGTTAGTAGAGAAACAATATAAAAATGGCAGCTTTAGGTGACTGTATGCTGTCATATAAAACAGGACAAACCACTTTCGCAAGACGAAAAAAAATGTATAATGAACAACCCATCCAGGATACCCCGATATGTCAATATCCCGGTTGTGCTCTTGCGCGCCTTGGCCATGATCCAAGATTAGGCAGATTAGGTAATTACAGTGGAGCGACTGCCATCTGACCTCCGTGACCCGGTTAAAAATGGAACTTGAACAGATTGGATCATGGTTACATATTCAGTTGCCTAAATGTGCAGGTTTAATCACGAGAGTAACCTCACCGTAAGATCATCGGTTAGAGTACAACTAATGTAAATAACTCATAAAAGAGTCATTGGTACATGGCGGCACTGAAGTACTAATCAGTACATAAGCGAGAGGTACTGTACAGGTACAGTACCTCTCGCTAACGAGTCGGATCCATAGCAATGCCCTCCATTAATGTGGAGGGGCTCAAGTCAAAGTTATGCAACACATATGCGAATTAAAACAAGCAACTTGCATGCATTTAATTGTCATAATTCGTTCATCTTTCCGCGCATAGTCTTTGATATGATCTAAATATGTTATTCCGGTTTTTCTTTATTTTATATTACGAACGTTTCTGTAACGGCTATAATTATGTTGTGACGTGTTACGATCTTCAGGTTCGAGTTGGTGTGTTTGTGAATTTTAATTAGGAGAGAAGTGAAATTAGTTGAAAGAGCCTAATTCTTATTTTTAAACGTATCATCCTCCATATCATGTATATGTTAATTATGTGTTGTCTCTTTCTTTTGGTACGTTAAGTAAATAGTGTGAAAAACTGCTTCGGAATAGATGATTGTTTATTGTTGTTGTTCACAGTTATATACAGCAGGTTCACACTTCCCTACCAATGGGCCAATCTTTCACAAATTTCTGAACATCAGTTCAACGATACTTAAACACTAACCGATGCTCTCACGGCGCGGGAGTACATTGAGAGGCAACCTGCACATTCGAGCGACTGAATGTGTAACCATCATCCAATCTTCTCAGATTCCCTTGGTAACAGGGCCACAAAGGTCAGACCGCAGTCGCTCCATCCAAATCCTTGATCACTCTCGCGCGCGAGGTATCACCGGGATATTGACGCCAAGACGACTAGTAGAAAAAACTCATTATGAATGGCGTTTGAACCTCTATCGCATGCGTACAAGGCTGACACTCCGACCACTTGGCCACGACGTCTCAGCGGTCAATTACCTCTGCAATGGTAACCAATATGGCAACTTCCTACGTGAAACACCTTCCAGATATGGCAATAACCAACGACTAGTGACTCATGACTCATGACCGCCGATTATTTTGATATGTGCAAAAACTTATTATGATACAAAAACATCTATGTCTTCATTTTGGTCTTCTAACTATGATTACAGAAACGGTTATGATTTTTTCGGTGGTAGATGACACCGAACCGTATGATAAACTACTGTATAATAAACTGGTAAAGTTTGTTTGTTTGGATGTATCTATACTAATATTGTAATGAGTTAATTGTTTGTCGGTTTGTTTGTAATGGATAAACTGAAAAACTACTTAACTAACCGGATCTGCCAAAACCTGGATCATAGTCAAGGCGTACCCGGGCCCTTGTGCGCGAGAGCATAACCGGGTCATTAACGCCAACATTGTTATTATTATTATATTTTTACTTAGACAATATTTGTATGTGAGTACCGGATGTAAGTGACCTACATAAATGTCGCCGGGAAAACCTAGCGACAGGAGGTAAGTACTAAGAACGTTGGTTGACCAACCTACAGCCAATTCCAGTAATCTTTTTGACCCACGAATTATTTTTATACAGTCGTTGTGTATAATGGTAAAAGATTACAGAGATTACAGTCCCCTAGAGGCGGCATCACATAATTAAAGTGAAAAAAAAAAACTGATGCGTCGAAAACAATGTAATTTAATAAATTAGATAGCTGAGTAACCACATTTGTGTCGTGTCTTCTGGCATTAAGGTAATCATACAGAGCTTCACAAGACCCGGAATATGTAAGAATGTATGAAATGAAGCAACTAATAATGAAATTACTGTTTAAATCTGTCTTTTGGCCGATTTTTCAATCTACAGATAAAATTGATCTGTCCGATGAAGTAATATACTACCAAATTAAAACTAACTATAATTATTCTCCTTCACTTATAAGAGATAGGTAATGAGTCGATTATATTTCAGTCACATAATTTAACAGATTTATATGTTTTAACTGCGGGTTGAAAAATCTACCCTTAATTACATGAATAAGAAAATAAGAAACAGACAAAGATTTATACAGTATACCTACACACAGATCATCATCATTGATGTCCCGGTTGGCGGATTCGCACCCGCTACCTTTCGCTTACGAGTCGAATACCATAACCACTAGACCGCCGACGCTCCCACACGGATACACTCCTCTTTTTACATAAGGGTTACACTCTAGTCAGGGGCCCTATTAAGGGGGCCTACAGGGGGCCTATTTTGATGCATGATGCTGATTTTCTCTGTTTTTCAACGGTACTCTTTCGTCTTTGCCAAAGTGACTTTAAAAATATTCAATTATTCATGCTGAAAAACAAAATTGAAAACCGTTCGAATCGAAGCAAGCGGTTCATAAATAGAACCTCAGAAGCGGAATACAGAGCAAAACTAGTCCTATTAAACGAAAATAAAACTTGATTTAATGATACAGTGATTGATAGTGTTTATAATTTTTTCTCACACAATCAATCATTATATAATTACCAAACCACAAAACATTAGCTACAGAGCTAAACATTGTATAATAGCCCCGAATCATAAGATTCACTGGTAAAAAAGCAAGGTTTCCTGAGGAGACAAAAACACAATAGAAAAAAAAACTACAATAAAATTACAGCGGTCTGCCAAGGTCAGGTAAAACACCTGGTTTTGTCGTTTTGCTGTGACAACTAGATGTATTTTACGAGCTGGGAAGGGAATAAATAGTTGTACATTGTAATGCCACGAACTTGCTATTCTTGGTACAATAGTAGCCAATAATGCTGTCTGAAATGCTGGCTGAAAATGTGTTTTTCTAAACAGGTTATGGGGTATCATATGCATGTGCTCGTCTTACGGTGAGAGAATACATCGTGATGAAACCTGACACATTCAGTCTGAATGTGTATCCATGATCCAATCTGGTCAGGTTCCCCTGGTAAGGGTCCTGGAGGTCAGACGGCAGTCGCTCCACTGTAATTACCTGATCTGCCAAAACCTGGATCATGGTAAAGGCGGACCCCGGGCCCTCGTGCGCGAGAGCACAACCGGGACATTAACGCCAAGACAATAATGATATGCCTGTGCTCGCGATGACAAACAACTTTCTATGGCACCAACTTTGACTTCGCAAAAAAATCAGTACCTGTTTTTTGAAATCACGGGCGCTCGCTAGCTCTACCTATGCCTTTCACACTCGTCGTAAATTGCTGGAGATAGAAAAAACGAGCTTCAGAAGGCGAGCGCTCGCGTCGACGCGAGCGGTTTCGAAAATAGGGCTCCTGGGGCTCTGCTAAGTCACCGCTTTCGGACGTTTGCAAAGTTCAGTTACGCTCTCGGGGGCATCACCCATGCGTTGCCGACCCCGAAAAACAATTTAAACAAGGTTTGTTAGCAGAATATTTTCCAAATGATCTATACTAGCGACTACTTTTTATTAACCTAAGTTAGGTCAGGTTGGGTTAGCTTACCTAACGGACAGAAAAAGTCAGATAACCCTCGACCAAGTGGCAAGCAAGCTTACGGCCTGCCTGATGGAAAGTTTCATCATCATCATCATCATTGCAGCCAGAAGACGCCCACTGCTGGGCAAAGGCCTCCCCCAGAGATCTCCACCAAGGCCGGTCCTGTGCTTTCCGCATCCAGCTGGTACCTGCGACCCTTCCCAGGTCGTCAGTCCACCTTGTGGAAGGCCTACCCACGCTGCGTCTTCCGGCACGTGGTCGCCACTCGAGAACTATGAAAAGTTTATTTAAACTCAAATATTTTCTAAACTACACAAACGATTTTGATAAAACAAAGCTACGATACATTTCGGTTAAACTGGCTTTTAAATATAGAAATCGCTTCAAAATCGGTGTATCTGTTCGGGAGCTACGGTGCCACAGACGATACACATAGCCACAGAAACACACGTCAAATTTATAACGCCTCTCTTTATTCGTCGGAGGTTAAAAATAACCATTTTACAAAATTGAACCGGGTTCGATATCCGAGTAATTTATTCTAAAATCACCTGACCTAATCACCCTTAGTGACGAAGCAATTAAATGGCTGACTTCGCTTGATTTAAATTTGTAGTTGAATGTGTTTCTCGTATATTGTATTTTTGCCATACGAATAAATAAAATTCTAAAATC
This sequence comes from Blastobasis adustella, assembly GCA_907269095.1. NCBI lineage: Eukaryota > Metazoa > Arthropoda > Insecta > Lepidoptera > Blastobasidae > Blastobasis > Blastobasis adustella. Next base: position 13,410,599 of record OU026138.1, on the reverse strand, counting down.
GGCGTCAAGCCTTCTAAGAACAAATTACTGTACTCCTCACTGACCCATTTATTTATTTTTGTTCACAAACAATTTGTACACAAGATACATAGGTTTAATCTATAAAATATACATTTTGTAGTCTAGTTTTAAGTGTACAACCTATTATAGGTAAGCACATCTTGTAACGTTCATTCATTAATGAGATTGATCAACCTGTAGGTATAACTGCTGAGTTATGACAGTATAATCGTCTACACAAGCGAAAGAAACGCGACAAGAAAGCCAATATGATAGCCACTTTTCTCAACCAAGATCGGCCAAACACTTGATTATAAACTGCCTCAAACCACAGCCGTGACTGCTTATCGTAGTACAACTTTTACTTAGTGTATATAAACACCTGGTAGTATTAGACACACTTTTACAATTCCTCAACGGATAGTGAGAATTATGACGTATGTAATTCTGTAGGAACTCTTTTGAATTCTGGCAAAAATTACGGCTATGTTCTTAATGGTAGTTATCTTGGTGTCAATATTGACACAAATGAGCCCATGGTGTTTATTAATATTCTTTATCTACACTCATAGCGTAATGTTCCAATTGCATATTCGAAAATAGTTGTTTAAGGATACACTTTTTTCACGCCAGTCTATAAAAATTGAAAAAATTACTTTTCGATACAGCATTTCCCATACTATTTTCATTACAGCTGTATCGAAAAATAACTTTTTTATCATTATGCAACACTTTTCTTTTTTAAATTTTTGTCGGGCGCCGGGATACGGCTAAATGTAGGCTGAATACCTAAATGTCTTCAACAAATTCAAAATTCCTGTTTATATTTGTGATCAGTTCATGGTCTGTGGTTGTGATTGTGTACATTTGGAATTATTTTCCCGCTAAACAGAATATTTTTTCTAATTGTTGTAATTTGTGTTTGTTAATGTTTTTTCTTGCTTGAAGCAAATAAATAGATAAATGTGAAAGTAGTAAAGTGAATTTCGCTTGATATCCTCGACGCGTAGATACAACAGAACTGACTCGCAGTTACTTCCAGCAAAGTTGAAAAAATTCTAGGTACGAAATTTTAACATGAAAATATGAGTGTAGATAAAGTAGTGTATGCAACTGCATATAATTAGGTATTAAAACCCTTTTATATGACGGTTGCATAAACTACTATTATTGTAAATGAAACAATGTTACAAAGTTAAGACCTTATGATAGTTCACAAAGCCGAGCTTATCTTAGGCGAGTTTATTTCCGTATTTAAGGTTTTTAAATACCTAATATCTCATACTATTGAAACATAGTAGTATACTGCATTGATAGGGATCGTCTTGGTATCAAAATCACGGTTGATTTTCGGTTTGAAGGATAAGGTAGCCAGCGCAATTACAGGCATAAGGCATTACATCTCAATTTTCACGGTGACAACGCACCTGCAGTTCTGTATTTTTGTTGCCTGCAACCTAAATCCATGAAACGTAGATGTTATGGGCGACAGCTAGGTACCGTTTAATATCAGGTAGGCTGTTTGCTAGTTTGTCAAAGCGTAGTAAAAAAAATAAAGTTTACATACAATCAAGACAATTTGGAGACCTTGGATCTCCCCCTGGGAACTTTTTGGGTGCAATCTGATTATGCACATCTAGAACATGGATGGAGATCTAGAGTTCCTAAGGTACCTAATCAATTGAAAATGCCGTTTACGCTACAGTGGGAAAGTTTGCGTCGAAATTTCGATTCCATACAGCCGGTGTATGAAATCCAAATTTCAAAAAGAACTGTATCTACATGTTTGTTTGTGAGCTTCTCTTTAGATGCAATTATACTTATTTTTTGCAAAAACAACTCCTTGAAAGCAGATAAACGTCTTAAGAATTCTATCTGCGTATTTAACCTAAATAATATACCCTAGCTCAATAAACGAAAGTGCGTGTGAAACCTGATTAATTATGTAAGTCGGACAATTAAATGAGGTTTGATATACGACGGAGAAAAAGAGGACACTTAGTAAACTTAATACATCAGCTAGTAAGCTACATCATCACAGCCCGTAACAGTCCGCTGCAGGACTTAGGGTCTCTTCCACGAAAGGGGAGGTGATTGCCATAATCTCCACGCTTGGCAGGCGCTTTGCAGATCGCTGCTTCCCATTTTCCAGCATACAGAGACCAATGATCTTTTGCCTCGAAAACATCAGACGCCTAAACCCACGAGTGTAAGGGTTGGTGCTGTTCTACTCTGTCGGACACCACACGGCCACGACACTAAACTACGATTCTCTGTAATAGCATTTATGCTATGGGCATTAAATAAAAAAGAATCATACTTAAACCTCATCATCGTCCGAGGCTTCTGCCAGAGTCCGCTTTCCTATTTTATCTTCTCCACTTTGCTCTATTTTCGGCATTCTCACGTCGTGAACCGTTGGCTCTCACGTCTGACTTGGCGATGTCAATTCACGGGCCCTATTTATATATCGCTCGCATTCACGCGAGCGCTCGCGTGAGCTACCTCTTTCACACTTGTGGTAAGTAGCTAGAGATAGATAAAACAGGCATTAGAAGCGATTCACAAAAAACTCACTTGGTCTCCCGCGGGACCTCTTTCCTGAAACCGGCAGGGTTAGGCATCTATTTCCCACAATTTTTTTTTTTTTTATATCTTTTTATTTCAGACCATAGATCCATAATTTGTTAGTATTATAATAGTAACAATTGTACTTATGTTAGTAACATTAGTAAGATTACTTTATAGGTATTTGAAACACTATTTGAGGCCTATAACTAACTCTATCTAATGCCTTTGTATAGGGCAATCGAGCCTATTAGCTATCATTATCATAAAGAACTTCCGAACACTCTCGAAGAATTAATACTGATACCTCGATTAGGAGAAAAACACAAGGAAGTTTGTTTTGCGCTGCTAAATAGGGTATTGCTATATTTGAGCGCTCGTGATTTGTGAAGTGTGGAGCGGAACGAAGCCAAATGAAGCAAGTGAAATATGGAGTTAATGAAATATTACCTACCTACAGCACGTTTCAATGAAGAAATAATTACTCAGAAATCTACGTTTCAATGATGAAATAAATATTCAGAAATTTTAATAATTTGTCTTGTTTTTGTTGTTTATTTAATAAGTAAATTTATTTAGATTTCTATGGATTATACCTAATTAGCGTTGTCGTGTTCTACCTTTGTCTTTTTCTTGAAAATTGTTCCTAAATGTATTATAATGTATGTACTGTAATAAAATATTCATTAAGTTGCAAAGTAATCTTACTAATGTTACTTTTCTGTGCTTCATGTCTGGTTCAGAGCGGTATATTATTGTACATTATTTTATAGACAAAATAGTTTGTGTGAAATGGGTTGTTGTCGGCAGCATCCCTGGCAGAAGCCGGGATCATTTAGAATCGTTCCGCACCACAGTTCACAAATCACGAGCGCTCGAGTGTAGCAATACCTTATTTATTAGTGCAAAACATACTTCCTTAAGTTTTTCTTCTAAACCAAATATCATTATTAATTCTTCGAGAGTGACCGGAAGTTTTTTAAGATAATGATAGCCAATAGGCTCGATTGCCCTATCCAAAGGCTGAGTAGTAATGGATTGAGTTAGTTATAGGCCTCACATAGTGTCTCAAATATCTACAAAGTAATCTTACTAATATTACTAACTTAAAATATAAATACAATTGTTACTAATAGAATACTAACAAATTATGGATCTATGGTCTGAAATAAATATATTTTAATTTTGTAATTTTAATTTTTATGGGTATTAGATGCCTAAACCTGCCTGTATCAGGAAAGAGGTCCAAGGAAGCGGTGAGATTCCTGTTTTTTCTATCTCTAGCAACTTACCACAAGTGTGAGAGAGACAGGTAACGCATGCATGCGCTCGCGTGAATTCGAGCGTTAATAAATAGGGCCCGTGGATTTACATCACCGAGTCGGACGTGAGAGCCAACGGCTTACGACGTGAGGATGCCAAAGACGTGAGGATGACGAAGTGGAGAAGTAAGAGTAAAAAAGCGAACCCTGGCAGAAGCCTTGATCATTTAGCTTTTTCCGCTCCACACTTCACAAATCAGCGCTGTGTCGGCAAGGCGATTATTAATTCAAAAGTTTTTTGTTAAGCGGTGAACGTTCTCTAGTTTTAAATAGTGAAAGTGATATTCAATTCGTTACTTTACTTTATTTCTGACACATGTTCATTGTGTAAGTAATACAAAATAATAAAAAAAGAAAATAAAAAGAAAAACTAAAATCTAAATGTTTGGTATCAAGTATTTTGTTTATCATTATAGATAGATATTTGTCATTTTAGTTTAGTCATATGCTAACAGTACTTTTGTGGTGTGTTTTTGATATTTAGTTTGTTTACATAATTGGCTCTCTATTGTTTATATTATCACTATAATATTTCAAAGCTGTAGGTCTTCTTAAATTATAAAAAAACATATAATGAGCGCTCAAGTGTAGCAAGTCTATTTAAAGGTGCAAAAAAAACTTCCTTATGTTTTTCTCTTAAGCCAAGTATCAGTATTAATTCTTTCAAGCGATCGGAAGTAATAAAGGGCATCTTTTAACAATTGTCGAACTTTTTGCACACTTTACAATTGAAAGGAATTGTTTACACAAACCACAGGCTCTATTGGCTGACTTTTTTAGTAATGATAATTATCTGTATAGAATCAATTGTAATTCAGCTTTGGACCTTCAATAAGCCCTTGAAAATATTGATTTGTTAGATATTTAATTATTAACGGGTGTAAACACGAAGTGCCTTTTTTTCAACGCGGGGAAAATCCATTTACGTATATCTAAACGGAGAAGATTATGTGGGACTCGCCTGTCATTGAAAATGACCGTCATAGCCATTAAAAACCACAACGTTGCCCCTCATATTCTCTTTCTCAACGAGATCACGGGACCGGTTAGCATACTACGTCAACGGTCACCGGTCCACAGAAAACCAATGAACCATCAGGTCGTCAAAAGATAATGGATCTTACGTCGTTCTCGTACCGCGTCATCAAAATTGGGTCAATCGTCGAAAATTACTAAAGAAATGAAACTCCTTCCCACCAAGTGGTTTCCAATTGAACTCTTGTAATTGACAACGTATATTTTCCACCAAGAAAGAGAAACTATGATTGCTGTCAACACTGTCAATTACAGAGCCGTTCGTAAAATTCATTCATTGTTAAATTGACAATCGCATCCATAAAATGGGGAAACTAGGAAATTATCCCTCAATTGGAATGGTTGCGTAATATTTGTTTACAATTGAAATAACTCGTTGACTGAATAGTGTTGAGGCGTTTCGGCCCGGCCTGGTTTTGGCCCGCGGGCCGAAACTACTTTCTTTTATTATTAAGGTGGCAAACAAGCTTACAGCCTGCCTGATGGCAAGCAGTCACCGTAGCCTATGGACGTTTGCAATACCAGGGTCTGACGCATGCGAAGGGGATGCGATTGATGAATTCAAATTAATATTTTTCCTCAGGCGTTAGGCCCGCAATTAAAAATGCCCGTAAAATTGGTTTTAGGCCAGTCGGAGAAAAAATATTTGTTTCATAGCATTTTTAAATGCGGGC